>JAOXJK010000023.1:13866110-13878523 GCA_025774025.1 Xenus cinereus | reverse complement strand
TTATTAAAAAAAAAAAAAAAAAAAAAAAAATCAATCTTTTTTCCAACTTAAGGTACAAGCAATAATCTCCTTACCAAATATGCTGCATCACTATTATGAGCTCCAGTCAAAGACCTAGACCCTATATAACCTGAATGCAGGTTTTTGCTTTGGCCATACTCCCAGCAAGTACCCCAAAGGCAGCAGTACCTCTCTAGTCCATCCAGCACCTTCACAGCAGCTCAGGATCTTTGTTTCACTGGAAGTTTACAGATTTCACGTTTACAGACTTCAAGTTTACTTCAGTGCCTAAGTCAAGTCTAAAGTAGTTCTTAACCTCCAGAGTAATTTAACTGCTTTTAATATGTAAGTATGCTCTTTTCTTTTAAATCTGACAGTACCACCGCTCACATTTACTTAGAAACTGGAACTGCTTGGGTGCCAGAGGGGATTTTAATGGCCAGTTAATCCCTCCAGTGACCACGACAGGGATGCGGAGGCCATGCAAGATGTGAGGCTTTGCGGCATTCTAAGAGGCTAGGAGCAAAAGCTTCCAGAAATCAGTGTAATTTCCCAGACTGAATCTGGATCAATTATCCCACAGGAAAACGTGATTCTTCCTTTATTGTATCAATACTACCAAAATTTTCACCTCCAAAAATTATTCTTTAAACATAAAATAATTAGCATTCTGAAGGGAAAGGAAGAAAATATTTATGCTTTGACTAGCACAAACTTCTGTGTTGCTGTTCTGGTCAAATCAGTCTTTTCTACTTTGTCTGTTTCTAGGAACAGTTCAATTTGCAAAGTCTCTGTCCTCAGGAATACTAAGCAAGGACCAGTACCGTACAAGAAGAGCTGAGAGCCATTCTCTCAAGGAACAAGCCCATTATGAAAAGAAACTGAAGAGATGCCTAACGTCTTGCAGAAGTCTGATTAAAAACAGAAACATGGAGGTTAAACCTCTCAGCAATACCAGACTGTTCAACAAAAGACGCAGCTGGTATGGAAAGATGAACCTTTGCCTTCAGAGCTAAAAATGACAGTGAGTCACATCAGTAGCAGTGCTGCTAAAGAGCTTTACAAATTCAGGTCATTAAGCTTATATCTACAGAATCATTCCCTTCCTACCACAGGTCATGAAATGATAGTAAAGACTCAGGAATCAGGCACCAACCAGCCCTTGGTGTCAAAACTCAGTAGGATAGTTCAGGAATAAACAAAATTAATACAGTCAATCAAAAAGAGAGTCAAGAGTGAAATTAGCATTAGAACTAGAAAGAAAAGGGAAGCTGTACATTAACCTCTGAATAGTACATCCCTCAGTCCCTTTTTTCCCCCCCATCTAGTACATCCCTGTCTTTTTTTGGTATTTCAGATGAAGGCAAATGGTTTTGAAGTGTTTATGAAGAATGTTTCTAAAAGCTAGCTTAACTTTTTTAAACTTTTTTCTAAAAACTACTTAACTTTTCAGGTTAAGTACTTTTGAAAACAGGTCAGAGGAGGTGTTAAGAATGGACTGATGAGGCTGTAAGGCAGCAAGAAGGAGTGGTCTTCAGATGCTGAAAGGAGAGGCTGTACATCCAACAAGAATGACCAGCATCATCTTGCCTTCTAGAAACAGTGCATGTGAACTGAGGTGAGGATTGTTTTAGAACTGTCTCATAAGGTCAAATCTCTTGATCTCACACAACCACCACTCACCCCTGTCTCCTTCATGCCCGAGGCCAAGCGTAGGAGATAAAACAGCAGATGCAAATTTGCTCTTGTAGGAAATTCGGCAGCGTCACTGGCGATCAGAGCCCCCACGGCCTCAACAAACTGCCTCTGAGCCCGAGAGGGAATTCACAGGAGAAATGGAAAGCTGATGAATAGGAAAATCCCTACATCATCCTAGTTCCAGAGACATTCAGATCAGGGAAAAAACCAGTAAATGGTATTTCCAGGATTACAAGTAGCAGTATCGTGTTAACATTCACAGTAAGCTATCAGTCTCACTGATTCCTGAAACTCTGCTTCAGCTCCCCGTACTGCTTTGGGTTTGTGCTTCAGAGGAGATTTTATGAAAACAGCATCACCTGACTGCAGAGACACAAATAATCAACATATAGAAAATATTTTTTTCTAACAATATATGTACAGATATGCTATCAAAGGACTTTTAGGACTTTTTCCTTTCCATCACAACAACCAAAGAATTAAACTGAGATTAAGTCTGCCAAAAAAAGTGACCGTGAACAGCAAATGCTAAGATGACTAGACAGCTGCAACTGGGAGCTGTTACACTGTTTCCTTGGAAAAAAATAATTATCAGAACTTCAGATCAGATTTATAACTATTTCCTCTGAAAGTCTGCATTTTTATATCACAGCTTTAAACAGGCGAGAACGGGAAATGTAATGAATCGTTTACCTGCAATACTAATGCACTGCCACAGAAACTCTTTGGCTGACAAAATTATGAGCTATTTTAAATGAGTGCACCTTTACATTTTTTTACTATTCTAATAATGCTGGCATTCAAAAAGTTTGTTTTAAATACAGTTTTTTCAGTCTGCTTTATCAAGTTAGGTGTCCATAAACTTGGCCTGGCTGACGTACTTTCGGACTTAAACTTCCTTGCTCTAAGTACGAGGTTTCTCAGGCAGCCTGTTGGAAGAACCAAGAAAACTCGACTCATATGCAGAACCCAGAGCTGAAAAATGCACCCATTAGTAGCATCCAGGAAACACACCTCCCATCACATCAAGGCTACTGCAAAAAGGCATCTTTCATCCTGGTTTTGACAAAATCCCTCTCCCTGCAGTGAATGCAATTTATCTGATGGATTTCTCTTTGAAATGAGGAATGAAGTCCTTCCCTGTAACGTTACTATATATGAAATAAAAATGAAATAGAATCTAAATATACCCAACACTACTCTGCTCCCCATCCCTCACATGAATCCAATATCGTTCTTTCACCCAAACAGAAAGATTGGAGGCAACGCTCATCCATTTTGCAGTGCAAAAAGCAACCTTGTAAATGTTAAGAACAAGCATAAGAGCCTTGAAATGACTGTCAATGAGAGTAGTATATTTTTCACAATTTCATTGCTGGAGGTTTTTTTTTAGCTTCTTACTCTTATCCAGCATATATCCATCCATCCATCTGTCTCCATGTAAGATTAATAGGGCCACGCTTGAGCGCATTAGAGCACGGGTGCATACAAAGAGAAGTTGTGTACCCCTCCTTTATCCCTCCTTTATCACCAGACGCCCCTGCTACTCCAAGTACCCTTTCCTGCAATTTCTTCCACTGCAGCTCTTACAGCTGGTGCGCGGTCCTGTGTCCCATCACGGCCTGATTTCTAAAAGATAGTAAGTGTAATGGAGTTGGGCTTTCATCTATGTGCATTTTACTATAATTTGCATATTTTGCTTGGTGAATATTTTCACTGGGATATTCCCTTTGGACAAAAATATCCTAGCCTTTGCAAACCAGCCTAGTCTTGACTGAATCAGTCCTTTCTTTTGCTGGTCTCTAAGACAGAGGCATTGGGTGAGGGCAGCAGTGACAGATAAGGCACAGGTTATCGGCAGCGAACGGCTCTGCCAGACTTGAAAGATGGATTCTTCCATCTGGGCAACCCTTTCTGAGCGTCATTCTTCAAAAAGAGAAGGGGCTAAAGCCTGAAACAACCACCTCGCTCCTTGGGACGTGAATCATATAGCAGAGGGCAGAGCTGGAATCAGCATTGCAGTCAAGCAGTGTGATGCTCCCCCAGAATGGCTGTGACTGCACTTTTTAGGGGTCGTGGTCCCCCTTCAGAGGAGAAAAGGACGCTCTGCATTTCACAAGACCCAGACAAATGTCTGTGCATTCTCATTTTTACTATTGCTCATCATAACACCATTTAATCTTAATTCTTTCAAGATTACTGCAAAGCTGGTAATTGCAATCAAGCTATTTTATAAGTCCAATTTACAGGAGACCAAAGTATTTATTATTTATTTTCAGTTTTAAGTGGATCATTTGTGTTTTCTCTGAGTAACATGATGTATATAAAATATCCCTAAAAATGTCAGCTAAGTGGAGAGATACAGAAAAATGACTGTCTCATAAGTACCCATGGCTTTCGGAATACAAATCATTACTCCACAAACACAGGAATAGCATGGTAGGAGTACACAAAGTATCAGAAATAGACAAAAGACATACGCTGTGCCCTGAAGTTCTTGCTGCTGAAAGATTTACTCAAGCAAGTAGCCCTGTTGACTTCAATCCCCACACCACCGCAGTCTTCTTCTTGCTAATTCAGCTCTCAGCATTGCTCTAAATCTCTCAAACTTCCATTTTAGCCTAAAAGAGCAGCTCCCACATGCTCTGATATCCCTCGCCTCTCCCCATGCCACTCCAGATTCCTGAATTGCACCATCTTTCTGGATACCCACCATCAGCACCCATTTTACTGGGAATGGGAACTCAGGCACTGGAGCTGACAGCTGTAAGTGGCTGCTTCTAAAAATTCTTGTTAAAATTGTTCACTTGCAAACACACATGGAAGTCTTAAGCTATTGTGATTGCCTTTTGTGTGGATCCAATCTATTACCACGGAGCTATTCAGTATATACAAGTTCACTCAGTTTAGAGAAGTAAAATACAAATTCACTTGGGTGCAATTTAGTGTGGGAATAACCATACTGTTTACATCATGATCAAGTACAAAGAGTTGGTCTAATATCCCCAAGGAGATCAGACTGTGTAAATAAGTATCTTTTATAGGATGACTCTGAGATTTATTCCTGATTCTTTCCAGTTGTGACTTTGGAAAATCCTTGCAAGTCTTTCCAAATTAGCAAGGCAAACCTGACCTTTCTGATAGCTGCTGGTAAAATAATCTGATCTTGTGGTTAAATACAAACTTAGCTGTGACCTTAACTAAACTAGAAAAACCTAAGTTCCACCATGAAGAATCACAACTTCTCCTTCTGTGTTGGCAGCAACCCATCAATGTAGGGCAGTTAACTTAGCTCACAGACTAATCATTAACTAATATAGAATCATAAAATTGTTTGGGTTGGAAGGGACTTTAAAATTCATCCCTTCCATGGGCAGGAACACCTCCCACTAGACCAGGTTGCTCAATATATATATTTACCCCAATATATATCTATTGAGCAATATGTAAATATATATTAAAAATATTAAAATATAATATATGTACATATAGATATATCTAAATATTAATATTATACACATATCTATATTAAAAAAAAAGTCACTTTTCAGAGATACTTTGCCAGGTGGGAGCAGTCAGGATTCCACCTGCCCTGGCCCCGAGAACTGGTAGCATCAGTCAGGATGGCCAGAGACACAGCATGGGTGGATTCACATCAACAGACAGCATCACAGAGGAGGTAACACTTGGCAACCCCACACTAGAGACATAAATCCTTACAGAATCCTATGTTACAGCAAGAAAGATTCAAATTAGACAGCAGAAAAAACATTTTGATCATTAAGAGAGTGAAGCGCTGAAACACCTACACAGGGAAACTGTAGTTTCCAACAAAGTCTTGAATGGTAACTTCCCTGAGGTACGTACGGGGGTCCTGTTCTGGGCGGGAGGATGAACTGCAGGTGCTTTGGAGGTCTTTTCCAGCCCTATTTCTGAGACTCTGCTCTCCAGTCTATTGTCCCACCTCCAGAAAGATAGGAATGAATTTTTTATTCCATGGCTTTTTTAGCGTACGCATTCACTGGTGTTAAGGACAGAAGGAAGAACAGGATGCCACCTTTACAGGCTTCCACCTCTGAGCATCCTCACCTCCCTCCCAGCATGTAGGGGAGCTTTTCTCTCCTGTGCTCTCCGGTCTCTCCTCTTTTCTCTCCGGTGCTCTCTAGTCTCCTGACAGATCAACAACCAGGCTTGCTGCTGCCTTTCAGCAGCACCAAAAAGGAAGATCTGAAGGTTTTGCATTTTCAAAGACAACCTCTGCTTTTTAGCGTATTCTTCAGGTCTCCGGAATGGGAGCCCAGTGATACAACAATTCCCCTGATTGATGTGCGTGCTGTATCCTGACTTTTCTTTAGCAGCATACAAGGGAGTTTATTTTTAGGACACTATCTCATGATACCCTTGATAACCCAACTTCTACATAATCTAACCCTTAGTAATCTAACCCTCAGTCACCTAACCTATTTTCTTCTTCAATCTGTTGTTAAGCCCCATCTCCTCTTTTCAGTGTCCAAGTAAACTTTCCCCCCCCAAAATCTGTAAATTTTTACTAAGTGCAGAATTTGGCTTTACACACAAGTTCTGCTTCACCCTTAGCACCCTAAATGCTCGAGTATGTTAGAATTATTTAAAAATCACACGGAATTCTTCTCTAATGTTGGCCTTTCATGAGCTATGATCACCAACCACAAGACTGAGCACAGCAGAAATATCATTCCTCTTCATATGAGCTTTGCACTATGAGAAACTGCATGACACCATTTTTCAGGGCTCAAACCTAATTTACAACATTTTCCTAAGTTTTTTATTATTCGGTAGAAGATGTTTTCAGTATCTGGAAAAATGCCATGTGCGTATCACAGACATAAAGGAGTCAGGCAAATAAACCACACTGGAAAAACTTCCTCTGTGATTTGCTTAAGTAGCAATTTACGTGAATAGGAAATCTGCTGCTCATTTCAGTCAGAAGAGAGTCACAGCCAAAAAATCCTATTATAAAGGCTGTATCATACAAATTAGGATTAGGAATTTCCCTAAATTCTATTTACAGAAGAAAGCGCTGGACAAAGATCCAGAGGATCTTTTCCCTGTCTATGACAAGATCTGTTTGTTACGTGAAACATGTCTTTAAGTCATTTAATCTTTCTATAGTAATTTCCCCATCTACAAAGGGAGAAAAAACCCACCTGTTTTCCTTTATAAAAGGCTTCGAACTCTATGGATGAGAAGGGCTATATTTTAAAAAAGTAACATTTTTGTCATTATTGTTACTATTAACCTAATACAAGTAAGAACGTCTGTTAAGTTTTGGGGGTTTTTTCTTTTAATGCTTAGCAAAAGTAGTGACACTGGCAGAAAAGGCCCGTGTACTGCTTTCTGAAGTTGGTCATACTGACAACAAAAAAAGGCTTGTTTCATACAGAAATGTTCCACGTAAATTCTGGAACTTCACTATGGAGCAAAAGCTTTGTATAACCCCTTAATAACAAGCAGAAAAGCAACCCAGGACGGGCACTACCCAATTTAAAAGCTGATAGGATTCAGAGGTCACCCGCCACAGGCGTGAAAACACGTCCAACACATTTTCCCTGCAGGGGCTCGGAGAGCACAGATGGCACCAATAACCTCTTCCACCGTGTTCAGCACAGGGAGGAAGAAGCTCCCCAGTTTGGATAAATCCCATCAGCAGCCCAGCTGTTCGGGAAGAGCCATCGGGGAAAAAAAGGCGGCCGTACTCAGTGTCGAGGGAAGCAACAGGGTAAGGTAGTCAGAAGGTAAGTGAGGACATTAAAAACCGCTACTACAAACCATTCCGCTGTGAAATCTAGTAGAGGTAAAGCCTATAATTGGTTTCATAATGCTGTGCTTGTGCCACATCAAGGACAGTCGCTGAGAAGAAGATGTAAAGCCAAGTGAGGAGATGTTGGTTTCACAGCTGAATTGCCGAAATTTGTTAAGATACAAGTACCTTCAGTCCCCATAATATGTTAGCAAAGCTAATTTTTACACTTACTGAATCAAATTGTACACACGACACTGCTTCATCCCTCAAGCTCATTTTCTAAGTTATGTTCACCACTAAATGCAGCCCAGTTTTTCATTCAGATCTGCACTGGCATACAGCAAATATGAATTCAGGCCACACTTCTTGTCCTTTTCATGCCTAAAACCTCACTGGAATGCACAGCACAAGCGCAAGGTTTTCTACTGCGCATTTTGTTGTAAAAAATACTAATCGCAATCAGAGGTAGACAATATTCGGAAAGAAAAAAAGGAGTACATGATCAACTCTATAGAAAAAATCCCTAAGAAGCTCTAAAAGTAAAAAAAAAAAAAAGATAACATCTTCCTAATTCTGGTAAGAATATTTAATTATTAATCCACACAACCACAAAAATCATGAATGTTAAAGAACCTCCTACTTTGGTAAACTTTAGTTTATACTCTGTCCATATCCCTATTTCTTACTCCTGTAACGTTTTCTTTGGGAGGTTCTCAAACTACCTCATAACACACCCACAAAATACATCGCTTATCTACTTTGCAGATGAGAAAAATCAAGCAAAGCATAATTAATTCATTCTTCTAAAGTTGTAATCACCCCTAATAGAGAGATGAAAGATATTCTAATTTGGGGAGGAAGGAAGCAAAACAGAGAAGCGAAGTTAACCTCAGTCTCTGATTCCCATGATAAATTGGGGATAAACCCCCTTCTTGCAGGGTGCTAAGAAATCGATTTAAGATTCATCTATCAAGTATGCCCACCCCTCGCAAGGCGGTAGGGAGAAGGATGCGCCACTAAGACAGAGGAAGAGCTGCCACCCTACAATCTCACTGGCCCTGCCACCTGCCATCAGAACGGCTACGAAACGGTACTTAACTGCTAACTTAAGTCTGCAGGGAGGGCAACGGAGGCAGTATGAGGTAGAGCTGGGGTTGTGTCATGGTGGGAAAAACCTCTCCCTTCCAAAATACCGAGCTTCTCCAATAAGCTGGAGGTTAAAAACAATCCTGCAAAATAACTGATGCTTTCATCAAACGTAGAGAGAACTCCAGGCTGAAATGTCTATTTTGCTTGACAAGCGAAGCAGATGCACTGAGAGGGAGTGAGTAAAATATATGAACTACAGACTTAGCGAGAGGATATCAGAAAACATTCTGATTTTTTCAGAAAACCTTCTTCATAATCCAAAAATGCATGCAAGGCAGTTAGGGGGAATCTTTGGCTGGCTTCTCTCGCCAAAAACAACTGCAGGTTGACAAAAAGTAAGCCCTATGGTGGGCCTGTATCATTGGCACACACAAAAACTTGTATTACCCCAAGGTAACAAGTCCACCATCCTCAGAAACATGAGGGATGTGGGTTTGGTAGCCTCCAGATCCAAAGGTTAGATACTATAACCAAGGCATAACTAAGACTTCAAATGCAATAAAATCACAGAGCAGTAAAAATTCAGCTTTGATCTAGAAAAAAACCCCACCACTGTTTGGCATGGTATCACTAACATTCAATATAACGTTTGAAGGCTTCACAACATGCCAGATTTCTTTACCATCACACATGATGATGTACTTCCCATCTTAAAAGCACCCACCGATGTGAAGGGACATGGCCTGCAGGATGTGCAACCAGGGAAAACCTAACAAATTGACTGCAGTGCCAAAAAAAAGCAGCAATTTCCACAGGGACATGGCTCCATGGGAGCAAGCTCATGGTCTGAATGACCAGCAATTAAGAAAGTGTAATGTAGACTTAGGAAAAGTTTGGGGAAACTGGAGTCATCCAGTCTTTGGAGGAACCAGAGAAGGCATTTCTGCTGTAGAAGACCAAAGAAATGGAACAGAACACCAAAGACAGCCAGAAAGCTGAGGAGCAGCAGCTCTGCTGAACATCTGCTGTGAAAAGGATGGGAAATAGCATCTTGGCTTAAACAGCAGCAAGGATGCTTCAGGTTAGACCTTAGGAAAAACTTACTTTCTAGTGTAAAGGCTGATGAAGCACTGACAGAGGGTGCTTAGAGGAGAGATAGACACTCCTAAAGAAGATTAAACAAACATCTTGCAAGAAGAACACCTGATCCTACTTGAGGCCAGGAGGCAAGATGAGGTAACAGCCCATGGCCCCATCCAAGCCTACAGAGATGCCTGTTGCACCCTGAGCCTCCCTGTGGGACCATGCAGAAGACACTGCAGACAAGCAGAGCTCACGCAATGACGATTTAGGACAATAAAGCAGATGACAGAGGCCACATAACAAACCTCAAAACCAGAAGCTTACTGAACTTTTTTTCTCCCTCTCCTTTTAGATTGCCCCCACCCGCAATTTAAATATAGTTCCACGAATTTTAAATATATGGACAACTATATTCTTACACCTCTTATCTCCATACTACAGGCTTCATTCACAGTGAACTCCGTACAATGCCTTAAAACTCTGAAATAACTTGTCACCAGCTCCATCCACTTGCGCATTTCATTTTCCTCTTACCGGCCTTCCCACCCTCTTCCCACTTTCTTATTTTCTTTCTTTTTATTTTTTTCTCCCTACACTACGGAATTATAGCGAAAAGCAAGATAAACAAAGGTGATTAGATGAAAGCCACACGCTGAAGTATGAGAGATTTACTTTGCCCTTGTATCAGCAGAGCTAAATACATCGGGGAGGAGTGAGGTGTATCGATAGCTGAAAGGTTTGTTCATTTGAGTTCACTTCTACAGCAAATTTTCTGCAAGATCCACTTTTGAGAAAGTCAGAATGTAATAAACAGAGTTATTCTCTGTAGGGTTATTGACAGGCAAAAAAAGAGTTATAAGTAGTATTGATTGGGGGTGAAATGGTAGAACGTGACAATCAATAGAGCTTAGTCAGATATAAAATAGAAGGAGTCACACAAGTCTTGACAGGATTATTACAGGAGCCAAACCCTGGTATCACTAAGGAAGGGAGGGAGCTATAAATGGGATCCAAAATGTAAGCTGCGGATTGCTTTATAGAAAAAATAACCCTAAACTATTCATTTTCATTTTTTAATATGCGAGATAGTTTTTATTTCAGCATATTGTCACTGCTGTTTTTCTAAAGCTTTTGAAACAAATTCTTTCCACCTCCATAGTATTTTCATTAAATGTCATCAAAGCTCTTTTCAAATCTCTGAGAGAAGTATGATTATCCTTATTTAACAGATAATGAGAAGACAGAAAGAGATTGGGGGTACATTTTCCAAAGCAGCCAGTAACGCCGGGTGCCTTCTGTCTGGGTACGCAAATCCATCCAACCAGAGTCCGACAGACACGGAATTTTCAAAAGTCCTGGGAAACTACAACTTTGGTCGATACCAAGGGCTGCTTACAAGTTCTGGAACTCTGGCTCATGGGCTGGGGAGCCGAAAGCTGAGCCTCCACAGCAAGCCATGCAAGCACATGCTCACAGATACAACAGAGCCTACAATAGGAGAGATCCTAATTTACAGTCCTCCGTTCTAATTACAAAACTCATTATTTTTACCACCGGAATGACTCAGGGTGAAGAAAAAACAACAAAACAACAACCACTGCATATTCTACCACATGAAAGACCTGTACATTTACCAGTATTTATAGAGTACCTAACTTCCGAGCACAACCACACTGGGAAATAACAGCAGTAATAACTCAGGAACAGCAATGAATATTTTTCACCGGTTATTTTAGCCATGCGCAACCATCCCACCCTTTTCCTAGTCTCTGGACAAAAAAAAAAAAAAAAAAACCACCAGAAAAACAAATCCTTGAAGGATCCTGAAACACCTTACAAGTGGAATTTGATACAGAATTAGTTACGCTGCCAAGGTGAAAGGCAGGGATGTTAGTAACAAGCAACATCACAGAAGAATTTATCGCAGGCTGTGATGAAAACTACCACATTCGAGGGAGATCTAAGCCATATTTTGAAGAACCTCTTGCACTAATCAGCTGAATAAACGCCGACAATCAAGCTGCGGGATATCCACAGCCTCAGGGAGGAGGGGGCCTGGGAACAGCCTCATTTTTATGAATGGAGCCTTAAGGAGGAGGTTAGGGAGGGACAGGAGCCCGCACAGCTCCAGTTGGGAGGAAGGCACAGGACAGGCATCGCCAGGCTGAAGCACGAGCTGGCCAGGAAACCAAGGGAAACGCAGTTGCAGAAGATTTAAAAAAAAAAAAAAAAAAAAAAATGAAGCCATTGATTTCTAAAGAGGGATGCGTAGAGACTGCAACAGTTTAAAAGCTTGTTTAGCTGGAATCACATTTGCAGTCACGGGATTTCTATCAGAAAATGGCTTTATAGCTTCAAGATAGAAAATTGGGACGGAATCACATCAGGAGGAGGATGGACAAGACGACCTCTTGAGGTCCCCTTCAGCTGAATTTCTGCAAGTGAGTGTTCAGTGACGGAACACGCATCTGGATCGGAGTTGCCTGGGCTTAGGCATTCCAGTTGGGAAATTTTGGCATAAGTCTCCGGCATGAGAGGAAGCCCAGGCAATTTTTATATCGGACTCTGTCTGCCATTAGCGATGCGATTCAATCATAAAATGGCTTATTCTCCCAACACAAACAGATAACACCGCGCCGGAGCAGAAATGTGAAGCTGCTCTCGTTACCACAGCTAAGTTCATTTTACAGCAAAGCAGTTTACTTTAAGACTTTTCCAGCAATCCAAGTCTAATTATGGAATCAATTTAAAGCAATTTTGT
>JAOXJK010000023.1:13842654-13853222 GCA_025774025.1 Xenus cinereus | reverse complement strand
CCCAGACCATTCTATGATAACGATTTCAAAAGGCATACGTTACATTTAATCCTCCTCACGATACACTGGGCGCGCTTCCCTGCGGTTTGATTTCTCAGGGAGCTGGGAGCATTAAGGTGCAGGGTCTTTCAGGCAGTTCCAGCCCTGAGAATTATTCCACCACAGCTCAGCGCGATCTGTCACGTCTCATAGTGCCTGAACAGAGGCGGCCCATGAATGCAAATGGGAGGAATAATTTCATTAAATTATTTTTATAACTGCATAATTTTAGTGATTAGAACCTTTACTTATACCAATTCAGAGGCAAGCAGAATATTATACTAATGCACTGCGCTTATTAAATTTTTAAGGTTGACTAGTAAATTTGTGGGCGATGCAAGCCGCGGTTAAAAAGCTTCGAGGAGAAAATGACCAAACAGCATTTTGATTAGTACAAATGTATTTACAGGAATTGTCTCCCCAAATTCAGTTTGGTGGAAACAGATGGTTTCTGGGTTTGTTTTTTTTTCCCCACATACCTGATTCTGTGGCTATTTTGCTGTGCTTCAGATGTTTCCGAGGCACAGGTGTTTCTAGGCAACATTTGCTGAATTCCCTGAGGAAAAATATCAGCATAGGAAAAGCCAAACTAAAAGCTGCCTGACCCAGGAGCTGCACTGGGTTATCCTGCTGTCTAGTCTTTCAGTCACTCAAGGCCAAAGAAATGTGCTTATTTATTTCTTTGGGCTTTGGGTCAAGCTTTTAGGTTATGGTCTGCAAAAAACAGTGAGAAACCCCAACTGAGCAAAGCCTGGGAGATTTATAAGGGAGCACTGAAAATAAGTTGCTCATCAAATACTGATAATCATTCAGCCATCTCCATAAGCGTGCACAGGACATGGAAAACAAATGCAACAAAGCACATGCATTATATGAAAATCCTGATTTTAGATATATTTTATCCTGCAAAAAAAATATGAATATCTCACAAAAAAATACATGTAAGGGAGCAGGGCTCTGTACAGATTTAATCACAGTGCTTGGTGCCAGGTTAGCTTAAAGGAAAAAGAGAGAAGTCACCTCACCTTTCATAATTCATTAGAAATGTAAGTTAGGCACTACAATTGATTCAGAAGAGTACATGACACCTTTTTCATTGCCTCTTCTCTATTTCTCTGCCAGAAAGCTCTTATATCTCAGCTTCTTACAAGATTGTTAAATTACTAGTCAGAAGAACAAACCTTTCAAAAGATTTAGAGGTTTTACCTTCTGGATTATATACGATGGTGATTTAATGCTAACACGCTGCGGTGCTGACTAGGGCAATTTCATTCATAAGAATTTATGTGCTATTCAGAATATATCCTAAGCGATAATTATAATTATCTGACAAGTTGTTCTGTGAGCAGGGGGGACTGATGTTGTGTCCACAGCCCTCAAGCCCCTTCCCATCCTGGGCATCCCATCTCTCTGCTTCCTCCAACAGCCCCTGGCTGGGGCCGGAAAAGTTCCAGCCATTGCCACCTCTGCCACATAAAGCCTGCAATGGGTTCTACGTCTAAAAAAGGGGGAAACAACAGGTTAATTGGCCTGGTAGGGAGAGGCTTTCTTCTCCTGATGCCTTCAGAAGCCTGTTTATCCTCACTGCTGTCCAAGCAAAGGCACGTTTGCACCAAGCACGTTGGAAACCAAGATCAGAGCGCCTTTGCAATTCACGGGGATTCGCCTTTGACCTCAGCAGTTAAAGGATCATTATTGAAATCTTTAGGCTTTCTACTTGCTCCCGTTTGCACTCACACAGGTCATGTGGGTGGTTATAGCTCCTGTGGCTGACCCCAGGTAAGGACGCATACCAGCAAGTCCCAGCTGAGAATACGCAATTTGCAGTTTTGCTTTATCTGTGCTTTGTTGTGACTACGAGGTAACAGACCCTAAAGAAAAAGACACAGCAACAACAACAACAAAAGATAGTAGAGTGGGGCAAAATTCTGTTTTCTCACCCTGGAATCACTCTCTGGAGCCATGCAGCTGAAGTAAGTGGATTTACACTCAAGTAGATTAGAGCAGATTTAGTTCCTAGACTGTCACCCATATCTGCCTCTCATCTCATCACTGTCATGGTTGCGGTTTACTGTTGAAAACCGTCGAGGAGTGATACCTCCGTTTAACACTGCCCACAGATCTGTAACTGTACAACTACAAGGTTTTAGCTGCTGCTGAATTTGGCCTCTGCTTTGCTTCTTTAAGAAAAAAAAGATGCTCATAACCCTTACACTTTCCTAAGCAGCATCCATAGTGCTGCTCACTCACACTAGCACTAATTACACTTCAACTCTCATCAGGGAACGCCTTGAATGGCTTTAAAGAGTAAGAAATACAGAGTTGCTTCTGATCTTCCTGATAGTGGAGCAAATCAGGAACCTCCCCATAAGTGATTAGAGTTACCCTGATGGAAAACTACTGTAAGCCAGCTCCTAAGAGGAGAAATAGCAGCTAATTACACACTCTGATGGGAAAGAGGATGGTCTCACACATCTGCATATTGCTTGTAGTGATCACAGAAAATAGTGTTGGAAAGAACCCCTGCAATGTTACTGGATCATTTATATGTACCTCTGATTTCCCACAGAAACTCGTGCCATCCACTATGGATGTGGAAAACAGCTTATTCCCACCACCTTTGCAGCTGCTCTCTACAGAGTAACTGAAGACTCTTACATCTTACTTCAGGTTTCTCCAGAGTAACATCCCCAGTTCCTTCGGTATTTTCTTACATGTCGATATTTTCTAGATCTTTGATCATTGTCTTTGCCTTCTTCTAAGCTCTCACTGGTCAGGTTAGATCTGTTTTGAACTATGGTGTGAGAAGCTGAACACAGAAAATTGAAAGCAAAATGCCCATGTACCCAACTAAGTGTGGCTGCTTTGCAGGGAGCGTGGTCATAGCCGTGGGTCTGGAGGACACCACCATGGGTCTGCTGATCTAAGTGGCTTTTGGTTTTTTTCAGCCTCTGCAGTATCTCTGTCACCTCTGGCTGTTACATTACATATCCACCTGTGATAATCATTCTGGAGTCATCATAAACTCTTGTGTCTTGGTTTTCGGGTGCAATTTTCTGTCAATAATTCTAATATAGATGAGTTCCTGCACTCTGAGAAACTAAACTGGTTAATGTCCTGAGAGCATGTCTCTCCTTCTGGCTGGATTCTCTTGGTATTCAGCCCAGCCCTGCTGTCCACTGGAAAGTTTGCTGCTAGCTTTGCTTGTTTATCAGAGGCTGCAATAATTAATTTCCTATTACTTCCCTGTGACGATGGATTAACCTATTTCAGGATCTGAGGGAAGACTCCAGCTGGGATGAGAAAAGCAGAACAGCAGTGGGCATTGCCATTGCAGGCACCAAGGAAGCCTGGAAGTCTGCTGCCTGCTTGGAGGGTCCACAAGTAGGCATTTCCACTTCAAGTGCATCTAAAAACTGAGGCTTTCACGCCACTTTCAATCACCTATATTTACAGATCGGAACGTGAAAGGCTGTGCATAGCCACCAGTAAAATAGAAGTTTCTACGCATAACAGAGGAAATACTTGACCACTGTAGAGTATTTGTAGGAGAAATAGTCTGCAATCCCATTCAAATTGCAGAAGGAGGAAACCCATTTAAAAAAAAAAAAAAAAAAGGCAAACCAATAAAGTGATCACATTATAGTGTTTATGCTTATGTTCTGCATAAATGTCTTGCTCTCTATAAAGTTTGACTCTGATGAGAAGGAAAGCTGTGGGAGGAATGATTATGTGCTTATTTTCACAGAAATGATGCATCACTTTCTGATGAAAACAACACAGAAGAGTGCTTGAAAGTTACCGTCTCTGACATCAGCTTGCTACACTCATTTCTTCTACAAATACCTAAGTCTTAAGATAAACCTGAAAGTGCTTTAATCTCTTAGGAAAATGAACAAACAATTGTGGAATGGTAAATTTTATACTGAAAACTCAACAAGCTATGGAACGGCACCCTTTTGGGGCAATATTTGGGTTTGTGTCTTGTTTGGGGTGCAGTCATTAAAAATCTGATCTACCACAGCAAAGTGGATACATCAACCTCTAAGAAGCAGGCTGACACGTGTTCATTGCGAGAAAGAAGCTGATAAGCTGCCAATTCTCTCTCTTCCCTCTCTCCCCACGGTCTAAAACACATAATAGCAAAAAAAGCCCAACCCAAGCCCCAAAACTAAACAAAACTTGCCATATTCAACTTAAATAGGGATTTGTTTAAAACATTACAAGCTGTCATATCCAGCAGCACTAAGAAGCCTAAAGCAGAATAAGAAACATAAAAGAGAAATCATAACTCACAGCTAGGTACAAAAGGAAGCTGTGATGCATGTGTGGTTCACTAACACTTATTTGAATACCTTCTGAAAACACTGCCCCACATTCTGCTGTGAATCCCAGCACAGAGAGTAAAAAGGTTACTTCATATATATCTCAACAATTTGATCTAGTTGGTCTTGAAGAGAATAGGATGTTTTCTAGGTATCATAGAATATCCAAAATTTAAATCCATATAGCGTCATTAGCATCTTTTTTCCCCTCTTCATCTTTAATATTTTGTCAACAGTAAATAATTAAGATCTCATCCTCCTTTGTGCTGAGATCCTGGTTTTCTCCTAGCTAATGCCCTGCAAATTTGCTGGGCTGGGAGATAAGTCTCCAGCTTCTTGTGGTGCGTATCACTGTTGCCACTTCTATGAGGGTACTCACTGTGCACAGGAACGTTTTTCTGTGTTGTAGCAAGGAATCTGAATAGCTCAGTCCTCAGCCCATTTATTTCCTTTCAAAATCCCTATGGCCGAATTATATGGCACAGAACAAATCTTTTATATTTAAATAGAGTAAACACGGAACGTCACAGTGGTATGGCGAAATGAATTTGTTTTTATAACAGGAACATTGTTTGTTACAACCATTTCAATAGAAAGATAACTGGATGAGCTTGCATGTTAGTAATTCCTTTTCATTGTGGAAAAACCTAGTGTACCAATTGATAATGTATTTTACTTTGCCTTTATATAATGATCTTGAGTTTCCTTTAGTTGAATCCCTAAACAGCAGGGGACCTCGGTTCAGCTGAACCGGCCGTGCTGAGTCATAGCAATTGAAAAGCTGAGCAAGCAGAAACCTAATTATCCCCTGGCCCTCGCCATAGATCAAGTCTCTATGGGCAAAGGTCGGTGGGTACGACTAAACAAGGGTGGAAATCGTACCCATTCAGATTCTTCTAGCTAGTTACCGCTCTAGGGATCAAGTAACGGTCCCAAACTCCAGTTTTCACATTGCCTCCTGCAATTTCAAAGTAAGGAGATGTAATCTGACCAGGTAACCTTTTAACACCATGCCATCGAGCAAATTACATCTGCTTTATCCAAGAGGTTTGCAGCTAAGAGCAATCGTGTACTTAAAAATATCAAATTAGTGTGGCTGCATCTTCAAGGGCCACGTAGCTAACATGCAAGGCAAATTACATCAGTGGAGCAGTTCCCTGGAAACCAAGTAATTCAAAGTGCTCACGCCTCCTTGTGGGTGTTCAAGAGGTGGGACTAGGCTCATTTCAGAAATCCTCTCCCCTGCCTTTTCGATATTGATCGCCTGACCTGGCACACGACCCAGCACTTAGAGCAAGACCATCATACTCCCAATGGCTTCCCTGTGGTCTGGACACTTCTGTAAGAAAAACCCTAAGAAAAAAAAATCACCGACCTTGAGAAACCTCAGACCCTGTCTTTGACATGTCTAGAAGATGTGGAGTAAGAGGCAGGTTTGAATAGAGTCTGGAAACAGAAAAAAGTAAAGCACCCTCTAAACTACTCTTTATCATGTTGGCCTACTCAACAGGACACATGGCTGTTTTCTAAAGGTGGGAGTCTTGGGTCACATCACTCAGCCCAGCATCCTGGACGCTGCCTCTGTCACACAGAAGAGCAGCTATGGAGAAAACCTGGGATACTGGGAGAGGCCTGTACAGCACATCATTGCAGTCCTTGCTTAGGCAGGATTGAACTCTACTCAAGCTCCAAGCTATCATAGAGACACGACGTTCTCTCTCATCAGAATTTAATAAAACAGCTAATTTCATTAACCCAGCCTTCCAGACAGGTCTGCGCACAAGTTATCTCACACCCACCCACGCAAGAACAAGTAGACATACCCTGGCCACATCAAACATGAGGAAAATGTTAAGTCCTTCTGAGCAAGGACCTGAGCCAACCACAGAAACTCATGGTAGTTTCCTGGGCATCTGAGGTTTCACTAGGAGCCCTACTCAAGAAGTAGCCAAGAACTGCTCTTCACTTGGACATGAAAAAATGAAACAAACTTCTTCAAGAGAGGAGCTGAAGGCATTGCTTACTATCTTTGTCTGCAAAGTGATTTATTTTTTTTTGCTCATATCCAGGACACACAGACATATGGAAACAGCAGAGTATTAGCAAGCTCAGCGTTTAAACCTAATGGCTTCATGAAGCTGACTGCAGAACAATCATTTTTTATGACTGAAATTTTAGATGACACAAAATGGAAGGATATGAGCAAGAAAAGAAGAACATGAGATTAAGAACTGCTTAGCTATTCCCTCATATTCCTCTCTGTTTAACCTTAATTAGCTGATTAACTTCTCATGAGTGTCCTGGGACAAGTAAGGCTGGAAGACAGATTTGGAGACTTCGATAAAATCTACACTGGGGGACCATCCTGATGTGGTCTCCTGAAGGTCTGAGACAGTGTTAGGATCCTTGAGAGGAAAGCAGATAAACAACATTTCAAATCTGAAGTAGATTGCTGAAATCTGATTAGAAAAACAGCCCACCTCAGAAAACGGTATTTTCCAACACCAGCAGTTTCCTGAGATATCTATGATGTCTTGCATAGTACATAGATTTTTACGCCTTGCTCCTAGAGGTCAGTGACCATTAATTAAAATTTCCCTGTACACCCACCTTTTGAAGGATGTCTCCTCGGTTTGCCATCTGGAAGGTTAATAACAGACAGATTTGCAGGCCATGCTGCAACACTCAAACCCAAAGATGAATTTCAAGCACTTCTGATTGCAGCAGCTGCTTAGATATGCATTTTGGGATGGTTCACAGAGAAAGGGCCTCTTCTGAAAGTTTGGGTTCAGTGTCAAGTCTTAAACAGGGACCAATTCCAGTGGTGGAGATGCTAATGTTGACAAGACTAATACTGGGCACTTAAATAATAACCAAGGGTAATGTGAAAGGATAAAAAGGGATTCTCTGTGACCATCTGGGTGGAGGAAGAAACTGAGTCTCCTGATGGACACCACCTGAGGCCACTTTGACAAGCAAGCAGCTTCAGCCAATATGGGCTACCATCTTCCCTTACCTGATATTGAGCCTCAGGCTTGGAATTCAGGTACGAGTAATAACACAGGCAGGTTACAGCTTCTCTTTTAGCATCAGAGAGAGAAAGATCAGCAAAAGCTTCTTGGACAATGAACATCTATGGCTTCTTTGTGACTCTTTAATGTTTTGGGGGAATTGCTGGTGATACATTCATGACTATGACACTGGAAATACATAACCCCTGGGATGCTGTTTGTAAACTTGCTTAACCCAAATTCCTTCAATGGTCTCAGCTCTCTCTTTTCCAAAGAACATCCCACTTCATTATATCTTTTAGCATTAAATAACTGGTGCCTGCTTGTGCTTGGCATTTGTAAAGGTCTCAAAACCCACAAATCCAGATCATCAGCCACTGAAAGGCAAAGACGCTTGATGAAGCTGAGCAGTCCCATGTGCATGGAGTCTTGTTTCCTGGTAACATGTTGCAGCCCATATAATAGAAAAACAGCATCCAGAACTGTAGGCAGTGTCCCCCAGAGAGGCAAAACTTGCAGCTAGAGAAAAGGCTGTTATTTGGTACAATATTCTGGCACTGCTTAGCAGTTTGATCTAGCTCTGCTTGGGAAGATATCTTGTGATGGAGAATGTCTCACCTTATCAGTGATGGATAGCAGCTGCTGCATAGGGATGGAAGGTCTTTAGGTGATCAGCTGCACTGGGAATAATTTGAAGAGATGAGAGTTAATTAGTCTAGGGTAAACCAAGAAGGGATCTGATTAGCTGGAGTACTAAAAGCCAATTACTTCCAGAACACAACTAAATGGCTTTACAAAGCTAAGAAAAGCCAGCATCAGATAGCTTTTCCAACACACGAGCTCTGATCACTAAAAAAATGACCTTGTCCTCCCCCAGAAAATTTACTTCTAAGTGAGGACGTATTTGGGAGGGATTTTGCATTATTTTTTAATAAATAACTTTTGCAGGTGCTTGCAGGATACCCAGCTACTCATGAGCAGGCTTTAATGTGGAGAAAAACTCAGGGTCATGAAGCAGGATTAGGGGTTTTTTTGGAGAACCACTGTTATTATCAAAGCTATTTTCCTTGCAAAGTTAACTGGAGGTTGTTCTCAGGCAATCTGGCCACCCTGGAAAGAGCAGGTCAGGTCAGCTTCCCACTAGCTAGTTCCCTTTTCTCTGACAAGAAGAAACTGTCCTGATATAGCAAGAGAACCTGATGATTTCCTTCCCGTGGGTTGCACATTAAAATATCTAAGAAGTCTGCTTGTGGTCTTAGCCCATAGCTGAAACATTAAGAAGTGCGTTTCTGGACATCCAAACTCGTTCAATAACTTGCATTACACTTCTATAAAAACACAAGGATTCTCAAGGCTGGTAAAGCTAAGAATGTGAGCGAGAAGTGGACCATCTGTGGGCTGGTGTGTGGCTGCCTCTGTGGTTGCTAACACTCAATTCCAGCTGGACCTGTCAGCTCCTTTCTTGTAAGCATGTTGTCAATGCAAATTGACAGGAATCCCCCGGATTCAGGCCTCAGAATGTATTCCCTGATGCAACGCTAATTGTTCACAACAGGACAGATATCGCAGGAGAGGATGTTTGACTAATTGCATATCAAATTGCACCCAAGCCGAAAGCCAGTCGCAGAAGAGGCAGCGAGTAATTTCAGATGGGGTGGAATGGGATCATGTGAATGCCTGAACTCAGCCACTTGGGTTCTGCTTAAATTCTCACTGTAAATATTCAGCAGAATTTGCAAGGCCATAAGCCGATGCTCTGCGTGAATGCGAATTGCATCCGTAGCGTGTAGGGAACTGTGTCTTGTATAATTCATAAGCACAGACACACGGGGTCATACCAAAGGTTCGTTTAGCTCAGCATCCTGTCTCTGAGCCCAAACAGTGGAAGATGTGCAAGCAAACTGCTTAAGAAACGGGATGAGCATAGCACATTCCTTCCCCTGCTGTACCCTCTACCCACTGACAGTCACTAGTTCAGGGATTTCTGGAGGCTGTTCCTGCTTCCCAGACCTTAATGGCCCACGAGAGACCTTTCTTCCCTGATTCTGTCTAATTGCTCCTTCAGTCCATTCATACTTGCGATATCCAAAACATCCTGTGGCAAGGAGGTGCACAATTTAATTATGTATTGTGTGCAGATGTTCTTCCTTTCAGTTATTGTGATTAATAATTTCATGTGTTGCCTGCTAATTTCTGTGTTATAAGAAAGAGGGAACAATCTTTCCTTACTCATTTGTGCAATTTTCACTTCCTCCTGTAGATTGCTGTATATTATTTGGAGAAAATTAAACCTCGAACTGACTCATCTCAAATATTAAGGTGATAAGAGATCACATCTATTTGTTAACTGCCAGCCACATCTTTACAGTGGGCATGTTCTGAATTCCAGGTACAAGAAATGGTCTCTCTGTAGTGTTGAGGCTTTGAATACAAATTACCACATGAACCCGCCCCCAGCATTATTATCCATTGGGCTACTGGGATTTAGAAACTCTTTGTATCTTGTCTGGTTACTGTGGCCATTCTCAAAGTCTGTTATTTCTATGCTTTGTGCCAGATATGTAAGTATAATGCTATACTTTGTATTGCCTTCAAAGGTATACAGCATTTCAACGAAAATCTCCCCATGTTCAGGCACAGAGGTTTCAGCAGACCCCTAGATGTGAAGATCAAGAGGAACCCCAAAACCTTGGATCTAACAGAAAGAGAAAAACAACCCCGTCCCCCCTTTCTCCTTGTCTTCACATGTAACATTGTGCAAAACACTGCTACGAAGGTCTCCCTCTGCTCCACCCATCACTGGCTTCTCCATCTTATTCAAACATACATCTTATTCTCACATACATTCAGTCTCATTTTATCCCACGTACCCATCTCCTAATAATGTACAAGACGCATCATCCTGTTTGCTTGCCATGGGCAACAGTTATTTTTAATTTCTCAGGGGAAAGTCATGTTCTCCGGCTTCAGGCCAGAGACTCTCTCGCTCGCTTCTTGTTCTTGAAGCCCCTCATACAGAATGCACAATGGGTACGAAATGACAAAAAATGAGAACACCTGTATTCTGCATTAACCCAGCACTGGCTTGAGCGGCTGTGCAAGAGCACAAGCCTGGAGTTTTGATGTCCTCGGCTCTCAGCACCCTCGTAGCTCTGTTTCTGTTACATTTCCCCCACCACCCCCCACCCCCCCC
>JAOXJK010000023.1:13809307-13837759 GCA_025774025.1 Xenus cinereus | reverse complement strand
TTCAACTTTTTTTAAAAAACAATACTAAGTGTTAGTGGAATGGTGCTCATTGGTACTCCTTGGAAAACCAGGGGCAATGCTTGATCCTAATTGACTTTTTAGGTATCACTGATCTCGCTGTCATTTAACTTTTCTTTTTTTTTTTTTTCCCAAAGTGAAAAAGATATGCATCTCTATAATATTCAAATTTGTTTATCATAGAGTTTATGTTATTATTTTAAATGGTACCTACCAATTTTAGTATGTTTCAATTGAGTTCTTTTCTAAAGCAAATTCACAACATTCTTTACACGTGCTCAGAAATTAGCTCTAATTTAAAGTTCAGCGTCAACAAAATCAATACCTAGTAGCTTTTGCAATTCGTCCATGTCTCTTTAGAGTCAGAAAATACTGCATTCAGGGTAGAAATGGACATCATAAATTCTACGTGTAAAAAAGAAATAGTGATAATTAGAATTTCAACAACTAAAATGAAACCATTTCAGCAAGGATAGATCAGACCGAGTCACTCTGAAGTGTCTCTGGGAGAAGAGATGCTTGCAACACCTCTCCATCACTCATACACCTTTGGCTAATTCTGGTTGTGTTTCTTAAACAGGTTTCTCAGCAGAGGACCTTTAAAAATGGGGTAGAGATTCTTATAAGGGGCTTTTCACCTTGTTTCTCCTCCCATACAGCTTGTTCTGAGCTCCAAGGCAGCCCACATCTCTCCAGTTGCACCATGCTCCATGCCAGCCCAGAATACCCAGTTTTCTTCTGCTTGTGAGTAACTGAGCTGGATAGAAAACTTCCAGAAAAGCTCTGCTTAAAAACGTCCAGGTCCTACCAAAAGGAGCTAGCACATTATCATTCCAATAGTCCTGCCTTGCACAAGGAGTCACTGCGTCTCTGCCTTGAAATTGCTTTTGAAAACAAGTGATACCAACTCCTTCCTCTGAGCATGGACTGGTGATGCCCCCTTGACTCTTCCCCATGTAGTGAGTCATAATCCTCATAGTTCAACTCATGTCCAAAACTGAAATGAATCATGCTTATTATTTTTAGAGCTAGCCACAGGCACTGACATGTGTGTGTATATTCAACTAGGATGTTTTGAGGATTAAAGCACCCTCCTAATCTGAACTGGGAAGAATGAACTGTTTTATTAGCTGATCTGACCTTTGCTTATATTAGAGTCAAACTTATGACTTTAGTGATAACTCATGTTTTATTGCCTTTTATTCCAGTTACTGCTATAAACCCTGAGAAGTGCAGTCCGGATTTTATTTCTTTTCTATATCACCAGGGCAATTGTGTACTGAGTTCCCAAACATTTATGCTTTGCAAATTCACTCAAAGCAAAAATATCACTCAGGGTCCAGGCTGAAAAAAACACCATGCCCTATTTTATTTGGTGGAACCTTTGTTTATCATGATGGTCTGGGACATCTGCCGGGGTTGATGGCTGTCAGTGAGAAAGTTAACGACTCCTTTTCTTGGAAACTGAGCCTAAAATTTCATATGGATATCGTGGGTGACAGAAGACATGGGGCTCTGCCACCCTGCGTGCAGGGGGACTTTCCATTTTTAGAAGGGGACTTGCACGCTTGGCAATGGCAGTGCTGTTGCATTTCCAGCACAGGAGATGGTCACCCACAGAGAGAGAGCCCAACATGATGACTGAATGACGGTGCCAGTGCGGAAATGCAGGCTGGGCAGCAGTTTGTGTCTAGTTCATGTAGACAGGAGAACCAACCTGTTGAAGAAAGGACAGCAAATATGGGAGGTGGAGACCCCAAGAGAGAGGAAATCACTTTCTCAAAATCAGGCACGTCATTTGTGACACAATTGAGAGTCCAACCCAAATCTCCCAGGTCCCAGTATAACAGCAACCACCTCACCATCTCTTGCTCTCACAGCCTGTTATCCTCCCCTTGTGCTCCTAGAGACCACGGTGGTGGGAAAGCCACCAGACCTGTCACCTGAGGGCAGGCAGTGAGACAGATTCCAAGGCTCAGGCAGCCCTGGCTGCTGTTTTATACCGTTTCTAATCAGGCTGTTTTGAAAGGCAATTTTTGGCTTTCATTGTTTGTGCAGTGCTCATGGATGCGGCACCTGGTACACGTCTTATCCAATTTGAAAGCAGATCTGTCTCACGGATCTTGGTTGCTGGAATGGGTGACAGGGAAAAATTCAGGCTGAAGCTGTGTGTTGCTGTGATTGTGTTGAAAGAGCCAGATGAAAAGCAAGCATAACTTTTTCTATATCATCATTGCTAAGAAACATGTTTGCAGACAGAAATATTTGTCCCTTTGGGTACCCAGATGCTTCCCTTTTGGGAACTGATCTCTATCAATACAGCTATTTAAAATTCTAGTGGGTTTTTATTCAATCCCACATGTAATTTTCTAGAGCTGTTAGAAAACAGGAATTATGAAGGGATGCTTTCAGGTGATCTGGGGGCTGTAGTCACCATTATTATCAGATCTGGAAATCAGAACCGTGGGTTGTCCCCATGGTGTGCTTCCCGAGGGAGCCCAAAGGACACAGAGAGTTTTTTCACAATTGGCAGACACCAGGGTTATGTGAAATATTTTTAATACATGTCTTTGTGCCCTCAAGCCCACACATTGTAAGCTATTTTTGTAGAAAAAGACAATTACACTTTTACAGGTTGTCCTCTGCCTTAGAGTAATTGTCACTGGTCAAACGTATTTCAGCCAACTCAATAATTCGCCAGAACTGTACTTTGCAAATACCTTTCCAGTCTCTGTTGCCTTTTAAAGAATAAACATACAACTTACCATTCGGTTGCATTTATTTAGGATGCAGTAAAAGCAGCAAAGGAAGGAGAAGGAGAAGGAGAAGTGAAATCTTTCCGAGAGGGCAGGAGGTCCTTCTGCTCTGTGGCGTGTCATCTCCTCTCTGCTCAGCAGAGCAGAAGCCGACGTTAGGCTCCTGGCGAGGCAGAGGGGAGAGGTACAAAGTACTGGTGGCAACTGCACAGCAAATGAGCACAAGTCTGTCTGATACAACCCGCAGCAAACGCTGGTCTCCTGGGAGTGACCTCTGCTCCGTGCAGTGGACCATCCTGCCTCAAAGTGTCCCAGATCAAGTGCTTCAGAATAGCCACACAGGTGGAGGGATATTTTAAACCTCACAGCAGATTTGCTCTCCATGTCTAACATTAAATGTCAGCTCAAAGCCTGAAATCACAAGGTTTCATAATTTTCCAAAAGATGTTTTAGCACCAATTATTAGAACACTGATTACCCTTTTTAATCACACAGATGTCTGAACCCTTTTCTTATCTTGCCAAATACTGCAGACCAGCAATATCCAGTGACAATAAGCTCTGCATTTTAGTTAACGTTTTGTAAAATATATTTCCTTTGAACAGGTTTAGATGTATTATTTTGATTTTATATTAAACATCATCTTCTCCTGGAATGAAGTAGGTGGTTTTTGGAAGAGGTCCTGGTAAACTCATTGGCTAAGAAGTCAGGTTTTACAGAACTTGAAAACAAAGGAGGAAAATAAATACAAAACCTACCAAGCATTTTAATGAAATTTTTGGTTGGTTTCAGCAAAATATGGGGATAGGGCAGAAAGGATCCAGACTCCAGCTACTCCCCAGTAGTGGTGGAAACCCGGAGGCCCCAACGCTATACTGAAGCACATTGGTGCCATTGAAAAATGTATAATACACTTCAGGCGTTTAACCTCAGCCACGTGAGTCACCGAGTGAAACAGAAAGTTTCAGACTATTTTTTGACATTTTTGCCTTTTCTGGACTTCTTGTTGGACATTTTTGCCTTCTTTGGAACTTTTTTTTGATATTTGGCAGCATTGAGATGTGTGTTTCTTCAAAACCAGACTCCTCATGCCGGGATTTTGGTTTGCCTGTCTTTTTACTGCTTGATTGTAATTACTCTCGTGTGGTTTTATTACATACCTGCCTATACTGTTCTGTATGCCAGTTACAATGAGGGGATAGATGGAGGTATCTGGGAGTGTGGGTTCCTATCTGTCAGCATCATGTGAAAATGGCATAATTCGGGGGCTGATTGTGCTCCCTATTCCGGGAGCATGCCATCTGTTGACAAGGACTTAGTTACTCCCCAAATTGCATGGCACTCAAGAACACGTAAGTCTAGCTCCTGGGTGTTGTAGGATGGATAAAACAGTGGATGTGCACTGCAAATGGCTTCCTCTGGTTGTTTTTTATAGGACCTCTTAACAAAACCCTTACATCAAGCAGTAAGTGCCTCTGCAGTGGTCCCGTGGATTTCAATGGCTCCACTCGAGCAGTAGCTCAGTGTGAATAAGGGTATCCATCTGGTCCTTGGAGATGTAGCTGCACCAGCTGAAGGATCTGTCAAGTGTTCCCCAGGCAGTCTGGGCTTGCAGACATACGGGCGAGCACAAAATGAGGCTGGGGAGTGCGCTGATGGAGCGGCAGCCGGAATCATCTGAGCAGTAGATAAAGACCCCGCTACAATCCAAGAGTGGTTCCCCAGTGTAATTAGGGAGTGCACTGTTATGCAATTAAGAAAATTAATTAGAAGTAAACGTTTAGGGAGTGCAGGTTGAAGACGTGTTGCGGCACAGCCTTGTCTAGCTCTGTGGTACTTTTAAGGTCTGCTGGTGGTACAAATGGTTGTACAGTGTGTCTGAATGAGCTGTATTCCCAGACCTCTCTATTGACCACTCCAGGGGCATGGAGCATAATTTCCTACATGCACCAGAATACTTCAACCTACCAAAACCAGTATCAACACAGGCTGTTCACTTCTTGATCAATGCAGCGAACCTCTTTGGTCCAGCCAGTTTCATCCATCTTCTAGCTGAGTTCTGATTCAGCTGTCTCCATCCATCCATGCAATGATCTTGAACTTAGAGATGGAAACATTTCCTCACCAAGTACCCTCAAGCCAGTTATCACTGTGTTGCCAGCTGCTTTAAAATGAAAAAAAAGAGACCTAGCCAATAGTATTTTACTTATCTTTTTTTCCCAGGAATCCCAAACCAAAAATGTTCATTCAGAGTAAAACAAAGTTGAAACAAACAACAAAAAAAAATCATGCTCCTGGTATTTGAGGAAATTTAATCTGTTGTGCGTGTAGGAATTCAGAAAGCAATATCCTGATTTGGCAAATACCGTGATTTTTCAAGACATGCTCTTGTATATGCTGTTCCCAAACTGCACCTTGTCTTAAAAAAAGTGTACATTCCTATTGACAATAGGACATCATCATTACAACTCCTCCATAGACCTATTTCAGATGACAGCAGTCCTATCACTGTGTTTCAAAAAGAACTGTATCCTCCTGAGGTGCTTTAGGCATCCTCAGAGATGCCGCTTCTCTCAGAGGACTCTTTCTTAGAGAAACATCTAGTACTTGGAACCTGGTTAGCCTTGAGTCTGAGCTAGATGCCAAAACCTGAAAACTGTCAAAACTTAAATATTTTTGCACATTTAGAAAAACAAAGCTTTCAGGTACCTCAGCAGGTCCAGTACAAAACCTGCAGCACCTCTGAGTGGGGGTATCTCCACAGGTGGGCAGAACTGAACCTCAAGCTCGTAATTCAGAGGCTGCACTTAATCTTTCTACTAACTTGACAGAGCACACAGGAAGTCCCTGGTGTGACCCACATAATTTTTAAAGTCATGATTTTTTCTTGTCACTCACTTTGCTGTTATCACCATATATAATGCAAGGCATGAACTGTGAAATTAATTTTATTTTGTCTCTCCATAAAGCTTGTTTATTGTTTGTGCTCTAGTCAGCTTAGACACTAAAATTTGGTTAGATAATTTCTCGTTCGAGCTTTCATGGACCAGACCAGCATGTCTGAAATTCAAATATTATCAACATGTATCAAAGCACAGACACACACAAAAAATCCCAACCCAAAACTGAGACGAGTTCAAACTAAATTAACATGTAGAAGGCTGGCACTCTCTGCTGGAATCAACTTTGTTATTATTAAGTTCACAACTGCTGTTTCAGATAGCTCCTTCTCTCAGGATTTTGACTAAAGGTGCTTTACAAATTAGAGGTCAGGCTGGTACTGTATCATTTTCTCATTTTTCCTCTAATCTCCTTCCCTCTGTTTGATTAATTCCATGCTGATTCTTTCTGAAACTGAAAATATTTTCCAAGTTCTCCGCATTTACCACTTTCCAGACCAGGCTTCCCCAAGCAGAATATGCCACCGAAGGCAGAGGGAAGCATCCCTCGTGTGACACAACCCAGATGCTGAAGCAGCCCCCGGGGATGCTGCCCCCCAGTACTGAGATCCTGTGGGATGCCCCCCCGCCCGCAGCCACCGCTGGCCACCAATCCTGTGCTCAAATCCACCTTTCCTGAGCTCCAACTCCCTGCAAATTAATGAGCAGGTATGATGAGCTTTTAAAACGCAGCAAAACACCATTTGCCATAAAACTGTGTTGGTCACAAAGCCCGTTTAAACTCCCAAGGGATTGTACCTGCCTTGGCGTGTGTGCTGGGTAAATTTACACAGCGGTCTAAGAGTGTGATTACAGCTTGGGAATATATATACAGTTTTACAAACACATACAGTTTTAAGCTAGCTAGCTTAGTGACTGTGCCAGGTATCTTACTGATATCAATTACCAAATAAATCCCTTTAAATAAAAGAAAAGATTTTCCTTTCTGGTCAGGCCTACATGGATTACATTAAAGATGGATGACATTAAAGTCCTGGTATGCAGAGAGCTGTGCCCAAGGATTGCTGGCTAATTAGGCAGTTAAGGTGCGCAGAGAAAATAAGACGCAGAAATGAAAAATCTCTGGAAATCCCAAATTCTGTGCTCTCTGTAGCTAAGCTGTGGGAAAAGGATTCCATTCACTATTAAAGACAGCACTGATGATTTTATAATTGAAGCAATGTCACACTGTCATGGTCTACTCTCTTTTTCCTTTAAGAGCTTCAGCAGGCAAAGAAAAAGCTTGACTTCTTTCAGAGGTGTGAAAGAAAATGGGAGCTATGGGTACCTAGTAATAAATCTGTTTATTTCCTTTCGTGTGTGGATGCAGGCCCTCAATGGCGCAGAGGGCGGTTGCTTATTTTCTCTCCGTAGTCTGTGATGCCACTGCCAGGGCAGCGACATTCGCGGTGGGAAGTTCAGTAGCGTCCCCATGGAGCTACAGGGTTGAGTACAGACACAGAGAAAACACAGGAGTGAATAACTGAGGAGGATAATGGAAATTCCCCTTCAAAACCAGCTTCGGTGTTTTTTTACATATAACAGAGGAACACACAAGTATTTCACCATACCAGCTGACAAGAAGCATACAGCAGAGATGAAAATGTGACCATCTGTGCAGTTAGGAGAATGAGAGAGAGAATATCAAAAAGGATGTGGGAATTTAGGGAAGCCAGAAATGCTTTAAGACATTGGAGGAAGTCCCTCACTGTTACCTCCTGCGTAAGAGCTAGATCAAGCCGCTCCATTTAAACCAGGCCGGGCAAACCTAATTCAGTGAGGGATCACACTGAGCAGCAGACCAGTTAGCTTGGATTTAAAGAAAGCAGCACTGGTTTGGGGTTGGTTTTTTTTAACCAACAGGAGGCGAATTAGAAGAAATACATAAATCACCCCTTGAGCCAACCATGTAGTTTTTACACACTTAGAGGTGGGTGAATATACAGAACCAGCAATGTTTTACAGAATTTTCCAAAAAAAAAGAGAAGAACATTTGTTTTTCTAACTCAGCCCTGTATATTATAAGGAGAGTGCAGGTGCCTCCTCTGTGAAAGCAGCAAGGGTCAAAGAAGAAAACATTTTCTCCAGCTTCTAGCATCGTTCAGACCCTGCATGGATGAAAACCTGATTCATTCAGCTTCTCCCTGGCTGTTATCCCAGCGTTTGTTCAGGTGCTTCTTTAGTCTGTCTCCCAGATCCGTTCCTACCCATTATTTTCTGCTCCACAGTCTTTCTTTTCCAGCACAACCCTCCCCAGGAACCACACCAGCCAAGCCCTCCCACCCACACCAGCAGCTGATGGGGGCCTGCACTTCAGGTGAGAGCTCCATCAGAGATTTCAAAGACGGAGGAAGGAGTTAATGAGCGGCCAACAGTAACAAGTGAAGTAATTTGCTCTATTAAAGAAAGAGAGGATTTTATGCTGTACGTGCCAGTTACACGGAGAGAGACAGACACCATGGCAACAAGCTTGTCAAGCAGTAGCAGGGCACTACTTTAAGATTAACTATCGCTGGGGACATCATTAGTGGTGGAGAAACTTCAAAAGCTTTGGAACTTGGGCTCCTTTTGCACCCAGAATCTCGCTTGCTTTTATGGACTTCATTTGAATCTCCAGTCTACCAGCTTATGCTGGGATAACAACAACAGCAGGCTGGGATTTTGGATGCATCCTGAATAAGACGGGAAGGAAAAACATGTTCACGGTATCTCAGTGCTTCCAGGGCTGCCAGGTTGTCTGAACTGTATGGAAATGAAGAACTAAAACATACCGTTGAGTCGTGTTCAGTGGGATTGTCTGAGGTAAAGAAGGAAAAGGGCTTTGGAGAGGACTACTCCTTCTGCGCTTACTCGTAAGCCATAGATCTGATCATTAGCCTGTGGTGATAAAAAGGAGAGATCCCTCTGTAAATCTCCTATTCTGGGAGGATGAGCAGGTGACAGATAATTGCATATATGAGGTCGATTCTTTTTATCCTCCTAGCTTGTAGGCAGAATCCCAAATCCCCATGATTGCCTTGCACGCCATGCAGACATTTACTCTGGTGTGAAGCCGGTGTCAGATGCTGATGTGGTAGGATTTATACCCACAGGAAGTTCCTCTATAGGCAACCAGAGGCCAATTAGTGCCCAAGGAGTTTGGGACTCTGAACACGGCCTCATGTGAATCACATTTTACGGGAGCAATGCAGAGAGTTCAAGTTTTCAGTTCACGAGGCTGCAGTGCGAATGAAAACATGGCTACGGGAAAGTGGGGAGGGGAAGGAAAGATCTGAAGAGTCATTGCAGAGTTTCCCTGGGGGTCTCTCTTGCCCCACCTTGTTTATAAAGTGCTGAGAATTCCACGCAGGGTGGTTTTCATAGTGACAGGGAACGTATCACAAATTCATGAAGCTTTGTGACTTGCCTGCATTACAGTTCCCCATGACTGAGCTACTCAACTCTAACGGGAGGAGCTGCAGCGCTTCACAGCTCCAAAAATGAAGCATGGCCAACAGGCAGGGTATAAGAGGGCAGGGAGTCCAGATGGCCAAGCCCTGGCATTTTAGTCAAGAGGCATTTTAGCCCCATCAGGACTAACCAGGAGAATTGATGAGCACAGGCATTTGTTCAGCTTGCAGCACAAGGAAAGAAAATAAGGTGGACGTTAATCATCTTTTTGCAGACGCATCAGGTAAAAAGGAGAAGTGCATTCAATCCCACAAAAAGGCTTATTTTTGAGCAGTTGTTCTCTGAGACCCGATAGCCAAGTGCTGTGCTCGAAGAACACAGAAATGAAAGAGGAGGTGGCTCACGGGGAGCTGCCTGCTTCCCAAAGATAAAGGAAGATGGAGTGCAGCTCTCTGTCTGTCCCGTGCAGGAGGGTGAGAGTCATTGAGATAACCATGAGGTTATGATGGGGGCATCTTGCTTGATGTGAAGGGAGAAGAACTGGGAGCATGCAATGGATTTCTGTGCATAGTTGAGTTTTCCCAGCCCTGTGGAGAGAGACCTCTCTCTGTGATCATAATTGGAATGAACTCATGAATAGCGCGTGTGAGCAGAAAGCAAATCTGAAGCTGCAGGCAGTTAGCTCACCCTGCTGCATGGCTAGTAAGGAGACATGTTGCATACTCAAGATATAGGGCAGGAAAGGACACGTTCCTCTTACCGAACAGGCAGCGCATTTGCTAGAAAATTCTCAAGGTTGTGGAGGCTTCAGCTTGCCCAAGGTAGCTCTGTCTTCAAGGCAGGTGGAAGAACCGAGATGTATATTGCTGGTCAGCAGGCAAATACCTACTGTGAGAAACTGCTGGCCACCTAAGCCAGCTGTGTGCATGCCATAACCAGTGATAGGTGCCCAGGGACAACACAGGAGAGCCTGGGGTTGCCCTGATGGCTGTTGTTACCCTGCAACCTGAACTAAAAAGTTAGGAACAAACAGGCGTGGATAAAGGCCCCTCTGAAACACAGCACTGGAGAGAGAGGGGAACGGAGCCCTGGCCACACATTCGCCCTGGGGACACAGATCTCTGCCCTCACTCCTCCCACTCCTGGGGAGATGTGTCAAAGATGTGTCATCTTGTCAGATCTTTGCTGTGAGTTTCAGAAATATTTTCCAATTGCTAAAAAAGGCTGCTAGATTACCTTGCCTGCATTGCTCTACTGTAACTCCTTATAATACTGTGAAATTAAATGCAGGGAGTCTTTTTTCAAAGGACATAGGTTTACAAGATCTCAGGAGAGCATAGCACTGTTCGTCTGTGACTATTAGCTTCAGTTTCTTTAAGTCATGATCCACATAGCACATCCCTCTCACACTCAAGCTCCTGGACCCCCCAACACATGCATTTTGTGTTCCTATCCTCACGCTTGTCTTTATGAGCTTCTGATCTCCAATCTCTCACCTCTCAAAACTTCAAACCTGACCTTTGGGCACCAAAATGCACACACACACAAGCATTCACAGGAGAAAAACTCAGCTGAAATAACTGCAGCTACTTGCCTACGACCTTCCATCCTTGCTCCTCTTCCTGGAAGACTGAGCCAAGACTTATTGTGCCGCTGTATTTGCCGAATCCCCTGTTCATCCTTGGGGCTGTGCCCATGCCCGATGTTCCCAGCAGCTCTTCGTCTGCCTCCAAGCTTCTCACCTCCAGTTCCTGGGAGCACTGGGCACAGCCAAAGCAGGCAATTGGCTGGGAAGGGAGGTAGCCAGAGCAGCCACACAAATTTTGCCCGTGCTCTGGGCACGGGTTTCTCTCTGTGAAACATATGCTGGCTGTTGAAGGCAATGGAAAGCCCTTCCAGGAATTTTGAACACTGCTGAACTTGGATGCACAGTCAGAAGTCAAACCAAAGCCAGCTGGGCCCATCTGTAGTAAGTCAAGACTTGTGACATTTCAGCATAACACACGAAAATACTCTTTGGGCAGGAAAAGTAAAAGAGATTTGGTTTGGGTTTGTTTTATTTATTTATCTGGTTTTGTTCAAGAGTGCCTTTATTTTATAACTAGTAGGAGATCACTTCAATTTTAGTGGGTTTAAAATAAATTGCCAGTAATAAAACCAAGTTTCTCTCTCTGATTTCCATAACACGGAGAAGCCGGATGAGTGGTTCCATGTTCAGAAGAGCCTCAGAGGTCTCTGCTGAGTTCATCGACCGTGGTTCAAACCAATGTGCAGCACAGCCACTGAGGGAGAGACAGAACACAGAGTCAGACCCTCTGGGGATGCCACGGGGGACTCTACCAGACTCTGGGAGAACAAGCTGGGAACGGATGGAGCTGCATTTTAATCTGTTGTATGTGTAGGATCCATCTGCTCTGGATGGGAGTGGGGGAATTTATTGCCAGAATCTGCCTCAGACACTGCGAGTGGGATCTCTTCTGAAGGAAGACCAGTTCTCCAGGGCAAGCTGTGTGACTTTTGAAAAATTTTTGGGTTGGAGTATGCGATGTACAATTTCAGCTAGATTTAGCTAACTGTGGCTGAGAGTCACAAGGCTTCCTGGCCATCCTCCTCCCTTCCAGCCAGTCTTCAGCTGAGAGGACTAATTGGATGGACCTCTCAGGGCCCCTTCCAGCTGTTTCCTGAGATATATTTGTATTATGCAAAGGGAAGACTCAAGCTGATTGCTTTTATTACGGCTTCAAGAGGAGAAATTTGCATTAAAAACAATGTGGGGGAAAAAAAGACCTGGCATCTTAAAAAGTCTCTTCTAATTCTGGCAGGTTGATCAGTACATTCTCTGCCAGACAAGAACAGTTCCCTGCTGTGTGTTTTCTAATGAATTGACCAGTGCCCTCTAAAAGTAGACAGTGAAGCACACTGTGTGAGCATCTTCTCAAGCAACTTTATGGGTTTTGAACATATTTTCACTTTTTTGCTCATATAAGGTAAATATTCATTCCACTAATTCATACAGGCCTTCTGAGCCGAAGAACTTTTTCATATAAACAAACTTACTGTTTGAATCACTACTGAGTTTACCGCTTACAATAGTGATTTTAAATAAATGTATTTTAGGATGGCCCATTGCCGTAGCTTAACCACATGGTATTTCAATCTGACCAGCCTCACCTCAGCCAGAGAGAGCTGGATGACTCCACTCTTGTCTTTGTCCAGGAGACGGAACACTTCTGAAAAGTAGAAGAAGCGGGGAAAAAAAAGAAAAAGGGATATGAATCACAGAATTCTGCATATAGAGAATCACTGCCTGACAAAATGTAGAGGTATGGCTTTTTGCCACGATCTACTGGAAATCTAGACTGATTCTGTAACAGAACATTACAGCTGTTCTTCCTTCCTCTTACAAGTCATTTCTAAGCCGCTTCATGGGGTGGAATAGTCAGATCTACAGCAGCAAACTGAGAGCTGGCAGCAGGACAACTACAAAATCTGATGCGGTAGCATCTGGTATAATCTGGGGACAAACCTGTAAATCAGGTCTGAGTAAGGACTGTAAATGATAAATGGTACCACTTACAGGAGCTGGGACAACTTGGGGGCCAGAGCACTGACCATAAAATGCAGATGACTGTAAAGCAGAAGAGCAGGGCAGGTTATGAAAACATGTCCCCCCCCTGCTCCACAGTCACTCAGGCAGAAAGGCTTTTGGTGTTTCTCTGCTGCTTTCTTGAACAGACACAATTTTGCTGGCACCCTCACATTTCCATGCGGTTTGCTACATTCACAGTTAAAAGACACCAAATAACGAAATCCTGAAGTTTCCAGGAATGCCCCTTGGCTGAGGTACAGAGGCACTTACTGAAGAGGGTCTCCAGGCGGATCATGCAGGCCACAAAGCCATCAAAGTCGATGGTCAGCTTGTTGCAGGCGTAGCGGGTGACAATGCTGTGCTGCACCTCGTTGCTGAGCGTGAAACCTGAAGGCGTGGGGAGCACATGGATCACTGACACGGCAGGTTAACATGGACCCTCTGACGTGACTTATCCACGAGCTGCTGCAGCTGCAGGCAGACCTGCATGAAGGACTGAGGACTACTCCTCCAAGAAGTTCTGTTGGAGTCCATCACCCACCTCTGCCATGAGTCCTTCCCAAAGCCTATTGTGGCGGGTGAAGAGAAGCATAAAGTTCTCCCACAGCATTTTGTCAGGCTGCATATTTCACATTGTTTCACAGCGTAACCAGTCCTATGTTCCCCAGATAAACCCCTAATTAGTGAGTCTTGGTGCTGCAGCTGAATAGCAGTGATTGCAGTAGAGCCAATTGCTCGCATCACACATTGGGCTCTATTCAGGCCCATATTAGTGCTATTTCTGTCTCTGGCTCATTCACATAAATTCCACCAAGCACAAGACAGATCAAAAAAACAGTGCTCCTCTAGATGCCCCTGAGCTGGCAAAAAAGCTCCTCCAAAAGTGAATAGCACACATCAGAGAGGACATTGCTGGGGCATGCCTTGATCAGGCTTGCACCTTCTCTAACACAGAGAAAGGTGGTGGGAGGAACTGGAAGGAAAAGAGGATTTGGACATAGCTCTGAAAAAGAGAAGTTAGATTAGGAAATAACGAGGCCAAAAATAGAGCAGGTAATAATCAGATGGATAAGCAATGGTCACAGCATGGGCAAAAATATCAGCGGTTCCTAATGCAGTACAGAGGATGGTTTTTGATGTATGTAACAGCAAAGGGATGTAGCGGTATGTGACTGTCGGGAAGGAAGAACGGCACTGGCAGTGCTGTGATCCAGGAGATGGGAGGGAAGCAAAGCTGCTAAAGCCTCCACTATTGTTCCGACGTTGAGGGGGCTGCAGTGACCCCACCGTACCCCCGAGCCGCAAACTCACCCGCCTCTCTGAGGGCATTTCGCATCTCATGGGCGTCGATGGTACCAGAGTAGTCACTGTCCACTTTCTTATAGATGGCCTGCAACAGAGGAAGGAGGGCATGTGGAAATCCAGGGACATCCGTGCCCACCTCTGCTGTGTCCTCACCATCGCCCTGCTTTGCAGACGCAGCCTCAGGTTTCTGAAGGCTGGGACAGGGGCTGCCCTGGCTCCGACTCTTCGAAATGTTAATGAGCAAGGGGAACGCTTCAAGTAGCCACTGGCATGGGAGGCAGACTGGGAAACACGTTCCCATGGGCTGGCAGCCCGCCTGCCTTCATGTTACGTGGTGGCAGACAGGCCATTGAGGAAAATATCCTTTCATTTGGCAAAAGCTGCCGCAGACAAAGACCATTTTGCTTAATATTTCAGACGAGATGACAGATGCTTCCTACTGCCAGCAGGTTTATTATCCAGAATTAGAAGCCGCACAGACCTACAGCTCGGACTGGAATTGGCTCTCAGGGCCTGCTCTGCCAGTGCCAGCCTCAGGACAGAGCCGGTGCCTCCGGCTGAGGGGCAGCTGAACATCTCCTCATCACCCTCCAGGACAGATGCTCTGTGCTGACCAGCATCAAGCACGGGAGCAGCAGGCTTTGCCCAAAAGGGATGTTGGCAAACAAAGCAGCTCCAAATTTGACCTTCCTCTATGCTGCTTGTTTCTGGATGCACTTGTTGGGATATCAAATCCTCTGTCAGAAAAATAATTCAGCGCTTCTGCAAGGTTTAAAAGATGCAAAGCCAGGCTTTTGTAGGCCGGAAAAATATGTGTTTCTTGTGTTTGCTGGTGCTCAGCTGGCAACGTAACACATTGCAACAGCAGAGACATGTTCATAGAAGCTTTAATGCAGCAAGCAGCAGAGAGCTGTCTTTGCCAGCAATGAAAGAGGGTTAATCTGGCTTTCCATAAGGTATTGCAAATTACGGAGAGTCATGGAGCCAAGGTGAAAGAGGATCTGCTTTTGTCCTTTTAAATTAGAGGTGTTTCTGAGCCCGGGAACAACTCCAGCCATGAGAAGGAAGGCTTCCAAGTATATTTGCCTGCTGTGGCTTAACCCTATCTCAGTTCTGGATCTGTGCTTCAGAGCTGAAAGGGGAAGAGGAGATAGTCAGAAATATTACGTTACCAAGTACTTTTGAATCTTCATCCAAAGTGTCTTGAATTCTACAAGTCCCAAGGTGCCAGTCCCATCGGTCTGGGGATGTTAAGGCATGGTTCAAAAATGAGGATTCCTCTATCTTTAGCAAAACTGGAGAGCAACCAGTTGTGACAAAAATAAATCAACCATCACAGTGGCATCTTAATGCCATATCCATTCTTCTTTGTAATACATCTCCATCTCACACAGACATGCCCGCAGTTTTACATTTGCTTAGCTGAAGGCATGCCAAGAGTTTCTAGGCTCCCTGCACTCCCAAGGAATGATATATGGGATTGCTAAATATATAAGCACGATCAGATCCATTTTCTACAGTTAACAGTAGATTAAAGCCCTGAGGGAAACAAAGGACTGGCCTTGCAGAGGACAAGTGTTAGAAAGCAGAGGCAGGAGCTAGGAGTGAACAGAGGGAGTCAATAGGAGGCTACACAGTCTTCCCCCATGTCCTTCAGGGCCTTGAGCATCCCTTCCTATGGAAAATTATGCAGAAGCAAGGAGTTGTCCCCCGTGATGCTGGGTCCATCATGGTACAGCCAGGCAGAAGGTCCCTGCTTCTCCTCTCTGCTCTTTTTAGGAAGAAGTTTAAGCCATGAGAGATGCAGAGCAGGTGAGATAAGCAGCCTTAAATTAAATGGTTCAGGTTTCTGCCACCCTGAGCTGATAGAACTGCTTGGCTGAATTTTATGCCTTCAGCCACGTGCCTGGACAATGGAAGTGTAAACTTAGCCTTATCTTGTCAGGGAGTTTTGCAAAAGAGATCCAGAAACTTTGAAGTCGATGAAACGACATTCAAAGGATACATCTAGAAGGCTGATCATCTCCCTGCAAGTGTTAATGTTGAATCCATCACTTTTAATATCCTTTCCTGTACAAAAAGGAAGGAAAAATCTAAGTCAGAAATAGTTTAAGATGAATATTTTTCTGCAGACAACCTTGAAGATGTCAGCCACCTTAAAAACTTGTTAGCAACATAAGTGCTCTGCCATTTCTTCCACTGTTTCCCTTCAGTTGATTAACGTGGCATTTTTTGGCACAGGGGCAAGGGATGCCATCAGTTTTGGGGGTGGTCAGCCTCTGTCCACAGAAGTTATGCAGCAGCATAATAATATCTTCCCACAGTCGTCCTCCCAAGAAGGTAGAGGGAACAGGGTGCCTCTATGGGACACCAGCTGGCAGTGCTTGGAAGGGGAGCACCAGGTAGTATCTTTCCCCCCACCCCAATATTAGAAGTTCAACAAACCAGGAGAAACTCAGCTGGGGGCGGACAAAAACTGGGTTTTTCATCACCCTTAGCTGATACAGCTGGGTTTTGCCAGCACAGCTGCGCGCTCTGATCAAGGAGCAACTAGATGTCTCACCATCTCAGTATGCGCCTCTCAGCTCCACTCAATGGGAACTACACAAGGTTACTTACTCTTCACCAAAACCCGGTTTAGGATAGTTTGAAGTTCAATTGCAGTCACTTCGCAATCCTGGACAGAAAACATACTTTAGATGTCAACATAAAAATTACTTGAAACAAACAATGTTTATTTGCTGTCAGAGACTGTTTTCCTTCCATACCTAAGGCATGTAAACCTTTGCTTGTTTTCCTAACACTTTACATTTACCATCAGACATCACATGGAGGAGATCCTCAGAAACCATGAACGTTTCCTAGCCTTTCAAATGGGAAATCAGTGGTTTGGTAGGTGCGATGGTGGCACGACCCAGTAAACACTGACTTTTTAAGAGGTTTGACTGAATTGGGAAATTGCCTTCTTTCTAAGTTAAAGAAGTTCAGGAGAGTGTTTGAGATTTTCCAGGCTTACAGAAACTACAACCAGACAATACTAAAATTGCCCTCTCAAAACTCAGAAAGGTCTTTCTGACTAACAAGATACTTTCCCTCTTTGGTGCCAGTGGCCACCTGTTCATTAAGAGAAAGTCTGACTTGACAGCCACAGGCTAGCGCAGCGGGGCTTTGTGGATACTGAGGTTTATGAAATACAATGAATAGAGAGAAAGTTCAGCCAACAGTTTTTCCGATTCCCGGGGCTTATAAGCAAAAAGGAAGGAATTGACCAACTAGGCAATTGTCAGAATTATACGCTAGCTCCACAGGTAATTTATTTCACCATGGGATAATATTTTCACAGTCCTCACTCCCCTCACCCCCTATTTTCAAAGTTATTCCATGTCCTGCATTACTGAGGGAAAAAATCCCATTTTGCACCAATAAGAGGAACAATGTAGTAAAACGGTTCTATTGTAAAATAAATTGAACTGAAACTGTGAGTTAATAAAAAGGGAAGAACTGCTTGGTTTTTTGAAGACCAGACAGTAAAAGGAATTGGCAAGTCAAATATTTGCATAATCGTAACAGAGAGGTCCCAGTCTTTTTCTTTCACTTTAATCCACTTACCTCTCCAGAGAGCTTTTGAAAGAGAGTCTTGAACTCATCATCTATATCTTTGTTATCAACATGAGGCTAGAGGAAAGAGATGACCGAGAGTGTGGTTTATAAGGTGGTTCCAGAACGCAAGCTGTGGATATGGCAAAGCAGCTTTACAGGGGACTATTTACAGCAATGGAAAATGAGCGCTTGCTCTGCAGCAATTGCAAACCAGAGGCACTACTTAAATCATGACCAGCCAGGGCCTGGCTTCATTTGGGAGTAAATACTTTTTAAGACTGAAGAAAAAGTTTTCTTCTACTACGAAGATAGTTTTATAAAATAGCTGCAGTGAAAGTGTTGCTGCACCTGGCCCTGGCAATTCAGCAGCTCCTCGGAAGTCTGCTCTTGCAATTTCCCTTGGGCTTCAGGAAGACTATTTGTTTCTATGAAAAGGATGATTCAGCGCCCTCCCCGCCTCCTCCTACCTGTACTAGATGGAAGGACAATTTAATGTGTCCCAGCTCAGTCTACAAGGGTATAGTTTCTGTTCCACGTGGGCCCAGGTACATGAAAATGCACGTGAAACTCAGCCATGGAGATATATAAAGAATCCCCATAACCAAAAACTGTTTTTCCTGAGCACAAACACATACTGTGATCCCAGCTGAGGGGAAAAATCAAAATCTCATCCCTGTTTTGCCCCCACATTATGAAAGAAAAGTCTGTTAAAAAAAACCAAACAACCCAACAAACTGCCCAGTTAAGACATTTACCTCATATGGTTTTGCATCCACCACGTCACCAACCATCCTAAGGAAAAACAGAAAAAAAAACCAAAATAATGAGAAATGACAAGTCTACAATTTGCCCTTAAAATAATGAGCAAACCAAGCTGTTTTAATATAAGGTGCTACCAAATGCACAGAACAAGCCCCCAGGTTTTCTGCTTCCTACACTGCTGTCTGACCATCCTCTTTGAAGATTTTCTGGGGAAATCCAGCCTTGTTGTTCTTGTCTTGTTATCCAGACTCCTGTTTTTTCATTCAGCGGCTGCTATTGATACAACCCTTTTTAAAACTACCTCCTCAGCGTCATACTCCCAAATCCCCCACTCTCTAATTGTGGGAACATCTGCTTCACAGACCTGAGGGATCTGGATACCATCCGAGAGCTTGCTGGGGGCCATCTGGAGAGCCATGACTCTCTACCGTGGAAGTGTGTGTGTCACACATGGCAGACTACATAAGAAAATAGGTCCTAGAAAAGGACTTATTTTGCTGGTTAAGGAAAAAGGTAGAGCATGGGATGTGGGTGAAACACCTGAACTTGTCCTTTATGTGCCTGAGTACATCATGAGCAGAAGGCTTTACAGGGATGATACGCACTGAGTTTTAGCCCGTTTCTCAGAAAAGACTCGCAGGCAGAACTCTCCGTTTTTGTAAGGCTCAAAAGTGGACGGCACGATGAGGTACTCTCCCCGGGGCAACTTCAGGCGGCTGGAGACTTCACGCAGGTTGACATAAGGATCGGACCGGGCTGCTGGTTGGTTCCTTGCGAAGAAAGCACGGTTCGCATGAATATCTGTGTTATTTTCCAGCTGTGGGAAATGGGTTTTTGTTAGAAACCATATTTGACAATTCACTGGTAAGCCAGCCACCCTATTTCAATTTCAGTGCTCTAAAGCCATCTCAAGTTTTTTCTTAGCATAAACTAAAAAATCCAACAGTGATGGCATGAAAGATAAGCACCAGGGTTCTGTCATGGGAAACAGTCAGGCAGATAATTAGAAGGCAGAAGTATCTTCCTTCAGAAAGATTATCTTTTCACATGCCTCTTTATATTCTGTGATATAAAATAAATAAAAAGATGGTAATGTGTGCTCATATCTGGTCAAGCTAGTACCTACTGTACTTAAGTCTTCCATGTAGTGAGATTTTTTTGCTTTCACAGGCTGCTTGTGAACAAATTTAAATTTCAGAATGTTTTTGAGTGATTCATGGCATGGGATAGATCTCCTAATTGCATAGGACTTGTAGTCTCTGATTTATTTAAACGGACAGAAAATGAAAGTAAACAGAACACAGTAGTAGCCACAAGGGTGAGAGTTTTGGGGCCCCATTAGATGATTTACCCAACTTCTATTAGTAATACTAATGGGGTACCTTTGGATTATGTGGAAAATAGTACTTAACTTTTCCTTAACGTACTATTAAGCAAGTGAAACATTGCATAGCTCACAAAACAAAACACTAATGTAACGAGGAACAGCAGTGTAAGAATAACATCTCTGCTTTAAACCTTCTATTCATGACTTTTGCTCCACAGGGACATCTTTCAAAAGGTATGATTCAATGATCCACAAAAAGTGCTGTGTGGTTGACACAGGATGAGGAACATTGCATATGGATAAGATTTCTGGCTGCCTAAGATTAGGGCATACAAAGATGTTATCAAACATTTTATAATCATTCTGGTTTTCTGTTGTAAACTGTAGCAAAATACAGGGTTTTTTTCCTCTTTTGTTCTAAAGATAAGATTGGATTTGGTATTTATTCAACAACCCCATCCTTTCTGCCCACTAAATCTTAAGCTAGGTGGGACTGCAAAGATTAAGAAGCCAGATCCATATCTGTTTGAATATATAAAGTTCATTTTCCTTTTGCATCTGCAAGGCTGTTAAAAGAACACAGTTAATTGCTAAATGACCACACATTCATTTACTGAGAGAGAAGAAAAAGGCTGAAAAGCCAAGGAAAAATTGGCAGTGCAGGCTCCTGGACCTCAGTAATGAGTATAGGCTATTCCTGCTGCCAGACACCCCCGGGGTCTATTTCTTCAGGAACGAAAAGTCTCTTTACCTCAGTATCGACATGTGGGAGGATTAGGGAAGGTTGAGCAGGGTTTGTTCATTACCAGGAGCCCCAGCTCAGAGCTATAAAAGGAATGGATCCACAGAATTTGGCATTTCTTTGGAACAACATGAGCTACATTTTCTTGATTTTAGAGTGCAGAGACCCTGTTCTGCCTTCACCTGTACTAAAGCGACAAATTCTGACCTATGTTATACAAACTTAGTGGAAAACAAATTAGAACAAGTATAAATGAAGTCAAGATTGGGGCTCGGATGTCTGTAATAAAGCTTTGTGCCCCAGTCCCTTGGAAACGGTTAATCAGAACTTGAGATATTGGTCCAGTGATCCAAGAACAAAGTTCTCTAGAAGAGCTGTCATTAGTAAGGAAGAAGTCTTCCTGGTAGCTAAATTCTCCAGTGCAACAGGAGGTGCCCATCTGGAGGCTAGAAATCTTCAGCAGAAATTACATACCTCCTGAGGAATCTGAAAGGAAGAGAAAGCGCTGATGTTAAAGGGTTGCTACATACCCACTTCTATCATCAGAAAAAAAAATAATCAGATAAAGCCTCCTTCAGACACATTTTTTAAAATTCCATTTACAACCACGTATTGTAGTTATTAGTTATGCATGAAGTTATGCAGGAAGTTCCCAGCTTGTGCTAGAGCTGTTCCAAGGAAAAACAGGACCTTCATCCAGAAGAACCTATACAACATTTAACTGCTTTTCTCCTGATACAGTGTTGTGAATGGTACTACTGGTTGGAAATATTTGGGTAAGTCTTGAAAAGTTCAATGATGAAAGTAAATATTTTAGCCTCACTTTGCTAACAAAAAATGAGCTGAGAATTTATGACAGCAGACCTAAAATCCACTAGTCCACTGTTACTGGAATATGATGAAAATATGAGGCTACCATCACCAGCAACCTGCATGAGGATGATGAGGTGTTTGTAAGATAATTATAACAAGTAACAAATTTCAAGATTTGGTCTTTCCTAAATTAACTCACTTGATATGTTAATTTCTGCCTCCAAATATAAGGAAGCTTTTCCAAAAGCAATTAGTTGTATTGAGAGCACAGATACCGGTGAGAGCCAAAGAGAGTGTCCTCCCAAGTCCCAAAAGAGCTTTTGAAAATATTGCCCATACAATGATTCTGGGGCGTGAGATGGCCCTTTGAGACCTCAGGTCTTGTTCCTTACAAACAGCATACTAGAAGGCCATGAGGGGTGATGAGCACACTTACAGTTACTGCCAGTAGGTAGTTTGAGCTACATGACCTACAAAAGCTCTGCAGGGCAGGTAGACTTGAGAGCATACGTCTTTTCACCTGCACAGAGATCTGCTTTAAGTAACCATCCATGCTGTCCTAACTGGACCTCCTCGGTCACAGAATCAGCTGCAGCGATCTAAATCCACAACAGTGTGTAACCCAAGGAACTGGGATCATAGCTGAATGTCCACTTAAGGTGACGTAGCAGCCATTTCTTTCAATAGAAAGACTTCATCACGTTAAGAGTTACCAAGTCTACCCTCCTGTGGAAAACACCATGGAGCAAGCAGATGGGATTAAACAGATGTAAAGTAGAAGGGCTCTGCTAACATCTTCAGATTTGTACTTAGTGGCATGAGCAGGCAAATATCCTTAATGTGCAAATTCTAGGATGCCAATAGGCCAGGGTGCTTGGCACCACACAGATGGCAACGCAGAGATGTGCTCAGTGAGAACCATTTGTGTATGCAGGCACTTAGGCACTAGGGAAAACCTTGCCTAGTTTTGAACTGTCCTGCACAAGATATATCAGCAAAAGTCAGCCATTCCCATCTGCTCCCACCTGTGCTGGTTAATGATCTTCATCCAGTGGAATCTAGGCAATATTTAATTGCTTGTCTCCAGATATCATATTGGGAATGATAAATACTGGTTTGAAATTTTTATATTTACTTCTCTTCCCTCACATCACAGAAATTAGAGGTGACACAGTAGATTTTTCCCTACATTATATTTTCAGAGACAGAAGCAACACTGGGAGAATCAGAAAGAAAACAACCAAACCCAAAACTACTGAACCAGAACAATAGCATGGTAGACAATGAATCAAAACAATTTTCAAATGCAAGGGAAAAATAATAAAAAAAAAAAGAAAAGAGAAAGTGACTACTGAGCACTAACGATAGGCTGTAATCAGAAACACTTATCTGGAATTGCCAGGCACCCTGAGCCTGCCCCCATTCAGAATCTGAAAGAGAAGTCTCTCAATGAGACTGTTGCTAAATTATTGCCTCTAGTTTTACACTGCTCTCCTGTTAAAGAGGGACAAAAACTAAGCCTAAATTTATCTGAATCTTCCCATATTATGTGGGTCAGGAAGAAATGAGAGAAGGGTTTGAATCATCTTGCAAAAGCCAGTTCTTATTCAAGTGTAGTGCTGAATGTCAAGATGTAGCATATTGCTAATTTTTTTCCCAGGGTAACAGAAGACAGAATAAAGCCTTTAATCAGGAGCAAACTTTACCCGATAGAGTGAATAACCAATACTAAGCAGAGCTTCTCCCATTTTCTTCTGTCTTCTGCGGTTCTTCTGCATCAAGCCCACCAGTATAGTACAGCACGGCTCATTCAAACTCCCTTCATGGTCATCATCTGGTTCATCTAACCGGATTTTAAACTGGGGATTGGTCCAGTACGTCACTAAAAATTCCCAAGGCAAGACAAAAAGAAGGAGAATTTGTTGCCATTAGGAGCTAAGATGGCTGTCGCTAGAATTACAGAGAATATCTCTTTGGAAGGACTTTTGCCTGGAGTTTTTCCAACCCTTTCCATTACGTGGTACGGTTTTAGGTTTTCACAACCATGCTGAATATCAGCTGGAGCCAGGGCAAATCAAAGCACCAAGGTATTTCCCGCAGAGTAATGACCAACAGGGAGGAGCTGATAATCGTTAATTCCAGCCTGTGATTTATCTTCAGGAAATGTCCTTGGCTGAGGCTGTTATTGTTGTGAGAGGACCAAATGCCAGGCAGCCTCTCTGGAGGTCTAACCTGAAAATGAATGGGAAACAGCAGTGCCACTGAACTGTGACACTTTCCTGGCCTATGCAACCCTTTGGAGAATTACTCTAGTCAGTAGCAAAAGCCATGTAAGCAAGAAAAGCAGACAGAGGAAAAAAACCACAAATACAGCCACGAATTAACTGCTTAGTGGGTTGGTAATCCCCAAAGAAGAAATAAGTGTGAATTAGATCTTGGTTTAGACTGCCAAGCTTCTGCTTACTATCTAAACCCAGCAGAAAGAGCTGCACCTCCAAGCCCTTCCCACCAAAGCCCCTGCTGGTTCACAAGTGTTTATTTTAATTGTTTTCCTGGTATTTCACCACGTCCCCGCTCACCTTGGTAGTTCTGGCAGCCCCCAGCAGTCGAACCCCGTCTCCACTGTCCATTAAACAGGGTGAGGTCCCACTTGTTGACCTCGTTGCTTGTCAGCGTGTCGGGAGTCAAGCTGCAGATCTCAAGGCGGGTAAACTGCCTTTGAAAATCCGAAAATGCCATCCTGGTGCACAAAAAGGTCAGGGTTAGTCCATCAGCCAGCAACAGTGGAGGTGACTTGCAAATGGCTGTCTCTCCCAATTGGGCAGCAATCATCAGTGCTACAGAGATGCCCAAAGCCCCGTTTAATTGAACTCTGAAACCTGGAAACTGGCTGTTGGGAAACAAAATTACCAGCTCCCTGAATGAGCTGTGTCTCCTGGAGACAGTAGTTCTCAACAACTGTTACACATTATGGGTTCAGTCGTACTGTTTTCTGTCATCTCCAGCCACGGGCAATGCTTCATGCATCATACTTCATCAGTAAATTCACTAAAATCAGTGGAAAAAAATGTGCAAGGAGCTGCCATTGAATGGGAGTAGGAGTTGGCCCCTGTGAAAGAGTCACTCTGTAAGAAAAAGCCTTCAGTCTGTGTTTTGCCTTAATTCTACCCTTAATGCTTGGTTTTACCAACCCGAGTAGGTTTGCCTGAGTGACAGACCTTGACTGCTTCATGCCGCAAGCAGAGATCTGCCCCCATTTCTCAGTGCCTTATGGCCCATGGAGCTGGTGGCACTGAAAGGCGGTGGGCGTTTTTCTTTCCAGCCTAGGACAGAGCGACACGCGGTCGGTACTGATCCATACAATCAGCTAACTGGGATGGGCTTTCCATTAGGGCTGGGTAAACAGACTCTCCCCAAGCTGGTAAGCTAAACTTTTTCATTAGCGTGCAGCATTTAGGCAAAAAAAACAAACCTCAAAATATAGAGCAGCTGAGGTTCATTCTTGCCACCTCATTGATTTTATTACCATCTGGTCTCTATATTTTGGATAAGCACTGAGTTATGCAAGCTCTAATAAAAGGTAATGTTTGAATGGGAAGAGAGATAAACAAGAGGCTAACAACACACGCATGTCATTATTAACCCCCTTGGTGCTGGCAGTTTCTCTCCATACAGCAGAAAAAGACAGCTAAAAAAGCATCCGTGCACATAAAACATCCAAAAGATTATGCTAACTGAACGATTCTCACCAAAACTCTCCATCGTCTACTTGCTTATCCAGAGCCTGCCTTTGTTTGGGATCAACATAATTCCACTCGGGAGCGCTGCAGACAAAGCACAAAAGCAAGCTGTTCAGGTTGTTGGATTTCATTTTACAACAAGATCAGGGAATTAGGCTCTGTCTTCGGCTACAGCTGATAAAGGAGTATGTATTTCTCCAAGAACTAGACCTTCTGCCCCCCTCAGTGGCAGTACATGCTGCAACCTGACCGTACAGGGCTGGAATCAGACTGCAGCCGTATTTGCAGCAAATAAGTCTTAAACTGACTCATCCCTGCCAGGTGCTGGGATGTACAAATACTGCAGAGTGGCTGGATTAGGTAACACACAGCCTGAAAGTTGGGCAGAGCTTCTCCACTGTAAGATCTGTTGGGATGCCTGATATTCTCCCTAGGGAAACAATAGAAGCTCCGCTGCTAGGAAGACCAAAGAACAAGAAAGCAAAAAGATGGGATTAGAAAATGAGATTAGGAACAAATAGAATTTTGGTTCTATTTAATTTCTAATTTTAAAAATTAAAAAATTAGATCATTGCAGAAAACACATTACTCCTTTCCCATCCTGATGTTACAGTGCAGCAAGGTGGATCCCACTCTGATCTGCTCACGGGTGACGGTGCAGTTCTGGACCTGCCCCAGCAGGGTTGTCCCATGGTAAAACAGGTGCCACAAAATCAGGATATGGCACGTGTGCATGCCTGAGGCATCTTATCTTGGGGCTGTGCAAAGCAGCTCTCATAAAGGTAAGAAAAATTCTAATGTTTATCTCTATTTTTCTGTCTTGAAGTATTATACAACATCAGCACTGCGGTCGGTCAGGTCAGGAAACTGAAATCTCAGAGCATTGCATGAAAAAATACATTGTGGCCCCAATGAAAGTAAATTTTATGCCATTCTGAATATAAAAATAAAAGATGTGTTGTCACTGCCATTCTCTTGAGACTCCAAGGTAGTTGAAGCCCAGACAGTTTCTGGTAGATTTTCAAACTTCTAGATCCCTAGCTTAGTCAACATCCTCATTTTTTCAAGATTCTCCGATAGAAACCAAATACCGGTCTGATTTAGAGCCCAGCAACCTTAGAGCTGAGGCAGAGGCACAAAGGTTTAGCCCTGTTGTATTTCCTAGGAACAGGATTGGTTTTCATATCCTACTAAGGTCCTGGCACCATCAGTGGGATCAATCTGAGAAAAGTCATCTTGCAAAATTATGTGGATATGGCTTGTATCGGGCTGCTCACAATTAAAACGTGGGCTGTTCTCTCTTATTAGAAAGCAGAGAAGAATGTCTGCTGGGTAGAGCGGATCAATATCTAACCTTGCTAATAAATTAATAGTGTTTTATCCCAACTGATTTAGTATCTCTCCTAAATGTGCTTTGTGATTGGATTAACTGCATAGTCCCAATTTAATTTTTAAAAGATACCAGAATACACTGAGGAGAGAGAGGCAGGGGCATATCAAAACCTACTTATCACTCCAAGCTCCAGTCCATTCCACTTCACCCCAGGGATTTCTAAGCCTCACTAGTTTCTCCGGCCGTCCTCGGTAATATACCTAAAAGATCCACAACAAACAGAGCCTGAGCACTTCCATTATTCCAATCATCATGGGGCAACTGCTTTTCAGACAGGATAAAACACGATTTGTACTTGAGTGATGCAGTCCATTACAATTTGTGATAGTTAAAAGACACCTGGATGCCTTCCACCCTTATTTTACTTTGTCCTGTGCCACATCAGCAAATCAGCAACATATTCATTTGGTCAGTCACAGAAAGATATCAGATAGCTGAAGGCACTAGGGATTGCAACCCCAAGCTATTTTGTACGATGGCCCTGGAGAAACTGGCTTACCTCTTCTGCTCCAGTGACGGAGTAAGCATGTCCCTTGACCAGCTTCAGACTTGTGATTGCTTCTATATCAGCTGTATTAGTTATCTGCGGCAATAAAAGTATACATATTTAGGACTATATATTGTATATAAACACAGCTTTCATGAGCAAATTAATATGGGGGAAGACATCCAAAGTGGTGTGCACAATGAATATCAATATTCCTGATGCAAAGTGTATTGAATAAGGGTGAGATCCACAGCAAAAGCACATCTCCACAGTTTCATGCCCCTAAATATGCAGTCCTAGCATAACAGAGGCTCAAGAATGTACAAAGAAATCTAAATCTAAATCCAGATCCAGTCACTTGCAAAGACATGCTCATGTGGACACAGGTCTAGCCCTGCCTCTGCTGAGATCCAGCATTTCAAAATTTCATCTCTGGTAATCCTATACACCATGAACCAGGATTTCAAACAAGAAAATGAAACCGGATGTGAAAGGTGTGGGGTTTTGAAAACATGTACAAACATCATCTGTAACTTGAGAGAATTTGCTATTACAGGTGTCAATAACCTTTAGGGTTGAAAACCAAAGCCAGAATCAGACTACAGGCTACAACAAAGTATCTCAAAGAGTTTGTCTCTGGCAGTTGCATGTCTGGAGCTGAAATTATGCAGAATTTGAATGAGAAAAGATACTTAGAGAATGAAAACAGAGTTCAGGAAGTCTAGTCCCCGGTTCATAGCTCAAAGTTTTATCACAGGCTGTCTTGTAAAACATGAGGCAGGATGAGAGTTGGTTATTTAGAACCTCATCCAAAGTTTTCTTATAATTGAAATCAATAAAAGTTTCCCACCAATTGTAGTTTGCTTCTAATTCAGACCTTTGTAGGAAGCTTTTGTTACAGAATGGACCAGAGCCCTGAGAATGGGAGAGTAAAGAAGTAATAGCAGTGTCTTACATCAATGGAACAGCCAAGCAATGACCCAGCTCTCAGAGCCTTCTGGATGATTTGGTACAGGTTTGAAGGAGCCCTCCGCAGCTCATAAGATTCAGAGATGCCTCCGGTAAAATCCTCAAAGCCTTCCATAGTGGACCCTCCTGTGAGAGCTTCATAAGAACCATTCAACCTGTGGGGGAGATGACAACAACTATGTAAGAGGCCATCTCCACTTGTAAGCATTGGCACTGCAGAAAGAAGGGTTCATAATTTGGTATCCCGTGGTCCGTCTGATCATCAGTGTGACCTGGGGCACCAGAATTAAAGCCCCTTGAAACAGGCAGTTGGCAATACCCTTTATGGACCCAGAAGAAGCTAAATAATGGGTGGAACTGAAGCTGCATTTGAGTGAAGTGCTTTGTGTCGTACACCACAACCACCTGGGCAGCCAACTCCTGCACACCCAAGAGTGCTGCCTCCTATTTAGCCACCATACTTGGCATAGGCCTTCTCCAGCAGCGCGCTCCAGAACTCATTGCCTTCTTCTGAGTGCACAAAGACCAGCTTCCCGTTCTTGGTGGGCAGCCGGTCATCCACCACGACGTCCACCCACTCCCCGTACTGCCAGAACTGACGGCAAGAAGAAAGGAAAAGATG
>JAOXJK010000023.1:13792805-13809207 GCA_025774025.1 Xenus cinereus | reverse complement strand
ATCCACCACGACGTCCACCCACTCCCCGTACTGCCAGAACTGACGGAAAGAAGAAAGGAAAAGATGATGAGGGCTGGTGAGTCCATAATAGCTCTGCACTGCCATCTTCCTACCCCTTGACCTGTCATCTGTTCCCCCGGGATAAGTCACTATAAGGTTTCATTCCCATGTTGGATTCTCTCCCTTGTAACAGAGGCAAACTCTTCCCGTCCCTGTGAAGCGCTGAGCAGGCTTCTTGATGCCATATTAAAGTTTTGTTGATAGTTTTGCTGATATTAACAGCAACTTCTTGTACATAACATCCGGAACACTGTCAGTGCTCTATGCAGAGCTTACATGGTAGTGAGTACAGAAAGCTAGTGCAGAGACATCATAGTCTGAAGTCTTTTCTTGTCTACTCTTTTGAGGCCCAACCCATTAGGAAAAAAACCCAATGACTCTGTAAAAATGCTTCAAAGAGAGGTCACCCAAAGGGGAAACACTCAATCCCTTCTGAAAGCAAGTGTCATTTAATGTTATTTAACTCCGTTCTTCTTTGCTTCCCCACTTCCCCTTACCAATTTCATTTACACACTGTAATTCTTTAATATTTAGCCTGTGACAAATGCAAAAAGAGCTGCTTTTAGTTAACTACTAGCATTTTCCTCTTTTATTCTCAATACCTTGATCATATAGGTACCTGGAAATGAAAGATCCCAGCATAGTCCTTCTGGAAATTCTGATCCTCGGGAACAACGCGGTACAGAACATCTGGGTTCAAAGTGAGAGATGCAATGGCAGCTAGTAGCCAGCAATCACCTAAAAACACGTTACAAGGCAGAAAAGTTCATTAATAAACAGGGTTTTGCTCAGCTGATCCTTACACCACTATGTCACACTCCCACCCAGACTACAATACCAACATCAAGTGCTTTCTAAGGTCCTGCCAGGCTTGGTACTGGTTCAGCAACCCATTCTTGTTTTATTGTGTTATTTATCTCTTTTGCTCATTTTCCACTCACCCAGACCACAGAGGTATCTTGGGGCTTCTGAGGCTGATCATGGTAGTAATTTCAATGGTTTATTTTGGACTTTGCTATTCGGATTTTTTAATGAAGCTGTGAAAGCTACCTGCTTTATCTAAGATTGCTAATGCCCTCAGGAGACCAAGAACACAGCCAGAGAGAAAACATTTGGGGTACGTGGGTTGCAAAGCCTGGCTGGGCAGTACAGAGTAATGACCTGTGATAATTTTGACTAGACCCGAGCCACCCCACCCGGGAGAGGCGAGGGCTTAGGAGGTGTCCAGAAGAGGAAAAAAGCTCCAGGCTGAGAGAAAGGTGGTAGGACTTCCATCCCTATCTTATGGAAAAGATTTGATGGAAGGCAGGAACATTTCAGGGGCTATTCCTTCTTAGCCCTTTCTTTGAAGGCCTGAAGTTGAACCAGTTCTTGGGGCTATCGCTACGGATTTGCCCACAAGTCTAAATCTAACGGAAGCTGAAGTATCCTAGGAATTCTGCAAGGAGGTGAGCCCTTTCTCTGGCCCACTCCTTATCCTGGAAAGGATGGACGTGCCGAGCCTTTACTGGGTGTCACACAGCTCAAGATGTTTGCTGGGTTAATTACTTGCTTGTTGGAGGCTGGGTGAGTGGGAGCCTCTCTCACGCTGAAGGTGGAGCCCCTGGGAAACTCAGTGACCACAGGTTTCTCGCAGTATTTGCATAACTGCAAACAGTAGGAAGAACTTCTGTGGTCCTGTGTTATTTCTGGGGTGTGCAGAAAGCCTAGGAAAACAAAGCTGCTCTGAAGGTACTGACACTTCCCTGGTTCCCTGTGAATTACCTGTGCCAAGACAGCTTTCTTTGCACAGGTGCATCCTCTGCGGAAGGAATTGGCGTAACAGCTCTGGCTTGGGTGGAAATAAGCTAACAGACAGACTGAGCAAAGAGTTTCATCTGTAGTGCAATTTAACACCTTAGAGCAGCAGCAAACTCTTTTATGTTGACCTCGGCTTTATGTTTTAGTGCCACGATGGATATAATTGTAAAGGTGAGACACTGGGACTTGCCTGGTGCAAGAAACAGCTGAACCCAGTTAGGCAAAGAGTGTCAGGAGAAACACCTATAAAGAAGCACCCCCAGTGTGATGACCTGTAGCCACCTCAGCTGGCTGACTTGATATGGGTGCAAAAGCAGTGTGCCAGCCCAGGTGGTTTCCACGAGGAGGGAAAACCCAGTGTTAGGAGGTGAGGTGCTGCTCGAGCCTTCCCCCAGGATGGCTCTGTGACACCCCGGCTGCCATATTCAGCAAAAAGCATTCAAGCCAGAAGGGGGTAGGGAATGGCTGGATTACCTGCTTCTCCCCATCCACCTGTGTTTCTTAGGAGAAGAGGTTAACAAAGGCTTGTCCTGCTTATCCTACACAAGTGAAGCTTGAAGAGGAAGTGGGAGGCAGGTTAAATGCTACTTTGCAGAAAAGCAAAGTTTGAGCCAAGAGCTCTCGCTTCAAAGGAAAGATTTCCCTTGCAGAAGAGCAGATAAATTACAATATAAGGGTTGTGAGATGTTTAAACTGGAAATAGGAAAAAGTTGCTGCTGTGCATACAGAAGAGAAAGTCCAACAAGCCTCAGCCTCTAGATCAACTTTGAGCAAAAACCTTCTCAAGCTCATCTTAAACTTAGCTCTTTTACAAATTACTTTGTGTTCTGTGGGAGAGAGCTCAGCTCACTGGCCTGGAAGGTTGCTTCCAGCCTTAGGTACCTATGTATAAAATAAGCAAAACTGGGAGAGCGCAAGGCAAGGGGGAAAAAAAGGCTTTGAGAACCTCTTCCAAGAAAATGTAGATGCAGGAAAAAATGAGGCTGACAACACTCAAACCTGCTTTGTATCTATTTCTTTGAGGCTTTCGTTGGTACAGGTGTATGCCCTTATGCTGTTACAGCTGCTGCTTTTGCTTGGAGAGCTAGAAATAATGGTGATAAGTCTGGGGAATGGCTTTTCAGAGGAGGAAAATGAAAAGCCTTATGAAGTTAGAACCAAAGCCTTCATTTTTTTCAGGTGTCCCAGGTTTTCTTGCTGCGTTGGCTGTTTCTCACATGCCGTGAAACCCCACGGATTATTTCTGAGAAGGGTGGGGGTCCTGGTGTCCCTGTTGTGTGCCTCCACCCCTGGTTAGACCAGAGTAGGTCAGCAGCAGCGATGAGTTGGTGCTCTCCCAATGTGCAGCATCAGGAAGGGTTTCCCTTTCCTGGTCCAAGCCAGGTTTTTACAGCCAGTGAAGGGGAAACTACGCTGGGCTTTGCTGAGGATGGTGCATGTTTGATGCACAATTAGGCAGAAGAATCAGTGAAATGAGAGGGGTTTCCTTAAATATGTTATTTATTTCCCTGACTCAGAACTAAACAATTTCAGAATCTCATCCCCATAAGATGGCAAATGCAGCGTGAAATCCTTTACAGCTATCTTACGGTACAAATTAACTTCTTAGCATCTGGGAGAGTGAGTGGCATTGGCACTTCTGCCTCCTGCAAATGCAACTGTACAATCTAACCTCCCGGGGAGGCGTTAGGGGCAAGTCTGCCTAAAGCACATGTGGAAAGAATTGTGTTAGAAGAATTGCAGTGGTGATTGGCCTTAAAAATAGCTATGCTTGCGTTGAGCAATGCAGGGTACCATCTCCAAACCTTACTTGGGGCCCTAGTATCTTTGGCTAAGCTTGTGGCTGAACAAATATTCACTGTGCCCTCCAAAAGGAACCATCTGGGAATTTGGCTGTTGTGCAGTAACTTGATAAAAAGGAAGGTTTGCATGAGGTGCCCAGATGCAGATAGTTTGGGGCCATCTTTGTTTATAAGAAACATGTTACATATCAGGTTCCTGTGATACTGGCTTTCAGTCAAACTAAAGAGGATGCAGGAATCCATCCATACCCGGGAGCTTCCAGGATGGACCCTAAACTGCACAGGTTGTGTCTGGCCCTTTTGTACACCACAATGGGGTCCTGGCCTATCGACAAGGTTTCTCAGCCCTATTGGGTAATATGTTAGTAGTTCTAAAAAAGTGTAAGTTGACAGTACCTGTTCCTTTTCTCAAAGTTCAACGTCATTTTGCTGGCAGCAAATTTCAGAGTTCTGTTTGTGGCTGTGCCTACAGCACGGTGTGGCAGCACAAGCTCCTGAGAAAGGCAGCCGGGGTGGGATCCCTAAAACTTGTTCTGATTCAGCTGTAGGTTATAAGTCATCTCTCAAACGATGAGGAAACTATTTCATTTCCTTACTAAAAAGTGATAATTTTTTTTGGAGGGAGAGGAAATGAGGCCGATGGCCAATGAATTAAATATTTAATTAGAATGTATTTCCAATACAGTTATACACGGTAAAATGACAATATATCAAAAAGCATTTCTGCTCACTACATGCATTTGAAGTTTCAGCCTTTTAGCTTATAGAAATGAATAAATAAATGGTATTCTCAGCGTTAGCCCTGCAAGGCTGAATCACCTACAGGCATGTACGCTGTTTTCTGCTCAGCCTCATATTTCATGAACAAAAATTTCAGACAAGTGCCAATTACAGCATTCACTTCTACCCCTGGATGTGTTAAAAAGAAGCCAGTTTGATTTGTGGATCTGGAGTCATTTGTAATGTTGGTAAAGCCGAATTAGGTTTTGGTTGTTTTTATTTTAATGTGAAATAAAGCAATTCTGACCTTGAGTTTGTGGTGGAAAGGGTAAACATGAAATCTAGCTGTGCCTAGCTCTGTGTGTGTGTATATATATGTGCACATGATCTTGGAGAATTACTTTGACTATTAGTGTTCTTGAAATAAAATCCCTCTCTGCTCACAGATGTACTGAGATGGCTCATGTTCTCAGTGCTAGGCAGGCACCTCCTGGTTTACAGAGATAATCGAATTGCTGCAGAGAATACGGAATCCTTGGTGACCCGGGAGCTGAGCGACTCCTCTGTATTGATGGTGTTTACCCAAGCACGCTGCACTCGCAGAGGCCATAAAATAAATGAGAAATTTGATTAGTTTCAGTTGCTACAGAGCTGTGCTCGGTTTCTGTCGAGCCATCATCAAAGCGTCTAGACGCAGAGCATCTAAACTCTTCATTGACCTAGTGATGGGGAGTTTAAGCCAAAAGCCCAAGATCTAACTGGGCAGTATAGAGGCATTTCTGTCCTGACTGCTCTCTGGCTTGTTGCTATTTCAGCAGTGCCTGGTGCTCAGGAGGGATCCAAATACAACGCTGTGGCTCTTGCCTCCCGGTTTGTCAAGCAGATTTGACTCTCAGCTTTAGTCTCTGCTGGAAGCCCTTCTTCAGAGCTTGTAGAACCCGGGGCATCCCACCAGACAACAAGGAAGCACTGACCCGCTAGCTTTATCATTTCTGGCAGTGCAGGCTGCTCCTGCTTTGAGATTTCTAAAGAAGGCTTCCTAAAGTTTTCTGTGGAAATGAATTAATCTCTGCAGCTGTGTACAGAAAGACAAAGGAACAGGCTTTCTTCTCTTTGAGGTCTCAGAGTTGTCAGTGAATGTATTTTTCAAGATCTAGGGGATATATCTGCTAGAACGAGGATCTCCAATATGCCTGGGCCCATGGTACTGAACATTAGAAGGCCCATATATTAATGTCTATAGCAGGGTAAGTGAACTATTAATCACTCTCCTTCCTACAGGAGCTCCAAAGGCTCCCTCAACAGAGATCAGATTTATCTCAGAGCTGCCAGGCTTTAGTTAGCTCTCCAATCGACTCGTAATCTTCTTGAACCTGCCCCTAAAATGAGACACACACAAAGCATGCGTGGGGTGGGCTCCTTAGCTGGTGGGAACTGGTGTATCTGCACTGGCTTCAGGGACTTCTCCAGCTGGCCAGGGACCTGCAGGGCCTGGAGTACCCTCTGAGCCTCCAGAACAAAAGGCACCCCATGAATATAAACAGCGTGGATCTTGAAAGCTAATTTTAAACTGAGAGGGTTTGAGTACGTTTTATATTATTTAAATTAAATTTATGCCATTTGTTTCCTAAGACTTTCTGCAAACACTTCTGGGGTTAACTTATTCAGATAGCTGCAAGAAAACTTCATAAGTCACCTTTAATAACTAAGACTATGTGACTGCATTTCAAGTTGTTACTAGGCTATCAAAAAGATATGGTTCAAAGAGCGTTTAAAATATTTCAAGTCTTTCAAGTTCCCATCAAACTTCCCAAGCTGATATTCATCTAGCTTACGCTGTTGTCAAAGAAATAAGTTTAATGGAGTGAGACTAACTCTGGGTTTCCCTGCTCCTTTTGTTCATATAAACCCAGACCTGCAGTGTTATTTTTAAAAGAAAAGAAGCGTGTCAGAGAAGATTATTAAAAATAGGCTCTATTTCCCTAAAGGGCTTGTTAACAGGTCACATACATGGCTTATGTAAATATGTAATCAGGGTCTGTTTCAACAGAAGTGTTTTACATGAGGGTTTTAGCAACAAGGGCTTTGATATTTGAGGTATTGGATCAAATACCAAAAAAGCATCATATGCCTCAGAGATGTAAAGCAAATACCTGAAGGCTAGAAGGGAAGTCCCATGCCTATATTCTGAAGTTTATATTTGTGAAGGGTCAGTGTGTGTAGAAGCGATTATAAGAAGCCTTGTAGAAACAAGATATTTTATTTTTTTGAGAGAGAGAGACAGAGAAAGAGAAAAGGAAGCTCTTAGCAAAAGCAGAATCAGATTTTGGGACTTTTCTTCTAGTTTTAGGGGTAGCTTCCAAGATTAGCACTTGGGGTACTGCCCACCAAAGGCTGGCTTGGGAAAGCCAGGAGGCAGGCACTGTCCCCAGATTCACAGGAGGGGTTTTGGGTCCAGTTCTGTTGTTACATCTATTTGACGGATTTTGGCACTGCTCTAATGAAAGCCCATTTAGCACAAAGCACTGGGACTCCACAGAGACATTCAGGAGGTGACAGAAATAAAAAGGGGCTCAGGGTATTTGCATTCAGTTTCTAGGCTTAACACAAATAATGCATTGACCTCTTCTAGTTTAAGAGCAGGTAATATTCTTCAGTCCTTTAGCTTGTAAACTGTCAAGGAAAATGAGGTTTTACTTCAGGCATATGATTTTTTATTTTTTTTTATGCTATTATAGAATCTCCCCAAATTGAAGATGACAAGAAATGTCGCTTTTATTACTTATCTGAACCATTCTCCTAAAATACAGTAAGTGATTTCCCCATACTCTATTCCAGCATCCACCAAATAAATATCCTGGAGCAAGTGTATGATTGGGCATCTTATTTTTAGCATTTGGAGCACGGGCCCACACACCAGGGAATTTTTTAGCGATTCCTTTAATGGTGCTGTGTTTACAGGACCAGCATTGGTATTATTTATTGCCAATGACTTGCAGAAATTGTTTGAATCTCATTTGCACAACGGATGGGCTGGAAGAGCAGTGAGGTCAGGAGTACTGCGGTAAGCTGCGCAGGAGGGAAAAAGGCTGGTTTCTCTGTGTCTAATCTATCAAATTCTCATTACAGGAGCTTCAGCCTTCTCGCCTCGATATGTAGTCAGGAGAGGCGGCTGCTCCTGTCTTCTGGAGCTGGATCTTATCAGTGAAGCATCTGCTGCAGCAGCTATTCCAAGGGGGACAAAGGCCCCTTGCAGCTCCCTTCTGGCCGCTCACAGAGGAGCTCCATTTAGACATCATCAAGCATTGGAGAAAAGTGGATAAGAAAGTTTCTTCTGTGGTGAATCTCCAGGAGAAGATGAGCGCTGTCTGAGAGATGCCTCATCAGCATCAAGCCCTAATTTGGGGAGCTGGCCATGGTTTTTTGGCCACATTTGCAGAGCTCGCTCCTGTCCTGGCTCTACACCAAATGCTGGACGAGCAGGAGGGTCACTCAGGGCTTGGAACAATTCGCTTGCTGTGGATGGTATTACAAAGCTTACATGCTTTGTTCATTTATTTTTTTTTTATGATGTGACCTTGTTTCTAACTCATGCCTGCAAGGAGGTGGGCCATGCTGCTCGGGATGGAATGGCCTATCAGACTCCCAGCCCCTGTCCCAAACCAGCTCCTGCTCTGCTCCTTGGTGGTTGTGTATTTGTTCTGTGAGAAACTGAGGCTGGAACTTGCTCTGCCTCCCAAAGAAAAGTCCCTAATGACTAGGCTACAGGGTAAACTTCCCTGATGTCCCTTGTCCCCTGAGTCTCTGGAGCCACTCTTGCTGGGATGGGCATGAAGCCTACCCTCTTTCTTCAGGGCAAGAGCCCTTACGATTTGGTTGGTGTCCAGCCCTGTCTCAAGAGGTGAAAAACAAGCCCGTCTTCTGCTCCACCAAAGGATAATTAGCCTCCTACCTCCAGGAGACATTTTGGTGTCTCCCAGGTTTGACATAGCTCTTATAAGCCCATGTAAACTCTGTCTCAGTGGCTCAACGCTGGTGCCTGACCCCCTCCCTGGGTATCTGCCTCTCCCCAAACTATGTCTGGGAGACAGCCAATATCTGTGTATATCTGAGGAATTTTTAAATGAAGCTTCAATTTAGTTTTTTCCTTCTGCCAAAACAAAATTCAGAAGCGCTGTACGTACCCAGCTCTCCTTGGCAGACATCTGTTCGAGTAGCTCCTCCAATTATAAAGTGAGGGTTGGCACATAACTCCTGAAAAAAACACATTTTCAAAGTATGCATCACCCTTTCTGGCTGAACTGAAAAGTTCTCATTTCTTGTTCCTTGTTTCAATGCTCAAAAAAAAATTAAACACTTTCAACATTTCTTAAAAAATATATCCTTTGTCCTCTGTCTGATTAACATGGTGTAAGAACAATGTCGCCTTATTAAATCGAAGATTGCATGTATTTTTTTGAGGCAAATCCTGAAGCCCTTTGCTACTTGAGTGTCAGTGATATTAGTGAGAATTTTTGCATCACCGAGAAGAGCCTGACCTCTTGACACCCACCCCTTACATGTTTATCAGCGTTGATGAGGTCCCCTCTCAGTCTTCTCTTCTCCAGGCTAAACAGACCCAGGTCTCTCAGCCTTTCCTCATCAGAGAGATGATCCATCCCCTTGATCATCTTTGTAGCCTCTGCTGGACAAGTTCCTTGTCCTTCTTGAATTGGGGGGCCCAGAACTGGACACGGATAAGCCAGTGGGTTTCAGGACTTGTGGATGAAGTGCCCATAAACTGCTCGTGTCTCTACTGAGTGCTGGGAGGTCTCTGTCAGGCAGGGCTGACACATTTCACTCTGATGGATCTCAGCCCTTGGCCATTCTTGACCACACTATGCTTGTGACTGTCTCTGTCTGCAGTGTTGTTCTTGCATGAGGAACTGTAGTACAATTTAATGAGTTTTTCTAAGGCTGATCTTCTCCCAGCCAAGAGATGCTTCATGGTACTTATTACTGAACCATCCAGGTGGCAGAGCAAAGTGCTGATGGACAAATGGGGTTGCCGGGGTAGAAACTCGGAGTAATTAAACCTGCAAGTTTCCATTTCTCACTTTTCAGGTGAAAAAATAAAAATGAAAATCTAAGCCTTGAAATTTTCCCTTCTTCTGTCATTTTCCTTTTCCCCATCAGAGGAAGGTAAGTTGTTTGGGGTGGTTTTCCTTCCATCTTTTTTCAATCTCCTTGATGTTGTAAGGAGAGGCAAAATGACAAAGGAAGAGCAAAGTAGGGATAGAAAAAATGTCTGAAAAATGAAAGTGCAGAAAAATCTCTGAAGCCCTGATTTTGTGGTTTAAAAAAAAAAACAAAAACAAAAAACCAGAATCTAATCTTTCCTGATGAAACTCACCATTTTAAAATGAAAGGCCATTTATAGGATATATGTATTTGGGTAATAACTATTCCAATCTTTAACTCTTGTAGGCAGCTTAAGAGAGGCAGGGGGTTTTATTGAAGAATTAACCTGATTTCCTGGGGTGCGCGGTGGCAGGGCCACTGTGTAGGTACCATTACAAGTGATGGTCAGTAGGTCCTGGGGTGGCCTGGGCTCTGTCTGGGTACATGTAGGGCTTTTGCAGCCATCTCCAGATTGTACCCTGCAGCTGTTGCTCCATGGAGCTGGGATGAAGAGGGAGGAAGCAGGTTCCCATGAAGCAGTTATAGGATTCCTTGCTTTATAAAGGGCTTAGATGTCGATTTTTTTCTTCCCACCCCCTTTCAACCTTGCTTCTGCTAACCATGGAGGTACAGCAAGACAGAAGAAAAACCCAAAATGTCCACGACTCGTGGGTATTCAGGCTCACCACTGATTTAGTGTGGAATTTCAGCTGAGCTTTGATGACACCCGAACCCAGTAAAACAGGCAGTTACAAAGCACTCTTACCGTGGGGCGCTTCCAGATTATCCCCTGGGTTTTGAAGGAATACGGTCCCAGGTCCCGGTAGCCAAGCGCAGAAGGACAGGCTGGGAACTCCTCATCCTTAAACAGGGTGCCAGCCTTCAAGCAACGCTGCTTCAGGGCTTCATAGTCCTGATTCAAATACTTGACAGCGTTCCTCTTAGATCCCAGCCCCTCCGCGGCTGCCCTTTCCTGGCAGAGCCTTGCCGCGACCCTGGACATGCCGGCTCACCCTCTGGCACAGCTCTGTCCTACCTCCCAGGCAGGAGGAACTGGAAAAAGGCAGGTAACAGGCTCGGGTGGAGCCGGAGGGTTTGCCCTACACGTTCTACCAGCCCTGGAGGGAGGAGGAGGCACCAGAAGACAAATATGTACCCAAGATGGACCCGACAAACGCCGGTGCGGCTTGGACCATGGGCACTGCCTTGTGCTGCTCCCATGCTATTTGCTTTCTTGCTGCCCCTTGTTAAAATACAATTCCATCTCTTTTAACAAGGAGTGAGGGAAAACAGTGTTTCTGCAGACACGCCTATTTACACACGGAAAGTAATTGTGTTGTCTGTTCAGTGTCTGGCTTGAGGACCAGCACTTTAAAAATCTAGGTGAAGAGGGTTTAAAACTCCTTTCCTTCCTCCTGAGATCTGGCTCTATAATTTTGGAGAGTCGAGCAGCCACATATCCTGGGGCTGGATATCTGATGCTACAGCTTACCTGGCTATGGAGGTGTCAGTGAGTTTTAAATCAGGAAAATATTGAAAAATTGAACCCACTTGTGGCTTAAATGTCCTTTTTTTTTAAAAAAAAAATGTCTTTGGTATCTTGAAACAGTGTGATTTCTATGAATTAATTTATTAGCAATAAAAGGTGTGAACTTGACAGAGCTAGAAATGGCCACTTGGCCCTATGACCTGCAGAGGGCAAGGATACAACCCAGGAGCATGACCCAGGACAAAAACCCAGAAAATTATATCTCCAAACAGGAGGCAAGCTGGTAACCCCTATATCCCATCTCCAGTGTGGCCTTGGGCAAAAGTCACCATACCTTCTATAAAAACAGTCTTAGCTGGTGAGAAGTTAGCCATCTTATTCACGGCCTTTTGGCGGTGCTTCCTGCATATAAAAATAACAAGCAAAACCCAAAGCAAGCCTGAGGTGTGGAAGGCTTTTTAAGACCTTAAAAAATAGTGGTTCCTGTTCTTGTAGTAGAAAATCTCCAAGTTTCTACCCTGGCACCCCTGTTTTGTAGCGACACAGGGGTGCACACCTCCCTGGCAAGGTGGCCACAAATGTCTGTAGGTTCAAGCACTGCAGCAGGAGGAATTTCATATGGAGCACAGCTGCTCCCTGCTGTCTTCCCATTGAATATGAAGGTTTTCCTGGCAAAGCCCAGTACATGTCCAGCTGGGAGCTGGGTAAACAGTGGCTCTGTTTGCCGGAGAGTGTGTTTGATGACTACTCTTTGGGAAGTTTAGACAGAAGGTGTGGGGAAGGGAAGAGAGAACTCTTTTTAAGGACTGAAACCTGTTGAGATAAGGAGTCCAAACAGAGGCCAGCCAGGCTCCTCGACTGCAAATATTTGAAGAGCATAAAGGTGAAAGAGGAAACGAAATGACTTGGTTGGTTCCAGGTGGTCACAGGTGGAGAAGGCAGGGCTGAGGGAATTACTACATGGGTTATGTAAAAATTAAATTAATACTGTTGAAATTGAGAAAAGGAGAAGGACGGCGAGAATTTAGTCTCTGTTACATTTTGGCACTTCCAGGAGTGTCTGTGCACTGAATCAGAGTGGAGTAATAAAGGGTTTTTTCTTTCCAAGGTTGATTTTTCAAAAAATTTTTTTCAGACAAATAGGCCCATTCAAAGGTACCCACTTTCTCTGCTCGTGAGGCAGAATACTGGTTTCTTTCCCTCCCTGCACCAACCCTGTGTTTGCTGTAAGCTGCAAGATTTGGCAACACTGTTGATGGAAAAGCATGGTGCTCTGGCATTTGGGAAATGTCATTTTGACTAGGAGTCTTTTGTTTCCCATGTATTGTTTTCAGACATACATATACTTGATATGCTGTGTGCACTCTTCCTCGGGTTGCCACTGGACAAGAGTGGGTATGGAAGAGGTGAAGTCTTGTGCATCACCAGTGTGTTAAGGTGCAATACAGAGGAAATACAATCAGAACTTAATCTTCATAAATTCCAGTAAAATGTGCCGCAGTTTGGTTTTTTTTCTGTCCTGTAGCTTACATTTGGGAAGAGGCTGAGGGCAACCATTTTTTTCTGGCAAGGGCTTGGACCAGGAAACCATCCAGTGTGTCCACCACAACCCTCTGCTCCTAGTGATCTGTAGCACAGCACTTCGAATCAATTTCCAAGCTTGATTAGCAGCAGCATGATTTATTTTGTGTAGAAAGTGATACACAAGCACCATCTAGAGGATATAAAGCAGAGGAAAAGATGATAGTACAGTTGACTACAGTAACAGCTGACAGTTACATTATGGGGAGAAAAGTCTTCAGGTTCCCCATGACTCTCAAAAACTGCTGCCAAAGGGACATTAACGCCCAGAGAAACAGTAAGAAGAAAAAAAAATATATTAAAATTATTCTGATTTCTGTTCCTTCAGGGATTTGTGTATTTTTGTCTGGCTCTTCCTGTTTTCCTTTCCCTTTCTCCTTTGTCGATAGCAGGAGGGTGAGACAAATGGGGAAGAATAGAATAAACATGCATCATCTTTGTTTCAAAGAAGAACATGCAAATCCCATGAAATCAAAACTGTTCCATATCTGTGGAAATCTTCAGGAGAAAATAACAGCCAATTACCTAACGTTTCTAGATACGTTATTGCTGTAGTGCTTTAGAGGGAAAAGAAATGGCTCTCCTGTACTGTAGCACTTTGCTAATGAGAAGTAAAGCTGCTTAGCTGTTTTGTAGACCCTCCAGCGTGAAAGGGATTAGCTTGCCTTCTCCTGTTCTAGAAGTATGGGCTCCTACCCATGCTATTACTGTGCACACGGAGTGACTATTAATAGGCAGACTAGTGTGAGCAGTGAAATGTCACACTATAAAAAGCCCTAAATGTTTGTCTTTAAGGTTATTTTTCCAGAGGATGCAATATATTTATCTAAATGCTTGGGAGGGAGGTGCTGCCACAGCCCAGTGGATTCCCTACGGGGAAGCACATCTGAAATTAGCCCTAATCCCACTCATTTGTTTTTGTAAAAGCCAGAAAATTGTTGGTGCCTGAGGAGGAAGACGATGATGTGCTGCAGTGGTAACATGCCCAGTGTGAAGCTCCGTGACACAGCCAGGCTGGTCCAGAAGTGGTGGCTGGCACCGTAAGGGACTGGGAAGGGCAGCTGCATTTTGCTGGATGTCCCAGGTCTTTCTGCCACCTTTCACTGTGGGGCTGCAGCTAGCCTTGTGCTGCTGAGGAAACCTCTGTCCCCCTCCAGATCCAGCTCCAGAGGGGAAAGCAATTCCCTTCACTGCGAAATATCACCGCTGCTGCCACAGGTCTCCTTCAGGAAGCCACCCTTCATCCTGGTGGGGACAGGGCAGCTCCTGTGGAGGAGAGCAGGGGCCCAGTGGGTGTAGGGCCCTATTTTCCCCTCTGGAGCCAGTCGCTCCCCTTCATCTCCCTAATATCTGTGTATGGTTGAGGGCAGATGAGCCAGAGCTGCAAAGCAGAGCAACACCAAGCCCCTCACAAGTATTGGGTATAGGGCAGGAGAAGTTCATCCTCCCACCTGGGACTCCAGGCTGTGAGTGGTGGCAGCTGGGTGCTCCTTATCAGCAACCAGCATCAGCTGCTGCGGCAACTGCTGAAATCACTTCACTTGGCAAATGTGAGAGTCATCGCCCTTGTTGAAGAGCTGCAAGTGTGCAGAGAGCTTAAGAAAAAGTCAGATTTCCTTTTCTTTTCTAAAGTTGCCTAGATTTAGGGAGACACTGGTGGGTAGCTATTCTTGGGGCTGCTATTTTACCTAGAAGCATTACGCTGTCAAATGGAAATCACCCCTTTCTTTAAAGAAAACAGGCATATTGTGTGAGTATGTAGAAGATAAAGGACTGGCTCATGTAGCACTCGAACTTCCTTTGGCTCTGTCTCAGCCCACAGCAGAGACCCTACGAAAACTCTGGTAACTCTGACTGCACAGAAAAGCTGTATAATGCGCTTGTAAGGTTGTTGTCCAAGCGGTGGCTGGCAGCACAGTGCTAGCAGACCCTAGAACAGTCTGTGAGTATCATCTGGGGGAGACAGGGAGGATGACTAAGACAAAGTGATTATATGACAAACTTCAACCCAGCTTAAACTTCTGGAAAGTGGCTAGAGGAGTTCACAAACCAAAACCAGTTTTGTGGGCCAGTGAAAGGCACTGCTTTAAACTGACATGGGTTTCCTTTTACCGTGACTCTTGAAAAATCCGGGAAGTCTGATGGGTGGCAGCTGTACAGATTTGAACCACTGCGTGGAGCCAAACAAACGCCTTGTGAGCAGCTCCACAGCTACCAGATCTCCCATGGTAGGATGCAACGCGCCTCCTTGTGAGTTAAACTGCCCCGTGGTGAGGTGCTGTTGTGTCTTGGTCTCCTGGTTCAGTAGGTGGCCTTCTTGCCCGCAAGATAATTCAGCGGTGCTTAATGAATTGAAACAGTGGGGCAAACCCATCCTCCGGTGTCATGCTGCGTCCCGCTAGATCTTCAGCACAGCCCTGCTGGAGACCTTGGCTAATGGCCTACCGCTAACTGAGCACACACAGCATGTACCGGTTCTGTTCAGAGAGCACTTACGGCACGTAACATTACTTGCTCCGCTTCCAGTTGTCCATGTGTGATTGATTTCCCATGTGCCTCAATATTCTGCTAAAAATACCATTATTCTCTTTATTAGGAGAGCCCCTCTGGTCCATAAGGAAGAGGAGACACCTTCACAGCAGAGTGTTTGGACAACCTTAAAGGCAGTGTAAGGACTCCCTTGGATGGCGGTGATCTAAGCAGATGTTGCTCTGAGAGTGTGGCTCATACCACTCTCATATCTAACTGCAAAAAGGTTTTGAGGGCCTCCTCTGCTACATCATGAATTGAACGGGCTTATCTTGTTTTCCTATTTACTAGAAATGGCTTCCCACGTAACTGTGTAAGTAGGACCCATGCTGAGTACAGGCAGAGGAATCAGAAGCAACCGAAGTCCAAAACCACCACGCAAATGGATGGTGTTCCCCAGTACATCAAGGCAAAACTTCTGATACGTAATTTCCAAGGAAAACTTCCCACCGCATCTCAGCAGGTGGGACAGCCGGGTATTTTATGGTTCTGTAGGCATTTTCCAAACAATAATTTCAGCGTGCCTCCAAACAGGCGTTTAGTGCATCCAGGGCTTGGGATATGACCCACAAAAGGAGGCGCCCCTCCTTGCGAGGCAGCCGGGCAGCCAGCGCAGGCAGTGGGCGCAGCACTGAGGGCCATCAGCCCGGGGAACGCTGCCTGGCGCCCAGCACGTCCCGAGTCAGACCTCAAATATGAAGCAAATGGTTTGAATTCTCCCTTGGAGGGATGCCGTCCTGCGCGGGTGCCAGCAGCAGCCTTTCGGCCCTCCTCGGCAGCAGCTCGCTGCCAAAACGGAGACACTCCTCTGCCCACACTGCCTGGCGGGGTTGCATCTTTTGGGAGGGTGTGCTTCCCGGGCGGTTTGGGCTGCACCAGGGGGGTGCGGATGGACTCATGCCAGCGGTGGCACCGACAAATGGCTGTGGTTACCACCAGCAGATCGAACTGTAAATTATTTTTGTTGCTGGCAGCCTTCAAAACTGTGACAGGGTGACAATACAGGGTACGTGTGTAGCAGATCAGTTTTTAAGTCATCTTTAAGTTTTTTCATTACTTTGACTTTTTTTTCCTAAGCTTACAGATTTGGACCTGGATCCTTCCGGGTTTTACGCAGGAATTGCTGATTTTTGTTAATTGGTGAATACACCAGGGCTGGCGCAGGTGGGAAGCCAATGAGGTGCCCAGCTGTGGGGGTGGACGTGCTTCCCTCCGGGTCCACGGTGAACAGAGGTGGAGACTGGGGGGGGGGTGTTGGAGG
>JAOXJK010000023.1:13772802-13785829 GCA_025774025.1 Xenus cinereus | reverse complement strand
TTGGTACAGAAGGGTTCTCTGGGCAGTCTCTCCACCCCACCCCCTACCCCCCCCCAAAAAAAAACAACAAGAAAAAAACACAAAAATAGCTTTGTGCAGGCAGGCTGTATATGGGAGAGCGCAGATTTAAGCTTGACTGAAGTTAAAACCCTGTTGTTGCCTTTTGACCTAAGGGTTTGCTTGCAGAGCCCCTTAACATCCTCTTATGTGAAGGGTAACTGCTAAAGCCCTCACGTGGCTGCAGGACAGAGGATCACACTGTTAATTGTGGATTAGCCCATCTAAAAATGTCTCTCCGTGTCTTCTGGCCCCGATCTCTTTCCCAGCAAGCACGGTTGCTGTGCTTGGCAGTGCCTCTGAAAGCACCACAGCACCAGAGGGTCTGCAGCTCCCGGGGAGGGGGGGTGGTCCCAAAGCTACAAGGGAGGCTCTGAGAAGGTCGCCATTTTGCAGGGTGAGAGGCACGTGCTGTCGCAGTGGAGAGAGGAGAACATCCTTCAGAATGTGCCACAGGAGAAAGGCAAGGTGATTTTCCTGTTTGAAAAACTTCTCTGACACAGCGATTTCTCCGTTGCAGTACAAGCAGGCCCAGAGGCAGGGCTGAAGGGAAAGTTTTATGTTTGATTCTTCCCCTCCAGGTTATGAAATGGTGAAACATCTCAGGTTTTGAAATCCATCTGCAGTTCCACATCTTCCACCTTTTCTGAGATGCAGAAAGGGCCATGGGACAAATGTCGTTCATTTCAGCTGTGAAAGTCGATGGGTGGCCTGGAGGGAGCTGTAGGTCGACATGTTCCTCCTGGTGCTGCTGGGTTTGAGCCTGAGGGTGACCAAGAGCTGCATCTCCCTGAAGCTTTCTCCCAGCCGCTCGTTTGAACTCTGGCTTCTCACCTGTGAGCTTTTGACCCTTTTGCTATAGGAGAGATGTGTGGAGATGGCTGCTTTGCTGTGTTCAGAAACTACCTGTTTTGGAGACTTGGTACAGAAGGGTTCTCTGGGCAGTCTCTCCACCCCACCCCCTGTGTGGAGATGGCTGCTTTGCTGGCCTCTGGCTTGCTGGCAGCTATGGCTGGTTCATATTTCTTGAACCTGTGATCGTACACGTACTGCAGGACTATTCTGTGGGATCTGATGTGTAATACTGGCTTTCCTGCATTCACAAGGCAAGGCAACAGCAGATTTGGAAGTGGCAACAACGAGTTTTATGTTGGCTTGTGGGAGTCAGGGGTCCAGCTGGGTCTTTAAATCTCTAATCACCTTCTTAATGGGCTGCAGAAATCCCGTGGCTGAGCAGTAAGGAAGCCACTCTGTTAGTTATGCTGGTTTCTGAAAATAATTGCAAAAAAATAGGTCTGCTTGGTAGGAGATGGTGTGGAAAAATACAATCCGGACAGCCTGGGCCTCAGGGCTGTGGCATGGAGGCTCGGTGTTTGTTGGCTCCATCCCAGGAAGGGTGAGGAGGTGTGAGGGACTGGGGAACAGTGCCTGCCTTCAGGCCTTTCCTGACTTTCCGGTGACTAACGCTGGAGATGGGATGAGGTACCAAACAGGGCCTGCAGAGATGTGTAAGGTGAAAGGAGCTCCTATTTGGTAGGAGTCTGGCAAGAGGCCTTAAAGGGAGCTTGTCCACAGGGTAGGCCTCAGCATGGCAAATCAACAGGGGATGATTAAATGTGGAGGAGGGAAAAGGAAAACAGCCTGTGCTTGAGAAAACACTGGCCTTTTGAGGAGAGGCTGCAGCCCTGAGTACCTGTGTGTGCCCACAGGCCCGGCCCTCTGCCTTTCCCCCATCCTGCTTCCTAACTCAATTGAATATTCAGGTTTCAGATAATCCCATTGTGGGTGATAACTGTGCTGGTAGATAATAAAAAGCCTGCTTATACTTTTTTTGTTTCGTTTGTTGGGTTTTTTTATTACTCTGGTCTTGAGGCAATGCAACACTTGCCTGGAAATGGCACGTGTTTGTGTACATGCATTTGATCTGCCTTAGAGGTAAAGTGATGGGAGGGATCATTTCCTCGCAACTGAGGTGGTTATTCATTATAATGCACAATCCCATTGTAATACAAAACCTAAAGAATAAGATTACAATAATAAACTTTTTTTTTTAACAGGGGACTGTTGGCTCTTGGCCGCTATTGCCTCTCTCACCCTGAACGAAGAAATACTAGCCCGCGTTGTTCCCAAAGACCAGAGCTTCCAGGATAAATATGCAGGAATTTTCCACTTCCAGGTAGGTGGAAAATTGGCTCTTGCCATCTCCCTCGTGCTGTTAGCCAGGAACCGACGTGGCTGGCCATGTCCATGTCTGTGGTGTTTCCTGGAATGTTTTGAGGGGTGTCAAAGAGTCAGACAGAAAAATGGAGACATCCAAAAAGGGTGATGGTGGTGGAAGGAAGGCGACTGCTAACCAAAGAGGGGATGTTCTTGTGGTCCTTCCTCCATTGGCAGATCCAGCTGAGGATGGATGTGCATCCCTGAACAGGGTGGGCCAAGCTGGCTGTGAGGGGGATTGCTTTTCCTCTAGGAAAAAAGAGGTGTTGACAGATAAACGGTGACCTGAGTGTGCAGCGTGGGGTGGTGACGAGGGGTTTGTGCTTTCTTCCCAGTTCTGGCAGTACGGGGAGTGGGTGGACGTCGTGGTGGACGACCGGCTGCCCACCAAGAACGGGGAGCTGCTCTTCGTACACTCGGTGGAGGGCAGTGAGTTCTGGAGCGCGCTGCTGGAGAAGGCCTATGCCAAGTGAGTCGAGGCCGGGGCAGCCCTGCCACGGCAAGGGAGATGGCTTTTCACCTGCTCCAATATCTTCGTGCTTCTCCTTCTCCATAGCATCCTCTAGCCCACAGATACCACTTGTTAACAATTAGGCTGACATTTTAAACTTTTAAAACTTCTGGAGTATCCCACAGTGGCTGCTTTAGGCGCTTAAGGCAAGTACACAAAAGTACTGGCTTTGCTGCCAGCCAGGAAAAATGGCTCTTGCATCCATGACAAGGCTGTTCCCAGAGTGCTGTCTCCTGTCACCAGGGCCTGGGAAGCTCCGTTTCATCTCCTCTATGCACCTGTGAGGGCTTGCAGCATGCAAAGCAAGCCAGTCCACATACCCAAGTGTCTCAAAGCCAAATTTCCAGTTTGGGGATGGTCAGGGAGGAATTCTGCCATCTAAGAGTACTATTTTTGATTCACTTAAGAAAATGAGCTGATTTAGATGAGCTGAAAATTAGACCTATGATTATTAAAGAAATTAAAAGACTGTGGAACTAGAGAGGCAAATTGTTGGATCTTGATTTTTTTTTTTTATATATATTATTTTTTCTTCAAATAGTGCTCTTGATTTTTAGCATTGATATGATCAAACCTGCAGCCTGTATACATGATTGTATAAGATGGGCTTTCCAAGTACAGAGGTGTAAGGAGCAGAGGTACATTCATGGCTGCCATAGCGCTGTTGGAAGCAGAAAAGCTGTCACAGTTGGCACAACTGAAAGCCCCTCTCCAAGAGAAGAGGAAAACAAGGAATCTGATGGTTGTGTGTGTGAGAAGAGGAAAGTAAGGAGCCTGATGGTTGTGTGTGTCCCCCTGTTCGGCAGGCTGAATGGCTCGTACGAGGCTCTCTCTGGTGGCACCACCACTGAAGGCTTCGAGGACTTCACCGGTGGAATTGCAGAGTGGTATGAACTGCAGAAGGCACCACCCAACCTCTTCAGAATCATCCAAAAGGCGCTTCAGAAGGGGTCTCTCCTTGGCTGCTCCATTGATGTGAGTTAAGTGGGACTATTGCTGGGTGCTTGGCTCTCAGTGTGGTGTGGGCAGCTGTTGCACAAAGAGTTGCACAAAGGATGCTGGTCCCCTCTGCTTCTCTTCTCTCCCTTTGGACCCCAGAGTGTGACACAAGTGTGTGTTTTTCTGGGGCTTTATGTCTCCAAATAGGTTGACTTCATGCATAAGAGCTTGATGCCTCCTATGTTTTTCTTCTTCAAGACTTCAAGCTTTTCCTGTTTCATAGGTTCATGGTAACAAACCACATAGGGAACTCATTAGGGGGTCCTGATGTATGTTTTTGCTCTTAAGAAAGCCTGTAGTTTGGCAGCAGGCTGGGACAGCCTGAATGGGTTTGGATAAAAACGCTGCTGCTCCTGGCATTTGCTGTCAGATGCTCAGAGGTAGCAACTTTCCTTGCCGTAGCCTGTTTGTCACACAAAGTCATACCAAAGCATTCCCAGAAATTCTGGCCTCTGTTCTTGAAGCAGAGGGGCTTGAACTGTTGCCAGGCCTTTAAAAGGCTTTGTGAGAAAACACATGGCCAAGAGCTGAACCTGCACCAGGAGGGAAAGAGCAGCTTTGGCCCTGCTTGCAAAGGATTCAGCATCTTTTAGCCTGAGTGAAGTGAGTCTGAGTAGTATTATTACAATAATCGCCCTACTCCCAGTGGAGATTACATCTTAGTTATGTCTAAAGGGAAGGTAAACTGTTTACAGGGACCCCGTTCATAATATAAACTCAAGTGTTTCCTCCCATTTTTTAAGTTAAATCAGAGTCCCAGGAGAGGGAAGCTTCACAGCAGGAAAAGTACTTGGTTTGGTGTCAGCGTGCGACTTCACAGCACTTTTGAGGCCTGTTTTACTAGTTTGCATTTAGATAAGAATTCGACATCTGGATTTTTGCCCCAGAATGATACAAATCTCGTCGGGAGTTAGGGGAAGCAAATATATTCTTCTGTTGATAAGTGCTGACACTTTCTGTACTATAAACTAATTGTTAGTGAGTTTTGCCTTTGAAATATCCTGTAAAATCTTTTCTTCTCTTCTGTCAGAGAAACAGGGACACAGAGGTTAAGCATTACATGGAGATTGCGCTGCAGGGCAATAATAGGGCATGAATTGGCAGCAGGGATCCTGCCTGTTTAATCCCACCCTCTCTTTTTGTTAAGCTTCAGATCGGCGTGTTTAAAGATCACACACGTTTCTAGATGGTGGGAAGGCAATGGCAAACATCCGCTTCATAGAGGTTTAAGCATCTTCAGAGCAAGACATCACTTTCTAGCAAGAAGTGATTTCTCTCTGCAGTGTTTATTGGCCTGACTGCCTGAGTATCATAATGGCCACGAAAAAGTGAGAGGGTGATTTGCCTTCAGGTATTAATGGCATCCAAAGTGCAGCCTTTTCCCTTCTTTCCCTGTATGGCAGGTCCTGGGGTGGTGGTGCTGGGGAAAGGAAGGGGAACCTACCACCCTGCTGTGGAGCCAAAGAGGGTGTTTTGACCCAAAAGCGAAGTACTGGGGCTTGCTGGATCTGGGTGTGATCCCTGGGCAGCACAGGAACACAGGAGGATCCCCTGTGTTCCTCCTTGTCCCTTGAGATCATGGAGTTCATCATGTGTATTCCCTTTGTACGGTGTTTGGAGGTCCACGAGAGGGGATGTGCCGCACCAAGTGTTGTGGTGCAGCTTTGCTGCAGTGGAGAGGTTCTGGCGTGCACCCCTTTTGCTCCATGGGATCCCCTTCCATGCAGGAAGCCACACTCACCCACTTTTCTTTGCTCCTTCAGATCACCAGTGCAGCAGAGACGGAGGCCGTCACTTCCCAGAAGCTGGTGAAGGGACATGCATACTCGGTCACCGGGGCAGAGGAGGTAGGTGTGCTTCCCCAAAGGGGTGAAATGCAGCCTCCCGGGGCCCTGGCAGCCACAAATTCATCTTCAACTTGGCAAATTCTTCAGTCTCATCTATTCTGACAAATCAGGTTTTGAGTCTCTCTTTTCTGAAGAAATACTGAATTAGTTGGCGTGTTCTGGATAAATTGCAGAATGGTATGAGCTGCAGAAGGCACCACCCAACCTCTTCAAAATCATTCAAACTTGACTTCTTGGGAGGTTTGACCAAAAAAAAACCCCTTTTTATCCTGAAGATAAAAAAAAAAAATCCTTTTTTATCCCCAGTGATAAAAAAATCCCTTTCTATCCCCAGTGAGAGGGGCGATGGAGAGCCCTGTGCAGAGGGCACACTACCCTCTGCTGGTCACTGGGCCCTTCAGCACATTTCTGTCTAGCAGGCAGCACTGTACCTTATGTGCACAGCAAGATGGGCAAGAGATGTGTGCAGAGTAAAACAGAAATTAAGTAGCATTGTCCCTTAAATGCCCTTTGAGCAGGGCACGGTGTTCAGATGCAAGGTCCGAGAGCAGGTGACTGGCGATGGTAAGGCCAGTGAAAACAAAAGCGGCAGATCGTGGCGTCCTTCCTGGTGTGTCACGGACTTTTGTCCACTTCACCGGTAATTGTTTCTGAAATACCTCTGAAGCTTCAGAGTGAGGTGTGGGGAGCTGCTGACGTGCTGTGCCAAGGTGGGCGCTGCTGACGGGTAGGTCTATGTGTGTGCGTTTGGTCCTCTTCTCCCAGCAGAAGCAGTGAAGAGGGAATTTGTTGATCATAATTCACAAACTGGCGTGACTTCGCCAGGCTTTTCCTTTGGTCACGTGTGCAGGCTTTGTAAGGATAGTTTATCGTTGTTTCCGTGCTGCTGATGCTCTGTATGGTTTTCTTGGCTTCAGGCTCTAGAGGTGCGCCAGCTCCTTCCTCAGCTTTTAGTGCTTTTAAATGCTCAACTTGGTGCCGCTGCCCTGCGGGGCATTCATGTGGGCCAGGGGGCTGGGGCCAGACTGAGCACCCCACCTCTTGTAATAGGTGTGGTTGAGAGTATATGGTGGGGGGGGATTAATTTGAATGTGAAAGGGCAGTTTATATATAGATGAAAACTTTGGGGAAATATCCCCTTGTACCTGCTTTTTGGAAGTCCTGTAGCAGCTTTACATTCCCTTTGCTTGAAACCCTGTAAGAGGTAACTTTTTTTTTTAGTAGCACAAACAAGACATTTTGGTTATGATATATATATGATCATATGAGCTTTGATTGCACAAAAACCTTCTCTGGCCAAGCTTGGGTGCGTGGAACTCATTCAAAATCAGTTTCACTTCATGCCTTTTGGACCAGATCAGCATGTATATACACTTTAATGTTTGTGAAGCACTGAGATACTCTGTCATGTCCTTCAATTCCCATAGACAAGGTGGAAGGGAGCACAGTGCTGAGTCCCTGGGTAACTCTCTGTATGCTTCTGATGCCACCAGGTGAACTTCCGGGGAACGGTGCAGAAGCTGATCAGAATCCGAAATCCCTGGGGGGAAGTGGAGTGGACTGGAAAGTGGAACGACAAGTGAGTCGATGGCTTTTGTGCTGCCTGTAGGCTTCTACTGCAGGGGTATGATTGTGTGCTTGCTGTTGTCTGTCTTCTCCCTACCTCAAATTCCTCTCTAAGTCATGTGTGGATGTGATGTTTGCGCTGTTTAGAAGAAGCATTCCACCACTGTCATCTCCCCTGCAGGTGTCACAGCATGTGGTGCTGTTTGTATAAACACCCGCCTTTGTGTAAGGTGCAGTGATTTGGTTGATGGTTCCTACAAGCCTCTCCGTAGTTTCTGCTTCTTTAACAACTCAGGTTCAGCAGGGAGCTTCTGAAAACTTACTCTCTCAGAGGGCTTTTAGGATCCATTTCTATTGTTAGCAATGAAAGCTGGAGTTTGTTCAGTTCTGTGGCTGGGGCAGTATTTATTCTGGATCTTGCTTTTTCTAAAATAAAGCTCTGTCTCAGTCAAGGCATTATCCCTTTCTGCAAGTAAAACACTTGTTTCTGATCCTTGCTTTGTATATTTAAGAAGTGGGTATGGAATATCCCAGGTCCCGTACTTTATTCTGCTATGGTTTGAGAGCCCTGGAGCTGCTATCAGCTAGATACCATGGAGTACTGCAATGGCATGGAGTTGTAAGTGAAATTGATGTGCCAGTACATCAGGGTTTCACCTTTACTGTGCCTTGTAGCTGATGTGGGGTTGTCGGTTGTCTTTCAGCTGCCCAAACTGGAGTGGTGTTGACCCTGAGGTGCGGGAGCGGCTGACCAGGAGGCACGAAGATGGGGAATTTTGGTAGGTACCACTGGGTTTCTGTGCAGGCTGAAGGCAATGTCTTCTCTGCTTTTTTTCACACAAAGTAACCCCTCCCAGTACACTCTCCGAGGTGACTGAGCAAACTTACCCCAAATCCTAGTGCTAAATTGCAGCGGGAGAGAGGGCGGATGGACAAAGGGGTTGTTTAGAAAACCTCTCCGTTCTAAGGAGACGTTGTCCGTGGCATTGCCTCCCACAGGATGGCCTTCAACGACTTCTTGAGACATTACTCCCGCCTGGAGATCTGCAACCTGACTCCAGACACCTTGGCGAGCGACAGGTACAAGAAGTGGAGCCTGTTGAAGCTGGATGGGAACTGGAGGCGAGGAGCCACCGCAGGGGGCTGCAGGAATTACCCAAGTAAGAGCGTGCAGTTGCTTTATACTTGTCCACTTGTACTTTCTCTCGGAGCTTCTTCTGGGAGCTAGTTTGGGATGGCCTGTGGAGGAGGGATGTACCTGAGATATCTGGGACTAAGGTCCAAAAAGTGCAAGGGTTTGGGAAGTGTGACTCGCCGACAAGGGGCTAGTTGTGGTTGTAGAGACTGAGGGGTGTCTGTTGAGATTGCCTTCTCGCAGCTGATTTTGGAGATCAGTCATGATTCTGTCCTAGCTGACATGTATGTATTGGCATGGCTGCTTCCAGCATCTGAGCAGTTTGTATAAATCCAATTCCCAGACACTTTCTGGACAAATCCACAGTACTTAATCAAGCTGGAGGAAGAAGATGAGGATCCTGATGACCCTGAGGGGGGCTGTACTTTCCTCATTGGCCTGATTCAGAAGCACCGGCGGAAGCAGAGGAAGATGGGAGAGGACATGCACACCATCGGCTTCGCGATTTATGAGGCAAGTTAAGGCAGTGCATGGGAGGAGAAGGAAAATTCACCCTATAAATGGTGTAGCGCAGTTCTCAGACTGGGCTTTCTATGAGAACTCAGCTGGGTTGGGTCGGACACCAGCTGCAGCAAGGAAAAATTCCACTGGTATGTTTAGAAAGTTATCCTCCACAAAAACGGCAGTGAAGCACAGGGACAGGTACCCAAGAGATGGTGGAATCTGCGTTCCTGGACGTGTTGAAACCTAGTCTGGGCAAGGTCTTGAGCAACATCATTAACTTTGATATTTGCCTTGCTTTGAGTAGGGGGTTGGACCAGATGACCTACAGAGGCCCCTTCCCAGCTATAATATTCTGTGCTTGTAGGTGGAGGAGCAGAAAAATGATTTTAAAACGAAATGAAGTAAAATAAAAATGTAGAAATCCAGTCAACCCTTTGCTTGTTGGGTGAAAAGCAGCAGGGTGAGAGCAGCTGTGGTGGGGATGTGAGCCGGTGCTAGCTTGGAGAGCCTGAACCCAGCAGCAGAACTGGCCAAAACACCTGTAAAACTCCTTCTGCTGAATAAAGGGTCAGGGCTGTGTCTATGGTAACTCCTTAAGCAGGACATTGTGTTCAGAGCTGCAGAGCAGTGTTGGTTAACTGGTGGTGAAAAATAGGAATAACGGTCTTGCCTGCAGGTTGCTCTGTAACCATGGGCAATAGGTGCAACTGCTTGCTTTCCCAATATCCCAGCTTTGGAAAAGCTTGTCAAAGAACCTGCTCCCTGTAGGCAAAGGAGGTTTAAAACAAAGATAGGTCCCCTGAACCCATAAGGAAACAGAAAACTGCATTATTGCTCACCTTCCCCCTCAAGCTGACTCTTTTTTGGTGGTTTTTTTTCCCCCAAGAATGTGGATGTACCTGTTGGCCAGCAGTGAAAAGAAGTAGCCCTGGAGCTACCGTTCAAAAGGCAAATAACCCTCTCCTTTTCTTCTTGCAGGTGCCCCCCGAGGTACGTAGCATGCGTTTGGTGGCCAAGATGCAGAGTTGGGGCTGGATGGCTTGTGGAAAGAAATGGTTCAGAGGATTCTCCTTCACTGCAGGACAATATTGAGTGTGCAGAGAATAAAGTTAGAGGCTTAAAGTGAGTTTATTCTGGAAGGGAGCTTGAGCACAGCGGCTTGTCTCAGGTTTGCACAGAGTTGGTGTTTGACACACAACCAATATTCCATGGAGGTGGTTTTTAACATTTTTAACATTTCCCTAAGCACCATCTTTATCGGTTTCTCTCTGTTTCTACCTGCGGGTAGTTAATAGCCTGCCCTGGAGATGAGAGGGGTGAGCAATGTGGTGGTGTGATACCAGGCCAGGGCTGCAGATGCCTCTGAGCTGTTGCTCCTCAGAGGAAGGAGTGAGGTTGAGCGAAACACCTGGGTCACCTTGTTATGGGGCTTGCTGTACTTGTGAGGGTGCAGCCGGGGCACCTCAAACCAGCTGTAAAACATGGTTTCATCAGGAAAGGGAATGGTGCTCACAGTTAATGAAGTTTCTTAGGTACCTTTTGAGTGCCTTAGCAGTACTTTGTCAGCCGCCCAGCTCTCATCCTAGAGGTCCGAACCGCGCCCCCCCCCCCCAAGGTGGAATTTTATCTCCTGTCAGGGCAGCAGGTCTGACAGGTTTTTGCATTCTTAAAAATCTGGGAGGACAGGAGTGGGGAGGTTTCTGAACCATATACAGGTTCCTGGTGTTTGCTTCTAGACCTGAGCTAGCCCACCTGTACGACCTTGCGCACAGGGGTCGATGGAAGACATTACATTCCAAATACGCTTTTAAAGGCATAACATTTATTTTATTCCTGGGGGCAGCCTGACCTCGGGGGCAGAGCTGATCTGCAGCCCCCTGGTGGCACCAGGTCTGGGGACCAGAGGGACTCTCATTTTAAAGAAAAATGGTCAGTGGAAGAGTTTGCCAGATGTCTGCACAAACTGTTCTTCATCTGTAAAACATAAGCTTGACCCGAATCATTTATTGAGATGGTTTGCACCCACAGCTCAGGAGTACTGTGGTGGGATGCACCCACCCCCTTTCTCTTTTCTCTTTTTGGTTCTCTTGAATGGACATCATCTCCCCCTCAAATTGTCGTATCTATTGCTTTTTTAATTTATAAATGCAAATCTGTGCAAACTGGTGTTATTTTTCCCTTCTTTCTTTGCTTTTCCTAAGTTTTCTGGCCAGACGAATATTCATTTGAGCAAAAACTTCTTCCTGACCAACAAAGCAAGAGAAAAATCGAACACCTTCATCAACCTCCGGGAAGTGCTGAACCGCTTCAAGCTCCCCGCGGGAGAATATATCGTCGTGCCCTCGACCTTCGAACCCAACAAGAACGGGGATTTCTGTCTGCGCGTCTTCTCTGAAAAAAACGCAAACTCCACGTATGTGGCTTTTTTTTGTAACCAATGTAAGAGCAGCGTGGGCGCGTGGGTGATCCCTGGTCCCTCTCGTGGGTGCAGAAGGAGGAGCAGCCCAGGGCTGGGGTACATGGGCTTCCCGCGGGGAGGGGGGATGCACAGCTGCTCCGTGGAGATGGGGAACCAGCAGTTCTTGTTTGTCCCCAGCTTCCCCCTGTGAGACTGAGGAAAGTTTAAGTGAACTTAGCAGGAGGGAATGGTGATATTATAATAAAATAGTATATTGTAAGCAGGGAGGAGGAAGCCCCTGAAAGCAGCAAGCTGGGCTCCCCATCTGTGAGACAGAAATGCACGTGCTTTCGGCTCTCTGGAAACACACCGATCTCAACAATTGATATCGCACCTTTTCAGATCAGACTGGAAAAAAATTCAAGATACTTGCTCACGCAAACAATACCTTTGATAAAATTAAAGTGGGTTTTAATGGAACTGGCTCAAACCACACTGTTAGCTGTGAAGCCGTGAAAAAATATAGCCGTGTCCCATGTTGAAGAGCAGCTGGGCTAACTAAGGCCTTGGGAAGGGGTGTGAGGTCTTTCGTATTGAGTTCTCTCATTCAAACCAAGCAAAAAGCTTTCTCCTATTCTGTAATCTCTTGTTGCATATTTCTGTAGCGGTGAGAAAACTGGGATGTCAGTTGTGTGAAGGCACATCCAGCTTTTGATGGGCCCTGAGCAGCACTTGTGCACTGTCCGGAGGTGTGATGTTCCCACTGACTTTAAGTCTCTCACTTTTGCTGTTGTAAAGGGGGAAGAAAAATAAAGGAAAAAAAAAATCACTAGATATAAGCTTGATTTGCACCCGAGAGCCTGGGCCTGGGGTGAGGTCTGTAGGCAGTGGCACTAAGTGACCTAAAGGGTTATGTCTCACCCAAAATCCTGCCTGTGACTGCGGGATGTTGCACGGTTTGTGATGTGTTTTGAAACTCTCATTGCCATCGCTGGCAAAATACCTCTTTCACTTGTGGTATTTAGTGTCTGGGGCTGATTTAATCCAGTAACTTCTGAGCTTTGAACACTCATCCTTATTCCTGTAACCTTAAAGAATCTCTCATTAACTAAAACTCAAAACAAGGGCATCAGGAAAAATGACCTGTTTTGTTTTTAATATTGATTTCTTTGTTTTTCTAGGGTTATAGATGATGAAATTGAGGCCAATTTTGAAGAGGTATATCTTAAATATTTTAAATTGAGATAATTCTGCCGTAAATAAGTGGGGTTGGAGTGCTCTGTTCCCTGTGCGGGGCAGTGTTTTTCTCTCGGTGTTATCAAGAGCTGTTGTCCCACTTTGGAAGCTTGGGCTTCCCGGGTAGGGGAGATGAGGTGCTCTCTGCAGAGGCAACCGGAGCTGTGGGAAATTCCCTCTGCTTCCCAGGAACCTGAGAACACAGCCCTTTAGCCATAGGGACGATTTTTATGCGATGTTGTTTCCATGGGTAAGCAGTGGCTCCCCAGATGCGTCATCTTGCTGAAGATGTTTCCCCCACTACTGCATCTACGACTCTGTGTGTTTTATTTATTTTTTCTTTGTTTTTCTTTTTTTCCAAGATGATAACTTACATTTTGCTTTCTTGTCTTTATTTAAAGATGGCTAGTCAAACAGTTGTAGCAGTGGCATTGAAGTTCTGACTTTGGGTGGTGTTATTTTTTTTTTTTTTAATAGAATAAAGAATTTTTTAAACTTTGGGAGTGGTTTGGGGGGGGGTGGGTTGTTTTTTTTTTAGTAAAAACCATTGCAAAAGT
>JAOXJK010000023.1:13754097-13771283 GCA_025774025.1 Xenus cinereus | reverse complement strand
TCCTGGAGCCCCTTTAGGGACTGGAAGGGGCTCTAAGGTCTCCCCGGAGCCTTCTCTTCTCCAGGCTGAACCCTCCCAACTCTCTCAGCCTGTCCTCAGAGCGGAGGTGCTCCAGCCCTCTGAGCATCTCTGTGGCCTCCTCTGGACCCACTTCAACAGCTCCATGTCCTTCCTGTGCTGAGGACTCCAAAACTGGACACAGTCCTTCAGGTGGGGTCCCACCAGAGCAGAACAGAGGGGCAGGATCATCTCCCTCAACTTGCTGTTTGTGCTTCTTTTGATGCAGCTCGGGATGCGGTTGGCAAGCGCGCGTTTCCGGCTCATGTTGAGCTTCTCATTCACCAGTTTTCCTCCACTTGTTTTCCTCTTTTCCACAGGATGCAGAGATCTCCGCCTTTGAACTACGCAGCATCTTGAATAAAATCATGGCTAAACGTAAGCGCTTTCCTCCAGCTGCAACTTCATTTGGCCACCGGCAGGTTTCCAGCGTGGCCGTGAGAGCACTGAGCACACTCCTGGCCTGGGCAGAGTCAAAGCCCTGAACTCTCTGCCCCGGGCCTGTGGCTTGGCTCTCCCTGTGGCCACAGCCACGTGCTCTGCTCCCTCAGGGGGCTGCGCTCGCTTTGGCAGGGCACACATGGGTGCCTTCTCTCCCAGCATCTGCTGCTGGGCGTTGCCTGCCAGGATTAATGCTTGATCAATGCTTGAATAACAATCAGGAGAAGGTGTTCCTGCTGCTTTAGCGTGGAACTGCTCAGGATTCTGGGGTGTCCCTGAGGAGGAGGAGACGCTTTGAAACTCTGGGCTTCTTTATCTGTGAAGTGATTCAGAGCTTGGCACTGCATTATTTTCCTGTCTCTCTTTAATTTCCAGAGTGAAATCTTAGCCAGGACTGTACTGTATGTCTGGGTGCACTAGCCAGTTAGCTACGGTGTATTGCTGGTTGCCAAGCCTGATTTGATGTTCTTCCCTTGCACTGAAGCTCCCTACCCCTGACCTTCACAGCTCAGAAAGTCCACCCTTGTCTTTGCAGGCTGGCAGAAAGGGCAGGAAAGCTTCTTCTCTGCCTCTTGCCTCTGTAGCACACCTACAAACCAGAGTAACTGGGCTGTTTGCTGGGGGAGATGTGACAGCTAACTTTGGCCTTCAGTCACCTTGCTGGTCACAGAGGAGGCCACACAAAAGCAGACAGGGGCTGAGGTGTACACACTGGTCATGGAGCTCCTGGGTGATTTCGGAAGGTGCTGTGGGAGAGCGTGCAACGATAATCCTGTCTTTTGCTCTTTCTTTACAGGCAAAGACATTAAATCTGATGGCTTCAGTATTGAGACGTGCAAGATAATGGTTGACCTGTTAGATGTATCCTTTAAGGCTGTTCCTGGGTGATGTTCTCCTGCCTGTGCTGGAGTAGGTGAGGTGCTGCCTTTGCAGAGGTGGGTCCAAACTGATGTTCTAGTGGCTCCTAAGGTGGGAGAAGCTGATTTTACCCTGTTTCCTCTGAATAAAAATGGTATCCTTTGCTATTACCGCTGACCATGGCACAAGAATTCTCCCAAGCAGTGGGGAACATCCATTTTCAGCCAGGACCATCTGCTTTGAATCTTCCTGGTTGTTGGATGTTGTGGTTTAGCTGGGGACAAAGTGCTGTTTGTGCTGGGAAAAGGCACCTGGCTCTTGGCGTGGTGTGGCTTGACTTGGCTAGTAGAGGCTGCGCATCTCAGGGCACTTTTCTGCTCTGTTATCTGGCTGGAGTTGGTAAGGGCATCGTCAAGCCTTGAGGACCTAGCAAATAGAAAACGAGGGAAGCAAATACAGGAACCAGAGAGTATGCTGGACTTTAGCAGCTTTTACTCCTGAGAATAAGGGCAAAAGTGGAGGATGAAGGATTCGAGTCTAAGAATAATTGTGTCCAGCTTCCTTGTGCAGTGGGTGTTGAATTGCATAGTCAGAAAAAGGGAAAATTACCAGAAGAGAATGATGCTCTGCTATAATTTGGTGTAAAATATGGCAGGCCGCAGGGACTCCTTAGCGGTTTTTGGGAGCGATGCCATAACCTGGGTTCTTTTGTTAGCTGCTTGTGCAAGAACTGAAGTTCTCCAAATTGCAGGCTTGGTGGTGGCTTTTCCTGTTTATAATGCGGAGTTACGACTCGTGCTGCTATAACTGTAGGTGTTGAACCAACGATGCAGAACAAAACTGCATAATCTCAGCTGTTGTATACACACACTGAAAAGATAGAAAGTTGGCAAAGGAGGAGCAGAAAGAGCTGGTGAACTGGTCATGGTTTAAATGACTCAATCCCCTTACTGATTTAGAAAGACATCTTGGACAACGATTGTGTATTCAACAGGGTGAGTCCTTCAGAGAGAATTTGCATCCTTTTCTTAATTGCAATTTATTGTTTATTTTAAGTATTAAGTCACCACTGCCCAAGTAAGTAAACCCAGCACAGGGAAGGGACATCCTTTTTCTTCCTTTCCTTCCTTAACTCGGAGAAGAATGACGGGAGCGGCAAACTGGGGCTGAAGGAATTCCACACTCTCTGGACAAAGATTCAGAAATACCAGGTAAGAGGCAGCCTTTTCTGCGTGAAGGTGCCATCAAACATAGAGGTGGCCATAGACTGATTTCCCTCAGACAACATAGACGATCCCACTTCCCAAAGCAGGGACTTCCAGCTCCAGCTCAGGGTTCCAGGACTTCTCTCAAGTCTTTATCCACTCTGGCTGCAGCGTTAAAAAGACTTTCCAAAGCTGCTTTATAGACAAATTTGGGGATAAGCACCTAGTCCTTCAGACCAAGGTTGCAAACACTCCTAAGGACACACGCAGGCTGCATTTCAAAGTGTTTGACTTCTGCCAAAAGCCAAAAACACGCTCTGAATTACTGACAAGTTTTAACTTTGGCGTTTTGTGTTTTGCAGAAAATTTACAGGGAAATTGATGTGGATCGCTCTGGTACCATGAATTCGTACGAGATGAGGAAAGCGCTGGAAGCAGCAGGTATTTACACTGGTCTGTCTCTTTGTAGGATTGTATCTGTTTCGAGCAGAGTTGATGGATACTCACTAGTCTCCTGTCTGTCACTTGTAAGATGAGAAAATCAGGTATTCCTGGAGCTGACGAAAGGCCTCCATTAAATCCAGATGCTCGGCCTGGGCTCTTGCCTTTCTCAAAGGAGCCATGAGTTTGCAGTTGTTTTCTTTGGTGAACAGCTTTTGTAGCGCAAATAACTGCAACATTCTGGTTTTGGAACAGCATCTTTGGTTAACCCTCACCTTTCCATGAGTCTCTCTCTGGGTAAACATGGGTTTGGCATAAGCCTGTTAGAAGAGGGATGCTGTGACCTCTGGAATGGAAGCAGCTTGACCAAGGGGTGATGCTCCCAAGAGAGCTAAAAGGAGAGTCAGTTTGCTCCTGGCAACCGCTGAAAAGCAAATCTGGGTTATGATAGTGAGTGAGATGGGGATCACAGACCCATACGATCTCAAATTAACTTCTAGATCTTCACCTTAATGTCAGCATTTGGGCTCCCTGAAGCTTTCCCCTCCTGTCACCGCCTAAGAGGAGGCAGCATTTCTTCTCATCCCAGAATTTATGTGCTTTGTGGAAACCTAGACCTATTTGCTCGCACAAAGCCACTGCTTCATCTCAGATCTAGGGGGGCTGAGTCTGGCAGCTGCCTCATCGCCCAGGAAAGGAGCAGGAGCAATTGGCTGTGTCCCCAGGGAAAGGGGAGCACACGCAGCAGGAACAATGTGTGTGACCTCCTCACAGCCCTAAAGCACTCTCAAGTACAGAAGGGGTTGTTGGGAGTTTCCAAAATGGAGTAAGTGCTCTTGAAATTTGTGAATTTAATCAAAAGTAGCTAACCGAATTTCTGGTAGTGTGTAAGCTTGGGGGTTTTTTTCTTGGTTGGAGCTTTTTTGCATATTTTTTTTTTCTTCCTCTTCTTTTTTGAATCCTTGATGTTGTATTTTTAGGATTCAAACTGAACTGCCAGTTGCATCAAATCATAGTGGCCCGTTTTGCTGATGAAGACCTCATCATTGACTTCGATAACTTTGTCCGGTGTTTGATTCGGCTGGAAACCTTATTCAGTGAGTATATGCTTAATAACCAGCCAGACCCTGTCGCTTCATGTTTTTAAGTCCAGGATTAGTTACTTGGAAAACTTTTGTACTGAACCAAAGCAGCTTCAGAGCTGAGTTATAAATCTGGGAACTCTGGCAGCGTGTTCCTCCTGGAGCTAGGAATCTGCCTTGTAGGCCAGGCTGCTGAACAGGAGCCAGTCACTCCACGCAAACAATTAAATGTTGATTTAAAAACAAAAAATCAATCAAAACACTTATAGATTAACAAAGAGCGTTAATACTACAGACTGAACTATTAAAAATATTCAGTCTTGCTCTTGCACATGAGCATGCAATGACTTTAGTGTGGCCCTTTCTGGTTTGGGGTGTAGACCGTTGTAAAATTTTAGTCTTTGGGACCAAATTCCTCTTTGATCCTGAAGCAGGAGGAAGGGGAAGGCTTTCCAGTTAGTTCCTGTATTCATCCTTGTCTGTCATCTCTCTCCTGCCACAGAAATGTTTAGAAAACTGGATACTGAGAAAACTGGAACAATTGAATTGAACCTTGTTAATGTAAGTTCTGTTATCTCTAAAATATTTGGTTTTAATCTTTTTTTTTGGGGGGGGGGGGGAAGGATCAAAAAGTAGAGANNNCCCCCCCCCCGGATCTCACAGTAGAGACTGTCCTCCTCCATCCTGATTGATTATGGATGATTCATGTATAAATGCTTGATTTCTATAATGTGTATTTATAAGCAGTCTTAGCCTTTTTTAAAAAGTGTGCCTACACCACAGACAGACAAGGTTATGTGAGCCTAGTGCCATTTATCCCTATTATTCTATTATTTTGGCTGACACCTATCCAGGCTTCTTTCCTGCCTTTTTGGTCCACACCAGGGTAACCCGTAGGTGCAGCAGCATCTCCTGGCAGTGACCACGTCCGCCCTGTAGAAAGGATTAAATTGGGAGAAAAACACCCTCCTATGTGTGCTCAACGTGCTTATTATCTGAATGTAACTTATTTCCGGACCTAAAGGAGGAATGTGCGAATCGTCCCAAAATGCTTCTGACTTAAATGAGATATAAATTTAAATCATTCAGGAAAAAAATCCTAAAATTACTTTTCCCCCTCATGCTAGAAACAGGAACACGCGTACTTATTACAGGTATTTTTACTAAATTTAACCTTCTTCTCTTGTTATAGTGGCTGTGCTTTACTGTCATTTGAGCCACTGACCTCAGCTCAAGCTGCCTCAAAAAGAGCAAGATCAGGTGAAGATAATCAAGCAACCATACAAGTAATATCCTAACGTGAATGTGCCTTAACTTATGCATGGCAAACTTTGCACACAGTTATAAGGAGGAAAGTGGTCTACTCCAACAGAAGACGCTGCAACCTCATTTTTATGGGTCTGACAGTGTTGATCTCCTACTATACATCCTCTGTACAAAAGCTTTGATTTAATATAAATCCTCAGAGTAACTTTTGAAACTACTGCTTTGCTAATATCTTTGTATTTAAGGTGTTTTATGTGATTTCTGGAAGTAAGTTTGTTATCGCTTGACAGTCTGGCTTTTTGAATGACAGCTCTGCCCCATCCTGCGTATTTGCAGCTAGAAAAGGGATGGTGTTGCAGGTGTTTAGGTAAGATATGGGTCTCTGGTTAAATATATATATTTTTTAAGACAAGTCTTTCCATCCTGACTGTTGATGTGCCCATAACAGGAGGCTGTGACAACCAGAGTCTCTCAGGTGGAATCTTGATTTCCTAGATCTTATTTATCTTCCTTTGAAATACAAGAAACTATTTAAATAAAAACAGTAGAAATAAAGTTTGTAAGACAGTTATTCCTTCTGCCAATAAGCACATTTTTTTTCTTAGAGATGGATCATCTCAGAGCTATATATATGTATTTATGTATGATACTATATACCCCATACCCAACCTATTAAAATCAGGAGGCCCTGAAGGAGTTCTCACTTCTGCTGACATAAATCTACGCACCTGAAGAATTAACATCCTCCTTCCTACGAACAGAAAGCAGAAAGGAGTTACCGAGGAGGAAAACAGGAGCCTGAAAGGTAAGGCACTTCATAAATAACCTTAAGGAAAGATTTGATCCTCTCTGTTTAATAACGTTCGTCATCAAATGATTACTCCTGAATAGATACAAAGGGTAGAGCCATGGGAAAGACTTTGTTTGGAAAATACTTGTAACAAGGGTTTTTTTTAAGTATGTCCTTTAGCTTTTATGGTTAACAAAGGTTATATGCAACTAACAGATTTGGCTTAATTTTAAGTACAGAAAGACTGTCTTGAACAAATGGGAGAGGAGGGGTACAATTTAATACAGAAAGTAGATGAGTATTAGCATAATGTAGAACTGCAGTGTGTCTTACCATTAACATTTTCAGATGGTCTAATAAAAACATGACACTAAAATACCCAAAGTTAAAGCTTAAGAGGAGAGAAAAGTTTAATGGTATCACAGTCAAGTAAAAACAAGTAAGTTGTCAAGGTCTACACAAAGTTTCTACACTTAGTTTTCAAAGTACAAAATACAATAAATACATGAGGCTCTTTGTAAAAAGAGGAATCTAAAACTACGTTGTCTGTTACAGCACATAATGTTTTGGATACATGGAATTCCTAAGATGCTACAGCATTTTTTAAGAGTTATTGCTTAATGGATTGGTCACGTGGTTGTCGCTGTTCAGACAAACTTCAGTTTAGCTTCAACAAACCTTCTGCTCCCAGCAATAAGCATTTGGGTGCCGTGCACGTAATTTATTTTTGTTTCTCCCAGCTGGAAAAAGCCTCGGGATAAATTTGGACAGAGCCAAATTATATGTTTCGTGATGATTCCTTCAATGGTAAATTGAAAAGGTCCTTGGATTTAATGCAGAAAAATGTGAAATTCTTTTCTGCCGTGTTTGAAGAAATCAGAGCGGGTACTTGAACATAATGGCTGGCTTAGACCACAGGCAGCAGAATTTCATTTGCTTGTAAGCATTATTTCATCTTGTAGAATGCCCTCATCCATTTGCTAATGCATCAATCCTTCATTTGTTTTCAAAGCACATTCTTCATAGCTTTCAGATTACATTGTCATTGAAATAAGTCTCATGATATTGGAACCAACACAAAATGAATTTTTTTTTTTTTTCTTGTAAGTCATCCATGATTAGTACTTCAAGAATCTGGCTTCTGTACTATTTCATGCCAAGCTTCTTTGTCTAGGTTTAATCCTTGGATACAGCTGAGGGTAAAACAGAAACGAGATTTAAAATTTTAGTGCTTTAGAAAGTTACTTTTTAAAAAAAAAAAGAAAGAAAGAAAAACCTCTCTTTTATGCTACAATTCTGATGTAATCTCTAGTAGCAAAAGCATCATTATAGAAAACACCCAGAGCACTAATGAATAAAAATTTGGCATTTCTTAGACAAGTTTAAAAAATACTAACGGTGACAGTACAAAAGGAAGGCACTGCAAAGCATGGAATTCAGTACTTCCAGCTCTGCCCAGATGGGTGGGCGAGGAAAAGCATGTGGCTTTCTAAGTCAAGAGACTTTTGTGTTTAGTGAATTGTGGGATTTTTCCCTGTTTTAGAAAGGAAATAGAGAGGTATTGAAGTCTGTTTTGCTTTCTCTCTCTCAGAATGTCTCTCAGCCTTTACAGACCTGTAGCTTTGGGCAGGCTGGAAACATCTGGCTGCACAGGAACCGTGGAGCAGCAGGAGCTGTGCTTCAGTCAGTGGCTAGTGGGTGGCCAGTTAAAGGAATTTAACTTCCCAGCAATAGATGAGTAGCTGCCCCCCCGGCCCTTGAGATACGTGTTATTCACATGTTGTGGCTACACACACGGAGGTACAGAGGCTGCCCCAGCTGCAGGGTGATGACTGATGGACACGGTTTGACACATCGGTGCCGAGATGCTTGGGAAGTTCTTGGCTCCCCCCTGCAAAGGGCTTTGGGAACAGCTACTGTTCTGCAAAGCACGGCTACTGGCACAGAAAAATAGAAGGATACACTTCATGCAATTAGGAAAGATGAATCCTCCGTGCTGTAAACAGCAATGCATGTCTACATTACATCCTAGGTGTTTTTCAGCTAAAGTTTTTCTGAAGAAATCGGTATTTTGACAGTATTATCTTATTTGCATTCAGCTTTAGAGCTCTCACTGCTTAGGGAGCCAGTGAGTCAGAAGGGTAGAGCACTGGTGCGGATAATTTCATCCTTGTTTTTACTCAGTGCCCCTAACTGCAAAGTGATAAAGCAGCTGTGATAAAAATACAACTTAATATAGAACGTAACAAGCTACCAAACATTTTCCTCTGCTGAATATCTTAGCCTAGATTTCAGCTGCTATATTAAGAGTCCAGAAATTGCTTTTGAGAATAACCACAGAATTCTTTGGTACAACTGACTGGACACAGGAGTGTGACAGTTCATACTGGGCTAGGGTAGTTCCCCCAAAGGTTCTGATGCTTCTTGTGTAAAAAAGCTGCCATTTCTGGCCTTTCTTGACCTTGTTGTGCAGGACTGATGCCTGCTTTCGATTTAGAAATGCTTACATTGTGATGGGAAAAAACCTGAGGAGAAGCACTATGGCCAGGGAAAATGTTACAGGACACTGCGGGGAGGCCTGACCTGAAGGCAACACAGAAATGAAAACTGATTTTGCGTTTGATACAGTTGCTCTGCAAAATCTAACCAGTTTAAGGGTAAGGATTATCTGCATGAGGAAGGAGGTTCAGCCTTTCAAGCATCATACATCAATCAGCTAAAATTCACAATGGTTAATCTTTAGCTTTGGCAGAACCTCTCATCTCCAGCAGCTGGGCAACTGGATATGTAGAAAAAAAAGCTTAATGGAATTTTTATACATGTGTCCATCTGCTGTAGTTTTCTAGCAACTCAGCCATGAGGAGAAGTATGAGGACATAATTTGAAAATATCTATTATTTGTACACAGTTGCTTTTAATAAAAGAGGTAGAGCAGAAGATGATGAGGCCATTAATTTGAGGCCTTTGACATATGGTTAGATATTGCTTAGAGAGCATAGGAGAAAGCAAAGGTCTCCCTTTATTTGGCAATGGGATCTCTTTTTCAACGCTAGAAAAAGACATAACCATGGAATTTTGCAGTGTTTGTCCTAAAACTCTGTGAAACCATCTCGGATCACGAGGTGCACTGTGTACACCCAGACAGGGAGGATTTGTGACTCATTCTTCATACAAGTTGCAGTTCTTAAGGCCCTCTGTGCCCACGTTATCACCTTCTAAGAGCGGGGAACCCCAATTCTGTTCACATGCTCAACAAAGCCTTACACACACGTCACGTTCATAAGATGGTGAGACAATGTTAGCGTTAGAACCTGCTAGAGGCATGAGAATAATGCTGTGACTTTGGAAATATGGAGGACTCACCCCTAGCAGGTTGCGGGGAACGTAGCCTTCCTTGTCGTTCAGCCGTGCCCACCACCACTCAATCTCATCTTCATCTTCCCGGCGCAGGATCGTCATGCAGTCCCCCTCTTTCATGGAGAGCTCGTCGTCATTCTGAGCCTCGTAATCCCAGAGTCCATAAATCACTCCTTTGTTCATTATCCCCATTTTTTCCTGGACTCCTGCAACAGTAAAAACACAGAGCAGCTCAAAAAAATGTTATGAACTAGAAAAAAGGTGGTATTATGAAGTTAGCCCTTGCCTACAGCAAACAGATTCCTTCCTTACAGGTGTTCAAAAAATATGAGGTAAGTGGGGAGAAAAGCACTGATTGATAAAGGTAATAGTTTTGTGCCAGTGTTCACACTTCCTACACTTAAGTGATGAGCAAAAAACACTTGTTTGTGCTCCGAGTTCCTCAGTAATCTCTCTCTGTCAAAGGGAGACTGCAATACCTGTTTGTGTTGGCCACCATTGTCACACTGATGCTCAAGATGTCATTTGCCACCCATGCTACATGATTTCCAAATTTTAAAACAAGTTGTATCTCAGACCTATACCTGCAAGATTTGTCCGCTTTCACTTAACTCACATACTTAGCTCAGCACTTTTTAACTTCTACCACTATGTTAATTATATTTTTTTAAAAAAACCTGAATTCAGAAACAAATTAAATTGTTAAATTGCTTCTGGGCCAAGGTATTTTGGAGTACGTGCACGTGCCTCACAGATGTTATTAAGAATTTGCTCATTTTACAGCTGTAGCCAAAGATGAAATACCATTCTTTCCATACACATTCCTCAGCCTCTAAGCAGCAAACCAGAAAAGGTATCTTAATCAACTGTTACACAAACTTTCCCTTGGGTAATTATTCCATTTTAAAATACTGAATCCTGCAGGGTTTTTGTGTTTGGTTTTGCTATGGCTGGGAGCAAAGAGTACATTGCACACCGTACTGCAAAACTTGTCGTTTCCCTTTCCATCTTTACCTATCGCATAGGCTTCTTACCTACCTCTGCTAAAGGAAGTATCTGCTCAAATGACATTCTTTATTTCTGCACACCAGCTCATCACATTAAATTAAATTACTTCCAATGCGTGTGGAAGGTAAAGACTGAGCCCTGAACATCAAAGCAGACAAAGAGAAGATTCGCACAAGGGATCTGGTCTCCTAAAGAAAAGTGTTAACACTCACTCCAGGGCAGCAGCACAAGCATCCTCCCAGAGACAGCACAGGCATTGAAACTGAGAATGGGGAAAAATGACACACTTGAGCAGCGTAAGACTTGTCATTTAGTCAACGCTAAAGGACTAGGGGTTATATTTAAACATACTTGTTGGTATTATTCAATATTGTGCACCACGTACAACAAAAAGAGATTAGGTGAATCAGTGAATTACACTACACCGAGGTTTCTCACCTGACAGGTTTTAATGCGGTATCTCTTCTGGAAACAGATACACATCCCCAAACTTCTTTTACAGCAAGAAACAGCTTTAGCCAGCGAATGAATTTCTTACTATAACTACAGGCAACTGGAAACAGTCTTACAACAGGATTAATCCCTACTGGAACAATATGGAGATCTGATAGCTGAACAGCCGGTGTATCAAGAGACACCTTGCTTTCAGTGGCATCAGTTTGGAAAAGCTGGCAATAACCAAAGCCTTACAGACCTCTCAGGACCCGTTAAGAAGTATCTCATAATGCACAAAAAATCCCAAACCCAACAAAAACTGAAAGTATCGCATGAGATCACCAGAGGGTGGGTCCAAGAAACCCCACAAACAAAAGCAATGCGTTTCTTCATACTGTATATAATAAAGCTATGGATCTCCTTCCCACAGGATCTTATGGGCTGTTTACCTGAAGTTAAACAATTAGACAAATTCCTGAAAGAGATCTCTCAAGGCCTACTCTAACCTCTTACAGATAGATGACACTCCAGCTGGTAGCTGCCCAGAGGACAAAACACTACATACAAAACATACAGAATAGTAATTTAAAACCTCATTACATACAAAACACACAAGTAATTTAAAACTTCATTGACTAATACTCATCACACCCTTGGGGAATTCATCCTCTCCATTAAAAAGGACAGTTTCCCCGTAGTCGTACTACTTGAACAATATCTAAATTTAAAGTTGGTTTTTTTTTTTTTTTTAAATGCAAGAGAAGAAAAAAGCCAAAAATAAAGTCAAATTCAGTGCCTACTCAGCTCCATAAAGGCAGAAATTTTGCAGTCCCTTTCTTGGGTCTGAAATGCACAGTAGGAAACGTTCCTCATTTACAGACAGGAGGCAGCAGATAGGAACTGCCTGAGATACCCACACCACCCTGGGTTTTAATGCAGAAAAGTACTGATGCGGTAAGATTCACCTAATTATCACCTCACACTGGTGTATTTCTTGATGCACGCTTTTAACTCATTTCAAGATTTTTAATGTAGGGCAACATTTTGTTACTCGGATCTTCTCTGAGATCAATATTATGAAGTTAGTCTCGATGGACCTCGTTCTCTGACGAGAAGCTGGCTAAAACCTCTCTCTTTCCACAAGAAACTTGAGGCAGGGCCACACAACCCAAGCGTGCAACTTACCCCTCCTCATCCAAAAACACAACCAAAAGCAGCAGGTGAGTCCCTGGAAGGCTCCAGAACTCTGTTACCATCACCTACCGTATAAGAACTGGGAGCACTGCGTGTAGCCCTCCTCCATTTCCTCACACTTGTCCGCAGCCGTCTGCATGTCGCTGTAGGTCATGGCAAACACGGCTGCGCCCGACTCCACCAGGAACTTGCACACCTGCACGTTGTTGCAAGATGCTGCGCAGTGTAAGGGGGTCCTACAAGCCAAGAGGAAAAAGATGAGATGTTACTCTTATCGCTCACAGACTCCTAGGGGCAAACCGCTTCCGTGTGTGACCTCCAGCAGCCGGGACTGCATCTCTGAAGGCTTCCCACCACAAGTACTTTAACCCAGGATGTCGAGAACAATTGCTTTTCACAGATAATGGGAGTCACCAAGAGCTGCTTGAGCTCTAAAGCTGGGTTTCCACATGGATCTCTAGTTATGCTACCTTTTTAGAACCCATAAACATTTTAAGAACATTGATTAAAGCAATAAAAATAAAAAAATAAATCAGTATTTAAAAAACCACTCAGAAATCCTCCTGACATCATGCCTTTTACAATCTAGATAATGACTTCAAGACCTGCCTTGGTGACAAGCACAGGTAACGGGGACAACTGCTGAGGCTGAGGGACAACGAGTATCTTTATTCAGTCTTGGGCCTTAAATACTTTTGTTACAAGCAGAAATAGTAGTAAAATCACTGCCCCCTTCCCCTAGCCTCTGGTAAATAAGCTTCCTAGCAACCTTAAAAGGGATTTGTAACCCCTTATCAGTCACAAACCTAGTTTGGAGGTTGTGGTTTTCTGCTTTGTCTTGTTTTTAAGTTGTCCAAGCACTGGACAAAGAACCGAGGAGAGTCTGCAGGGCAGAGACCGCGTGTGTAAGCTACGGGCTGTTTCACAGAGAGGACACCGGGAATTCCAGCAAACAGCTCATTACACATAAACCATCCTCAGTATCTCAGAGAAAGAGGGCAATTTCCTGACAACTGTATCCACCCTACTGGTCCTCAGACACACTTTTTCCACAAATTAACATAATTTGCCTGTTTTCTCCTCTGTGCGTTCTCCTACCGTGCCTCACGGAGAATTGCTGTTGCTCTGCTGTGGAAAAGTCATTTCCAGCTCTACAGGAGCAAACCCAGGGCAGCCCCTGAGCCACAGCTCTCTGGTGGAGAGCAGCTGTAAGGTACCACTTAAAGAAAGAAGACTTTACCATCCGTCGCTGTCTGCAGCGTTCACGTTCACCCCAAACTGCACCAGGAACTTGACGATTTCCGTGTGCCCAGCACAGACGGCGTTGTGCAGGGCAGTAATCCCTTCGTCGTTGGGCATGCTCGGATCTTCAACCTGTTTAGCCAGAAAAGGAGCCATTCGCATTCTGATGAGGCTCCCTACGATAAACACCTCTTCACATATAAACCTGAGCTTTTTCTTAGTCTGAAATAAGATTTTGAGCCTAAGAAGGACATGACCAACAGGCAGAAAACTACAGCAGTAACCAGCCTTACGAGAAGACTCACGTATAAGCTTGCAGCCTCCTTTTATCAGTGAGAACCAGAAGGGATTCACAGAAATAATATCTTGATAACTTAGTAAATGCATTTATAACAAGTTTCTCATATTTAGCTATTTAACTATAAGCAAAATTCATGCGGATTTTGCTTATCAAATTATCTGTCATATCAATGACCCACCCCCCAGATATGTAGTGTTTCATCCCCTAAGAAATGAGGAAAATGTTGTCCTGCTAATTATAGTCTTGATGCTAAATGCCCAGTGTGGATTTAACACTTAAAATCAGCTTCCAAGCGGCCATGTCCCATTAGGACTTATCTCCTCCAGGGCAGATCTAGGTTGTGCACTACTATTTCAGCTCCCCCAGTCCACAAAAGCTGCGACTTCCCAGTTTGAACCAGGATCGCTATTCCTTGTCTTTCGAGTTAGCATTTATACCTCATAAATTATTCTCTGCACGAGGTCAAACTCCCCCTCCAAGGATGAATCCAGGAGCAACGCCAGGGGATTGAATTTCACTCTCATCCCATGCCCAATTCTCTCGGAGCCGGTTTTGCGCAAGTTCGTCCTCTTCCCCTGTGAAAAGGTAAAACAAGTTACAGGCATTTTTTCCCTGGGAAGAACAAGAATATAGGACTGTTTATTTGGGAACAGCAGAAATGGCCGTCTAAGGCACTGTCTAATATGAAATTTAGCCTATTTTCTACCAATTCCCCAACACGTTACGAATGTAGGAAGTTAGGCACATTATGAAACATCTCTGCCCTTATCTCTAGCCAAGGTCACTATTCAACTCAAATACAGTATCCACCTTGATCAAACACATCAACAAAATAATAAAACTCCCAAATCCCTGAAGATCAGGAAGGAATGCAATTTTAATATATATATTTTTTTAATTATTCAGACCTTTTTGGCATTATCTCTCCAAGCTGTTAGGGAAACCAAGTAGTACACCCCCTGAAGTACACTACTTTTTAAGCCCAGATGTTTAACTCCTAACATTTTCCTGAACTTAGCTGAGGTTAGCAGGAACATAAACAGTTACGGCAAATGGGTTTGGAAAGAATATAGGACCAAGTGAAGAAACGCTTTACATGCTCCCAGTGATACTGGAAAGCAAGTATTTCTATAGCTGGGTTTGTACTCTCTCCGTTAAGAGCACAGCCCAGCATGAGCTCAGCGCTCTCCCCAGCTGCCTGGGCAGCAGCAATAAACACTATTCATAGGGGTATGTAAATCTCTGACAGATGCCCAAGCAAAGATGAATAGAAATGACTCATCTTTTGCAAGAGCAAACGTGTGAAGATAAGATGTATACGAAGAGATTCCCAGAAAATACTCTTTTGCCTGTTGGTTTACACATAATATCAAAAAGTACAGGCTTTTTAAAGAAAGAGCCTGTCAGCACAACCCAAGTATTTATGAAATCAAGAAGTTGGGCTGGTTTATTCTCATCATGGCAGAACCCACCAGAAACGAGTTCTTACAATCTAGGAAATCCTACCACTCAAGTTTCCTTGTAAAGGGAGCAAGGACAAAGCCTTTAAAGCATGAAAACATGCAATGACTATTCCATGCAGAAATTGCAAGGTTAAAGAGCACACTTAAAGCTTTTAACTCCTCTGCACTGAAGCGACAGAGGAAAACAACACTTTAATGTATCAGGTTATTAGAATTCTATTCATGGTAGGTTTTAAAAGAAACTCTTTGGGGAACAGAAAGCAGTAAGTGTTTCTGTTCTACGGCAGTGAGATAACACTGTACCACACACACAAACTTCCCAAACAAGCAAGGTGGTAAAACACTGCCCACCCTCAATCCAAAGAGACTCCATTGTGATGCAATTTAAGAACTGACTGAAGTTAAAGCAGGTTCTAAAGAAAAATTCAGAAAACATTTCAGTAGAAGAAATGCAATAGCTGATGTCTACAAATGAGTTTTTAAAGCAGAAACTAAAAGAAGTCTGTTTCCGTGTTTTTTAAGCAAGGCACTTTCAGATAAATGCAACCTGGAATTAAGATAATTAGTTTCTGTTTTGTATCAGCAATAGTGGGAAATGTTTGTGAAATCTGTAACTATGCCTCAAAAAAACCCCAGCTTTAATTTCTCTTAAGAAGGAAGTATAGTTTGGATGTAGTTGGCAGACTTCTATAAGGAATGTTCTTTCCAGCCCAGAAGAGTTTTCAAATGGAATTTGATACAAAAATAGTAAGTTTTCCTCATGTCATTAATTCTAGAGACAATGGAGACTTTTCATTCTTGTCATTCACCCTGGAGATAAGAGCGTTGCACAAACGGAACAGATACCCACTGAGAGACTTCTAGACTATTTGTGTGACTGCTCTCCCACATCTGCTTAAACTCTACAACACAGGATTTATGGCAGAGCTTGAGATGACTTATTAACAGGCCACCCAAGTGGTAGGCTAACTAATACTTACAGGAGGCAAGGAGAACTGTCCCGTAACTTCAGGAGGCCTCATACTGAATGAGTCCTCTCCCAAACTCTCCGGTTCCCCTGATGGATAGGGAGGTGGTGGGTACGGAGGATACTCTTCCATGTACACCTCCAGGGGCAGTGAAGCTTCTAGGCTCGGTTCTTCCATTTTTGGCTGCGAGAGTTCATCACCATCCGATGCTCCCTCGGGTACAGTGTCCAAAGCCACGGAGGGAAGAACAGCTTCACTCTGATCTGCTGGTGTGGTTTCTGCTTCCTCAGCAATGGCCGGCTCTGGCACAGAAGCAGCTGTTTCTTTCTCCGATTCTGCACTTAGATAAGGATTTGGGATTTCTGCTGGGCTTTCAGGACTGGCAGCCGATGCCGCCTGTTTGGAGGGATGTGATGGAGCTGAGATAGTCTCCATTGCGGCCAGAGTGGTCCTCTGATACAACAGCTTCTGAATATTGGGGCCGTTAGGTCCTTCTGGCTCAGTAATGGAGCTACGTTTCTTCAGCGGCCTGGGTGCGTTGGACAGCTTTTTCCGTAGGGCTTCCAGATCAGCGTCGCTCTGGTTGCGATACGGATTGGATAAGAAAGGCAGCAGTTTGGTGGGGCTGAGGGGACGGGGTATTCGCTCCGTCTCGTGATTCTCGTGAGCGGAGGCTGTCGTTTCCATCTCGGGCTCCGGACTCCCCGGCTTGCCTTGGAGGTTTGAGTAGACGTTCTCCGTCTGCGGCAGCTGATTCTGTACCCCAGCTCCTGCCATCACAGGCTTCCCATACACTGCGGGGGAGTTCAGAGAGGGGTGGGGGGAAAAACAAGTGTGAATATTTGATCAACAAGTCTAAAAAGAACACACAACCTGATTCTCCTAGAGAAGGCAAAGAAGCAGATCAACTGACCAGAATTGATCTAGTAACTAGGTTCACCATTAGTTACCAGAGGGCTGGAGCCCCTCTGCTCTGAGGACAGGCTGAGAGAGTTGGGAGGGTTCAGCCTGGAGAAGAGAAGGCTCTGGGGAGACCTTAGAGCCCCTTCCAGTCCCTAAAGGGGCTCCAGGAAAGCTG
>JAOXJK010000023.1:13743762-13753997 GCA_025774025.1 Xenus cinereus | reverse complement strand
GGTGGGAGGTGTCCCTGCCCATGGCAGGGGGTTGGAACTGGATGATCTTTAAGGTCCCTTCCAACTCTAACCATTCTGTGATTCTATGATTCTCTTGCAAACACAAGACAGATATTCTGCACTTTTTGTTAATGCTGATACACAACACATAATATCCGTGTAAGACTCTTACAGCTGCACGAATCTGCTGAATTCTGCTGTGGAACAGCTTTGTACCCACACACTGGGTGGAAAGCACCTCTACCTGAGGTTTATGAAGACAGCAGAGGCAGAGGGCCACACGCTTACCGCTTGGGAAGTGTGGTCCCCTGGTCTGTGCCCTCGTCAAAGCGCTCTGCACCGCCTGCTGGAAGTTCTTCCCGGGAGTCTGCTGCTGTGTGTACATGCTATAAATTGAACTTGCAGCCACAGTTTGAGGCTTTCGAAATGGTGGGAGCGAGGTCTCTTTGGACGGCTGAGGGGTAAAAGGCCTCACAGCTGCTGCTGGGGGACTCTCCTGTTTGGAGGAGGGAAGAATTTGGTCCTGAGTAGAGGAAGGACCTGCAGGAGGTACAGAAATTCGTTGCTGTATCTGCTGAGAAGGATGGGAGGGCTGCTGTGCCGTTGGTTTTTGTTTGTTCCCCATGGTTACAACAGCCAAAGGCAGCTTCTGCAGGTTTCCATCCAGTTTAGCATCAGAAGGTTGCAGATGACTGGCTTGACCAAAGTAAGGCAAGTTTATCTGCTTTGGTTTGGTGGGGACAGGTGGTGGTACCTTTGTTACATTTTTATTTGCCGTCTGAAAGACAAAAGAAAAGTTTATTAACATTGAACAGCAAAACGTCTTTTAGGAGTTCTGCTGTGAAGGTCAAAAGATTCTCACAGAACGATACAGTATCGAGCATTTCTACTGTTACTACAATACTCTTTACATCCCTGGAAACACCAAGAGACTTCTTGAAACATTTTATCCTCATAATTGTTTATACTTTGAGCCCATTCTCTTTAATTGTTTCTGTACCAATCATGTCTAAAACACCAAGCAATGGCAGGGCACGGTAATTTCTCCAGAGAGAGCTGAGGAACTTAGGAGCATCTGCAGGCAAGAACCTTGTTTTCCAACAGAGCACCTGTCAGCCCCAGCTCTCCCAAGTTGTTTCAGCCCCACCTGATCCAATCCTGCCCTTGTGCCAAGATTTCAGTGGGAAGTCCTCCTGTAAACACACACCTGAGGGACACTGCTCCATTAAAGAGCGAAACAAGTGCATGAATGATTTTAAAAACCCCGTGCAAATGACTCCGTGCATATAATCTTTGGGGAAAAAAACCCCAACATATATGCATACACACTAGTACAAACAACACAGCCATTAAAAAAGACTTTTTTTTCCTTGGAAGTAGTCTTTTAAAAGTAGAAGTGGGTGCTTTTCAAAAAGCAATATTTGGAAAGCTGTGCAGTAATCCCTTTGAGATGGAATGCAGTCGTTCGAGCTTCCCACATACCTGCGCTTCTCGCAGGAGATCTTCGCTGCTCTGGTTCTTCCTGAGGGTGCCCAGCCCCGCAGACTGCTCCACGGAATCAAACATCGAGAACGGACGAACTTTCTTCTCTTTGTCTCGTAAAAAAGTTTCTCCTTCGACTGTTGTGAGAGAGAGAGAGGGAGGAAAACTTTTAAAAGGAATGACACGATTGTAGGAGTAGTTCTATGTAATATTCAAGGGGTGCTTTTTTATATCCATCCTACCCCTGCACCAAATGCTCTATCTTGCAAATGGAACAGAAGCATGTATAAGGGCATCAGTATCTACTTCACCACCTGAAGTGAGGTTTTGTTGTTTTATTATTTAAAAAAAAAAACAACAAACCAACAACCCTGCAACACCCTGCTAAAGCTTATATGGCAGCGTTCTTTGGAGGTTTTGTGCTCTCAAATGAATTCTACATATTTACTGAGGCGTTTAGAAGAGACAGATGCCATTAACTAGATTCTCCGTATTTTAACATTAGCCAAACATGTAAGAACATACCTTGTCCTTCACTAGTCACAACTCCTTTTCCTGAATTTAAGGCTGACCCTTGACCAGTATGATTGTCTGCATTAGAGCTGCTCCAGTCAGTGGCAGACAGTGAAGGTTTAGCACTGGGGGCCACAGAACCTGGGAGAGGGAAAGTGGAAAAATTAAGCTAAAATTATGTTTTCATTGATTTATTTATTACAGGTAGGTTTTTTGTGCAAGTCGAGTCTAGACAGTGTACAAATATCATATAAGATTAGCTGCTATAAATCCTATTACTTGAGCTTTTTTCCTTGTTTGTTTAAAAAAAAAAAAAAGCATGCAAAACCAAGCTTAGAAACAACTATTAAAGCAGCAACAAAACTATTTGTCCCAGCAAACGTCTGCGCTTACAGCATTCGGGTAAAGAAACTCTCCAGACTGCCTTCTTTCCAGTTAGCAATGAACTTTCCCTGGATATTTACAGTAAGTTAAAAGTGACAGAATGGTAAGAAGGAATGAGAAATATATTGTGCAAAGAAAAACATGATGCTTTAAAGCATAAATACATCCTGCCAGAGATAGCCAAAACAGCAGAAAAATAATTTGTATGTTCAATGTGCACGTAGGCACTGCATTAAAGCTGATCTTTCCATTCACTGGAGCAGACATCCAGCCTGCTTCAAAAATAAGAAAATGGTTGCAACTTGCTATTACTTTAAATTTTTCACCAAATTCTCTCTGCTAAATTCTAAATTATCTAGTACAAGAAGTGATACAAAATTCAAATAGTAATGAAAAGCAGCACAAGAAAAGTTTCATTCTAACAAAGTATGGGATACAATCTCTCTAGGAAAGCAGTTGCTGTATCCAAATAATAAGGAGTGACATTTTAGTTCAAATAGCACACCACGCAATCCTATAGCAAAAATTCAAATTTTGTGTATGGATTGGAGCTAAAATTCCACTCCAGCAGTTTTAGGATCTGCAGCTCTCCAGTTTTCCCAGACTCCTACTCTCCCAGAGCTAAATCACATTGTAGGAGATCTGTAGGAGAAAGCCACCAATATCTCCATGACCACTCCCAGCAGGAGAGGCCAAGCCCTGCATTAGGCACTGGACTTATGGCTCTCCCTATTCCTACGTCATCAACATGTCATCAGGTTTATTGCTACTTCTATGCTCAATCAACTGCCTCCATTATAATATTTCTTGTAATGTTGAGTAATCCTTTACATGTATCATTTCCAAAATGCACGATCAGAAAACTTAGCTTTGCTAGATTTAAGTCCAGACACGAGATTGTTACAATATATGTCCTAAAAATTCCTCTAGAAACCCAAACAAACACTGTTGTATAGCGTTTAGGAGTACTTTAAAATAAATAAATCAATCAATCCTTAGTTTACAGAAAAATCCTCCCACGTAGAACACCTCGGATTGCTCACTAGGAGGATTACTTAATTTATAACACATTGAATAGTATAACCTCAGTGCTTATTAAATATATTCACTGGGGCAGGAAAACTGCAAGTAGTAAGACTGAAATCTCAAATAATACTTTGTTTTAAAGGAAAAAAAACAAAAAGACAGGGTTGGCAGATAAGAAAATAAAACATTTTTGCAGAAGAAATATTAATTGTAAGCTATTACCTGCAGGAGCTTTAGCTTGTGAACTGCTTGCAGCTCTCATGTTAGGCAGAGTTTGTGTTTTTAGTGGACCATCAGGTACCTGCAGAGCTTGTGTCCCATCTGAAAATGCTGGTTTCACCAAAAGTTCAGGTCTGGAAGCAATACGTGGCATAGTAGAGGACTGGATATAAGGACCTACTGCTGCCACTCGACTTGGAGCGGAAGCCACTGGCTGGGGTAAATTCCCATCTGAAGAAACCTTTGCGAAAAGAAAAAGAAAATGTAAAGAATGTTATGCTGCAGCATCCATCCCTCAGTGTTTGAAACAGAAGTCAAAAAGGATAATACACGTAGAAGATGATAGTACAATATTAAAAATCCTTTTTAAAAAAGCTTTAAGGAGATACAAACATGAGGTAGTAATAGCAAAGAAAAAAAAAAAGTCAAAAAAAAAAAAAATTCCACGACAGCATAAGAGTTTTTGTCCATAAAGAGTAAGTAGGTTAACACCAATGTACCATGAAACGTACTTTAATAATACAAGACTTCCCACATATATGGATTAAAAACAAGTCTAGCATCCAAACAGCCTTCCCCACAAGCAAGTTTTTACTTCAACCCGCATGGGCCACAAATGAAATTAATCTTTTTTTCTTATTAAATATCCCACACTTACTGGTACATTCTCCTTCTGTTGCAGAGCTGCCTTTTTCTTCCACAGGCGCTCCCGCAGCTCATTAACACGCTTATCCATGACTGCCACCTCCGAGTTGCGCTTGTTCAAACACTCCCTCTGTTGCTGCAGCTTGGCATTCTGCTCCTGGTTCAGTTTGTTCCTCAACTGAATAAATTCACAAAGCCGGAGGAAGGGGGGAGGAGGAGGGGAAAACAACAAAAAATCAAAACAAATTAACTTTCAGGATTGGGGACAGGAAACAGTTACAAAGAGAAAAGCCTTCTAAAAAGTCAAGTCACGCCGGCAAACTCAGATTATTTTCTCTGGGGAAAAAACATTGGTTTTTCTCCAAATTTTGCAGAAAGGAGAGGTATGCACACTGCGTGCTCCATCCCCTGTTTCCCTTGAACCCAATACAACTGACCCCTCGCCCCCAGCAGGCAGGCAGCCACGCAGCTCTGTCAGAAAAGAAGCAAGGGGATATCTTTCCCAGAAACAACTTTTGGCCCTTAAGATTTGTGGTCCACGAGCCTGCTTTGACTTACCTGCAGCTCCTTGTACAGGCGGTCCAGCTCTGCTACAGCCGACTGGTTGTCATGGTAACCATCAATTCGGCCATTCTTCAGCATCTCGAGTTGCCGGGTGAGCTCCTCTACCTTTGACACCGCCAGCACCAGCTCGCGCTGCTTCTGCTGGAACAGGCTGTTCATCTGTTCGATCTCCTCCACTGGAGAGGAGGAGGAGAGAGCACAAAGAGCTGCCCTGAGAAACAGCGGAGCGTGGGCTGCCCCCGAGGCAGGGGTGGAAGGGACAGAGAGCGCCCTGCCGGCCCCTGGAGCAGCTGCTGCAAACTCGGGATCCCCGTCAAACCTGCTCTTCCTTCCAAGCATTTACAAAAGCAAACACACTACAAGATTATCTAAATTCAGTCTACTTAGAGCGCTGATGGGGAGAGAGAAAGAACATTTTTTTACTTTCTGAAGTATGGAAACAAACAAAACCACATTGCCAGGCTGAATTTCATCTTTAGAAGCCTAAATTCACTATCATGCTGAATTCCAGAGGAAGATACTCACTCAACCACAAGGCATATTTATGATACTTAAAACTCTGAATTTAGGTCACAGGAACCCGATGACGAAACACTTGAGCTGTTAAATTAAACAAAGACTCAGAGGGCTTTTTAGGGTCTATTACAAATGGCTGTCATCAGCTGCTCCCACTGCCAGAACTGTTGCATTATGGAATAAAGTTTAAGGAATCAGTAAGTTCAAGCAAGGACCAAGGCCAGACCTGCCAGGGAGGGTGTGGAGAAACAGATACACATCCCTCCATTCCTTTAAACCGATGTTTCTTTTATGCTACAGAAACCAACACATTCTCCCCATAGAAAAAGACTTTTGCTTTTTTTTTTAAGCACCATGCTTCTTAATAACACAATATATTTATATTTTACCCTAATACACCAATATATTTTCATTTGAGTTGAGCTGGAAATGACAAGTATAGAAGGTGAATGAAGAGGTAGGCAGAAGAATGAGTGATATGAAGGCGAAAATAAATATTTCATGTTGCATCAACATGTGGAACTGCAAGCACCCAACTAGTACTGCAGCGAGCCAGACACTAGTCTGATTTCCATAATTAAAAAGAAAATAGCCACTTTGGCCATTAAGTCACCTCTTGCATAAGAGGCAACACGGGTGTCATGCCAACCTTTCTTATGGGCCAAGAAGAAAATAATACTCTAAATGTGTGGGGTATTAAAATCAAGGACAGCAAAAGTTACTGCAGTACAGAAAGGTATTTGAGTAAGGAAACGGCCTGCGCTGTACTTAAAGAGCAGATATACTAGGCTCAAAACACAGAGGGGAAATGCACTTATGGGATATTTTAAAAAACAATACAAAAATATATTTTGTTCTAGGTCATTTAGAAATTCAGTTGGTAAATACAAGATGTGAAATTATTATGATTAACATTTCCTGGAACACTGTAAATACCTCCTCTGAATCACTGAAATCGCCAGAAATTTTAGAGCTCCAAGAAAAATGAAAAATCACAGGCCACTTTCCCCGAGCAGCAACTCACCTAATTTCCCATTGCTGAGCCTTTTTTGCTCCACGTGGCCTTTCAGCGCTCTCACTTTCTTAAGTTTGGCTTCCTGATTCTCAGCAATTTCCTTTAATCGCTTCAGTTTTTCCTGCTCAGCAGCTTGCTGTTGCTGTCGCTGATCTTGCTGCTTCAGGAATTTCAGACGCTGTTCCTGCAGTCATGAAAATAATTTTTTAAATTTTTTTTTATAAATGAACTTATGGTAAGCTACTGTTAGAAAGAGTCTCAAAACTTAAAAACAAATTGCCATAGCAGCTCAGAACAGCGTTAGCCCCACATCCTGACTTCCCAGAGGGTCAAGGCAAGTCTGAGAGAATGCAGCACGCACGTACCGATACTCTCCCAACACAATCCTCCAGGTACCACCATCCTATAACACAAGAAACTATGGAAACAGAGGTGGTATCCATGTCTAACAGCCCTTGGGAAATTTTTCTGCCATGAAAATGCTCAAAATCCTTCGAAGCCTGAGAAAAATTTTAGCATTCACATTCCATGACACTTGCCAATTTCATTTAATCACTGCTTGGCTCTTGACTTGCAAGAGCTAATGATTATTTCCTCTCCACCTTCTCTCCATACTGATTGTACTTTATAGATCTCTATCATACATCACATTTTAAACAACTATAAGTCATGCTGCAAAACATTAGACATTCTTTTTACAGAGGACATTCCATAAATTATTGATCATTTTCATCATTCTCTGTACTTTTCCTAGTTCTGCTAGAGCCTCCTTCAGATGGAGGACCAGGGCACACCAAAGCTCTGATAATTTACCATTTCCTGGCAACAATCACCGCTGTCACAGGGTGGGAGAATTCAAGACATGGGGAAACCTCATTGACCTGGCCCCCATTTAAACAACAGACATTGTCTCAGTGGAGAGGATCCTTTTGCCTGTCCATGAGTGTATGGTTTGCTCTCGGTTTCTGTGTACAGATGTCTATAGTTCAGAACTAAAAGAAACCACCAGATCAGCTACAGGGCCTTCCTTTAGGTCACTGGCCATTACACATGGCTTCCAGTCCCGGAGATGATAGGTTGTTCCAGAGGTAGGAGAACTACTAAGAACGCACTAACAGCCAAGACTATCACTGCTTAATAACATTAGAACTCAACAATTCCTCAAAAAAAAAAAAATCACCAGTCATATTTAGAAACAGGGAGTCTTGTGGACTTTGAATAAAAAAGGAAAGGCAGTAAGTGAGCTCGCCTTCCGGAGAAAACCAGGCAGCACCTGCAGTGTATGCACCAATTTAGTCAATCCCACGCAGGAGAATGTCAGAAAATAGATATTGCAGCTCGTGTCTAAAAATAAAGTGTATTTCCCCCCTCCCCCCCAAATCTATTTTTAATATTACATCTGATTTCAGAAGGCAGGGAAGAGGCAATGGAAAACCTCTCTTTGAAAGGGCATCTAGGAAAGCAGGTTTGTTCCAGAGAGGTATGTTAAATGGAAAATTCTCCCGTGGGACACCCACAAGGCTACTCTTCTTCAAACCACAGGCAGCAGACACCTACCTGATGGGTAGCTACTCATATTTTCTTTTTTTTTTTTTTAGTTGTTTGGGTTTGGTTTTTTTAAAGCCTTTTAAAACTCCCTTTACAGTAAATATATGTAATGTTCCTATTTCTGGTTTCTATATATATAGTGAGTACAGTGTTATTTATAAGACCATAGTCTATTACCATCACCTGTGAGTGGAACAGACAAAAGTTATGCAAGTTTAGGCTTCTCTTATATTTAACACATCTCAGCTGGAACCCAGAGGAGGTCAAAATTCTGCCTTGGCAAATTAATCAGGGCAGAGTAGGTATTATCTGTTCTGCTAAAACCTCAAGTGGGAACTCTAATCTCTTGGTTGATTGACCGATTTCTTACATTTATAGTTGCATCTTCTTCATATGAGTTCCTACCATAAAACGGAAATAAAGATATATTGGCTATTTTGATGGGCCACAGTATCACTTTGAAGACGCTATGGAACCATTAGAAAGCCATGGTTTGAAGCACTTGCCAGAGATACAATTACTGAAAGCCAAGAGAATCGAACAAGATGCTAAACATCCAGGGGGCTGATCTCAAAAGGAGAGGGAGATGGGGCTTCTGACAGATGAAGAGCAGCGAGAGAAGAGCCACAGAGCAGCCCTTTTCCCCAAGAGAGCACATTGGGAAATGCACGGGAATGCAACCACCCAGGCAGCCCAGCGCTCTTCAGGATGGGCTCACATTTAACGATTCTCTACCAAAAGCAGCATTTTCTGTGGTGTTTTCCAGAGTAGTGGTGCGCATCAATCAACAACGCTTAAGTCAAATATGAAATCCGTGCCCCCGTTCTGCAGATGCATTCAGGGTATTTTTCCCCGAAATGGTTCAGGAGCACCCTGCGTGCTTTCATTAGCTTTTCTGCTATTGTTCAGCAAGCATTTTATAAATCACTCTCCTAGTTACTTTTATTGCATACATGCCACCTTTTTTAGACAGCTGCCCCAGGAAGCCAGGGACACATTGAGCCCTATCAGGAGAAAGCAAGATATCATTACAGGACAGCATTATATCCGGAGACAAAAGCATTGTTCTGCGATCAAACCGGTGACCACACAGAACACAAACAGGGCAGCAGAGCCACCAGGGTGAATGACAATATATTAATGTTATATTCTCTATCCTTTTAGTAAGCTAAGCAGTTGCTTCTATCACTGGCATTATTTTAATGTTTTACTACTGGCTATTTGCATAGGTTGCCTTTCAAATTTAAAAAGGAACCACCAAAGAAAGGGGACCCTCTGTTTCTAAGAGGTGAAAAAACCCAAATCCCCAACCCTCCCTCCACCTCATGTGATTCTTACTACCTTTGTTCCTGGCTATAAACAGTCTCATGCCCAACTCACCTTGTTGGCCAGCATTTGCTGCTGAGCCTCGATTTGTTGCTGCTGGCGTGATGCCATGTCCTGAAGTTCGGCCAGTGTCATATCCATCCTGGGAGCACTGATCTGTCAAAGAACATCCAAAGCATGCTAAGTCTAGAATTTTTAATTTGGCTAGCCTGGAACTCAATAAAGCTACTGCAGAAAAGTGTGATAAAGGTCCTTAAAAACAACAGCAGCAACAACTTAGTATCCAATAAAATAATCAGAAAGAAATGGCATATTTCCCTGACAGAAGAATAAATATTTGTAAGCTCATACACACGCGTAGCCCAATCCAGCAACACACATCTCTTGGAACATTAATATTTCTAGCAATATCCCAGCAGCATTTTAAAGAGGAGTTTCAGAGAGCTTTATAATTAAGACCAGCATGGATCAGCTCTGACTGACTGAGCCCAGAACACGTCGCACACGGCAGGATGGATCTGTGGTCGTAGATGTTTCACTGCAATTCAATGCACTTCAATGCAAGTTGAAGAAAATTGAAAGTTTTAGTACACTGGGGAAAAAAAACCTCACCACCCTCAAAGATAGCACCATTATTACATTAGTTACCTGTTCACATGTTTCCTGAGTCTAGATTCAATCTTATATCCATAATTACAACTTCTGAACAAGAATAAATGAGAGGAAATGGATTCAAGGCTGAAACATTAACTGGTCTCAACTTGAAATCTGGAACTAAGGGATCTCTGACACAAAACTGAATGTGAAAATCATCAGTGAACTGAAGGAAAATTAGAGAAAATTTTTGGTGGGAGAGGGAAAGTATGCTGAATTTGCTGCTCTGGGATCACCTGTAGAAACACAGACATAGCAGCCAACAGACAGAATCATAGAATGGTTTGGGTTGGAAGGGACCTTAAAGATCATCCAGTTCCAACCCCCCTGCCCTGGGCAGGGA
>JAOXJK010000023.1:13707836-13733590 GCA_025774025.1 Xenus cinereus | reverse complement strand
CGCGGACAGCCCGCCCCTCCGGGCAGCGCCAGCCGCCGCCGGTTCAAACACCCACTGCTCGACCATGAGCAAAGCAAAGCATCGCTGCTCCGGCGGGCGCGCTCCCCCCCCCCCCACCTATAGACACTGCCTATACATCCCCAGTAAAGTAAATACCTCTATTTTTCTATATTGCTGTAAATAGCAGCGCTTTCCAATGTCACACGCCAAAACACGAGCACCCAAATTCTTCCGCAAAGCCCTGATGAATTTTTAGGAGCATCAAGCTGGTAAGGGAGAAAATAAGGGGTATGAGCTCTTAATGTATGCCCCAAATACGGGTGCAAGTTATTTCTAATGATGATTAGACTATTAGAACAGTAACTTCTAAGCCTGTAAAATAAACTTGGAAATGTTTAGATAAAAAAAAAAAAAAATCAACTCTAGTTCTTCTAAGAGAGGTTTCAGATGCCTACACGAGCGTGATACCTGTATTTTGCTAGTGCCTGCCTCTTGCAGGTCGATCAACAGAAGTCTCCGTTGGCACAACTCCTCATTTTTAGAGCTTCCACACAAAACCACGACCCCATCCCTGCTAAGGAAATGAAGCTTCAAGGGGTGCACCTATTTTATTATTTTTTTTCCCCCAGTTTTTGTCCAGGCTGTGTGACTCATACGCGGCGGGTGGAGGCTGTCGGTGCCATCTGGCCACGCACTTTAGGTCACAGCCCCCCTCCAAGAGAGGAGATGTCACTTGCCAGGTCTGCGGGTAAAGCGGGGTCAAAACCGCCTGCGCGCACCTCAGCAGCACCGATTTCCTTCCCTACGGATTTCTTACTTTCCCTATGGCATTTGCAGCAATTCAGGCATGATTTCACTAGACAAGCACGCTGTGAATTCCCCCACAACAGGTTATTAATTACAGGAAGAATTTTTGGGTTGATGAGCATGCAGGAGATGGTTCCCACCCACACGGCGTGAAGGTTTCTGACCGCAGGTTCAGTCTCCAGAGGGTCAACAGTTGGAGGCGACTATGTCACCCACAGAGGACTTGGCAAGGGACAAGAGTTTTCTGTCCTGCACATGCAGAGCCATCCCTAAAAGGAAGAGGAGAAGAGATGTGTGGGATCTGGAGCCACCGGCACGGACAGCTGAAGCTCTGTGCCTCCTCCCTGCTTCCCACTGCTCTCGGTGGCCTGTCCAGAGCACGCTGCGGTTGACTAAGGCCACATGCAGTTCCCTAGAAGCAGTCACAGCGAGGGTCCAGGGGAAGTTAATACTCATGGAATTGCTTGAAAAGCATCCAAGAAAAGGAAAAAAAAAAAAAAAAAAATCACCGAATAAAAATGTAGCTGAATCATTCCTCTTCTCTCCAGGAGAGATCTACTTGGTCTGAACCACAGCAACTTGCAGTAGCAGAAAGATATTACAGACAAGAGCGGTAATGACAGTCAGCAGAAATCAACAGCGTCATCTTTTCTTGCCGTTAGTCTTGTCATCAACAGGGGGGAAGGGGTCTGGGCACACACTGCTGTATTTCATGCCTTCAGCACTCTACTTAAAACTGCAAAACTGCAGTTCATTCATTCAGGGCTGTATCTAAGCTATTTTAACAGCAAATTCTCATCCTCTTCTCTATTAGCCCGGCTAAAACTGCCTTCAGATCAGTCAAGTTTTCTTTATAAGGAGGATTATCAGGCAACAGACAGAGGGCAACACCTCTTTTGCAATACCTTCTAAATAATTAAAAAAAAATCCGTACCTGCCAGTCCTTTATATTTTAAGAACCCTTTTTAATTCTTCAACAAAAAGATGATGAACCCGATTCTTAGACTGTTTTTAAGACAGTAATTTCAGAGAGAGTTTGTCAGAAATCAACGTAAGAGGAGCAGGGAGCCATCTGGGTTAGATTTGCTGCCCGCTGCCACCTACTGTTAAAACTCCACCAAGTCAAACTTCTGAGCTCTAGTTTCTGAGGGATAAGGCTTAAGAGCACAGAAAGAAAGGAAAGCTTTAGAGCTGAAATTCCTGGGGAGGAAAAAAAAATAATTAAAAAAAAAAAACGAAGGAGGGAACATGCCAAGAGAATTGCTCACCTAAACTCAGCAGGCTGGGACACAGCAGCTTCACAAGTCTGGATTCTTTCCAGCAATGTTGAACTTCTGGCAGTTAATTTATACAGCTGGGATTCATCTCAAGATAAGGCTTTTCCAGACAGCAACTCAAAGCAAAGGCCTCAACTAGGCAGTAATGTCAAATTTCCTCACAAAGAAGAAAAGTAGCTATAGAAAAGCGATGGGTTTATACTTTCAGCACCTTCATATAGTTCGGTTAATCCACCCGCTGTCCTCCAGTGGTTGGTAGATTAATTTTCACTTCTTAACATTGCGTTTTTACTATTCAATTAGTTTCAAAAACATCAGATAACAGACCCACTGCCGTGGGAGCAGTTTTGGGGAAAACATGCAGCAAGGACTGAGCCTACCTCCCGGATGGAAAAGAAGTCCTTCGCTAGTTCCAAAGTCTGCAGCTGAGATTCATTAAATCCTTAACGGAATCTGCTAACCACATCAGCTGGGACGTCCCACGTTAGCCCAGTGGCTGCTTCCAAAGCAAAAGCATTTGCTCTATGCAACATTCAAAAGACTCCACCAAGAAGCATTTAGCAGACGTAGATTTTAAATTGAGACACAGTGGCTCGCTACAACTTCTGTCAAGTACAATCCTTTAAGTGTAAAGGTTTTCGTCGGAGTTGAGAAGTGATATAATAGATACACCTTCCTCCTGGTGAAAAGCTACTTCTCTCTCTAAAACATCTGTGTCTGGGAAATGAAAGGACTCTCTTCAGCTGTAATCCCCTCCAGAGAGTTTATCACATCAGCGCATGCTTAACAAAGAACATCATCAGGCCCCTGCTTGAATGGTCTGTGTTTTGTTGAAAGGTATGTTTTGTTGCCAGATGAAGCCCATTTTGGTTGTGACCTCTACACCCTTATTCACACACAGCTGATACTGATTTAAAATCTAAACCAAAAATTGTATTCTGTCACATTCCTGTGCCACACCTCAAACAAAAAATAAGTTTTCCCAACACGAGGAACAGCTGAATTACATTTACCCCACTCAGAAGCACGAGAACCAGTCTCTTGCTTTGTGAAAGCACTTAGTTCTGCTCAAAGTGAAAATAAACTTTGTTGGTCACTGTTTATATGAACTGGTAATGCATGTAAGCAACTACAGGAGATAACAAAGGGTCAGACTCAAAGTTAATTAAAACATATTTCTTGCCTAACTTGCATCCTCTCTGTAAACTAATCTCATTATCTAAGTTGTGAGAGTCACACGTGCACCCACCGCGCAAAGCACGTACTCAATCCCATCACTCAGTAAACTAACAATTACCCAGCAGCAGCACCCAGGAACCAGCAGCACTCAGAAACTACCTCCGAAATCTGCATCAAGTTTGCTGCAACCTATTCAGTTTGTAAACTGATAATTATCAAAAGGTAATCCATTTCAAAGGATGATTCTGTAAAAGCGGGCAGTGACATTAATACCACTGTATGCAAGCATCAGTCACAGTAAACAAATGTCTTCCATTTATTCCAGATCAACCAGGAATTATTTAATTTCAGTAAATTAAAGTTCCTTAAACTTCTCAAGTCACTTGCTAGAAGAAAATTCTAATTTCCTCACTCAAAAAAATTCCCATGTAATTTAAATTCAGATTTATTTTTTTTCCACAGGTAATTTAACAACCAGGCAGCTAAAGCAAGTCTGCTCAGTGCCTTAAAGAGGGGAGAAATGAACTTCCTTTTCCATTAGTCCTAACTAAACGTAGGCTGGGACAAATCAGTGGTTTGTATGCATCGTACACAGCTGCCGTTCCTCTCAATAACTAAATTACATTCACTAGACTCTCTCTGGATCCCTGTCAATTTATCTCAGCACAGACCCCTGACAGAAGCAAAATGTCTGTTTAAGGCAATTACAGCAATGTGAGAAAGCTGTGTCTGCTGCAGCCGCTCACCCAGCCCCATCAAGGAGTTGGGAAAAGCAAACTCTGCTTTAGATAACCCTGGCAGACAGAGGTACATGCTCTACAAGTGACAACAGACACTTTGGGAGCGGTCTTTTTCTTATACATCAACATTATTGGTGCAGTTTTTCGTGTCAGTGGTGTTTTACTCGGCTGGACTGATGAGACACAGGGAGACATTACCGATATCTTTACCGAGTTCTCTTTAGCATAGTGTAAATATATGGTAATATACTAAAATCAAAATAATTCCTTAAAACTTATATCAAGGTAACCAGCAGCAAAACTGAGGCTTTCCCTATAGCAGAAACTGATTCTCTGTCCTAGGATTTGCAAGCATCCTACAAGAAAATAATATAGAGAATTAGCAGTCATGTTATCTAATTAAAACCACCTTTTTCGTTGTAAAAGCTTTTTCCCTTTTTACTTCTGAGCACAGCTGTGGGAGGACGTGTAACCTGACCAAGATAACAGGCCCTCCAGTACTCGATCCCACAGTCTTCCTCCAGGGAAGGTATTTTGACTCCAAGAAAATAGAAAGGTTATTTTTCTGAACCCTTAAGCTTTTTATCCCCTAAGTACCTCAGTTTAACTCATAAATATATTACATGTCCACAAACCCTTTCTTTCTCGTGAAATTGAAAATACTTTTAGTTAAGCTTTTTTTTTTTTATTTTAAACAGAAAACTATATTTAATGAAAGCTTGACTCTGCAAGATACCTAGCCTGCAAAAGGTACTCAGGAGTCATCTGGTCCCAATACTTTCACCTGAGAAACATCACCAGAGATTTTATTTTCTTTCATCGCGTCTTCTACCTGTTCTTTCGCCACTTCCTCTCGTTTCCCAGGGAGCATCACACTCTTCTGCCTCTCAAATTCAGCTTACAATTACTATCAGATACCTCATGTACAGTATTACATATAAATTCTGAGGTAAATGTAGGCTTTAGAGGTGGTTTCTCAACCAGCTTTTTATGCAATATGTAGCACTACTGGGCCCAAAACTGGTTAAACTATGAAAGGTCCATTTAAATATTTATATTTATTTAATTACACTGGGATTACATTCCTATCTGAAGCTACAACTCCACATAACAATAAATAGTAAGCTACCTATTAACAGATGAAAAGTCTCAGCAGCTAAACATGAATCTGTGCAAATATACATTCCTGTCTACACTGGTTAAGAACATTTTAAAAGGAAATTTCAGTATGGCTTTCCAGGACCCTGAATGAAAATATGCCCCTGTGAATATACCAGACTTCTTTCAAATTTAGCATCTCTTAAAAAAAACCCTTAATATCCATAAAGTGAGCAAAATGCTGCTGCCCCAAAGAAGAAAACGTGCCATGTGGAAAGGCATTTCCTATTTTTCTATTGATTACACTAACTTAATAAAACAAATCTGTTCTCCTCCCACCCAACTTCTGCTCTTATCCTCAGTTTTTGAGCACATTACTCCTCTCTGCTCTTATATTCCACATTAACACAGCAGTTCTTGACCTAATTATACACCTCCCTCCAGTTCCTGCTGCTAGATTTCTTTCCCCCATCCCTGTCTTCCCAGATGTCTGCTTGTTAGCTCCCGCTTCTCACTCTCTTTCTCTTCCCTGAGTTTCTTTTTCGTTCTCACATTTGATATTTACAACTTTCCCTGTATTTGAGCCAGGCTCCTTCTCCTTTATCACACCTCTTGGCGTTGCTCGTCCCCAGATAAAGCCCAAAAGAAATATTCTATGCACTTTCAGTAAAATTTCATGGTCCCTGATGTCCTCAACAGACCACACTCAAATCAGTTGGGAGCACGATATACAAACAGCCTTATAAGAACATAGTAAGCTGAGAGGTTGAATCTGTTCAGTATAGATACATCTCAGAATTTCACTGAAAAAATTTAAGACAAGTAATGAGATTTTACAAAGACTTATGACATAAAAATTTTTTGCGGATTATTACCAAGAAAGCAAACTAGATACCCTCATCCCAACCAGCCTTCCCTTTAAACCGTACAGTCCTATTCCAAACTACAGAGGCATCAAAATCCCCTTACGTCATTCTTGTGAGTCATTGAGACGTTTCCAAAAAACTTCATTCTGACTACACTTATCATTCTAACATGGTGTAATCAAACCTAAGGCTATTCCAATATTTTTTATGTCTTACAAGCATTGAGTAGCAACCCAAATAAGGCAAACAAGGCACGTATCCTGCATTAGCTGTAAATATTGACTATAGTGCTTGCCTGTTACTTGACATGCAATAGACTCTACATAACTTTCTATCATTCCTTTCAGGAACTATTATCAAGTTGTCTGGCTTCACACCGTCCTACAGTAAATGAAAAGTTGAGCCACCAGAGAGCCTGTGATGGGAATTTTGTGAAAGCGCGTACAGTCTGCGCTTTTGCAAATCAATGCAAAGCGATGCACACTCAGACAAATGATACAAGATTCATTGAAGAAGGATGTGAATCTGAACCTGGAAGGCATCAGAATTGCCTTACTTACTAGAGCAGACTTACTAACTATAAATCTATTCATATAGTTGTAGTTAATAACATAAAACATATTGAGAATATCACTACTGTATTCTACTTAGATAATGAACATATAGAACATACAGCTTATATTTATTAAACATAAGGCTGTATCTTAAAAACTCAAATTGTTCAAATTATACAACAAAACAAAAAAGTATTATTGAAACTATCTTAAATTATATATGCTTAGGTAGGATGAAAAAAAACTTCCTTTTGAAACATTAATGGACTCTAGCCCAAACTTCACGTGCCAAGTCACAAGTTTATAAAGAATTCTCTGGAGTGTGTTTTAAACTGCTGACTGTGCATGTGAAAGGAGATCAGATCCTAAAATCATGCACAAGAATGAAACCCTTGTTCTAAGACAGCCAGATCATTCTACAGCAGCATTGATGAGTTGAGGAGCAGGGGGAGCAAAACACTTCCAAATCTGTGCAAGGCACACAGTGTTCTGCTCCCAAAAAGGAAATATTAATTTCAGTGCACATTTTTGGACTGCCATTAGGATGACACACATAAAGGTTTACCCTTGTATCTGCCCTGCTCCCAAGTTAATTCTTTTCCAGTTGCAATTTTCTTAAGAAAGAGGTTCCAGGTGAGTTTCCAAGGAAAGGGGGAAGCTGCACATGAAAGAAATGGGTTAAGATAAACCTTCAAAGACAAGAAGCATGGCTGAAAAAAATGTACTAAAGCTAATGCTAATGCTTTAGTCCTCTAATATTTTAAGCTGTGCTACCCTGGTGCAGGTACTGCAACGAGTGGCCCCATTCTCTCCAAATATTTTATGGCTTTTTCCCATACGCTTTGCCACCGTCACTTCTGGTATGTACCTACTGATTTTCTCTGGCAATTGTCTTCAGCAGCACCAGTTCCCCAGTTGAGCACACACACTCAGTGCTACTGACAGGAAAAAAGCAGCAGCAGCAGCTGAAGGCAGAGAGGAGACTGGTACCATGCTTTTCAATGGCCGTGTCAGGTTCCATCAGGCTAAAAGCATTGTGAAACTATGGTGTAAGTATCCATGACCTCGCTGAGAAGCACCAGGGAATGTTCTAGAAACAGCCCTTGGTTCCATCTCTTTCCTGCCCCCAGCTATTACATTCAAGAAACATCCCTAACATACAGGATTAGAGGCAAATAAAGGAGCAGAGGTGGGTTTTTTTGGCCTCCTCAGCAACGTCAGCTCATCCTGGCTCCGCATGGCCCAGGAGAAGTAGGCCCAGACTGGACACAAAAGCGGGGTGCTCATCTGTCTATACGTAGAAAGACCAAGATTAAATTTGAACTGCTGTACTCCTGAGCAACAGCAGTGGCGAAGTTCACGGAGGTCCTTCTCACGCAGTTTCCTCAGAAGGGGACGTAGAGACCTTTCTTGCCTGCTGTGCAGCCACAGGACTGAGGGGACGGCATCAAGCCGCCTCAAGGGAAGTGCATGTTGGGCATTAGTAAAAAGCTCCTCACGGAGAGGGTGATCCGGCACAGGAATGGGCTCCTCAGGGAAGGGGTCACACCCCAAGCCAGTCAGTGTTCCAGAAGTATTTGAAATTTGGATGTATACATACAATTTAACTTTTAGATTGCCCTGTGTGGCAAGCCAGGAGCAGGTCTGGATGATCCTTATGGGTCCCTTCCAGCTCAGGACGGCCTACATTCCTGTGAGCTTCTGCAGCCTCCTTGACTGCCTCACTCCTGCATCCCTTCTTCCCCAGAGCGGAACATAGAAGTCCTGTAGCTTTGTAATGACCCAACTTGCAATAAAACCAGCCGTGTGGGACCAGACTGCTGGTGTAGGGACCTGAGGGGCCCATTTCCCACCACAACCAGCGGCGGTTGCTCACGTACCTCGTGTGAGACACACACCAGGCCCAGGCATCCATATTGTCCCATACATCCCAACACCTTTGTGCTTCTATCCTCCACCGCCGGCCATCACCACGCCTTCATAACGCACGGTGGGGCAGATTGATTTGTTCGGCTTGGTTTAAATCTGCCCCTGGGCCCATTTCCAGCAGGCCCCACCAGACCCCGGGGCCCCCAGGAGCCGCCCCCAAACCTTGGCCGCGCTCTGCCGCCCCCTAGCGGCCGGGAGGGGCGGGGCGCCCCATCCGTTATAAGCGGGGGCGGAAGTGTCGTCATAGGAAGGCTCGCTCCCCCCTCCCCTCAGTGGAGGAAGGACGGGTTCCAAGATGGCGGCGCCGGAGGAGCGGGTCCTGTCGGAGGGGGAAGGCGGCGCCCTGGGCTCGGCGCGGCTCTCCCCGCCCCCGGTCTCGGAGTCTCCCGAGGCTCTGGCGCCCTTGGAGCCGCCGCCTCAGAGCAACACGCTCATCGGGCTGCCCATCGTGGCGATCGAGAGCATCCTCAGCTTTCTGTCCTACGATGAGACCAGCCAGCTCCGCCTGGTAGGGGCTGGGGAGGGGAGAGCAGGCGGGCGAGCGAGGAGCCCTGCTGCGGCCGGGACCCTCCGGGGGGAGCTCGCCCGGCCGGCCGGGCCCCGGGGCGGGAGCGGCGGTGGGAGGAGGTGGGGAGGTGCCGGCGGGGCCCTCGCCGGGGAAGGGGCGGGATGGGGTGGGATGGGGCTGGCTCCCGTCTCCCCAACCGCCCCCGAGCCTCGGGGACGGGCATGTCGGTGTGCGCCTCCGTATGCGCGTTCCTAAAGGTCTTCTGCCATCTCTTGCTTCTTTCATTCTCTTCGCTCTCTATACGAAATTACTGGGCTGCTGAAGGCTTATTTCTCCTAGTGACTGTTCTCCTTGGGGGACCAGTCCATTGTGTCTCACGTGTGTATTTATTTTACTTATAGGCTGTAAGCCTACAAGTGTAGGAAATGGTGAGCCTGCTGCTCCGAGGACCCTGCTCAATCTAGAAATAAACCTGGGGTGAAAAAACGTAAGAAGGCGGCCCTTGCCTGCCTGCAAGCCTGCCTGCTTCTTCCACTCATAGTAGTAGGTCTAATAAAAGATATTACCTCTACCTCCAAACTTTATAATGCCAAAATAAAACGCAGCTGTCAGTGAGGAGATCAGCGTGTATCAATCTTTAACTGCCTGCATAAGAGCCTGATGTACACTATGACATAATATGATAAGCTGCTCTCTTATTGAATTTCTTATGAGGTCGTAAATGGAATAATAGTGAGGGAATTAATGCATAGCTTATGTAACCCTCAGTAAACTTGCATGTACTGTACTGTTTCTATTTTAAGAACTCTATTAGCCTAAACTGGATAATATTGCAAGCATCTTTCTGCAGAAAATTGGGCTGCATGTGTCCTGGATCAGCAGCACAAAGTGTGGCACCCTGACTGTAACTTTAAACTGAAAGCTCTTCAAGCAGAAAATCTGTTCTTTCGTACTGCACTGAGTACACCAGTACCTAAATATTTCTAGCGGGCTGTCAATCCACTAAAGATGTCTCCTGTTTCTGTGAAGAAGATGTAGTACTGCCTTTTTCTTTGGGTTGCAGCCTCTGCTTTTGAGTACTTAGAGTCTGAATGAAGGGAGGAGAAGCACATACGCTGTTTGGGCGTGCTTGGTGTGCGTGGTCTGTACCACAATGCCAGACACCGCCCTTGGCTGCGACTTTCCTGTCACCTTTTAGAAATGGTAGTACCTGTGGGAGCTATCACTGGGCAATAGAAGGTTTTTTCTTTCTGTAGGGTGAAGTTAATGTTTGTAAGCAGTGGTTTGTCAGCAGTGGGAGTTGGGAGTAGGAAAGATGGTGGAGTAAGGACTAGACCAGCTGTTTAACTGTCCATGCTACTTAGAAGTGTTAAATTTTACTTCTTACACTCTCTTACATAGCACCTACAAGTTCATTTTTCTGAAAGAAGACTCTGCCTTTCAGAAATATACCTAACCAGGCTGGATAAATACCAACTTTGGCACACACATGAAACAATACTAGGTGTAAAATGAAGGAAACTATTCAGTTTGTCTTTCCCTATTTTTAATTTTTGAGTCAGTGACAGCTGAGAAGAATCTCCATCAAATTCCCTACGGTTCCCTTAAGCACATCAGAAGGTGTTATGTGCGTTCCTCTGAGAAGAAAGTACACTTGGTTTTGTTAAACAGCGCTAATGTAAAGAACTGAAGCCCTCTTGGTTTGACCTGGTCAGAAGTGTAGCTCATAACCACATAAGCTTGATGAGCCAGGTCTTTTGGATGGCCAGTCAGAACTAAAAGTGTTCTTTTGGAGATTCACTGAAGGCTCTAAACAGAAGGGAAGAGACTGGATGTTTTCCATAGCTCCAGATGCTGTTGATGGAGAATTAAGGTAGCCTTTTAAAATAACAATGCCTGGTCATAAATTCATAGTGAAATTTCATCACTTTCAGATTTTTAAAGGCTACAAGCAGCCTTGGGAGACATTTGTATATTCCTGCTCTGTCTAGCACAAACGGGAAATTTTTCTTTCTGAGAACTGACTTGAGCTGCTTATCAAAGATGAATGGGTGTATCTTATAATGAGTAGCATTCTACTAAAGATGCATTGCAGGACCACGTTAATTGAATTACAGGGATTAAATGCATATTAAAGTGCCCAAAAGCAGCCTCATTAACCCCTTAGAATGTGGCATTCTATCAGATAAAGCATCTTGGGGAAGGTAGGAAGGTACGATCCAGGACATCAATTAACCTAAGCAAAGTTTGATCATACACATGTAGACACAAAACGTGGATTCACTAAACCAATCACTTTGCATTCTCTGGATCCCAGCATTGAAGTAAATATCCTAATGTCTTTTTCTGGAAGGCCATAGCTCACTGATCCAAAAGAAACGAATAAAAATCTTTGAGTGGAACTGGTCTTGGAGCTAGAGTGTGTGCAAGAAGACAGACTAGGGGGTTGGAAGGGTGGGAGGATGTAGAGCATCAGCAAGTTTTCAGATTAAAATAGAGATAGGAACCTGTATTGTTTATATAGAGCATAATGTAAGTCTTTTTCTGTCACCAAAGGATGAGGTAAAGAATGTTTCCTGCTTATGATGGTTGCCATCAGGCAAGGCAGGACTAGGGGCCCCTCATTGTGCAAAGAAGTCCTTGTTTTCCTGAGCATAATGCTTTCTGCTGTTCCTGGTGTTACTGCATTTAAAAGCATAAATGAAGCACCTACTGGTTAAGCAGTGAAGTAGATCTAAAGTAATGGAGGCAAAACAATAGGTATTCAGAATGCAATTGTGTCTGGAATTATGCCTTAGTGCAGATCTTGGGTTCTTATAGTGAATGGCAGGAAAAGCAGCAGCATTTTGCTTTCAGCCCTTTTGAGTATTTACTTCATCTATTTCCTCTGATATGTCATCATAAGAGAAACACAGAAAACTCAAAGATCATTATGTCTGAAGCTGCAACATTCTGGACAAGCTGCAGCTGGGTATGCATGCTGATCTGGGAGCTGCTTTATCTTCTAGCTTTTGAAGACTTCTTTTACTGTGATTTGTTTTCTTGGAAATGCACTTCATTCAGACTGTTACTACAGCAATGTGATTGAAAACAGTCTGTAGCCTCCTTCCATGAACAATCTGAGGAGAGGGTTATCTTCGATTCTGACACACGTCAGAAGTGTCTGATTCTGCAGCAAACTCATGCTTGTTTTCTGCACAGCACAAAGAAGGACTGAGAGCCTTTGGACAGCATGGATTTAATCTTCCCACAATTTCAGTAAATCTGTATTTACAGGCATTTCTATTTTAAAGCTTCTTGCTGAAGTCATCAACATTTTGTCACTTATTTATACTTTACCCTAGAAAGGCATTATGAAACATGGTGTCTGCACAGCCTCTAAGGAAAAGAACACATATTGAATCTAAATAGAGAGATATATATATATATAGAGAGAGAAATATCCTATCTTTGATACTGGTTATCTGTTCGTGCAGCTTGGCAGAAGTAAGACATGCTTGAGGAAAGGGAAGCTGTTAGTAGTCGTCTAAGTAGATTGTGTCAGTTTAGTCTGTTTACGAATGAAGTGGAAAATTAGTTCTTTCATAGAAGCTGTTATGGCATATAAGTCAGGATGCCAAGAAGCACCCACCTTTTCATACTTGGAGTAACTTTCTGACACTGGAATTTGAACACAGTGTCTGGTTGGATGTGACATTTGACAAAACTCTTTCAGCTTTATGGCTAGAATTAGAAAATATTCACAAAAATTTGCAAATACAAATATGAGCAAATTTAATTTTTTGCTTTCTTTGAATAGAAAAATATTGAAGTCCATTGAATAGCTAGTATCAAACTGTCGTGGAGTAATATGAACGCTTAAAAGTGTAATAATGCTACTTTGCATAAGACTGCTGACCATGCAGTCTAAAAGAAGTATATTGTTCCTATAACTTCAGGTGTTGGATGGTTTAAATGGTGACAAAAGGAGCCAGCTGAGAAGTAAGAGGTGATTGGTAAAATAAATTGCAGACAAACACTTCTGGTTTCTGGTGGTACCTGTTATCTGTTTGGTGTTTGGGTTGCAGGCTGATTATTGGAATAAATATGGGTAACATCTGGAAATGGAAGGAAGTAATTCTTTGTGCTGTGTAGTGTAAGCAAATGAGTAAGATTAAAAAAAATCCCGTGTTTAAGAAACGTAGTGTTACCCATTGCAACCTGCTCTCTTGTACGTGGGAAAGGTCCTCGGTGCCAGTAGGGGTCAGTGTACACATGCTTAAAATTGCTCTTTCTGTGCTTCCTCTGAAATTGCAGCTAAGGATGTATCTAGGGTTGGTTTTCTCTTGAGCTGAATAATTGCAGAGCTAACACTGCCCTTGGGCAGGTACCAGGGCCTAGTTCAGGGGTTTGGTAGCATTAGAACTACAAGTCTTGTACTCAAAAAAGGCATCAGAGTTAGGCATCACTAATACAGCTAATGTCTTAGAAAAAACATGACAATTTCCTCCTTCCTGTAGTTGAAGGGCCAGTGTTATTTTTTTATACGCTGGAAATAATTTAGCTGATCCAGTGAATGTGGGAGAGAGTGAGGCTGTATCTCTGTTGTTATCCCGTCATCCTTCTCCTTCGACTGTTCACAAGGAAGACCTAATATGAAGGAGCACTGACAGCTCGATGGCAGTTGCTTAATGGTCTGTTAATACAGACTTGTTTAAAAATGGTCAGTTCTTACAGAAGTTAAACTAGCTCGAACTAGAGGAAGACTCGTAGAAGGTAGAACTTCTTGAAGTAGTGCCTGCCTCCCATGCAAACAGAAAATAATTGCAGGCTTTCTAGAAGTGAGAATCTTCTTCAAGTTACAAATTTACATAGACTTCAAAAGTTATGAGATTAATAATGTATGGAGGGAAGGACTGTTTGTTTAAAAAAAAAAAAGAAAGCAAAGCTAATTAATTGGAAAGTGGAGTCATAGTGGGAGTTGTGCACTTAAACTACAAAAAAAACCCAAACCCCCAAAAGAATTTCAAAGGGCAGTTGGTTCACCAAGTTCTTGCATCCTCAGAACTGAATTGCAATTGCTTTAAACTTTTGTACGAGTTGGCTTTGTCTTGTAACTAGTTACTTGAGAAGGTTTCAATTTAGCAGTTTGTTCTATCTTCTGCAGCTATTAATGACCTTTCTCCCTAAAACTGTGGAAAAAAATGAGGCTACTGGTATCCAACATAGCAAATGAAGGAATCTGTTAAACAGAAGAAAAGACTTTATATATGTATAAAGGAATCTTATTTCATGTGCACTGTATTGCATAAGTCTTTAAATTTAACTGTGGCTGTCTTCATAAACATAAGCCTTAAATGCTGAAAGATTTATTGTTTGTAAAGGCATTTTTTTTAAGACTACAAAATATGAACTTGATCTACCAGAATCACTCTGGAGACCAAGTTAAAAGCCAGGCACAGGCATTTGCAACGTCAATTAAAATCAGAGGAAATTGTATCTGCTTATATATGGGTGGCATTCAGCTTAGTGTCTCCTGTCAGGCAGTATCATGAGATGAATTTGTGAGGTGTGTAGAATGTAGCTGCTGCTTTTTAGAGTATTGTGGTCATTGTTAGAGATGGTGAGGCCTTAAACTCAACTGTGGTTTCTGCTTCTTGAAATGGAGCAAAATCTGATAAGAATCTCTTACTACCCAGCAAGTATGGATGAGATAATAGTGAGAGTGACTTGTGGCCTTAACTGAGCCTTAAGTTTTTCTTTTTACTTAAATACAGGTTTGTAAGCGAATGGACTTGGTTTGCCAGCGAATGTTAAATCAGGGATTTTTGAAAGTGGAAAGATACCACAACTTGTGTCAAAAGCAAGTTAAAGCTCAGCTTCCAAGGTACGTACCAGTTACATCTGTAGTTAAATTTCAATGTGCTAGATTCTTCTAGGCAGAATATTGAAAAGGAATTTCTTGCTGGCTAATTCCTATTGAAAAGGAATTTCTTGCTGGCTGATTCCGCTTATATATCTTGAAAACTTGAGTCATGTTTGGTTTTATTTCTTTTTTTTTTTTCCCCCCAAAGCACCATGAATTTAAGATCTAATTACAAGATAATGGTGTGGATGAATGTAAGTTGTCTTATACTAGAAACCAGAATATGGGAGAGTCCCTGGTATTTTAAATACAGAAAAGAAGAGTGGGTCCTGTATTATTCAACTCTTCTGGCAAATCAAGCAAGGACTCCTAGGAATGAATAAATGCCATTCCTTTTCAAGACTGCTTGCCTTCACTGATGATTTTTCTATGAGACTGCTTTAAAAAAAAAAGCAAGGTTTTTCAGTGCCAGGGATTAAACAGGGGAAAGGGAGGGGGGTTTGACACGTGAGTGTTACTGGAAGCTAGTTTCTTGACTGCTTAGCAGCAACTAAAAACATTAGTGTGCTATCAACAGTATTTCCCATCCCAAAACCAAAACATAGCACTATGCCAGCTGCTAGTAAAAAAGTTAATTATCCCAACTGAAACCACGACACACTAATAATATATTAAATGTATGACAATTACATGGAAGTACTAACTGTAGGTATATGGGGGGAATAAAAATATTCACAGACTTGGTGTCTACTGCTAGTGAGTACTGAAAGCTTGTTTTTAAATAGTCCTAAATTACTTACAAAGTTTATGGATCACATAAGGTGTAGTAATTATTTACAGAACAAACTTTAAGAAAGTGTAGTATGCTATTACTATAGCATTAAGCTGGTTCTCAATCTATATCAGGTTTTTTTCCATAAAGATGAAACTAATGTTAGTGGTTACATTTTCAAACCTCAGGGGGTTTTGAGGGTGAAATTACCTTGAGCGATTGTTCCAGTTTCATTTTGTTGACTCATTGTTAAATCAGTGTCACTTAATGGTCTGTCTTCTAGACGGGAGTCAGAAAGAAGAAACCATTCATTAGCTCGTCATGCAGACATCCTTGCTGCTGTAGAAACGAGACTCTCGCTCTTAAATATGACTTTCATGAAGTATGTGGATTCCAATCTCTGCTGCTTCATACCTGGAAAGGTAAAACGTAGACTATGTTATGTGAATGTATGTTATGTCTGTGTTTTTAAAAAAAAAAAGATTGTGTAACTTAACCTGGGTCAGCTGGGACAATTGTATATATTTATATAATACATACTGAAACTATGTTTCAGATACTTGCAAACAAACACGCAAGCCAATATTCTGCTATAACAGGCAGTGTGAAATGAATGAACCAGAATATATCTAAATATTAATTATTTTAAACTTCATTTCCATTTTCTCTTAGATTTTCTCTTAATTCTGACGTTTGACATACATCCTATACAATCTTTTACAAAAAACACGTGATGCGTAGGGTTTAATTGTGAATTTTAATTGTTGGAAACAGCTCGAGGCCAGGTCGTCAGAAGATGTACTAGTTTAGACTACGTATAGCACTAAGCACTCAATCAGGAAGATTTTAGGCACCTTTCTTAAGCGTTTGAGTACTTCACATTAATTGAATTAAGATGCTTAGCATGTGGAAGCACTGTTCAGTATTACAGTGGATGGCATATTTTTGTACAGTAGGTGGAATTAATTTTAAATGTAGATTAAAGTCATGATGTGAGGAAGAGCGGTACAGCTCAGGATTGAAACCAGGTGTGGGAACATTAGGCTAATGCTCCATTCATTGATCTTTCCATGTGAGGAGGTTGGTGTTAATTTTTCATGGGCAGAGAACTGAGTCGCAGCGGAATGGATGGAAAAGTCAGCTGTTGGGTTCAGGTGAAGCATGGCAGGCAGTTTTACATTCAGCAGGGTAGGATAGGCTGGCAGAGTGAAATGTGTTTTTTATCTTGAAGAGGTAACTTGATTTCTTGTTGACTCAATATTTAATTTTAAATTAAATCAGTATAGTTTAGTATATTTATGCTTATCTGACTTTATATTATATTTTTATATGTACCATGTATTTTAAGAAATGTAATACAAAGTCAAATAAACTGAAGTTCTTGATGCTCACATAATACATGGAATACTTGAAAGAAATGTTACCTTTTTGAAACAATAGGCTGAAAGGCAATACACAGCCCAGAAGTGGGGTGTGCAGGAGTTGGGCAAGTGAGCTTGCCAGCCATTTTTTGTGGCCACTGAGTCTCAATGACTTTGTATTGTGGTGTAACAGCTAAGAAGTTTTTTTTTTTTAATTATTTACTTGCTCTATGAGCTTGTTAGTGCTGCTGCTCTTTCAGCAGTTACCAACTCACCAGAAAATCCTATTTTGGTCAGGCAGATTGAAGGCTCAGAGTTCACTTCAGCCTGTGGTTTCCCCCACACCTGCCCTGTTCCCCGCAGGAAACTTCCTTTGAATAAAGCTGCCACAGAATTGTCACAAAGTGAATTTTTGTTAGAATATATGAATCCTGATTTGAGGTTCAGCAAACCATGTGAGGTTTCCTGGTGATAGCAGAGCGCTGCTGCGAGATTTTGTGTGGAAGGTGGCAGGAGAAAGCTTTTTTTTTTTTTTCTTGCTTTTTTTTTTGGGATGTTGCTAACAGGATGTAATGTGGGTACAATTAGAGAAGTCTTTCGTAAGCTTGTTGCGTGATAAGACACTTCAGTCTTGTTTAGTGTTTGCAGCTTCTTAGCTGAGCTTCCTTGATTAAAACAGAAGATTGCAGCTGTATTGTGGTACCTATGATTCTAAGTCCTTGAGGTCTGTGTCCTTCAGGAGACAGCCCTTCTTAACCCTGGGCATTTTACCCATGTCGGTAGTGAGAGCCCAGTGCTCCTGCCCTGCCTCAGACTGTAATTCATAGACAAGCAGGATACCTTTCATCTCTCCTCACCAAAGAGCCTGTTTCGCAAACCTGTGAAGAGAGCGCTTGTGTTCTCTGTCAGTAGTGGGTTGGCGATTTAGAAATGAATACATTTTGGACTTAATCTGAATTTGCAGTATTTTGGGTGTAAATATTTACAGCTCTTCAGGCTGATGTAACAATAATTCTTGCTGTTCCATTCATGTGTTTCGGATGCCTAGTACCTGGCTGGGGGAGTGGCTACTCTGCAGTGTGGCTTTAGTGTATTTTGCTTCAGGTTCTCCAAAAAGAAATGATTATGCTCTGTTGAGTATAGAGTATATAGTTTAGATCTCAAGTATGGATGTAGTAAAACAAAATTTGACACAATGAGCATTATTTCACGAGTCTGAGGAGGGCTGTTGTGACAGATCAGAGAAGCTCTTCACTTGATCTATCACAAACAGCACTGTGTTTCACAAAGCAGTTCTAGAATTAAAGGAGACAGTGGTATGCAATAGTTATTGTAGTAAAAGCCCCTGAATATGCCAGCACTTCCACAATGATTTGAAATAATCTTGCCTTTACCAGAAAATCCTAATTCTTCTTAAATGTTTTAGGTAATAGATGAAATTTATCGTGTGCTAAGGTATGTAAACTCTACAAGAGCTCCTCAGAGAGCTCATGAAGTTCTTCAAGAACTAAGGGACATTTCCTCCATGGCTATGGAATATTTTGATGAGAAGATTGTTCCAGTACTGAAAAGAAAGATACCTGGGTCAGATGTTTCGGGACGTCTGCTAGGAACTGCCCCAGGTATTAATTCCAACGTATAGTTAAGTTTTATTTAGTTTTTCTGTAAAAAAAATCACAGCACTGTATTTTTTAAGCTCCCTCCCATAAATGCAAGCTTTATTACATGAATATTGATGATACTTGTTTCTTAAGAATGTGAACTGAAATTCATTTCCTTTGGAATTTAAGGAGCCTTTGTACTACCAAAAGAACAGTCACTTGAATGTATGTTAGAATTATGCATAGTGTGTATTCATTAAACAGACGCTTTTGTGCCACCAATGAATGAGACTTTATCATTGCACTTGGTAGAAATTTGGCACGTGAGACGACAACTTGATGCCTTTTATTTTTAGGACAATCAGCAAATGAATCAGCGTAAGCTGCTGTAGCCCACAGAGAGCTAGACTATCCTTGGATGTGCTTTTTTACCTTCTTGGGGCACTAACGTATATACTAATGAGCCAAATACTTGTGTGTAGTAGTGAAAAGGCAATTAAGATAAGTCTATAAATAAACAATTAAACTAGTACAATCTGTCAGACTTTCCAGAACTTTTGTGAACCAACGTCTAAGGCAGTTGCCTCATATAATGCCCAAAAGCAAAAGGTGAGGAGAACTGTAATGTTTTCCTTGTGCTCATAATCTTTATACTTCCTGGGAACTCTGAAATTAACTCTGACAGGGAAGCTTAATAAAAATAATTAAAAAAAATAATTACATCTTAAGCAAAGAAGATAGGCCTAACTGTAAGAGCTGCTTGTTGTTTTTAGCATGTCCTGTCCATCCTTTTAGTCATAAGTGTGTGTACCGCCTCTTAATTATATCATGTTAATTACACCTCAATTTGAGGAAGCATTGCACAAAACCATAGTTGGTGTCAATTGTCTTTTCAAGGCCAAGACTTTGTGGCATAAAAATGCCTGCTTTGTGCTGAGGGAGGAGCATAACCTATCTGATGGCAACCTTCAGTGTCACATAACTGTAGCTGTGCTGGCATCTTTAAGGGAAAAAAATAAAATAGGCGGATGGCGATTGTTCTAGACTGCTCCAGACTGTTCTGTCTTTGTAGCAATTAAAAGTTGCATCTTACATGCACAGAGTAAGTTGTAGAAGAGTGAAGTAATAGAAGTAGAAGTGATAGACATCTTTTATGATTGAAAAAGTGAAAGAAATTATACAGTAGCTGTTAGTCTCCTTGATTTGCAGGAACTTTATTAAAATCAACATTCCCAAGCTCAAATTCCAGTATGGTTTTAGTTCTTAGGAAGAGTGAGTCTAAAGAAGCATGGAAAATAAATTCCTTTCTTCTAAAAAGTAAGTTAAACTGAAATACCTTGTTAAGCCCCAAACCACAAAATTTTAGAACTTCAGCTGTCTACAGCTAAGACAGCAGAATTGTACTGCTCTATTGGAATAGATTTATTTGATGTAACTATTACATAATAAGTAATTTAGACATGTTGTGGATTTTTGGCTTAAAATCTGTGACACTAAGTCTAGATGACAATATAATCTGTCTTCGTAATTTTTGATACATCAAAAGGAGGGGAGCTTGTATACAGAAACTGAACAATGAGCTGTTTTCTGGACTACTGAAAATCTAAGTATTTTAAAATGGAATTAATTGTGCTCTGAGATACCATACTCTCGTTAGACACTTAAATAACTGTAAATCTGTTTCCATGTTCACATAACTTGCAGCCAGAATTTGGATTCATGTTTGGGGAGTGGGGAATAAGCAAAATAGGAAAGGTGGGACACAGTTTCTGCCTTTGTCTTGAAAGTTGCAGAGGATTAATCCAAGTTTTCTCTGAAGTTCCAGGGACTTCTGCAGCGCTGACAACGATGCAGCTGTTCTCCAAGCAGAACCCTCTAAGGCAGGACATCACCAAACTCCAGCAGCAAGTCAAAACGAACGGCACGGGCCTGACGGCGCTGAAGCGGGAAATTTCGGAGCTTCGCGTCAAAGTGCAAGAGCAGCAGAAACAGCTCCAAGATCAAGACCAGAAACTGCTAGAGCAAACCCAAATCATAGGGGAACAGAATGCCCGGTTGGCGGAGCTGGAACGCAAGCTGCGGGAGGTGATGGAGAGCACAGTAGGAAATTCTTCAGGTTCTGGCTCAAATGAACAGTCTTCTGGGAAACGGAGGAAGGCGGTGGAAGCCACAGACTGTCCTAGGAAATCTAAACGCCTTCGGAACAGAAAATAACTTGGGAGAAAAACGACACCTTCAGGAGGATACACTGCTTCAGTAGCCCAAGCAGGCCTGCTCGTTGGGATACTGCGACTAGCTTCACGGTGTCCCTTAGTCTGCTGGCTCTTCGAAACACCACTTAGACTCGAACAGTTATTTTCTTTCATGGAGACTTTCCCCCCCGCTTTCTCTATGGGTCGGCCTAACGCACAGAATCTTTCAGATTTGCAATAGTTACATACTAACCAGACCTGCTCTGTTACGTTTTGAAAGGTTAATCTTTTTTTTTTTTTCTGTGCAGATGTGTTTAAAGTAATCTTATTTGTGTTTATGCATATGTTCACATTAAATCTTAAATAAATTCAGTCTTAACTGACTAAAAAGTCAAGCGTAAAAACAGATGTCCTGTTCACTTGAAGGAAAGATCCACTTCTAAAATCTTGTTTTAAAGACCTTGACTTTTTTTTTTGTTACAAGTGACCTTGTCTGGAATGTCTGAAAAGTAGTTAATACTTTTTGGGAATCTCTGTAACAAGTAAAACTGACTTCCTAAGCTACAGTATTGGCTATATATTTTTGTAAACTCACAGAAGTCCAGTCTTGATCCACACACAGCCTGGTTCTTGGTCTTGGGAGTATCCTTCCAGTGAGGTGCTCTTCCAGTCACGGGAGAGTTTGAGCCCAGGGTCTCTGCCAATTTTAACTGCCTGTAAAATCAGGTATCATTAGTCAAAGTTGGAGAATCGAGAAGCTGCCTACGCATCGCTCAATTCACAGGCCAACATCTAGTACGTAGCAAATTGTCCCCACAATAACCCAGCTCGGGGGGACGTCATTTGAGCAAAATGCTATATTACGGGAAAACTTAAAACTATTTTGTGTGTATGTGTTGGGGGTGGGGTGGGATGGAATTTTCTCTGTAACACTGATGATGATATTCTAAGCTTTCCTTACCCTAAAAGGTCAATCACTTCAGACAAAGCTTTAATTTCTTTTGCACTTCTGTTTTGAGCTTGTAACTGGAAAAGCATGTCTTGCACTGTTCAGTCTCTCTCTGGTCACTTTAACAACCTCAGAGTTGTCTACAGTGATTTTTTTTTTTAAATTTTTTTCCTCATCTGTGTATTTTTGGAACCTTGTACAAATACCATATATAATGGTATTAGCTCATATCAGGAGTAACATTGCAAATGCCTAATTTTTGGCAGACATTTAATTTTCAAATAAACTTGTTGGGGAGTTTGAATCTTTTTTAAAAAGGCATGTTTCTTAAGAAAAGCATCAAGGAAAAGATAAAAGGTTATCTGGGGGAAAGGTTAAACTGTTACAGGAGCATTTGCTATTACTGGTCTTCCACGGTTCAGAATTTTTTAATGTTAAAGATCTCTTTAAGATACCTGCTGTTCAGTTTAAAAATACTGGCATATACTTTATCTTTTAAAAAATAATTTTGAATCAAAACGTCAGCATGGTAGCTACAATTACTGTGTATCATTTGATACAAATTCATTTAATGGTCATTCATGAAGACAAATTAATGTAATGGTCTAATTCCAATCTTTGTGGTTAAATGCTTATAAACAAGTATAAACCTGTGAATTGCATTTACTGAAAAGGTTTATTTGTACATCTCTTAATATCTTTCACTTTAGTTTCTTTATTCATTTCCCCACCCTTGACAATATACCAATAGTTCCAGGTTATTCAAGAGTAACATTTATATGTTGAAGAATCTCTAGCTGTGTATAAACTGAGCTGGAAAGAACAACAGCCTATTGTTACTTGAAACTCTCCATGAATGGTGCCAACTTGGAACCTCCAGCTCCAGGAAGCATCACGTGCTGTGAGTTCACAGGTGCATCCTGATCCCCTGCGTGCTACTGAGCGTAGTAAAATTGACTAAGGCTCCCAAAACTTAAGGGGTGAAGTGGATGGTTACAAGATCTGAGAAGTGCCACAACAAAGGTACACCACTATTTGGGGTTTATTTCCTGGGGAGGGAGTGAGACGTTGGTATCAGATGGCTCTCGGACTAACAGAATGAACTATTAGTTTAGAGAAAATACCTGGTATGTTAACTACTGATGCCAGTGTCCCTTATTAAATAAAAAAGGATGCATTTTGCAATATATGAACAAGTTGATAAATAGCCTAAAGGAAAACTAAATCACTTTTGTCTATAAAGGCATATGCAAGTTTACCTGAGTTGGTATATTGGCTTCAGAAAGTACAGTGTTAGTAGTGATCAGTGATTTTATAATCGGTTCAAAGGAGAACCTCAATCCAGGGAGAATGAGATGTAGTTTGCAATGTGACATGACAAATCCTTTTATTTGCAGCCAGTGTTCAGTTTTAGTACTTGCAGCAAGGGCTGAAACCAAACAGCTCAGGCTTGAAAGACGATGCAGTAGTAAAGTGTCTGTTACACTTAGCTTCTTAATAGCTTGAAACCACTGTGGTGATAGTTCATTAATGTCACAACAATGCCTTCACATAATTTTTTAACATAAAAAGCAAGACTATATTGAATAGAAACTTAATTTGTTCCTACTGAGATCTCCCAACAGTTAATTGTGTGAAGCAGTAAGACTGCCAAAGGAACTTTCAACATCAAAAGTCTCTTGAAAATAGGATGACGTAGGATGTAGTTAAAGATGTCTTTGGACAGGAGAGGACAACCTGATTTCTTGGCATTCCTGGTGGTTTTAAGAAGGTAACCAGCAAATTACAGCCACAGATTGGTCTTGCATTCATAAGTAAATTCAGTTTGGAGTATTTTATAGCACCACGTCTGCTAGCTGTCAACTATCTTGATAACTCTCTGGTTCCGTTCCTGTGGCGCTTTGCCCTTTGCCTGGACCAGCTCACTTGTTCCTGTGCTCTCTGTTCCGGCAGAGCTGCACTTACTGGATCTCGCCTTCCTGGTTGGACGGGGATGTGCTGCCAGCTCTGGTTTCCGTGTAAGTGAACACTCCCGGATTTTTTCGTTCTAGCTTTGTGCCAGCTGAACGTGTGCGTGGTACTGGATCTCTTTGTCTTTGGAAGGGAAAATGTCAGAGAGCAAACCTGTTAGCTTGCCAAAGACCTAATAAATCTGGGTTTGCTCTATGGGCTGCTTAAACCAGACTGGCTCATTGGTTAAACAGGAAAAAACACTTTGCACTCCAGGACACTTGGGCAATTAAATTTTCCAAAACCTTCCTATTTAATATTTTTCTCAGTTGTTGAAGCATTGGTTAGCTTCTGTGGGATATTTAGTTTATAAATCTGGGATCTTCTATTTAATTAACCTATTAAATACTTCTATTTAATTTCAGCAATTATTTAATTGCTGAAGCTTGTCACCGTTTACAAGCCTATATACATTGGCAGTGTTGTAAACCTGCCTCTGTGTGCTGAGCTCTTGCTACTGTTTCTCTGTCTTACAGTGCTCCTGGCGACAGCTCTAACCTTTCTTATCAGCAGTTCATTCTTTGGGCAGGATCCTTCCCATGGACGAGAAGGTCTTTAGCACAGTGATGGATAGCAGTGCTAATATTTGAACTACTACAAGAAGGGAACATTTTCCAGAAATGTTACATATGCTGTTTGGAGTGCAGTTGAGTGAAACACTTGTGATCCTGGCAATTTTGCAGTCAGCTTCTGCACTGGTAACTCAAAAGCACTTCCTGGTTTATTGTGAAGTGGTCAACAAACAAAAAAGTAAAACTGAACAGTCCTTGCAAGGACAAAAATGCCTTGATGAAATCTAAATAACTGTTTTACCTCTTACGCTGCACCAGTCCTCACAAAGGTTACAAAATTCAGATCATCTGACTAAGGAGGTAGAAGCTATGAATAAACTTTCTCATCTCTCCTATACTAGCTCCCCTTTTCACTTCTGATTCACATCCTAAAACACACAGATTAAAAATGCGTGTAAACAAAAATAATTGCGAAGCTGTTGTTTTATAGACCCTGTGCTTCGTCCGCTACTTTAGATTGCAAACATTTTCAAGTAGGGATTGTATTTCCCCTACATCTGCATGGTTGCATATAAGGGCTTTTAGAAGTTGGTACATATTAGCCTTTTTTATTCATTGTTACTAATAAATTTTAAGTGAATTATCATAAACCTTGAGATATTCCTATTACGTTAATAGATAAGGTATAATTTAATTTGTGATAACTTCCTCTGTTGTTTTTATCACTATTCTTGATTTAGAGTATTTTAATTTGAGTGGATTTATGGACAACTAAAATTCCAAGCAAGCAGTCATTCAGCTTATACATAAAGCAATCTTTGTAACTGAACTGCCTGCAGTCAATATTATATGAGAAACAGTCGCAGGGACAGGTTAAATGGAGTTTAGTGCTTACAGAAGGATTTTGTCAAATAAATAAGTTCTTAAAATATCTTACCATAAAAGCTGAAGAAAACAGAGACCTTGGCACAGGCGGTTTGAGTTGTGGTTTGTAGTTGTAGGCAGCTTGTAGAAATTTAGATTTTGGACAAGTGAGAGCTAGTCCTTGCAACCACACATCTCATACCTTTTGAAAAGAAAAAGTGTTTAAAGAGCTACTGCAAGATGCTGTTTCTGTTTCCAGTCTCAGGAAAGCAAGTTGGCGGGACTGCCCGGCTGCCTGCGGTGGCTTCTGGGCAAGGTTGTCCCAGCAGCTGAGAGGGACAGAAGCCTCGGGGGCAGCCAAACCTGGGCACACACGCTGACAGGCGGCGGGGGGAGACGGAGGGGGGACGGGACGCGGAGCGGCTGAGGCCTCACCCGCCCCGCTCCTCGCAGTCCTCCCCCTCCCTCCGCGGGGAGCGGTGAAGGAGCTCCTGTTCCCCCCAGCGCCTCGGCAAGGCCCGGCCTCACAGGCCGAGAATTTTCTCTCCCTCCTTCAGTACGAGTTACGCGGGCGGCGTTGTTAAAGGCACCCCCAGCGCCGGCGGCGACGCGGCCCGTTTGAGCGGCGCCTCCCCTGAGGCGGCAGCGCCCCCACGGCCCCTCGGGATCCCCCCCCCCCGCGCTGCGGCC
>JAOXJK010000023.1:13688668-13704971 GCA_025774025.1 Xenus cinereus | reverse complement strand
GGTTGTCGGTTCAGAGCCGTTTCCTTCCTGGGGAGGGTGGAGGTGGTACCGGTGCTTGTCATCTACGTGTCTAGTTGCTGAGCAACAGAAAGAAAAAAAAGCTAAAATGGTTTAATTCTAAAGGATTCATTCGTTACCTTTGCTCACTAATTGGGAGGAAGGGGAGAAATGACTGTATCTGCTTTTGTAATGTCATTGGGATAGTTGGGTGTGAAGAAGTGCTTCTAAATAATTGCATTTTCGTTCAATTCTCCCTCATCTAGCTAAGCATCCAGAGATAAAAGCATTGATGAAGCCAGACTACAACTTGATCTGGGTGGTTGTGCTGATGGTTCTCGCGCAGTTGACTGCATTTTATCTCGTTAAAGATTTGGACTGGAAGTGGGTAATCTTCTGGGCGTACGTTTTTGGAAGCTGTATTAGCCACTCCATGACTCTGGCTATTCATGAGATCTCTCACAACAGTGCCTTTGGCAACAGCAAAGCAATGTGGAATCGATGGTTTGGAATATTTGCCAACCTCCCTCTTGGTCTCCCGTACTCCATATCCTTCAAGAGATACCACATGGATCATCATCGTTACTTGGGAGGTGATGGAATTGACGTGGACATTCCTACCAACTTTGAAGGCTGGTTTTTCTGCACCCGTTTTAGGAAATTCATATGGATTGTTCTTCAGCCCTTTTTCTATGCCATTAGACCTCTCTGCATCAATCCCAAGCCCATTACCCGACTTGAAATAATCAATTTATTGGCTCAGCTTTCCTTTGATATCGTGATATATCATTTATGGGGAGTCAAATCCACTTTTTACATGCTTGCTGGCTCAGTACTTGGGCTTGGGTTGCACCCAATTTCAGGACACTTCATAGCTGAACATTACATGTTTTTAAAAGGACATGAGACTTATTCCTATTATGGGCCACTTAATTTGCTCACTTTTAATGTTGGCTATCACAACGAACATCATGACTTCCCCAATATTCCTGGCAAGAGCCTTCCACTGGTAAGTTTACTTCCAATGTTATAACTTCTTAAAATAAGCCCTGCCTCAACATGAAAATCAGGTAGAACAATGGAAGTTGGGACATTAAAACAAACAAACCAACCCCAAAACCCCTGAGAACAATTTCTAAGTTGAGTGATGAAGGGGGTAATTACCATTTTCATCACTGTGCTGCCTGCTCCAGCCTCTTCCATCAAAGGGGAGGAGAAGAGATGCTGATCTTAGTTTTCTGTCATTACAACCAGATTTCTGATTTCTTCAGTTTGAAAGAATGCAGAAAACAAGTTAAGAAGTGTGCAGGTACCTTCAGATAATTGTCAGCTCTGTCTTTGAAATCTAAAGGACATTGTTGTAGTGCATGCTTATCCTTCAGTCTCCTCTGTCACTGACATTCTTGTGGCGGGAAAGAGAGGATTTGAGGTGCTGCTAATGTTTGTTGGACTGTTGGGAAATGTTTAATAGCTTTCTGCTTCAGAGCAGCTCAGTTTCCTCTAGTGAGAACCTTTGAACCCTACATAAGTGTCAGCTGTACTTTGACAGAATTAAGGCTTCAAAGCCAAGGCTTAGACTTGACATATCTGCGTGAGCAGCAGATACAAAATTTTGAACTGGTTTCTCCCTACTTCAATCTTTGCTGGTTTCCTTTAAGCAAGAGCTTGATTCTCATTGTATTCCTGTTTCCCTGTTGGAGCATGGGACCACAGGCTTCCAGGGTTACACATAAAACTCATCTTCAGTGAAAAGTGTTTTTAATCAGACACTAAATTTGCAGTTGGAGTTGTAGCTTTGTTGCTGGACTTCGTGATAGTAAGGTCTTGTGAGCTTGTGCCTTTGGAGTCTAAACTTGATTATTTCTGTTGTTAGTGGTGGAACCATAGATGAAATAACTACTCCAGCACTTCTTTAGCAGGGCGGTTATTAAAGTCTGTAATTGGTTTGTTAAGACTCCACTTTTGCGGGTTCTGTTGGTTTTGGTTTTGAAAAAAGATGACTTTATTAATAGACTTAATCTTTCAAATACAGCTGAAATTGCTTTAACTCACCTTTGATACCTAGACCTGTACTGGCGAACCAGCTTTTTACTTCTTGCACGAGAAGTTGTTACTTCTTACATTTGAAGTTGTAAATATGGAATGATTTTTTTTTTTTCCCCTAAGTGTTTAATTGCAGAGGTAAATACCCAGCTCTGCTACAGGACTGTTAATCCACAGTTCTAGTAAGAAAACAAAGCTCCCTTTTAGAACAGTGTAGTTAATTTGATTGGACTGGGCTCTGCTATGATGTATGCTAAAGATCACTGAAGTACTGAACACTTAATTCCAGCCGGGGTCCTGGGGAGCTGAGAATAATTACTGTTGAATAAAAGTTCACTGGCTCCATGCACTAATCTGTAAGTGTGAGGACAGATCAAAACGATCTCCAGCCCCAAACCAGGCATGCAAATATCTTGGGTTTGTTTATTGCTTATACAGATTAATACTTGTCTTCTGTATAAAGGTATGGGATTTAGTGAAAAATGAGTTTTGTTCTGGTCAGGTTTTCAAGGATTTAGTTGGTTGGTCTTAACAATAAGTAACTGGAATTGCAGCTCTCTTAGTTTAAAACAGTGGTCTAGTCTGAGACCACTGTGCAGCGTGTGCACCTGAGAATAAAGGCTTTGAAGCCGTTCATATTCATTCTTTAACGTCTATCTTCAGAAACAAGATGTGACGTTTCTCAGAAATAGGATGTTTTTTCTTCTGAGTGCTGAGGTTTGAAGCTACATGTAAAAATAGCTGTTTTAAACATCTCTTCCTAGAATCGACAACATCCTTTTTTAGTGATACTTGCACACCTATGAGTCAGCACCGGACTGAGTCACCCACTTCCAGTAGTGACCAAGCTGCTTGCTTTTGTGAGCTGCACCGTGCCGTAGGTTGCACAGTGAGCGGACTTCGGAGAGATAACAGAGTTTGTTCTGGGCAGCTTCAATAGAAAAGCTTCGCATGAAGTTTACTTAGCAAGGGAGTTGCTTTTTCCTTCATGAGATTTTCACGCTGTGGCACTAGTAGCCTTTCCTGTAGCCTTTCCTGTGGACTCTAACATCTAAAATGTAATTTAATGTAGAGCACTAGAAGTTTCAGGTTGAGGATTGTAAAGTTGTCATGATTGGTGCTAATGTAAATAATAAATAAACCTCCTATCTCCTCTTCAGGTGAAGAAAATAGCAGCTGAATACTATGACAACCTGCCACAATATAACTCTTGGATAAAAGTACTGTATGACTTCGTGATGGATGACACAATCAGCCCGTATTCACGCATGAAAAGGCAATTAAAGGGTGAAGTGAAGCAAGATTAAACTTGTGGCAACAGAAACACTTGGAAATGTCTGCTTGCTTTAAAGTGGCTGGTATAAGGTCTCTTGCTAAAGATGCTCCCCGGTGTCCTGAATTAAGATCTCCAGCAACACAGCAATGCATCCTTAAGGATTTGGTAGCAGACTCCTGCCAGCTATAACATTCCTCGCAGTCCTCTGATTCATTGGTTTAATGTTTGTGTGTTTGCCTAAGGATCAGTGTTATACATGTAAATGCTAAATCACTTTGTTACAGAATTTACTTTGGCAGGTGTTAAATCTATGTAAAAGTATCTCTCTGACTTGTAATATTTTATAAGTTCTCCATGTCATACACTGCCCACAACGTGCTCTTTAGATGACTGTAGCGTTAAAATGCTGTACTTACCGATAATTCTAAACTAACATGAATTAACTTAAACCTTCTGTCAAACCTGTTTCCTAACTGATGGGTAGAAGAACTAAATTTGCACAGAAATGCTAAGTCTGCTTTTGTTTAAATATGTAATGTGTCATTTGAAGCACTGCTTTAAAGTTCTACCTTTTCTACTGGAAGTGGCTTAAAGGAGCAATCTATTGGAATGAAATTGGCATTTTTGAGATGGCTTTTGTAATTTCCTTGTAAAAAATGTGGGGAATTGCCAACTTCAGGGGAGCTGCTTGTGTCAGCACGTGGCTCCAGCAGCCAGCACTTGGAACTGTATTGTGTCAGCCGCTGGGTGACGTCATACAACTGATTAGATTTTTTCATATTTGAAAAATCTTGTTACAGTTTGGGGGTTTTCTGATCTGCCACGAACAATGATTAAGATTTTTCTAGTTGGCTCTGCTGTTACCATGGCTTTTTAAATGCTAACTCTTAATATTTACACTCAGTTGGAAGTTTGGCTTGTATGGAAAACTGAATCAAGTGAAGCAGATCCTGTTCTGGCAAAGGAGAGTAGCTACACCCCCTGACAACTCTTACCTGTTAAGCATATTAGTTGTTTGTGTACACAGAAAAGTGTTGCTAAATAATCTTTGATTATTTTTTTTTTCCCCTATACACACAGTGCCCTAAACAAACACTTATCTGTCTTTCATATTAAACTGTGGTGAGAGCGCAGGTGGTGGTACCAGAGTTCTTGCTTAAGAAGCTTTAAAATCGGGAACAGAGAATGGATAGACTTGCTGAACCCTGAGGAGTGAATCTATGCGTACCTCAGCACAGTATATTTGCCTTTTGTCATCTAATGCTTTAATGATGGCTTTAAGCTGTCACAGATGGCTACAAATCACCCTTAAGTCACCCTACAGTATGTTCTTCGCTTATCTGAACGATGGAATCTGATGAAGGTTGAAGCCGTAGCTACTGTCAGCACTGGTCTGGTGTAAGTAACTTAATTTTTAGATGCCTCCAGCTCCTGCATTTTATGGGGTTTTGGGGGCTTTAGGAAGAAGCTGAGCACCTGAGAAAAATTTGCTGGTCTATCTTAACCCTCACTTGATTGTGATCCTGTTTCTAATGCGTGTTTTGTTTTTTAAGCGTGGGTCCTTATCTGTGTTTAAGTAATAGAAATGGTATGAAAGTGTGCCAGCCACTTACAAAGTGACTTTGTTATGATGCCAATAACATGCCAGCCAGCAAATTGCTCAGGGTATAGTGTCACGTCAAAATAGTCCTTATCCGGTATTTTTACATGTAATTAAAAAGCAAAGATTAAAGTAACATTGGGTGAATTTTTGACTGGTCCCCTAATGCTGAAGGACTTAAGCTTTAGAGAAATTTGGTGTTTTTAACGCAGCTGCAAGAGCTGTTCTGTTGAGTGCTAGTGTAGATGAACTGTAAAGAATCACTGCTTTGCCTTTCTCCTGGGAACAAAACTGACTCTGGCTGAAAGACTTGCATAGGTTTAAGTTGGCAGAACAGCTTCTTTTTAAGCCACTTCTGCATGACTGTTTCTCAATTTAAGAGGTGAATGGTGGAATTAAATATCCTTAATAGATAGCCATAGCTGAATGAAGGATGGAAGGTGTCTCCAAAAAGTCTTACAGTGAAGAGCTGCAGTTGAGAAATTGCTATCTGAAGTATTCATTTGGGTGCTCAAAATTTAACTTTCATACTTGGGTGTAGTTCCCTATTGCATAGGATCACTGATGCCCCTTGCTGTCTGCCCAAGGGGTGGTGCGAGTATGAATTCCTGCTTTTAAACACCATTTATCTTGTTTGAAATAGCAAATACTGCTTTAAGGTGTCCTGACTATGACCTTCCCTTCCAAGGCCGATTATAAATACCTTGTTTTCACTTTAAGAGCTGCAGAATAGTGGGGGCTTCTGTGGGAGACACCTATGCTTGCATAATCTTCCTGAAACGTATGCTACTGCCTACTTATTGGAGAAAATTTACTGGACAAGGGTCATCTGAGCCAGTGAGACTGCTGTTTGGATTGAAACCATGGTGTGATTCCTGCAAAGACTGGTAACTACCATTCTTAGGCATAGAATTCCTGTGCAATACACAAGAGGCTTTGGCATCTAACTGCAGTAGCAGGGATTTTGCCCGAAGCAGATCATCTGAAAGTTAACTCATACTGCAGTATAGCTTCATCTCTAAAAAAGAGTTAGGAGCGTGTTTGAGCCACTGGTAAAAGCAATTAGGAGCAGCTGGACTACTTGTTTTGTGTTCTAGATATTCTAAATGAATAACTAATTTTCTCCAGTCATAGTTATAATGTGATATTTAGTCCAAAGGCATGGCACAGAAATGAGAAACAGGATTATTTTTTTTTTTTAATACCTGTGAACCAGCTAGTTACTGGCTTTAAGGAATTAAATAGATTTCATTAATGCTATTAAAATATATCTGGCAGAAACAGGTTAGTATAATTTTTGAAATACTTTCTCTGAAAGTTGGAGGGAGCTTTGCCTAGCCAGTGAAGAACAAATTAAACCTAAAAAGCATTAAGAACCCTGACAGTTAACCTAATTATAATTTTTTTTTTTTATAAACCTATTCAGATGGAATGAGTTAACTTTGTCCTTTCTACATACCTGTTAGGGTTTGTGTAACTAAAGCATCTTACTAGTTTGCAGTTTGGCAAACCTCTCCTAAGTGAAATCAGCCAGGAGTTGAACTGTCAAAGCACAGCTGACTCTGTTAAACAGAGTTAAACAGTTAAAACTTAGTTTTGACAATAAGCTGCTTTGCATGGCTTGTAACACACCTCCTATCCCCCCACCCCAATTATTTGAAGCTGCTGAAGTGGCATAAGTAATGCAGCTGGGAGTCTCATCACACTAGGCATGGGTTTTCCCACAGGACAGGCGTGGATATGGATACATTCCTCTTTCAAAACAACTCTTGCCTCTGGCATTCTGGTTTTGCTGTTGAACCTGTCTGTTCCACAACAGTGGCCAATTAACATGTCAAATGGCTGCATCTCTCTGGCTGCAGAGCTTCATACTTTAAGATCTGGGACAAGACTTCCTACCTGGAACCAGAGGCCAGTTGAAAAGTAGTTAAGACTTCTGTGTCTCAAAATTCCCCGGGTTAAGTCTTTAAATGTAGCCAGCGAGCACATAATACTTAACTAGTCTATGTATGTTGAGAAATGGATCTGTTCTGAGTAAGCAGACACTGTTAGATAATTAGCTCAGTGATTCACCTCTGCCTCCTTGGCATTTATTCCTGTATCTGCCACAGCAGAATTTCAAGCTTATTTAATGATAAGGTTCACCAACCGATAATGTCAGTGCTGTGGATTGCAGGCGGCCATACTAATCCTCTTGGGCACACATGAGAAAAGGCTCTTTCAGGGAGCGATCTTGCATAAGTGGTCCAAGATGCGGCTTTTGGAAAGTTACTCCTCTGTCCTGTCATTTTAAAGAGTCTCAAAATACTTCAGGCAAAGCAAGTTGTGCTGTTCCAGCTGGCACAGGGCAAAGTGCAGAAGCTGCTTCTGGGTCTGCCAGGACTGTTTCTGCAAGGTCCCAGGAAAACAAGCTGACAAATGGGTGTGTCCAAATCATGTAGATGTGTCTTTGGAGTAGCAATCTGCAACTGTATATATGTAATTATCTCTATCAAATCCTCTTATTTCACAATCCAGCCTACAGTGGTAGACAAACCTTTAGTGAGGGCAAAATTGTTGAAAAGGTTTCCTTATTGAGCCAAGAATGAAGACAGCATTCATTTCTTTTTTTTTTTTTTTCCTGCTGACAGTTCCCTGTGCTGCCCCTGCATGTGCTTAAGTCAGCATCTAACATGCTTGGGGACAAAATCATCGCTGTGATTGAGATACACGGTGAGCCTCAGGGAAAGGGAGAGGAGAGTGGCAGGATGAACAATTTCTTGATCTTGTCCCAGGAGAAACAAGATGACTGGAGGGAAAACCCCCTCCAGGCATGTCTAGGAGGGTGGCAGCTGCACACGCAGAACAAAGTAGTGGTCTCTACTGCATGAAAAGGCTTGTTCCTTAAAGTGATTCCCCTTTTCTATGTACAAGTACAAGGGATCTTGCATTTTAGCTCTTATCAGCTGTTTTTAGTGGTAAGTACTATAGCCTAAGCAGAACTTCCCACAAGAAAAGGTAGCAGTGTGGGTGCAGCACTTTCTTGTGTAAAGTTTTGCAAAACAAAAAATAAAGCAAAACCTTTTATTTAAGAAAGGTGGTAAAACTGTGAAGTTGTAGATTTAGAGGTAAAATGGGAAACAGCTTATGTAACATAGGTAATTCTTGTATAACTCTGTACATCTAGGTATGATTTTACATTAAAATGAGTCACTTAACTGATATGTATTAATTGCATTGCCTCACAGTAATGAACAGCCACGAGTGAAACTACTCCAAGATAAATTGATAATCCTTCATTTTGGATTTCTGGGAATCATGGAAACTCCGGAAGCTCCAAGCCTGGTTTACAATGCCAAGCAGACACATCATCTTCTGCTCTGTATGCAGGGACCTCATTTGTTAGTCAGGTGGCCACAGCTGGAGTCCCTGAATCTCAGGTTCCCTAAAAGGAAGAGGGAATACCATACCACGTGGTGCAAAAATCACAGGGGTAAGGACTGCCTACTGTGAGCATCAGTATTTTTAAAACACAAGTCTGTGGTGATCAGTTCTGTGTAATAACTTTAGGGGGAAAAATGTGCAAGATTGTTCTTCAGACAGCAGTTCAGAGCAGAACCTCAGATGTGAGGTGCTATTCCCTCTCCAGCCAATGTCAGACTTAAAGTTGGATCAAGCTGTTCAGGGTCACATCTAGCAAAGTGTGGCAGTTTGTTTAAATGAGTTATGATTTGAGTAGAAGATTAATATTAAAGAGGGAGGAGATAATTTAAAGTGCTGGGGGGTACTTGCACAATAGATGTTGCTTACAAAAATTATTTTACTGTTTTTTACATGGAAACGTCATGACTTTGGTAATGCCAAATTTGAAATAATTTTTAAACTTCAAAGGCCTTCTATGAAATTTGCCAGGAGAAATCATCCATTTCCTTTTCTGATCCCTGATGGATGGTTGCAGTGCTTCTAGGAAGAATAAGACTGATAGGAACCAAGATGAAGGGTTCAAGAACTTCATAGAATGACAGCAGCACTAAAAAATTATCCATGAAGGCTTGTAGGTTTCAGAAATTAGTTGCTCAGTATCTGTCACCTTTCAGTGTTGTCTTAATTCGGATACTTCCCAGTTTGCTGATGCTGAAAGTTATGACACTCTTTCCAAGATGGAATATCATATATTAAAAAGAAAATATAAAAAGCTTGAGGCTCCTAGCCTGTTTCTTAAAACAGTAATATTTTCCTTCTTCCAGAGGATATCAAAACACTTGAGTTAAGAAATTCAAAACCATAACAGAAATTTTTGTTGTTGCAGATTTGTCTTTTTAAAAAAGAAGTTGATATTTAAGAACCAGCTTGTTAGATAACTTATTGTTTCCAGTGTTTCTTAGGTGGCTGTTAAATCATAATATAGTAGCACTTCTTGGGTTTCAAAACTTTATTCTCTCCTAGATAACGTCAGGACAGCTTGCCATCTGTGGATAGTTTCTTTTGACAGGTGAAGAGAAGCTGTTAGAGGCTCTGAGAACCTGCGGTAGCACAATCACAGCGTGTCACTGTATGCGGGAAAGTCATGATTAATGGTGTGATAACTTCCAGTGGAGCGCTTTTCCTGTCTGCTTTCACAGCTCTCTTCTCCCAGAGTCCTTCTTCAAAATGTAACTATTTTCATTTATGGCTGAAAACAGCCATCTGAGCAGTGTAAACACTTTGAAGGGTTTGCCTCTCTGCCTCCAAGGGTTTTCTGATTAAGGGCACCAAATATATCAGAAAGGCACTAGCTCTTTAGCACTAAAAGCATTCTTTTTAAAAATTTAAATGGTGATAAGCAGGAAGTGTGTATTGTATTTCTTTTTATTCTGGAAATAGTTAAATTAAGGATGGTTTAGAGCAGTAGGTTATGAGGACCTTTTTTTCAGGTACAGTTTAAAAAGCTGAGACATACTTAGTACAGCTTCTTTCCAATGTGTCTCTTAATCAGGCACAGTATTGCAAACCTCTCCACCGATGTAGGACATGGCTCTTTTGGGAATTGTCCACATGTCACCTGCACAGTGACTGACGCAGCTCTTCATACATTATTTGATCCTAACAGTGCCAAGATAAGAGGAAAAAATACTTCAGACAATGGTAAAAAAAACAACAAACATGCCCTGTTTAAAAGTGACTAAATAAAAAGTGTTAAATAATACATATAAAGTGAAACAAATCAGCTACGTGAGCCACTAGGTCTAGTTTAAAACATTTACAAACAAAAACCTAAATAAGGCAAACCTGTCTCACCCTGGTGCCATAAATGAGGTTCTCCAGTGACAGTCACTAATGAGATGTAAGGAATAGAAGCCTTTGGCAGAGTTCAGACTTACTCTTGCTGTGCCAGGTTCAGGTTGCAGTTTCACTAGGGAGATACTGCCCTTTTTACCAGGGGAGCTGCTGAACTGACACTTTACTCCCTCATCTAGTTCTGCCAGAATGAACAGACAAGATCTGCTTTTGCTAGTTTAACTTACTGTTCCTTAGTCCTTCTCACTAGTCACTCAGGTTTGAGGAACAGAATACTTGGAGGTGTTGAACTTGCACTGAAGTAACTGGCTTCAGAAAGTGGTACGTTTTTGTGGTTGTTGCTTCCGAACCCTTTGCTTAGTGGTTAGCGAAAAGGAAGAAAACAACAACCAGCACCATCTTTAAAGGGTCTTGGAGCCAAGGATCACTTCTAAATTTTAGAAAAGGCCACTGACCATCAACATACAATAATAATGAAAGCAAATAATTAACTAGTTAACTTTTCTCTGGCTAGTGTTCAAAGTGACTATATTAACGTATTTTGGCCACAGTACACTCTTGGCAATACAGAGACTTATACACAAATGCTCTGCAGCAATAACAATTCCTATATACATTAAACTTCTAAATTATAGTAATTAAGATGATTGAACAGCTTTCCTTTCAGTCATGAAAAAGAACAGGTCATAAGGAAACCTTGTAACAAACTTCGCTGACAAATGCAAATAATGAAAAGACTGATAAGAAAGAACTAAGATGATAAAGTGTGTTTTATGTCCCATCTCAAAATGATGTCTTTTGCACACTGACAGAAACGGTTAAGCATCCTTGTGTGTCACATCCATCTGGGGTGGGGGGGGAAAGGTGTATTGCACTCTAAAGGTTTTGGCTTTTAACTGAAAATTCCACAGATATGAGAGGTTAGGGATAGGTAAATAACTAATGTGGGAATGTCAATGAGAAGTCCAAGGTTCCACACTAAAAGATAACCTCGATAGCACAGTAATCCATCTACGTGCAATGCAGCAGCTGCAGCTGAAAAGGGAGACCTTAATTTCTGACCTTGTATAAACCATCAGGTTTGTTTAACGCAGGAACAAGTAGTGGCAGTTTGAAATACATTCAAGTGGACTGCAACATCAACTATTCCCACCTGTCTCCAGCATCCTCCAGTATCCTTTCCAGGGGAGTAACAAGTCTTACATATTTGAAGCTTATCTTACCTTTTTTGATACTGAAGATTTCACTTTCCTAAAAGCTTCTTCAAAGTGTTTCTGGGAAATCTTGATTTGTCCTTAAAGAACAATGCATAATAAATTATTAAAATTGCAGGCAAGTGACAATCAAGAGATTGTTGCACGTATTTCCAGGCAGCATTCACGAAACCTAACTAATTGCATGTGCTGGTCAGCTGGATGAGCTCCAATTCAGCAGTGTGATGAACACCCAAACTCTTCTGTTCTATATAGCCTCCTGTCTGTGATTTTAGAAAAGATCTTAATGCCTCTGTCCCTTGCAGCTTAAGCCGAATACCACCAACTTGTTTCAGAAAGTTATTTTAGGTATTATATTAGGTATTACAAGTTATATTAGGTATTACTATTTAGGCATTAGTAATATTTGGTATTACTAATACCTACCTGCAGACTGGGAATTTCATTCTTAAGGATGCGGAGTTAACTGCAGCTTCCATCAAATCCAATTAGAATTCAAGTCCCTTAACCCTTCTGGAAGTGAATGCCTCAAATCCTGCTGCTTCCAGTTCTGGGCTTTATTTTCTATCCATATTTAATATTAAGCTTCCCTACAGAGCGTTATTTAGTGAGCACCCAGAAAACATTTTGGTACCATTCCAATTCTACTCCAGGATGCTCAATTCCTAAATAATTGCCTTCTTATCATTGCTGTGTCTGGCATTACCCAGAAGTGATGAAAGCTTTCGCTTTTACAACTCCCTGTGTTTAAGTTTATGCAAATTGCGTTTTTGACCTTAGTCAGCTATCCACAGTCATTATTCCTCATCGTAAAAATATTCCTCATCATAACCTTCTGAACAGGTTTTCTTAGCATGCTAAAATGTAAGCATACCTGTAATAGATTGTGGATTCCTCTGCTCTCACAAGCAAGTGCCTTGTTTAATCCAGACTTAAGAATCCCAAGATACCACTACTAAGACAGGTTTGTTACAATGCTAACGTGCACGGGTATCAGAGATGAGAGGTAGAAAAATTATATCTTTAGAGACGATTTGGTGCATTTATTTTATGTATTTCATTAAGAGACTCTTTGCTTCCATAGATATGTACTGCCACAACCTCTGCATACATCTTTGTCACATAAAACAGGATGTGCCAACATGAAAAAACTGTTAAGATTCCTCATTAATATATTTGATGTCAGAGCTAAACAAAAATCTTATGCTGATATAGCAAAAAACTACATAGCAGATGGAAGGCACTAAATTAAAGATGAAAACTTGTTAAAGTTATACAACAGAATAGCAAATAGTCTACAATTATTATTACTTGCTTTAAAAGTCAAGATGAAGGTTCAAGTTCACTGAACTAAACATACAACCTTGCTGCTCCTTCTCATCTCAGTTCTCTGAAGCTCTTATTCAAGAGTCCCATTAACAGATAAAGTTATACCAGTATAAGTGAAGATGTAAATCGAAAATACCAGCTTTTAAACCTGTTTCTCCATGAAAACACTGTTTACAGTAAGGAAAAAAAAGTTCCACTTGGGTCTGTCATAGAAGCCAAATTACTTGGAGTCATCAAAACTCCACAAAATGAAGCTATGAGGATTTAATTTTGCTTTCACTTTTGTTTTTAAGCCTGTAACTTTTAAATCCAAGTTATGAAACAATATATAGCCTCAACTATAGGGATGAAAAAGTCAAGGTGAAAGAGTCAGTGATACTAATGTAAGAGTATTAGCTGTAGCTCAGTATAAGCACACTTTTACTTACTGCCAGGTAAAGTAATTTACCTCTCATTGAAATAAATTCGGCTACTTCATGCTTGTTGCATGATAAAAGCATGCACAGTGCTTGACACTAGGGAGAATTTAGCTGTCAGTAACTTAGACCTTGGCTACTTGGATTAACAGAGTTTGCCTTGATTTCTGATGACAAGGATAAATTCAGCAATTTCCATCTCAAATCAAGAGTGTTTTTCATCTACAGCAAGCAAAATAGGTAACTAAGTCATAAAACAGCAAAGGTTTTTATAATTTGTTTTTTCCCCCTCCTCAAATGAACAGGCTAGTTCCCTCAAAACAAGAAATACAAACATTCTGCTCTGTTAATCTACTGCTGTTAAAAACCAGATGAGACTGGATATGTACTGGATCAAAAAGAATGATTCAAAGCCATTAAAATTCCAGCATGGTTCTTAGAGATCAGAGGCATAATGAAAGCCTAATATATTTTCCAAGGACATAATGTAAAAAGTCACAATTCCATCTTAGCTTTGCATTTTGACTTAAGGGTAAAACAACAAAGCTACTGGAAAAAAATCTAGATAAACATTTTGTATAAAAGAGTTTCAATTTCCAATTCCATTTTCCTATCTGCACAGTAGAAACAGTAATTTAAAAAACAGGGAAATAAAAGTGCAGAGAGAGATGAAAAGGGCAAACACTGTACTTGAAACAATTTATAAGTCCCTGTTAAAGTCCTGGCAAGAGCCACTGATGAGCTAAACCCCTAAGATCAAAAACTGCACTCAGATTTTCCTCCTGCCATTACTAATAGCTGCGTGATTTCAGTTACACAATACCATTGTGTGCCACCAGTACGTACGCAGAGACAACTGTACTCGAGTCTGCAAATAAGGCAGTATAATTAGTCTCTGGTAGCGAGGTGGAAATTTGGCAAAGACTTACTCAGTCTGTGTTAGGTCCCAGTATATAAATTGTCAGTTTAGACTACTATTTCACATAAACTTTTCTTTAAGGCTACAAGGTTCAATTCTTTTAGAAAAAACATATTTATGCCGAAGCTCCAGCATAAACACTTTTTCCTGTGCTGTCCCCTTCATCTACTTCAAAGACACTTGAAAAAAAAAATCTGACTTCATTTTTGTTTGGCTCAGAAGTCATCAATCACTTATATACAGTATGCACACCTTTCTGCTTGTCTTGAGCTACCTTAAATCATTTCCATTCCATTTATCTTCCCACTGCTCAGTTAAGATTTTTGTAAAACTTTCTTACCTTTCTTGCTCTGAGTATCCTGCAGGGCCATCTCCTGTCTCAAGGCGCAAATGGAAGCCTCACGCACCAGAGCGGAAAGGTCTGCCCCTCTGCAGATACGAACAGAATAGGTTATTTTAGGATAAATTTCTCTCATCTTTTGCTGATGCCATATATAAAGGTGAGGTGCCACTAATGATCACGATGGTAGGAGACTGGTTGTGCTGTCATAACGGTTCATCTTAAGAACATTGGAAAGAGGTCCGGGGTCTTCCCAGTGCTGCAGCCTTCATTATGGAGTGATGTCCTCCAGACGTTAGCCACAGATTAAGATCAAATAAAAGAGAAGGAAGAGAAGAGAGAAAAACCCCACACAACACCCTTAAAAATGCCAAAGGATTGATTAATATCGTGCCACTTGGGAACAAGATACTTATTTTAATTTTTTTTGCATCAGTCTCCTGAAAGATTCAAAGGGAATCAGCCATTATTACAAAAGGGACTTGCCTTGCTCAGAGCTGCACCAACAGTTAACATGCTCTTAAAATAATAGTATCCACAAAACATGGTTATATCAGTCTTTCTAAATATTTGTTTCCAGGTTCCAGCTGTTGAACTTTTCACAAGCCTTCAAACTGGTGCAAGTCATTGAACCACAGAAAATTTTTGCAATTAACCCCCCATGCTTCATTTGGGGGTGCTAGGAATACTGCTATATTTAAGAAAAATAAACCAACAAAAAAAAAACAAACAAACCAAAACCAAGAAAATAAACCCAACCAGAAAAAAAAACAAACCACCACCACAAAACCCTACCCACAAACATACAAAACCCAAAATACAAAAAAAAACCCCCAAACAAACTCCAAAAAAACAAAAACCATACACACCCCCCAGCAAAAAAAAAGACAGTGAGTGAAAGGGGCAGAGAAAAAGTACTATTTTTTTCCAATTATGAAACAATGACAAAATAAAATTCCTTACTGGTAATGGGCTCCATTTCTAAGATTCAAAAGTAATATTGTGACAAGCAGCATGTCATAAGCTATCTTTTCTGAACTCCAGAAAATCATTAACTATTAATAAATTTAATAGATTAAAGCTTTTTGAAGCTTTGTAGAATGCCGTTGCAAATTATTCTGACAGAAACGGCTATTGGGCTTCCCTAAAAACCACTCCTTGGTGTTGCCAAAGCACAAGCTGAAATGGGCCTTGTTACCCCTCAAACACAGTGCTTCCAACTGTGTGACACAACAAGTTGGTTACGGTTGTTTAACCAATTTGCTTTCATCATCACTGTATATGAGTCCACAACTTAAAGAGGGCTCTTATATCCTTGGATTATGCAAGAATTTTAAAATAAAACCAAGAAGCCTCTACTGATTTGTTGTTACAACATGAAGAGGACTATTCCAGGTGAAAAAGCCTTTAGCACCCATACATTCCTACCGACTCCTTGGAAAAAAGCGTAAGCGAAAGCAAGAAAAACAGCATAAAGCTTATAAACCCTTATAAAAAGTTCAGAGAACCTTAATAACACCATATCACACGTTATCATGCAGCAGAAGACTGTGGACACTGCACATTAGATATTAAACTCAAAACTAGAAGCTACTCACGTGTAACAATCGCACTGTTGACTGTAAGCAATTTCTTCAAGGCTTACATCAGTATCTAGTGGAGGCCGGGTGCCATTCTAAAGGAGTTGAGATAATAAAACGAGGAAGATAAGAAAAGACTATTTTATTTGTTTTTTTAACACACACAGGCATCTGACAAATTCCCTGAAATACCCACAAATATGAACATTTTAATCTCAAACCAATAAGAACAACCAGCCTTAAAAACGGATTCATGGATTTGACAGAGTTGGAAGGGACCTCTAGAGATCATCTAGTCCAACTCCCTTGCTAAGCAGGATTGCCCAGAGCACA
>JAOXJK010000023.1:13671834-13688145 GCA_025774025.1 Xenus cinereus | reverse complement strand
AAGTCTTCCTCTCTCCAGACCATCCCCCTTGTCTCCAGGGTCTGGGATTCATGAGGGGCAGCCTTGGCAGTGAAGACGGAAGCAAAGAAGGCATTCAGCAGCTCCGCCTTCTCTGTGTCTTCCATCACCAAGGCACCCACCTCATTCATCAGTGGGCCTATGTGATAGGCACACATTTTCAAGAGAAAAAAGTAAAATGTATAGTAACCGGCAAGTTAAATCCTCAAATATTTAAAAGACTGTAGAATAATCAAGGACTCAGCAGAGTAAGGGACCACCTGAACTGAATCTTTGGTAGAATACCAGTTAGAAAGGGGGAAAAAAAAACCCAACCCAACAAAAAGACAAAGGAACAGCCTGATTTTGAAAGGACAGACTTCAACCTGGAAAGAAGGAAGCCTCGTCTGATTTCACAGGGGATACTTTAGTGATTGTTGTACGAGACACTTTCTCTACTAAATAGAAATGTTTTCCCTACTGCTTTAATTAGTATATTGGGCATTTTTTGAGCGGGAAAATCTGCCGATGCTGGAGACGAGCTCAGCAGTACGTGCAGCAGAGAAGCCTGATGCAGCCTGGGAGAAGGTGAGCACACCAGTAACTTCAACGTGTGAAGACACGCTTTCCTTGCATAATTAATATGCAATTTGGAAATGACTGATTTGTACAACTTAACTGAAATAAAACTCTTTCACAACAATCTTCAACCTACGTTTAGGCTGTCTGTCTTCCTTACAATCTATTCCTCCCCGTAACTCCCTTTTCTATTCGTCATGCTGCTTTTATAAGCATCCGTGTTCTCCCTTGGCAGCAACTCCCAGCTACCACATCCTGCACATGTATTCCTCCAGGATTTCTGGGAATCAGGAAAACAGTCACCCAGAAGCCACTCACATCTGCACCCAACATTTTATTTTATCTAGCTCTGAGCACATATTTAAGGAAGTGCTCCTGCACACAGATTTTTCACATTTCCTTACCTAGAATGCATGGATGAAGTCTGACAAAAAATAAGGTATTTCAATTAAAGGTATTTTCCTCTCTCCATATTGCATGTTCTTGCAGACAGCTCCTAAACATTTTTAAAGAAAATAACAACCTACTTCTTGTTTTTTACACGAGAAATAGGAATATTTTCCTAGCTTTACGAGAATCGTGGTGACTGCAGAAGCAGTAAAGTGGGAACAGCACCAGCCTCCTCATGGAATGAAGACAGAAACATGCAAGGAAAAGACTCGTTCAAAGAGTGTTTATGTCTCTTTCTGCTGGGCTCTCAATTAAAAGCTGAGAAAAAAATCCATTAAAGATGGATTAGCAACTCATTCACTACAAAGATCTGGAACCAAAATATTAAGACTAATGTGAATTAAGTCTGCATGGAAGTATCTGGCATTCCAAAAATAACATGCTGTGATAACCAAGGACAGGATCCACAGAAACAGAGCTGGGAAACACCGTGCGATATGTTGCTTTCGTCACAAGAAGGCCCATAAACAGACAAGGCAACAGCAAAGATGGTTTGTCAGCAGAAGACAAATATGCTCTGATAAGAGGATAATGACAAGGTTACCACATTGCATGTGCCACTCCTCTTGGTGTCATTCCAACAGGAGGATGGACTAGAGCCACAAAGATTCCCAGAAGGAGGGAGCAGCAAAGACACTTTTCAGCAACCTCACCCAAGATTTACGGCAGCTGAAGTAAGCACGATTCTCAGCTGCTGGATTCTTAAAGGCAATCTAGAAAACAGCTCTCTTTAACGATCCGTTTGTCATCGCCAGTAAAGAGGAAGCCAAGAAATGAAGTGAGGATTCAGCACAGAGTTCCTTATCCTCAGTGTTGCACACAAGCAATCCCATGTGGATGCTGGTGTCTTGGTGACCGTGTGTGGTGTGAGAGTGTGAGCGAGTGAAATCTGTGAGAGCGTGAGAGAATCAGCTCTGTTGAACACCACCTCCCCTTCCTGGGAAGTCTTCCACCAAGCTTTGCTGCACCGCTAGTTACGGTTAGAGCCTGTGACAGTTACAAATCTCCAAAGATTCTCCAGCAAAAATTCCGGAGAGTAAAGGCCCAACCCCTGCATGTAAAAAAACCAGAGCAAACCTAACCTCTGACACTGAATCCTCCTGCTCTGTTCAGACAGTCTAGTGACTGACCCATATCGCCCACTTCTTCCAGGAGAACAAGGTTGCTTGTATAAAGTCAGAACAGTCATATTAGCCCAGTTTTTAAAGAACACTTTGAGTTACCTTTAAAAATAAAATTGGTAAAATAAAAACCAAGTCCTTACAGTATGTTTGAAAAATGATTCATTGCACTCAAATTCTCTCTAGGTCTTTTAAAAGGCAACCATTTTTAAGAACAGGGTTGTTAAGTTTTAACTGAAATAGTTTTATAAAACTTTATAAATATAATTTCTTTTTATAAATATTTTTATAAAACTAATAAACTAATGTACTGCTAATAGCAAATGGGGGCATACTTACTTTTTTCCCCCCCATGAAGTAATGCATAGAACAAATGAAGGAAAAAGGCTAACATCCTAAGTTTGTAATGAGAGAGTCTGACTTTCGAACAGCCATTTTGGCATGAAAGAACATGCTGGAATGAGATACTGCTTTCTGAATTTTCCTCTGGGATTAATTATTGCCTACACCACAAGTTTATGCTTACGCAAGTCAATTAGCATCTTTACAAATTTGCTAAATAATTTTTGCCACACTTTTCATAGCACAGTGCTATCCTTTCTCTGCAGTAGAGACTTGGTCTCCTTTGCAGCTCAAAAACCAGCCTGGTGGACACCTGCTCTTAACAACCAATGTTGATCTACCGGGAAAAGTAGGAAATATCTGAGTAATTCATAATGCTTTGTATGTTCTTTTTTTTAAGGCCTTCATTACTGCTGTTCCGTACTTACAGAAATACTCAAATAGAATTCTAAAATCCAAATCTCTGGAGCAGCAGAATGTGCCACGAACCACAGGGAGGACACATGAAGGCAGGTATTTTACATTTTTATATTTACTTTGACCTACAACCTCTACCATCACAAGCTTCCTTCCATTGTAAAGGCAGTTAAGTGTCACAATTACTGTTGAGCAATACAGCTGGAGCTTGTGAATCACTTTGGTGAATGTGTGGAACCCCCTCCAAAAAAGCTTACAAAACACCTCTAGGCCCATTACTCACCCAGATAGTAATCTTTTAATTAAATCTGTTCAAACTGTGACTATAAAGATAGCAGCTTCTATGTTTAACAGGTTTGTTTTACTCAAGATATATCAACTCCTCGCAGTCTCAGAGCAAATTTAACAGCAGATGTGACTGGTGGTTTATTTTTATGACCTCATGTAATATCTGAAAGTGTTTCACGAGACAGGATCCTGCAATCCTCTGTAAAATTTAATTTGCCTTAAATCCTTCTGCCAAGCTTCGAGATAAGGATATATTTCCAAATACTCACTTTGGTGATGGTCCTTAAAATAGCAAGTCGATCTTCAGGTGGTGGCAAACCCACATAGAGCGTTTTATCCAACCTCCCAGGACGCAGGATAGCTGGGTCAATTATATCTTAGGGAGGGAAAAAAAAAGAAAAAAAGAAAAAATTATCCCTTTAGGAAAGTATACAAATGAGAAGGAATATATGCATACTTGTACTGAGATTCAAAGAAGCATTTGAGCCACTATGTGAAGCTCTGAGCATTAAAGTAGCTGACTGAAGTAGTTTCATCTCTGTCAAGTATGAGCCTCTATTACCCAGTAAACCGTGTCTGCTCGAAGACGGCTCATAAATACCAGTTTCGCCTCTTCACAAATGAAGACAAATCTATCTTCGGCAATACAGCAGCAGAACTATACATTTTTACTGTCATACCAAGCATGGGCAAGTGAGAAACTCCACATTAATTCATAACAAGGGAAAAAAATGCTTCCAGTTTTTTTCTATTGGAAGGAACTCTACCTCTATTAACCATTGCAAATCTGCTTGAGCGGTACAGTGATAAATTAATAACAAGTACACATGGCAAATCATAAAATTAACTATGTAAACAATTTTACTGGTCAATTACATTTCTACAACATAATAATTTTCTGAATGGCAAAACAGGAAGCCTGTGAAAACATAAAGCACAGCTGCAAAGTACAGAATTTGTGTCCCAGGAAGAACTCCAAATGTTATGATATGTGGAGAAGTAAGAAACCACAAATCATCACAAATGGTTTTTAGAAAACCATTCAAAGCTTAAACGTAATAGAAATGCCCAGCAGCTTTTTAGCACCACAAGGTTCAATATTGAACTTCCACAATAGTAGGTCAGGATATAAATACTAAGGACTATTAGTATAACCAGAAATACAAACAGGGCACATGACCTGGGAAAGACCTCAATTCCTCCCCAGATTTCAGCACAAACTGCCTGGGTGATGTTTTTAAATGCTTCTTGAGGCCCTGTTTCCCCATCTACCAAAAACAATCACAGTATTACTTGCTCTATTTCACTAAGGAATTCTATTTCATGTAGATGTGGCACTTAAGGACATGGTTTCCTGGTGGACTTGGCAGTGTTAGGTTTACAGTTGGACTTGATGATTTTAAAGGTCTTTTCCAACCTAAACGTTTCTATGATATCCTACATACTACAGCAATGTGAACAGCAAAGTGACAAAAACACCCACAGTGTAAATAAAGAAAACTGTTTTTTAGTATAACAGCCTTTTCTGAAGTCTGTGAGTTACATAGATGCGTTAGATACATAATGCACGAACCTTACCCAAAAGTAACAGTTGAAAGTTACACCTAAGTCTTAAACTGGAAACTATCAAGGACTCCAAACCAAGCTGAAACACCCTTGCAATTGTTACATCCTCTTGACAAAATGTAGCTAACACACCACCTACAAGCCTTCATGAATATTAAAGATGAAGAACTGGGAAGTCAAGCTGCTAATCCTTACTGTACAGAGGTTTAAAAGAAAAACAAAACAAACAAAAAAATCCACCACCCAACCCCCAAATGAGTAGCATGGAAGCAAAGCCATCCCTTTTTTGCAAATGTAAAAGTTTTCTTAACTCTGCTGAGACTCCAACCACCTGCGTAGTCTCACTTCACAAAGACATGCATAGTTTTGTTCAAGTTACTGTCTCACCGATGCTTAGAGGAGAAAAACAGAATGAGATGCATATTAAAAATTGCTCCACTCTTTTTCTTGGACAAAAGCAATTTCCCCCCCACCAAGATATGGCAGCCATGGCCAGGCATCTATGCAGGCAAAAATCAGCTACTGCCAATGTGACGAGAATGGTGAGGGGGCAAAAAGGAAGAACTTGATGTATTACTTTAAGCCAGACCAGATGAAACAAGAGTTAAACAGAATCCCTGCCGTGGCAGGCCCAGACAAAAACATCTTTCTTATACATGTGTGCTATGTAATACTTGATCCTGCTTCTGGCACAAGTGCACTTCCCTGTGTTTGTGTCTCTGTGGACGGAAGTCTTGCCACATTATTAAGATGACAACATTCGCTCAACAGATCAATTACAAACATCAAAACAAATGCTCTCAATAAGGACTGCATTACAACACCACGCACCTGAGAACTTCTCCATTCTAAACTTACAAAAGCTCTTTTAAAATATTAAGCTCGATATGGAGAATAGTGCTTCGGTTTTGCACGCTGAGGACTTGCCACGCTATTTGTCCCATGATACAAAGTTAGTGATACAGTCATCCATTTGTATTTAAGTTACTAAATTGTCCACATTCAAAGAGTTACCCAAACGCACACAGACTCAATAAGCCACAGTAATGTTAGCTCACGATGAGAAGACCATACCAGAGTTTAATATACAGATCTACACCCTCCATCTCCCTGTGAGTCAATTCACTTCACTCTGCGGGTTCAGAGTGAAGGCCTGAAGTTCTTGAAAATTCAAGTAATTTAACGCAGAAAATTAGTATTTACTCATTGGTCAAACTCACTCGTGAGACACACTTCATATCTGTTTAAAGAATTGAATCATGCTTCCCTTTTAGGAATTTCAAAGCATTCCATCCTGATAAATAACAATGTTCTCTCCGTGTCTATTATCTTGAAACTTACCTAAAACAGAGGAGAGTCAACTAATTTTAGATACATTTAGCATTTTAATGAAGTAAGGTAGTTATCACAGATTCCTCTTTCAAAGCCTATTTTCTCTCAAGTTTGAAAGTGAAACATGGAAACATAACAACACACAGCACTTCCTTTCCAAGCAGTTTTCTCACAGGGAGAATATACTTCTACTAAGAGAATCTCTAGTTAATAATTTTCCGTCCTAGTTTTCTGAGGTAGTCAGTGGTGGTGACTCTGTTGCTACAAGACAGTAGTATCATTTTCCAAATAATTTGTCAAAAATCACATAAGATGACATTTAGAGAACATCCATTCCTTGTTTTTAAAGGTTAAAACATGCACCAACATCTAGAGAATTAGCTAACATTTCAGTTTGCTACACTGCTCTCCAAACTACTGCAAAATTGTATCCTCATTAAATTTTATTGAAAATATCATCGTGTGAAGCTCTATAATGTGACATTCTATTGTCCTATAATACAATCTATTATTCTCACACTCAATTCCAGTTGATTATTCACGTCTTATCTAAACTCTACAGGAGTCAACAACATTTAGAGAAGTTCAGTGCATACCAGCAACGACGACTATTTTGCTGAGTCCATCAAACTTCTATACTCACTACAGCTTTTAAAGTTATATTTGGAGTATACAACATCTAGGGCTTCACACTCATGACGTTCTAGAACACGGGCTCAGGAGCCCTAAAAGGTTTTCTGAGACTCCAGATGAACATTGCAATTAACGACTTCGTTCCTACACAACAAACAAACCCCACTAAAGTTACTGTGAAAGATATATAACATTAAAGGACTGGTGAAATGCAGAAACATAATTTCTGTGAATTAGAACTATCACGAAAGTAATTGTTCAATGCCTCACATATTAGCTGCTTTTCTTAGATCTTATCTTACCTTTAATTCCGCAAAGTGTATAAACAGGTATAAACATAACAAACAAAAAACCCAAACCAAAACTGTAACTATTGTCAGAGACCAAAGATTATTTTTTTTACTGTGTTTCAAAACATGTGGTTCAGGTGAATAGCTCTAGAAAAGTAACATAAACTTGCTAAAGAAAAATAGAACTCACTGAAACTAGAACCATACTATTAAGGTAACAGTTGAAGAGGAATTTTGCAAGAATTAACTTTAAAAAGCTACTGAAAAAGACCATGAATAAAAGCAAAAACACCACCACAATTTATGCCAAGCCTAAATCACTATCAGTTTGTGGTGTTTCGCTGGTTTCTGGTCTGTTTCCTCAGGTTACACACAGTTCCTCGGATCCCCTGCTGCTGTCAGCATTTCTCTAAAGGGTTTATAAATGTTCAAAGCCTGCAGAAGCAAGAAAAAAAGCAGGAGGCAGCAGTATCCAGTACTGAAACACACTGGTAACTAGAAAATTCTGGGAAATTACAGACCTTAATTAACAGTAGTGCTTGATGTTTTTTTAAGTACTTAGTCTCAGATTTTGGGAAAGAAGTAGACTGAAAAATATAATTATTCTGACCCATAAAGTTTCTAACAGGACGTGACATTTCTGCCTCTTCTTTTTTCCCTCCTTTCTCTTTTTAATGACATTGAATGCTTTAAAAGTTTAATCCTCTTCAGACAAAGTTTGAAATTGGTTCTGCATTTAGGTGGAAGGAGATTGAGCTGGGAATTCTGCATCCCTGATAATTTAGCAGCAGTCAAGAAAGATCTACAGAGGACTTTCAAAGTCATTGAGTAAATGCGAAAAAACATTCAAATACACTGTTTTTAAGGGCAGATCAAAGGCATATTTCAACACCACCAGAAAAAGAACTACCGTTTGCAGATTGCATATGATAAACAAAAGGACCAATCTATTGTGTCTGCTGTTTTGGCAAATGGGAATTAGAGTGTTCTGAGTCCTTAAAGGCTATTACAAAAAGAGAATGTGGCAGTCTTCGGCCATGGGGTACATAAAACACCCCCACTTCACAATAAAACCTTGTCACAACTGTGCCAGGAACATACCTTGACACCAAAACTGGTTAAGCTACTGCTACCCTACTGCTAGTACTATTATTATAATAATATATTTATGAGTGAAGACACTTTGGCACTTTATCTCCTGTCCAGCTGAGGAAGGGAGTGACAGAGGAGCTTTGGTGGGCACCTGGTGGCCAGCCAGGGTCAACCCACCATATCCATTCACAGAATTTGCAGAGACATTCATACCCTTCAATGTGATGATTATATTCGTTATCCCCACCTTCACACTTTCTTTACGTTTGGCATTTTTACCTCAAATTCACTTTTTTCATCGATGTCACTGGCTGGTAATACACCACTGAGTTCACGCCTAACGAACTTCCCAGCTTCTCTCAAATACTGGCTCAACCCTTGTTACTCAGGAAAGTTTTGTAATTCTAATTGTTCTGCTAAAATAAAGCAGTACCTCTATCACTGCAGCTGAACAAGGCAACAGTGACTTTTTAAAACAAAATAAATCCCCAAATATGGAGGTACTTTATACCAACATAATGGTAAAACCGCCTCCAGTATAAGGCTTATAAAAGGATGGATTAACAACTGCGCAGATGTCTGTATTCCCAGCAAAGATGGGCATTAGGAAAAACCTCCCCCACACTAGAATTCATATGTTGAAATCACCATCTGAGCAACATTTACTCTAAAATGTCCCTTGTAAAGCTACTAAGCTACTTGCACCCGGCTGCCTCTAGGAGAGGAGTCATTAGCTAATAAGGCTGGTTTAATATAAATACTCGTGCCATTGTAACAACTTTAGTGAGAGATCTTCTCCTCAGGCAAGTTGATGACACTTGTCCTAACACCCTCGGTACATCCAACTCTATCTATATATAGATGTTCTACATTGTATAACCTTATTTTCTACATTTCATTAGATAGGTCAGAATCATCAAGCTCATGCTAGGAAAACTTTAAATCAAAGAATTTCTACATGCAGATACAGATTTAAGCATCTGCTTCTCATACTTCACCATGTAGAAGCATGTCACGGTGCAAAGAGTTCAAGAGACAGGAACACTTTCCTCAAAATCTTTTTTGAGGAAATTGGAAATTTTTTGACCATTGGAAGCCAAACCCACCTCATACTTGTGCATTTTAGGTGATTTCAGACCAAATTTTCCTTAATCTATAGGACCCAAGCAATCTGTCAAGTATTTTAACTTTCTTATCTTCCAATTTATATCCAGAGTAGCTCTGCTACTATTTTTCCCTGTTAAGCCACTTCTCATCAGAATTCCACATCTTGTCCTTACTTAAGAGATGCATCGATGAAACCACTAACTGGATCTTGTTGTTACCAGTAATTTGCCAAATATATGCAAGCAGCAAAAAACATATAGTACATGTTTTAGTTCTCTTTTGTTCTTTTTGATCATCAAAGTCCAATTACCTCAGATATCTTTCAAACCATTTTACAGCAATGGTATCAGGTGCTAATTAAGATATGTTTTAAAGAGGTTGCTTCATCTCACATTGTCGCAAGAATGTGGAACAGACTAATTGATCAGTAAAGGTTTGGATTTGAGAAGACACTGTAATTTTTAGTACAAACCAAGGTTAGTCATACAGTTCAAGATGACATGATTTCATTAGAAGAGAACCAAAGATGTCTGATTTCTCTTGGTTATGATTTTTAGGTCCTTACCTGGCCTGTTTGTGGCAGCCATAATGAAAACCTGCCGACGATTCTCCAGACCATCCATCTCTGTCAGTAACTGGTTAACTACACGGACACTGGCTCCTGACTTTAAAAGGAGAAAATTGTCAACAAAATTGAGGAAAACAGTGGGAATGTAAATATTTCAAAGTAAAAGCAAGAAAAGATTTACTAGCTCCCTGACCTGAAATACTCCTCAAAGAAAAAGTTTCTTTTTCACACTTTCAAGGTAGTTGCATTCTGGATTTCTACTGTCATATTCTTAGCATGTTTCCTCCCCAAATTCACACTACCTATACACCTGCCACACATTTTAACATGTGGCAAACCTTTTCTTTCCCATTAAAAATGAAGGAGTTCACCTAAAGAAGAACATACAGATGTTTATACTAATCACTCTCACATCTACCTCAACAATAACATCCAAAACTTCTCAATATTCAGGTTTTTAGGGAAAAAAAAGTTCTCAAAATATTTAAAACTCTGAAAGTTAACTCCATAGTAATGTAATCCTATAACCAAACTCAATAGCCTAATCAGAATTTCATTCTAGAGTTGGGGAGACAGAGAGAGAAAGCACAGGAGCTAGAGAACAAGAGTTCAATTATACAGTTTGGAAACACCAAACACCTCTGAGTTTTAATTACGAATCCCAAGGATTGTCACTGGTCTCACAGCCAGAGTAATAAAGCCAGGAGTCTCCCGCCCAGGTAGTTCCTCTATATGACAAAAGGAGCCTGTGAAGAGTGGGGCCGGGCTTCTAGGCACCACATTGCTGCCTGCTGTTGCCACCACAGAAGCAAAATACAGTGAGGCCATTTGTTCCCTCTCCTTGGCTACCATCTATGGTGTTTGGTGCCCAATACTCGACACCTTCTTTTTTGGCTCTGCGGGAATCACCAGTAGAATATCTATCGCCAGCAGAGTATCATAAACCAGATGCATTTTCTCTGCATAAAAGACAGATTGGTTTTCCTTTCAACACACTAACAGTGTGCGCTAATACCACCTCCCCAAAGTAGAAGTTAAGCCCAGGCAAGACAGAGAAAACTTCACGGGTGGAATAACTCTGAAATCTAATGCATTCCAGTTATGCTGCTGCCTCAAATATTTGCATGACCCAATTCATGTTGTTCAACCAAATACATACTTCATGCAAGCATTACCGTTGCATACAGCTGGCAGGATCTGGTGATAAATGAAACATGATAAATTGCACTCTTTCATTTTTTCCTACAGCTCTACACAGCCATTGGTGGAAATACACACATTCTCTGGGTATTTTTTTCTACAAACACATACTAAAAAACGTATTAAGCTGTATAATATGTGACCACATATTTTTTCTTCAAATATGCAAAAGCCTATTGGATTGTTTTTCTTGGGAGATATTGAATGTAGTACATTTCCAGGTACTTCTGTTGCTAGTACAATGCCACAAAAGCTGCGACAGAGATAATCTATTTATGGAGATACTTTAAGACAGACTCACTTCATGGTCAGACCTCCGAGGGCACAAAGCATCAACTTCATCAAAAAATATAACACAAGGTGCTGAATTCCTAGCACGCTGGAATACCTGACGTACAGCACGTTCGCTTTCACCAACATACTGAAACAAATGACAAATCACAGCAAAACAATGTAAGACATGAAGATTTTGCCTGAAAAATAATCACAGTTTTCAACACTATTTGAGGTGCTTTTCAAGGGAGAACTGCAACCTGCTAGCCAGTTTACTGCTGATAACAGTCTGTTATCTCTATTTCCTTATGGATCAAGATTTACATGGGAACTAGTTGTCACGGGCTCACTTTTGATAGTCTGCATTCAGAGTTTAACAGAATTCCTGCTTTCCGGGGAATAAATCTAACTTGTCATCAGCTGATGAGAATTAACAAATACAATCTTCACTAATGACCCTGTTGTTCTTCAGCTGTTCATAAACAAATCCAGTGAGCAATTTGAACACAATGAACATCCGAGGTTCATACAGTAGATGCCCCAAGACATGAGGGTTGGTGGCAGGGGACTGAACAGTAAGCCAGAATTTCACTTTGAATAGTAAACTGCAGGGGTGAGGGTTGCCAGTTTGTAAATGCAAACACTTAATTTTTTTCCAAAAGAACATGCTTTAATACAATTTATGCCTTAACAGAGTCTCTGAATTACAGCCAGACATTTTCTCTTGACTCCACAAGGAAGTAGGGCTCCTCATTATCTTAGAGTTGTACTTCCTTCCTGTATCAGTACTTGAAGTACACCCAAAAAATTGTTTGGGAAAATAATTGTCACATCCAGTGTTTTGTTTTTAGCTTCCACATTATTGATAAGCAGGCAACTGCCATGGTCTTCTGAGATGTGGGCTGCTGCTCTCTTGCTCAGTTCAACACATTCTCTTAACTCAAAAAGGGACTGAAGTTTTATCACAACACTTCTCAGTTCAGTGCTTCAAAAACTCAGACCACAGCACTTTTATCTGTTAACATTTTAAAATCTTTAAAAATCACTTTGACCAACTAAAAAGCACATTGCTTTCCAAGGCTGCAAATGTCCATTAAGAATCTAAAATGACTGGCAGAACACATTTCTAAACCTTGAAGCTGAAACATTTATTTTGCTTAGCAAAAGCTACTGATTTGCAGTTACTCATCACCAATTGTTCTCTCACTATAGATTTGAATTTTTGTTCTTTTTCCTAATCTACACAAAAGCAATGATGCATGTAGTTGGCCAGTTAGAAATCCTGCTTCAGTCAAGAAGGCTCCATCTGCCAGGTAATTTAAACCAAGATATACACTTTAACTACCCAGACAGCTTTTTCCATTTCACATGAACAACTTCACTGCTGAAAACTTGAAGCAGAGGTTAAATGAGGCAACTTCAGTTGCACCATTATCGGTTGTGTAACTATCAGGAATTTTGCTTTCCCCACACTTTGGAGAAGAATTCCATAAATAACAAAAGCATGATGATTACTGCATACCATATTTAGCAGTTCGGGACCCTTCACAGAGATGAAGTTCAGTCCAGACTCATTTGCCACGGCCTATCAAAAAGGAAAAGGCAGATGTGTACACAAAACACACATTTTTCATGTTTTCTTTAGTTCTGTCCATAGAATGATAAACAAACTTAAGGAAAGGAACACAGTTATCAACTGTTTGTAAACTACAGAAAACAGTACAAAGTATAATTATATGCAATTAAGAGTGGGAAGGGGGCAGGGAATTTAGCAAGGTGTTCTCTCTATTTAATGAGGCAGCGTTCCAGATTCACACCCAACTCCCTCCCCCATATTAGCTGAACAATTCTTAATAATTAGTGGGAGCTAAAGAGACACTCAAGTACATAAAAGCATTTGAAAACAAAGATGAGTGACAATCTGGAAATTTGCACAATTATCTGCACTTCATGGGAAGAACTGAAATGCTCGAGCAGGAAAACACAAGTATCTGCAGTAAGGCAAGTATAAGAAATAAAAATACATAAATATAATAGTGTAGACTACTTCCAAATATATATTTTATTTACAGTGAAATATTCCATAGAAGTGGTTATCTAACAGAGTTTCTCCCCATCTTTGCTACTTCCTTCTTAACCAACTTCATTCCTTCAAGTTTTACAGTAATTCCCACTCAATTCAAGCAAAATTGTAACTTTATGACAACAAAACCACATAACTTCAGCACAGAGGCCCAAATTTAATTTTCTGATGGGAAGTGGTGCAAAAGCCCAACTTCTGTATCATCCAGATTCAGTCATTCCTACAAAAACATCCACTACAGGAAGGTTCTCCAGTACTTTTATAGACGTTTAGAAAATGTATTACCTTGGCTAAGAGTGTTTTGCCACACCCTGGAGGTCCTGCAAGTAGGACACCAGCTGGAGTAGTCAGGCCCAGAGCTTTAAACTGCTCTGGGTTTCGCACCGGTGCCTATAAAAGAAATTATCAGTTATCTGTGACCAAAAGCTAACATGAAACTTTCCATTTCAGTTACAGCTAGATGAAAAATCATTCATGAGCAAGTTCTTTATTCCATTTCTTTATAGGCTAAAAGAACAGTCGATCAGCATCTTACTATCTTGCACCGTAAGCACCATTATTCAGAGGCAGAGATTATATTTACCTAAATTCTCATCTGAAGGTGTTAGCGTCATGTATTCCTCTGACTGGCAGTGAGGCTGCTAACCTTCCAGCTAAGTAGTCTCCAACTGTTTGTGTGGCAGTTGTATAACTAAGGTTATTCATAGAATCATGGAATGGTTTGGGTTGGAAGGGACCTTAAAGATCATCTAATTCCACCCCCCTGCCATGGGCAGGGACACCTCCCACCAGACCAGGCTGCTGAAAGGCCCGTCCAACCTGGCCTTGAACACCTTCAGGGATGGAGCATCCACAACTTCCCCGGGCAAGTTCCAGTTGCCTTTTTCCATCCTCACAGGAAAGAATTTCTTCCTAATATCTAATCTAAATCTCCCCTCTTTCAGTTTAAAACCACTACCCCTCAGCCTATCACTCCACTCCCTGATTAAGAGTCCCTCCCCATCTCTCCTGTAGCCCCTTTAGGGACTGGAAGGGGCTCTAAGGTCTCCCCAGACCCTTCTCTTCTCCAGGTTGAACAATCCTAACTCTCTCAGCCTGTCCTCACAGCAGAGGGCTCCAGCCCTCTGAGCATCTTCGTGGCCTCCTCTGGCTTTGCTCCAATATCGATCTTAGATTTTTACAGTTCAAAAAATGTGGGGTTTGGGTTTTTTTGGGGGTTTTTTTGTTGTTTTTTTTTAATACAGAGTGTTTGAATGCTTATTGTAAATTTTAACCTGCATTTGGATTGAAACTCCCCACTTCTGGGAGGGACAGGGCACTGCTCCTCAAACTCCAGCTGGCTTTGCAGTGGAAAAATGGAAAAAAGCAGCAGGCTTGGAGGTTGGGCTGATAGAGGGAAGGCTCCAGGGATTTCTGTGGTGCAAACTGCTGGGCAGAAGGCCATGGATGAAATCCTGCTGCACCTGGGCAACACCAGCATTAAAACATGGGGCATTCTCTTGCACTGCTGAAAGGGCTGAGCACCCGCCTGGTGCTCAAGGAGGAGGAGGCACGTGCTGCTCACATCAAGGGTTTCAACAGCCCTCTTAGTCCCAACACTCGAAGATAAGCTCTTTGTGTCAGCGTTGGCAGTGGCAGCTGTCTGAGAGAAAGCTTATTGCCAGCGTGGGCTCTGACCTGCACTCCCAAGGCCATCTGTGAGGTCCCACAGCACTTAATGGAGCTGGATTTAGGGAAAACTATTGGTGTCACAAGAGCTTTCCTTACATGAGAAGCTTGGACAGGACAGCAGCATTTTTTCTCTCTGTTGTCATTACTTTTTAGGAGAGATAACGAAAGTTTTAAGCCACATTAAATGCCACTGCTGGCTGAGTTACACTGCCCGATCTGATCCTTCCACGGCTTCATATGAGCCGAGGCTGCTCTCCTTTCAAAATCTATGAGAAGCTGCAGCTTTTCCCTGCTGGCCAGACCTTATTTCCTCTCCCCCCCTCCCCAGCCTTTGCATTTCACAAACTCCTACCAAGAGTGTCTGACACTTTGCCTTTCAGGGCAGCCTTCTAATTGCCGAAAAGTCAGATCCCCAATCCACATCCCATCAAAGGTGATAATCAGGGGAGCTCCTGGCCTCTGGCTGGGAACAGCTGGAGTCTGGGAAAGGGGAACCCGGGGCAAACAGGATGGGGGAGGCAGAGATCCCGCAGGACTTTGATACCTTTAGAGGAGCCTCTTAACATTCTCAACTAGTTTTTGCCATTAGTTTAATGTGAAACTAGCTCCTGTGCAAAGTCCTGGGTTTGCAGCCAAGACCCGAGCTCCTCTGTCCATTCCCGGAGCAGGAGAGCAGCCTGTGCAATTTCAGTGTGTTTCAGGATAAAACAGAATAAAAAGCTGCTCACGACTGTTGCCTCCTGGCCTCTGCTCTAGGGGTACGAGGGCACTCCAGAGCTGCTGGGGTTTCCTACAGCTAAGCCAGCAGAACGGGCAAGAAACAGTTTTTTATCTGGAGATACTGGGCTCTGCAAAGTCCCTCCATAGCTCTCAGTATTCTTTCTGACAAAGCTGACTTGGAGCTTTTTTTTTTTAAAGCTATTTAGTAATTTTGTTTTCAATGTACTCCTAATATTTTTGTGTTTTTCTCTTTACATTTTCCTTCTTCCGATTTCCTCAGTGATGATAAATCTGCCCCTTTGAAAGTTCAAGTACCTGTATCCCCTTTAGAAGTTTGTTTTCTGTTTGCTGAAAATGAACGCGACCAGTTCACAATCGCTGCTTCTTAGATGGCCACTAACTTCCAGCCCAGTGGTCAGTGACCCTGTCACCCTTAGGAGGTCTCAGCTGGTCACTGTACGCTGAGTACAGAATCATAGAATGGTTTGGGTTGGAAGGCACTTTAAAAATCATCCAGTTCCAACCCCCCTGCCCTGGGCAGGGACACCTCCCACCAGACCAGGTTGCTCAAAGCCCCATCCA
>JAOXJK010000023.1:13655111-13671734 GCA_025774025.1 Xenus cinereus | reverse complement strand
CCAGAGCCTTCTCTTCTCCAGGCTGAACAACCCCAACTCTCTCAGCCTGTCCTCACAGCAGAGGGGCTCCAGCCCTCGCAACATCTCTGTGGCCTCCTCTGAACCCTTTCTAACAGGTCCATGTCCTTCCTGTGCTGAGGACTCCAGAGCTGGACACAGTACTCCAGGTGGGGGTCTCTCCAGAGCCAAGCAGAGGGTCAGAATCCCCTCCCTCGCCCTGCTGGCCATGCTGCTGGGGATGCAGCCCAGGATGCGGGGGGCTTTCTGGCCTGCAAGCGCACATTGCCGGCTTGTGTTGAGCTTCTCATCAACCAACACTCTCAGGTTACTGGTATAAAACTCGTAGAACACGTAAGATTCAGTAATAATGAACCTATTGTATTCATGCTTTCAGTTTTCAGTAAGTGAAATGTTAAATACATGCACCAGACTTGTAACAAATTTGAAAGGAAATTACAGAAGTCTAACTATTTTAAATGAAGATGTTGCAAAATTTCTAGTTTGTAGCATGTTAGAACTCCTGTGCAGCACGTTATACCTTAAATAAATATTAAAACCTAAACAAGCATACTTTATTTCCTGCATAAGGGTAAGTGCAAAAAGTCTTTGAAATTGAGGTTAAAGCATACCAATATTGCCATAGTCAGCTCCTCCCGAACATCCTCCAGGGCTCCAATATCTGCCCATGTCACATCAGGAATTGTGACAAAGCCTTCTCTCTTGGCAGAGGGTTGCACTGATGACAGCGCAACAATAAAATCATTCATCTCAATGCACAGCTTCTGCAGCTGGTCCTCAGGCAACGGGTCTTGATTTTTCAGCAAATCCAAAAGTCTGTGCAATTCATCCTTAGGATCCATGGAAAGGGAGAGAAAAAGATTAGGCACTGGATTAGATTTTAAGAACCTTTCTTAAGGGCTTTTTCAAAGCAATGCTTGCTTCAACTGTAATATTAATTACTATAAAATAAATTACTACGTACAGTGCACACAAAATATGCAAAATAACATTAAACATCAACATTAATGATAAAAACATTCCAGGAGAGCACTAGGTACATTTAACACTTGTGAAAGCACTGAGCTAACAGACTACAAACTTGACTTAGATAATACAGAAACAGAGTGGGCACGTGTATTTTGTCTTCAAATTCTCCCTACTGGTTCTCCCACGCTGATCAGGAGAAAGTTCTTTCCATGCCAAAATTTCCAAAATATGTATTAATTACATGTATTCTTTTAATAAGAAATTAATCTCAAGAGAAAGCGAACAACTCTGCTGAACAGCACAATTTTGACAATTTGCAGAATATTCAGTTACTCTTAACACACTTTTAGATTCTACATTTTTATTTAACGTAATCTGATTCCAAGTCATCAACTCATTTCCTCAGATTGATTAGACCTGGTTTTGTAACCAGGCCCTGATAAACTTTGGGCAAAGAGAAGAGAGATCCAGGGGAATGCTTTCTAATGCTGTCCCATCGTTCAGACCTCAGTGCCCCAGGCAGAGATATTCCAGTTTCCCCAATCAGTTCCTTACTGGGGAAACTGTATGAGAAAATACCAGATCAAAGAACCTTATAACTTCATAACATAAATACATCCCTGTTCTAATACGGAAAGGCAGGATCAAAGCAAATTGATACTGGACCACAAGTAAAACTATACCAGGATTTTCATTATAAGATAGAGAAGAAAAAAAAAAATTGTAAAAACTTTTCCATATTTTTTTCCTACAGCAGTATATGGGAAAAGCACCACCTCCTATTCATTGCAACTGAGGTAACTCTACAACTGACCACAAAGAAACAGAAGTGTTTATAGTGCCTGATATTAATTTTAAGCCCTCTCTCCTTAACAGAACCATTAAGAGAAACTCTGAAATAGCTGAGACCACTGGGTTTGTTTACTTGAATTGTGTGAATGACTTTTAAAAGTTTTGTATGTTTATTTTTTCCATTATAAACATAATGTAGTGGGTTTAATGACAATAGGCTGTATTAGACTATGTCAACCTCCTGCCAGCTATCAAAACATGGCTCTGTTAGGATTAGACTTCCTCATCCTCAATAACCCCTTTGATCATGGTGATGTTGATAAGAGCTGCAACTACCTGCCCCTCCCCGCTTTCTTTTGGCTACAGCAGGCCCCAGGAAACACTGGGAGGAATCCAGTATGATTACGTTACTCTCATACAAAGGCTCACTACAGCTTTTTACACTGTTTCTTGTTAATTACAGCAACAGTTTGCTTTGACAGTCCTTCTAAAACAGAATCGGAGCACAATGTGGATTTAAAATCACTTTGGTTTACTTCTCCAGGCAAATCTTTGGGAAGCCTACACAAAATTTCGAGAAGTAGGGCCAAGAATTTCTATATAAAGATGTTCTGGTTCATTGACCACAGCATGTTACTTGGATGACAGAATAATTCTGGCACTGGAAGTGCTATTTTCTGCAACAGAATTCCAGCTGTACTGCACATTAGCAGCTTAACTCGCGTTGCTAAACCAACTTTTCTACTGGATAGTCAAAATTACTCTTCCTTAAACTTGCTACTTGCTACTAGACACCACATGCCCAAGTAATCACATAGCTAGAGATAAAATGTAAACTGCATAAATATTTCTAGACTTTGGCTAACTGTAACTACACCAGGTCAGGAAAGAGCCCCATAATAGCTATTTCCCTGAGGGCACATCAATCAGCTTGGTAAATGCTCAGTGAAAGTGAGCATTTTTTGCAATTATTTTTACAATTCTCTTGCAGTCAATACACTTTTGAAGAGAGATATAGCAACTATTTAAAAATCTGGTCTGCTAGAAAACAAAACAACATAACACAGACAACAATGAAAAATCCAAGGAAAATAAGACACGTTGTATAAAACATTAACATGATTTTTAGAAGGTCTGGGTTTTAAGAGCCACTTATTCAGACCCGTTATACATGTCATTAGGAGTTAAACTTCTGGCTTAGGAGGCGATATTTCTAAATCTAAATTTAATATTAAACAGGGCATAGATGTTTAAAATTTTATGAGCAATGACTTTCACAACTACAAAATGGCTCAATTCTTAAGATACTGGAGGCACGTGCTTCAAGGAACAAATACCTGAGGAGGAAGTTCTAGTTGTTGGGTATCCTCTTCCACCAGGATGTCTGTTCCTGTTCCCGTGCTTTCCTCAGCTGTGTTTCCTCCAGCATGTACGTGTTTCCTTTTCTGCTCCTCAGATTTTATCAGGATCCTGCTCACTGTGCACATGGCTGCCTCACGACAAAGTGCCATCAGATCAGCCCCTACGTAGCCCGGAGTCAGCCGTGCTAATTGATGAAATTCAAAGGACTCCGGGAGTTTAAGTTTTCGACACAAAGTCCGAAGAATTCTAATCAAGTAGGGAGGAAAAAGAACAATAAAATAAAGATGAAGGTGCAGGCTTTTTTATTTTATTATGGAAACAAATAGCATTAATTTAAAGTCTCTTTCAGTCCACGTGATCTGAAGTAGTACAGTGGGAACGGTTTTCTCTCAACTGACACTGAAACCCACAAAACTATGCTATGTATTTCCTTTCAGATCTTAAAGAAAAACCAACAGCATTAACCAGGCAACATCAATCAGTGGGTAAAAGCTAGTTTTGCTGAATCTAAACAGTACAGATTCTTTAAACCTTAGTTTGTGATTCAAAATTGACAGAGTAGACCTCAGACTGTACCAGAGATGCGCACAAGTTATCCGTTGAGATATTGAACCCTGTATTCCTGACAACCTTAGTCTGCATCGTCTGTTCCATCCCACTTTTATTTATTGGAGAATATCCCCAACAAACTATTCTGTGAGGAGCAAATGAAATCAGACTATGTGAGGAGCTCTGTCTTTTAATCTTTAGTGTCCTTCCCCTACCACTGTCAGTCACATACAACTGGATATTTCCTGTGTCCCCAGTAAGATTTCCAGCTTATGTGTATGTACACCTCGTGTATTACCTCATCCGAAAGGTAAAGTTATACCTGCCTATGCCTTTCCATCACTAACACAAAACAGCTCTCTCAAACGGACAGTGAAGTGCTAGGCCTCGTGCTTTCTTTTTTTTAATGGGAGTTTTTTCACTCTGTATCAAGGCTGAAGCTTTAAAAACCTCCTTCAAGGTCCAGCAAGACTTTCTGCTGTTCTTCTGAGCAAAGGACAACTGAAAACTACATGAATCATGAATGGTCAAAAAAAAAAGACAAAAGCCAATGTCACTGCACAAATGCAGGTGCTGAAGAACTCTGAGCAGAGGAATCAAATCAATTTGTTTAAAACAGTCAAACATCACTTCACTGGGAAAATATTTTAAAAAGGCAGCCCAAACCAAAGAAGTGAAGATCATTAACATACTTTCTAATTCCAATGAAAACTAGTTTATTTCCAGATCAAGTAATGTAACTACAGAATAGTTACAAAAAAACGAGTTTAATATTAAACTATTCAAAACTCTGAAATAATACGTTTCATCTGTTTGCCTCCCCTACTAGCAAGTTCCATCATCTCTCATTTAATTTCTTTATTAGTGGTATTAGCTCGGTTCTCAAGAATTTTTCAACCTGTCTGACAACAGATACAGCTAATCAAGTGACTCAAAGTGTAAAAAGTTAAGAACTGTAAATGGCTTGTGCTGAATTTGTGTTCTACCAATATTACTGGTCTTCATGTATTTCATACACGCACAAGAAAATACCGCAACTAAAGCAAGACTTCCAGGTGCACCTCCTCATCCTACTCCACCCCCCTCAGGCTGTAGAACCACAACTAAACAGTTCAAATCATGCCTTCAGCAAGACTGATTCATTATGTGGTAAATCACATTATAAGGACTTTTGTTTCTATATGACCCTTTTATTTTAAAAAAAGGAACAAAACCCCCCAACAAAAACCACCCCAAAACCAAAACAAAAGGTAAAAGCGAGGGGATAATTTAAAGAAGAAAATAAAATCAACAGTTCCTGTAGGCCTACACCTCCAGGAACACAAATACAAACAATTGTAAAAAATTATAATATGAACAAGTGTGACCACGCTCTAACTTGTGAACAATCTCTATGCACCATGATGGCCTTCCCATTTGAAACACTGCTGTTTCTGGGAAAATCATATTTTAACACGAACCTAAGAAATATCATCAAATCAGAACTCCCATCAGTCAACTCTTTAGTTCTACCTCTTGCACGTTTTCCCATAACCAAGAGGAACATAATTACTCTAGGGCTGTAGATCTGGAGTAAGAAAAAAAAAAAAAAAAAAGTAAAGGCATGGCCAAAAGTGGGGTGGAGAGAAAGGCTGGAATAATGGACAGCAGCACTAACAACACAGTGAGCAATGCTGCAAGCAGAATAGTCAGCTTTTTCAACCTAGAAATAAGATTAATTGACCTAGAAGGAACTTATCCTTTAACCTGTCTTTCCTTCCCATAACAAGATAAGCCACAGCTGTTTTTTATACTTCCCTTCCTGTGTTTTCTGCTGTTGTAGAAACGAGTAGAAGTTCCTTTTTAATTAAAAAAGCAAAAAAAATTTGAAAAAATAAATGGTGTGTGTGACATATCTTTGGAGTAAAAACTGCCAGTTATATAAAACAGGATGCCTGCAGCTCAGCTTGATGCCTGGACTGATGCATTTCCACGAGGAATGGAATAGAAGAATCTAAGCCTTTTGCTTAAAGTATGTGCTTGAAAGGACTAACACATGGGCTATGCTTTATTTATCTTCCTAATATAATAGTTATATAGGGAGCACCAAAGACAGAATGTTATCTTCCTGAACAACAGAAAGGATATATTTTATTCCATCATATATACTGTTAAGGCTCCTGAAAATCCATTAACATAATGCTAAAAGTATTCAAAAAACAGCTTAAACTTCATAACACATACTTTTCTCTTGCTGCTTCATCTGGGATCCCCAAACAAATTTCTCGATCAAATCTTCCCGCTCGCCTCAGCGCAGGGTCCAGGGAGTCAGGCCTGTTCGTTGCTCCGATGACAAGGACTTGGGTGGTGGCAGCCACGTTATTCAAGTCTAAAGGAAGGAAGGAAGGAAGTTAGTACTCATACTCACCCTCTCAACTTTGCTCTGATATCTGTGTGACTCTGTTTCTGCAGCACACCACAATATTCAGAACGGCAAAGAAAGTAACCAACAGTCAAACTAAACTGCGGGTCATCCTGTCTAGAATTTGCATTTTGCACAGTCAAGCCAAAATAAGCATTTCAATTGACACTCGACACGTTTTCCCATTCTACCCGTTTATACAACAGACAGACATATAATACTATACAGACCACTGTGAAAATAATGTAGTAACATCCCCTCAAATTTATTAGAATCTTCCCTCCACCCCTAGGTAAACTGTGTCAAAATACAAAAAATTATTACCACAATCTCCCCAAAAGTAACCATAAGTCATTACTGAAGGAAAGCAGACAGTGAGCCTGATAATTACAAAGTTTAGCTTAGTAGCCACATTCCTGAAACCGACCGTCCATACAAGTCAGGAACTGAGCAACAATCCTCCGCTCCATGTCTTTTGATGCAACTTCTCGTTTTGGGGTGATCGCATCAATCTCATCAATGAAAAGGACACACGGTGCACTGGTCTAAGAACAAAAAACATTAATAATTGCAAACCTACACTGACATAGTGCATTATGAGAGAGAATTTTTTTCAGATTTTTCTGTTCTATAATTATTACTCTAAGTCTGCTGCACAGTCAACCTGTCCCAGAAAACTTCTGTTGTTCTTACTATCTGGAGAGCCGCCAGACTATGAAACTGGGCTGAGCTGAGGCTATGAAATAATTAAGGCACGATATTCAAAATGTGTCTATATACTGTTTAAAAATTAAATGTAGCTCTCAGTTGCTTTATGTTTTCCATAAATATTCCACTGTGACTGCTTACTTGCTTAAGCCCAAAAAAATAAAATCAGACAAGAAAGTCTGATTTTTTTTGTTTGTTTGTTTTGTTAGTGACATTAGAGCTGTGGAATGTCAAGAGCTGGTATTACTGACACACATAATGAAACAAAAGGAGCAGTAGGTGGTCATGAAAAATGATCTGCCAATTTCAAGATTACTACAGAGCCTGACCGTGTTCAAAGAAGAAAACTGAGAAATTAGAAACTCCTGGAAGTGTTTTAAAATTCCATGTACTTCATGTTAATAAAAACCCAACACTAATACAGAATAATAACTACTCTAACAAAAAGTGTTTAACCGAGATAACATTATTAATATTCTCAAAAAGCACTAGTAGTGAAAAGGAGTACTAAAGGAAAATACTAGAATCAGCTTAAAGAAATACTAGAATCATATTTAAAAAAAGTATTTTAAACACCATGTATTCTTTTATCAGACAGCAACTGCGCCATCTAGTTGTCATTCACCTTCCTGCTGAGAGAGGGGAAAAATGCAACTAAGCTATAAAGACTATAAAGATAAAAAGATTCCACAGTACATACACCATGTAGAGTGGAACTATGTCTTTTTTTACCTGCACAAAAATTGTTGCAAAAACTAAGTGGAAAAGCTCCTTAAGTGAATGTGAGTGACTATAAGAAAGGCAACAGATTTTATTTTTAAACATGTTTTATGCAATACATTTAATTTCTTCAAAAATAACTTTTAGAACAACCTCCCCTCAATCGCTACACATACAAAAGGCACTTGATATTTCTCCCAAATTTCTTAGTTTATACCAAAATCCCCAAAGTCTTAAGTCTCTCACATTCACTCAAATTCCATGCCATACAAAAACAGCAAAAAAAAACTTGTAATAAAAAAGCACAGTGAACTGCTCTTTACATCTTTTTGTTTTTTATACATCAAGCCAAGCAGTTCCACATAGGTAAATAATTCATGTTGCTCGCCCTACATTGATCTGATGAATTATCTTTTGTCAAGATTTCAGAATAGCAATCTTTGTACTCTATGACAGCATAACATCAAGTACAATGGAATTCTGGTCACAGAAGGGCAGACACTATGACTTGTGTGCAGCAATATAAAGATTCACTCACTAATATTCACTCAAATTCAAACCACAGAAACCAAGTATGAATCTTTACAAAGAAAAGGACAAACAAACAGCAGTATTTCCAATGGGCGCCTCACCACAGCCTGCTCAAAGAGTTCTCTCAGCTTCTGCTCGGATTCCCCTGACACTCCAGACACCATCTCTGTTGCTGCCACTTTCAGCATCGGGAGCTCAAGCTCCTGAAAGAGACAAGGAATGTTGTACGATACATCCAGAGGTTAGAAACGTTGGCTGTCCCAGAGGATTTTCCAATATGACAACTTTTACACCCAAAGATTACATAGTCAAGACTAGATCCCAAAGAGCTTTTTAAAAATACGAGTAGCGCCCTCTGATTTAAAATGGGTCTGAGCCATTTGGCCAAGTGAACAGCAATGGGTACAAACCCTAGGTTTCTCTAATTCAGTTAGAAAATGACTGCGCTTGCCAAAGAACTTTGCACCTTGGTCCCCTGCCCCATCCTTCATAACGCATGTATTTCAGTTCATCCTTGAGCTCCCTTCTTGGGAAAATTGCCTATTTCCACCTGTAACAAAACATCACTTAGTGTGGAAGAGATCCCTGCCAGGTTTGGTTCCCTTAGTCTTGCTCCAGATATATCCAAGCAGGACTGGTCATTAAGATACTTGTAAAACTCACAGTCAAGGTTTTGTACTTTTAAAAATAAATTTTAAAAATTGTAACTTTGACAGACTGTAACGAAGTCGTACTACAGGTAGTTGCAGCCTATTTCAAGCTCTTTGAACTACACATTAAAAAAATCCTAATTTATACATACAGTAGTCACCACCTGGGGCTTGGAGGAGATAATTTGTGTTGAATAACTATTGACAATATCTTATTTAAGAATAAGATTCAAGAAGTAGTCATTAAATTTATCTCATCTCTGAAAAATTTTCACTTGTGTCGTGTTTCTTCCCCTAAATTTAGTAACCTTCCAGGATAGAAACACCAGCTGAAGTATTCAATATCAAAAATTAATTCAACAGCTACCTTTTTACAGTAAGGCATTAAAAAGAAATAAAAAACCAAGTCTTTTGAGTAAAAACATTTAACATACAGTGTCAGAAGGGCCTAACCAACACTTAAGTAATAAATATCAGTATTTTATTTCAAAGATAAAAGCTGTACTACAAAAGCTTGTAACTTACACATATATAAATTTAAGGTTGTAATGTGACATTTAAGCAACAACTGTATTAGAGACAAAGAAATGACCATAGTTACTGTCCTGGGAACGCCTCGAAACAGTTAAGTCAAACATAAAACCTTGTCACTACACCCCCTCTTCACATGAGTTTCTATCAAGTACAGATTCAGATGGAACTTAAACATAGGAAGTGAAAATAGATGTATTTTAGACTAAAAAAGGAAGACGAGAAAAGAGATAAAAAAAGAGAAAACAATCTAGTCTACCATGAAGGAGGATTATTTCATTTCTCTCTAAATATAATTCAGAAACAGAAGAAACTGTAAATTTAAAGTTATCTCACCCCAGCAATGGCCTGTGCAAGCAGTGTCTTTCCACATCCCGGTGGTCCATGTAAAAGGAAGCCCCGAGGTGGAACCACACCTAAGTGGTTATAGACTTCAGGGTGACGGACATGAATAAGCATTTTGCAAATTTCCTATTAAGGACAAGAAATAATTCCATTTAAATTGAAGAAATCAGCATTATAGATTGCTAATTTTATAGACAGGCCAAAATAAAAGTAAATTCTCTTTATTAATCTTTTCAGTAACTGCTTTCAGAGAGATTAGTCAAAGAAAAACCACCTAAAACTTTGTTGCTGTTGGAATAAGCAGTTACTCTCAGGACCAGATTTCTTGTTTGTCATTTTTCGTGCGACTTTTCATTCAGAGCATTCTGTGTCTCACAATTACAATTTTAACTGACCTTTAAAGTTTCATCATTGCCTCCTACATCTTCAAACTTCACTGAGGGATGGTAAAGCTCCGGTCCCTTACTTCTAACTGTAAAAAAGGAAAAGTCACGCAAATTTAGACATGGCATCACAGTAGTTGCTAACACCAAACAAGAAAGAACTCAGCCTAAACAATTAGCTAAGTACAAGGAGGAGTATTATTTTTTTGTAGTAGACAGGACAGGAATATTGATTAGTACAACATTAAGGCTAAATTTCTTAACAAAACACTCAAGGTCACTTCTCTGCACCTCAGTGTAAAATACTTCTCTGGTAATGGGATTCCACAGAAAAATGCCATCTCTTTGTTTGGAGCAGTACATCAAAAATAACTTCTCACCTTTCTCTTTAAGTAAGATGGCACCAATTTCTTCATCTACACCTGGAAATTCTTCTTTTTTCCTTTTTGTTCTCTTACCCTTTGTCTTCTTTCTTTCACTCTCCAAGACAGAAAATTCTGTTGATTTCTAGGGCATAAAACCAGAATTATATACACAAAACCTTCCAGAACAGTGAATTTCTTCAAATACTTAAAAGAACAAAATGTGTAAATGTCTATGATGCTTAACTCACACATATTATATGAATAAAGATAAGCAAGACAGGAATTTAACCCCTTCTTTTTGTAGAAAATCCTTATTTCTAACACAAGATTTGCCTTTTTTTCAAAGGGTTAATTACACCAGTTACTTTTTTGCTAAGATGTACTTATAAGCAAAAAAAACCCCCAAAACCATCAAACCACTAACCAAAATCAGACACCAGTTATTTGTATATCACGGAGCAATCCACTTTGGGGACAACTAAAACCATATCAATGGATGCAATTTTAATTACTAGTAAGTCATCAGTGGCTGTAAGAAAACATTATTTAGTGCTGACAAGTTAATGGCATGTAAGAAAAGGACTAATACAGGAGAAAAAAAAAAAAAAAGAAGTTTAATGAAAGTTGGGTTTGTGGGTTTTTTTAGAATGCAGTATTGCAAACATTTTACCATTTGAAGATCTCCCTTTTATTCAATTTCTCTATAGAAGAAGAGGCAGTACCACTATGATAAAGGGATGATTTGTCAATTCTGCCTATTCAAATAAGCATTTTCTGCGATCAGAAAGGTAGATGTAAATGTAGCTATTCCTTCACATAAAGAAGACCATCCTGCCAAAATGTCTGGCCAGCCACATAAGATAAATGTTATCTCCCATACATAAAGTTTTCAATAGCTAAACAAAGTTGGTTTTTTTCTAAATAAGAAAAAAAAATGGGGAGTGGGGTCAGGGTGGGTCATAAAGTGGGCAACATGTCTGGATAGGGAGTAGGACCTATTTTTAATTGCTTTATAAATCAATGCAATTTCCTTTCAACTTCCCAAACTCTTGTCCACCCAAAAAACTTCTGCTTTCCCCAGGCTCACTAAGCCTTAATCACTGGCTAAGGGGAGATTACACGCTATGGCTACAGCAAGCCACATGCTTTCCGACTAGTTAGGCTGGTGACTGGAAAGCAAATAAATACCAGCTAAGTTCCATTTCTCTTTCTCTCAGTACAGGCACTAATCTGGGTCTCCCTAATACTGAGCACTACATTTTCCTCAAAAAACATGGATGAAATTCATAATTTTGTGACTTTTTACCTTCCCCACAAACATACCTGAAATGGTCCAGAAGGTTCAAAAATCACTTCTGACGCAGCAGAAAAATGGGCTAAGCAACCAAGCTTAGCAAGCTTCCTACCTTCTTCAGCAACCAAGCTGAAAACAAGTACTCCACTAGGCTTAAGCCAGTCTTTCCCTTTTATTTAACATGTTCACTACCTTTAAACACAGCATGCATTTTTGTAATAAAAATACTTTAAAAATCCAGAAAGATAGGCAGTCCTTTTGATCTTAGTTATCACCCTTCAAAAGCCTGTCAAATCACACAAGAAATTATATTCACACTTGCTACTTAAAACCACATTGAGTTTGTAAAACACAGTACCTCAGAAATCAGTTTCTTCTCATCTCCTTCTCCATCCTCAGAAAGGTCAATGAAAAAGTCTTTTCCACAGGGAGTTTTGTCAATGAACCAGCCACCCTCAGAGATGCGGGTTTCAACTCGTGTTCCCGGCAAGAGGGTGCTCGTCTGAGGAGCTCTTTGCACAGGAGGAGGGGTTTCCATTGCTTCATTTTTTGGCGTTGTCGGAACAGAATCGGGATTTCCTTTCTTGTATAAACTCAGCAGGGAACTGTTCATGTGATTTGTAGACTGCAAAGTCAGGTATTTTAAAGAAAACACACAAGTTACAATTTCGGTTATTTATATTAAGAGACCAGTGAAAATTTTCATAAACCTCGGTCAGCGTCCTCACTGGATGTCAGCGAGTCGGCCCTCACTGGGCTCCCAGTGTGCTTTCCTCAAAAGGCATTTCCTTTTTCTTCAGAAAACAGACTCCTTTTAGCCCTGTAGATTCTCAGTTGGAAGTGCTAACTCTGGCTATACCTCATCTTCATGTCCACTTTTAAACTCTCCAAGTGCATTGCAATTTCACAACATAGTATCACGTGTTAGGCAAATACAAAAAATCATAATAAAAATACAACTTACTAGATCTTCTGGATAATCATCATCATCAGACACATCTGTGGCACTTCCTGCAGTCCTTTACAGGGAAGGAAGGCAAGAAACTATTAATGTTTCAGAACAGAACTGCAATTGAGACATAAAACATAACAAGTGCAACTTCCACAACATGGTTCCCCACAACCATGATACGTAGGGACTGGACAAAAAGTCCTTACTAGCATGCTCTAAATTTACTACTATGAAGAGTTTAAAAATGCATCCTTTACAAGCCTGTGATGAGTTGGATCAACTTGGTAACCTGGCTGAAAGACAGTTCTAAAACAAAGTGATGTGAGATCACTCTGATTCAGTTCACCAAGAGATGACACAATCACCAACGCTGGCACAAGGGAAGTAGCAGCACATCACTGCTGAACTAGACTAGTCCTTTTAATTACAATGTCCTAATTTCCCGGGAAACCCTTAATATCTGCCACAGATTGGAGAAAACAGAATGATCCATGAGACTATGCACAGGGTTAAGAGTTAGGAAATCACAATTCCAACCTCATAACCAGTGGCAATTTACTCTGAATAGCCTGTCTTGCAGTCTTATCTCTCAGGTTTAGCTAATATCTCTCACACCCAAGAAACACTAAGAACAAAACAAAGGAACGGAATAACATGAGGACTGGGGCCTTATGTGGAAAACTATCAAAAAAGCCCCAAGGAAGGATGCCCACTAGTCTGTTCCCCAGAACAGAGAAATCATGATTGGCTCTAGTATCTGCTTGTCTTCAGTGAAAAAAGTGTCTCCATCAACTACAGGTAACTTCTGATGAAGACAAGCCTATGGGAAATCAAGGATCTATCAGTAACCTTGAAACTACCAAAAATTAATAACATGAAGACAGAAAGCTTTAAAGAAATGGTAATACTATTGGCATTATGAAAGTAATCTAATGGTAAAAATTCTTCTTACTCGTTTTTCTCTTGTTGTCTTGCTCTTTTTGCCACATGTTCAGCTTCTAAAACTGCTAAATCTTCACGTTCTTTTTCATTACTGATTATTCCAAATACTGAAAGAAAAAGTTCAATCACGATAAGAAAACAGCCAAAACATAATCAAAGAATTTGGCATCTTGGACAAAATACTAACAGAACTACCTTTTTCCACTTGTATTCTAAAAGCATTTCTTTTTCTTCGTCCATATTCTGTACTGAAAAAAAACCAAAATAAGTAAGTTATACCAACTGCTTTTCCCCCCTAACATACTGTCATTCTCAGTGGAAAAAACACATCGTAAATTGATACCCAAGCTTCTACACAAGTTCTTATTAAAAACCAACTATGTGAAAAAGTGATTGTTTTTTCTTAAGCCTGGAATAGCTCAATCACTGGGATGAAACAAAACCACTAAACTATACTGGTCTTTAAAGATATATTTAGTAAAAATTATCAAGGTCCTCTTTAACTGTAGATATAGAGAAATGAGCAGACTGTATTCTATTTCACAACACTACCAATTTTCTTATTTTAATTCAAACAAGAACATGTGGATACAGGACTATGGTCTAGAAAGAACAGTCCAGCAAGAAATAACTGTGATAATCAATAACAGTCACTATGAGAAAATTCATTAAACATCCTTAACTGCAAACAAAAATCATCAACCTTTTATCTTCACTTACTAAGGGTATATTTTATTTATTTGCTTTTATAAAATAGCTGACAAAGGAAAACCAAACCAAAACAAAATCCCAAGACCTGTCAGCATCCTAAGCAAGGGATGATCTTGCCATTTCAATCAACCTCAACAACTGGTAATGAAACTAACATTAAAGAAAATTAAAATTCTGATTAAAAATACACAAATGCAAAAAAAATATTAAATAACATATTCTATATTCTGAGTGTAGAATATAAGAATACAAATCTTTGCTTACCTGTAGGTTTTCTGCAAATCAGATGCTAGAATTCCAATGTCAACATACTGGCCACATTTACTACTTGCGAGATACTGAAATGAAGAATTTTGAGCAGCAAATAAAATCATTGTCAATCACTTCACCAGAACAGCTAGATCAAATATGACTATTTCAAACTCTACGCTTAGAAGTCAAAATGAAAATCAGAAACAGCTTTGAACTGCCTTAGAACACACTAGACAGTATTTCCCACTGAAATGGGAAATCCTTGTTAAGACACAGATAAGTAGCCAGGTCTGTTCCCCCAGGAAATGAGCACACTGTATTTTGGTGCTTCAGTGACTTCTGCTGGTGCAATTCCATTGCTTATATTCAGTAAGAAAAAACTTTGTAACTCACACACTATCTTATTGTCAGTCCTTCTAAAGTTACTGATTTCTCTCAGTTAGCCTCCTTTTGTTTTGGATCTCTGACCTTAAAAATTAAACCATCTACATCAATTAGTATGGATACTGTCACAAGAAGAACTTTAATATTTACAAGATGTTAAGAAAATACTATAGAAAAGTATATAAATGAAAGCGAATTCTACCTTTTTTTCATTTTGACAGCAACTGATCCAACCCATTTTCAAACCACAATTATGAAAACATGAGAAAATGCACTAAATTTCAGGTACAACTGTAGTCCATTTGCTTTCTTCCCTCACTCTCCAAATTAGGAGTGAGAAGGAGTTCCAATGCTATAATGAGGGATTCCTTCTTAAAAAAAGAAAAAGATGACAGAGAATGTCCCTAAAACATATGGTATCACAAATACCACAGCAAGGAGAATTTTAAAATCTCATTTAAATTAATACCTCTACTTAAAACAATCAAATTTCTTAAATTTGAATACAGAATTATGTTTTTAAATGATGTTACACCTCATGTCACCCATGGGCAGCTACTGACCTGCAAAAATATCAAGCCTAACACGAATCCAGCCAGCTCTTTCACTTCAGAATAGTCAAGACACAGTCACTGTGATCTTGTAAAGGAAAATAAGCAAGGTCCCTCGAGCAGCCGCTCACATTTTAAGGAATTAGAAGCGGAATAGACTTATACACAGATGCAGAAAAATGGTGTTTAATTTGCAAAGTATTTGCACTGTAAATATTTGTAAAATATAACACAGCAGTATGACACCTGAAGGAATCACTCTTCTCCCCACTCCTGGCCCATGTACTGTGGAAGCAATCACCTTTCTTCACTCATTTAATATGATCGATGTACATGTTTCCAAATGCAAACAATCCCAATTTACCTATATCTACCCAGAATGCTTTGACTATTCATTTCATCCTTGAAATAGCAGTCAGCTTCAGGATCAAAAGTACTGAAGAGAATGGAAGACAGTAACAAACTAAAATAAAAAGGGGGGGGGGAGGAGGGAGAGACCTTTTTAAAGGTCTTTTTAAACCCCTGAGAGCCCAGGCCAGGTTTGACTGCCGCTGCCGCCCCCTCCCGCACCTGAGCGGGTCGGATGCTCAAGGCCGTTTCGAGCGAGCAGGGGGGAGGCGAGGCCCGCCATGCCGGCGGCGGGGAGCCCCCCTGGCCCGCGGGAAGAAGGAGGCCTGCTGCCCGCCCCGGCGGGTACCTGCTTAACGCGCTGCTTCAGCCGGAGGTCCACGAAGTGCCCCGGCCGGCTCCTCATGGCCGCCCGCCGCCTTCCCCCGCCGAGGGCCTCCCCGTCGGCCCAGGGGCTGTCCTAGCGCCTCGCCTGCGCGGAGCGGCCGGGCGCCTCAGCAGTACCGAGTAGACCGACCCGGCGACGAAGGAAGCCTCGCTCCGGGCGCTAATTCACCCGCCGGGCCGCTAATTAAGTTTCAAAATCGGTGAGGTCCCCTGTCAGGGCCGCAGCAGCGCCCTCACGGCCCGGCCGCCCGTCCCTGAGGCGAGGACTCCATTTCCCAGCATGCCGTGCGGCGCGGCGGGGCCCGGCCCTTCCCGGTCGAGGGGGGGGAGGGGGGACGGGGCGTACGGCGGCCGGGAGGGCGGCGGCCGCGGCGGGATGGAGTCGGTGGTCTTCATCTTCTCGCTGATTGACTGTTGCGCCCTCATCTTCCTCTCCGTCTACTTCGTATCCTTCACCTCCGGGGCTGGGAAGGGGAGG
>JAOXJK010000023.1:13602806-13655011 GCA_025774025.1 Xenus cinereus | reverse complement strand
CCTCCTCAGCAGCCGGCACTTGCGTCACCGTCACCCTCGAAGGGCGCCTGCTTGCCCGCAGGCGGCCCGGCCGCTGCCACCTCCCACCGGGAGGCGCCTGCGCACAACCGCCGGCCCGGCCGCGCCTCCTTCCGGCGCTGGGGCGCCACCCGCGGCCCGGCGGACCCCGCTCCCCCCTCGGCTCCTCACCGGCCACGGACCGCGCGAAAATAATCTCTCGGAGCTCCAACAGCTCTGACGGCCTTCCCCGCGGCGACAGATGTCCAGCGGGACGTCGTATCGGGCTTTTTATGCCGCTCCATTTATGGCTAGAAAAGGAAAACAGTTGTCACGTTATAAATAATAAGGTCTGTCACAGTCGGTACTATATCTTCGTATCAGCGAGCAAAGTCAAAGAGAGGTATTTGCATATAGCGTGCCCTAATTATAAATATTTTCCCCCCTCTATTTCGTTGTCTTCTAGGATCGTTAACGTTTTGGTCCCTTTGTAAAATAAGGTAAAGAGAAGCACGGTCTGCTGCTCTCCCGAGCTCCAGCGGCAAACATCTAAACCGCGCTGAAGACCTCCTTCTCGTGAGGGCAACAGCTGCTTCTTTCCAGAAATAAATGAGGACGTTACATTCACGGAGACCACGTCCAAACACGGAATTTAGCCTCGCGTTCCTAAATGTACTAACACTGCAATACAATCAAGAGCCTGGGGGAAAAAATACCTCAGCGATAAAGAGGTCTTTTTTTCCAACGAAACGGCTGGGTTTCGGTCACCCTAAAACTATACATAAACTTTGCAGAACGCGTGCGATAGTTTTGCCTGGGTTTCCTCAAGTTTTTTCACAAAACCTGCAGCGTGGAGATCCTCCCCCTGCTCTTTTTTATCCAGTAGCTCGGGGGTTAAAGTACCATTCCAGACAGCAGCTAATGAATTCTCCGAGTCAAAGGATTTTGAACTATACTATTTTACGTGAAAGCCCGCCGGCGCCGCTGCCCGCTCCCGACCCCCGCCCGGGCTAAAGATGGCGGCTCCCGCGCATCCGGTCCCTCCTCTCTAGCGTCCGACTGGAAACAGGGGGCGGGAGCGCCCGCCCCCGCTCCGCGCCCTTGGCAGGGGCAGCGCCCGCCGCGGCCATGGCGGCTTGGCCCGCCGTCCCCCTCCTCATCAACCTCGGCGGGTCGCTGCTGGGCTTCGCGGCCACGCTGACGCTGATCCCGGCCTTCAAGGACCGCTTCCTCGCCGCCCGGCTCTTCGGCGAAGATCTCAACAAGGCCTCGCGGCGGCCCGTGTGAGTAGCGGCGCTGTCCCGCCGGACCGGCGGCGGCCCCGGGCCCGCGGTCCCCGGGCTGACTCCCCGCCTTACCTCCCTTCCAGCCCCGAGGCGCAGGGCGTGATCAGCGGGGCCGTGTTCCTCATCATCCTCTTCTGCTTCATCCCCGTGCCCTTCCTGAGGTGCTTCGTGGAGGAGCAATGCGCAGCCTTCCCTCACGACGAGGTGAGGCCGGCCGGCAGCGCGGCGGGCACCTGCTGGACACAGCTGCCAGTAACCGCGGTCCCCTTCTCTGTCCCGCAGTTCGTGGAGCTCATCGGTTCTCTCCTCGCCATCTGCTGCATGATTTTCCTGGGCTTTGCGGACGACGTGCTGAACCTGCCCTGGCGCCACAAGCTCCTTCTGCCCACCATGGCTTCTCTCCCGCTGCTGATGGTTTACTTCACCAGCTTCGGGAACACGACCATTGTGGTGCCGAAGCCCTTCCGGGTGCTGCTGGGCATGCACTTGGACCTGGGTAAGTTCCAAACCACCAGAAAACACCAAAACTCACCGAAACCATGAGGTAACAGATCCTCAGACAAAGCAGGAAGCGAGCGCTCGCGTGAGTCGGCGCAGGGCCTGCTTCACCCCCGATACTAAAGCACTCGGCTCGCTCCGGTCCGCAGGTATCCTCTACTACGTGTATATGGGCATGCTTGCCGTGTTCTGCACTAACGCCATCAACATTCTCGCTGGAATTAATGGAATCGAAGCAGGGCAGTCGCTGGTGATAGCTGCTTCCATTATCGTATTCAACATTATAGAGCTAAACGGTAAGGAGCATAACATATACGTTTGCGGGTGCAAAGAGCAAAGGGAGATAGAATCCAAGATTTCAATATCCCATATTGTTAAAAAGCAGCCATTCCCGTCTTATCACAAACACATTTTTTTCTTTTTTTTTTTCTATAGGGGATTATCGAGACGATCACATTTTTTCTCTCTACTTCATGATTCCTTTTTTTTTTACTACGCTGGGGCTGTTTTACCACAACTGGTAAGAGGATGGAGCTTCGGAGTTTTTCAAAAACATCCTTTCCCTTTGCTTTCTCCCTTTTCAAACGCAAAACCGCTTCCTGACACGCAGGTAGGAAGCTGGAGCGTAGACAGGCTTCTTGCCGGAACCAAGAAAGCCGAGAACCAACAAAGCACCGATGCACCGGTAGCTTTTCTTTTTATTAGAACAATTCCGGTAATGCCAGCTCACCAAAATGCTCAGAATGTGCTCCCTCTTATGTCTCGCTAGCCGTTTTTCCGTACCTTATTCTCTGCAAGTCAGGCTGTGGGTCACGGTCCCACAGTTCTTAGCATAAGTACCCGCAGTTGTTGTTTTTACTGTGTAGATCCGCTGCAGTTCCCCCTTGGCCCCTGGCCTGGCGTGCGGGAATACATTCAGTGGTTAGAAAGTCGTTTTCGCAGCAGCAGCCGTCATTTACCTTTCTGCCCTGTGGACCGCAGGTACCCGTCTCGAGTGTTCGTTGGGGACACCTTCTGCTACTTTGCCGGCATGACCTTCGCCGTGGTGGGGATCTTGGGGCACTTCAGCAAAACTATGCTGCTTTTTTTCATCCCGCAAGTTCTCAACTTCCTCTACTCGTTGCCCCAACTCTTCCACGTCATTCCTTGTCCCCGTCACCGGCTGCCGAGGTAACGTACCCGAGTGACCTACAATGGTACCACAGGTTGTGCCTTTTATCTCCAGCTTCAGCTGAGAAAGGCGGTGGTAGGAGCTCTTTTAAAAAGTCATCCAAGTGAGTTTTAGAATTCAAAGTTAGCCGGCTTGCTCTGCCAGCTACGGTCAAGTCATACGGTAGAGGTTTCTCAAAGATGTTCGCTTTTCTGACTGCCCCACCCTCCCAGATACAGAAGAGTGATTTTTGTTAACGTTAGAGTATGATTATTCTCAGCTCCAAGACAGAGAAATTGGTGTGGGTCGCTTTTAATGCTGTCACAGCGGGACCTGCTAAGATTTCAGAGCGGTGAGCGTTTTGTGGCACTGTGCCACATCGGCGATTGTCTCTGCAGATGATAGGTTCTTCTGGTTTATTTTTAAACTATGCGTCTTATGGGTATATCGGGGCTGCAGCACGGAGGAATCTCCTCCTGACTCTGCCAGGCTGAGGGACTAGGTATCGGCAGCTGCTGTTAAGCACGTTGGATTATTCCTGCTTTTTTCCACCACCGGATTTCTTAGCTAGTCAGCTGTGGCTCTAAGCCTGCTGCATGTAGGGACTTCTCTGTCTCATTGCTCTCTCCGGACTAAAATTTTCGTGTTTCTTTTAGGCTCAATCCTAGTACAGGGAAGTTGGAGATGAGCTACTCCAAATTCAAAACTAAGAGCCTCTCTGCCCTGGGAACGTACATTCTGAAGGTAATATCTGGAAAACATTCAAAATCCAGATGCATTTGGAGACGGTGATCTGACGCGAGAAGAACGCTAAGGGAGGGAATGTAAAACTTACGGGTTCGCTAATTATTTCCTGGCTCAAATCCAGACTAAAAGGTTCCGCTTAGTCCATGACAGTTCCTCACGGTCACTCGATACTGTTAATAATCTTTCAGAATAACCACAAGTAGCAGTGGCCCGGGACCATCACGAGCCTGTCCCGTAAGAGCCTGAGCCAGGCTTCGGGGATGGTACAGCAAAAGGGATCTTGAGCAAAACCGGCCGGTGAGCACCAAACGTACCTGGTGAAATAGTGTGCAATATTTCTTTCCCCAGGCAGCCGAGATCTTGCACATAGTACATGTGAGGAGTGGAACGGATGAAGATGGCGAATACACCGAGTGCAATAATATGACGCTTATTAACTTTGTTATAAAGCTGATTGGACCCACCCACGAGCGAAATCTCACACTCTTGTTGCTACTCATTCAGGTCAGACAAACGATTCCTCCAGCAGAAAGGTGTACTCTGCAATAGAAACAGATCCAAATCGGTATCAAGGGTTTCAAGGGGTAAGGGGGAAGTAAAATCTTCGCACAAGATGTAATTGAGCTGTGAAACTTGAGGAGAATCAGAAGTTTACACGGCTCGAGGAGGAAACGGATCCCTCCCTCCCTCCCAGAGGCCGAACAGGGCTTAGCAGAACATCGGGGCTGGAAAAGGATGGGGAGTACGTACCGCTTGATGTGGAGCCCAGTCACAGCAGAGAAGTCTTGGCAGTGCTTTCTTGTAAGGCTGCTAAGTCGCAGCTTTGACGTGAGGTATTTTTCATTACAAACCGTAGGGTTTATGGTATAACCTAGGCTTCTTAAGGAGAGCGTCGTTCCCAACCGTTCCTCTCATCCGCTTGCTCTCACAATGTGACTGTGCGCAAGTAGGTGCAGAAATACCCCGCGGATAGCTACAGTTCTCAGAGAGAGACCGAAGGACTTTGGCTAGACTTCTGCCTTTCGTCTTTCTGTACCTACAAAATTTACCCTAAATCTTGTTATTTAGTGAAACGATGCACGCTGGACAGCGTAGCGAATCTGTCTGGAAAGGAAAAGTCTGCCAGCCTGTAAACTATTTAACGCTATAACGTTTCTGTTGTCTGTCTAATATTTTCCTAGGTCCTGGGCAGTACAATTGCGTTTTCAATCCGGTACCAACTAGTGCGCTTGTTTTACGACGTCTGACTGGGCTGCCGGGAGCAGGGGAAAGACTTGTACCTGCCAGTTGATTTTCTGCAATCGTGACCAAATGATTCAACTGATCTTACTCCAGCCCTCCGAGAACCTCAGGACGCCTGCCAAAATGCAAGCAACTAGTCTGCGGGGGCCAGTCTTGAACTGTAATCATATTCTTGGGGGGGCGCAGAAGGCTTCTGTCTGATTCTGCTGACAGGAAAAATTCTATGCCACTTGGACGTGACGGTTACTGGGAATACAGGGAAGTACGTAACCCAAACGTTTACTCACAGCATTTATGGAAAGATGAAGTCTCTGTACATCTTAACAAGCACGTTACTGTTCCCCGAAAGAGAAAACGGGAACTTCAATTTCATTGAGACTGTGTACAGCAGAACAAGTAAACCAGAATCCTCTCCTCGCTTCTCCAGTCCTGTCTTTGGTCCGTGGACACAGAGTTGTTATAAACCATACCCAAAACTTGGAGCACTCAGAATAAAATAACTCAAGATATCTTTTCACCTTCGGTGCTTTGCCTTGAGAATGTTGACACGCGCTGAAACCGCATGACACGGTACGTCTCTGGGGCCTTCTACCCTGCTAGGGGGCTGATCGTTTCTGCAGTAGACCCCCTCCTCTTTCACAGCCACCAGGAACGTTCCAGCCGAAGGGCTTTTATTTCTGAGTATCTTTACCATCTGCCTTCCTTCGTGGAACGGGACACGTTTGGAACAGGCTAGCAGAGTAAGGATTGCTGTCCTTTGCTAACGGAGGACATCAGTAAAAGCCTTTGATTAACACGGAACTAAGACCCTGCAGGCTACGGTTACCTTTTCCTCAAATGCAAGTCATTATCTAGCACTGTCTGGCACCGTAGCTCACCACAGAATTGCTGCCTACCCGACAGAGAAAAACCCATAGAACAGTCATCAGAGTACCAGGTTAAAGAGTCTGCACGAGAATACCGGGATTGAAAAGTGAAATAATGAAACGCCAAAGGCAGGGATGCTGAGATGGGTGACAGTAGAAGTTGCTGAGACCCGTACCTTAATAGACGCAAGGCTGCTGCGCTGCCACGCACGCAAGTCCAGCCACTAGCAAGGCTGGGGAACGCGTTCCCGGTAAGCAAAAATTCACGTTCTGTGACACTGATCAACACAGAAAACGCAGCATTCAAACCTGAATGGAATGAGTGGCCGAATCCTCTTCCTTCTCTCCAGCCAATTGGTTCGGCAGGCTGCTAGTGGAGTATATTCATATAAACACATATGTATACACACACACTCTACAAATCCCTTCCCTTAAACGCTTGGTCTGTCCAGTAACTAGCTGCTGGATTTCCTGCACCGGGGTGTATAAACACCTGAGATAAGGTACACGGTATTACTCTGCTTGCTCTTATGCAAATCTTTTCACCTTGAGAGGAGAGAGGACTCAATCTCTCTGCTAGCTGATTCAGACATACGGCCTTCCAGTAGCCAACTGTCAGACACCCAGCCTGTTATCTCCAGTTAACTGGCTTAGACCTAAGCCTTGCCTCCAATCAGCAACCCGCTGACCCTGATCTCTCTCGTATTTGGTCCTAGATACCTGGCTCCGAAGCCTGTTATCCTGCTCACTCATTAGTGATCGCACACGCTGGCATTCCACCCCAGCCACCCCTCTGGACACGCTCCAGTCTTCCTATTTGCTGGGAGCACAAATACACTGGCCCCTGTGGCCTGATGCTGGTTGCTGGCGCTTAACCCTCTAGACATATGTATACACACATAGGCTTTACAGTCCCCTCACCCTCCAAAAAAAAAAAAAGAAATGGATTTTAGCGAGACAGGACAAACTGTAGAGATAAATGCTACAATGCACGTTCGTGCATGACCACCTTCTTCACCCCGCATCTCCTTTCACGGTCACGTGTTTTATTCATCCAAGTCCGTTTTGATTTCTTCCCCACCTTTGGTGTTTCCCTTTAACAGCCCAAAACTATGGCTTGCACATTCTCGCGATCCCCTAACAACTATCTCACATTTGGTGCTCTTCCCACATGCCACTGTAAGCTCAGCAGCCCTACAGGCGGGGGTCCCCTCAGTCTGCTGGCATCCTGGGAGGACCCCGCCTCGCCTCAGCAGAAGCCAGGCCCAGGTCAGGGCCCAGGGGTGACCCGGTTCCTCAAAAACCTCTGGGAGCAGCCCCACGCCGGTTCGGTCGTTGGAGTGCCCATCGGCCGCCACTCCCCCACCCCTTCGGGTCAGTTACCCTGAGGTGACGCAGAACCGCTCCGGAGACCTAGCCGTCCCCTGTCAGGACTCGGACGGCCGCTTGGGCCACTCACGGGTGGACGGGAAGCACGGTAGGCCCCTGCGCCACAGCCGGCTCGCTCGGCCGGCGGAGGCTGACCGCCGCGGCGTGCCCGGCCCCTCCACTACCGGCACAAGGACCCCGAAAAGCGGGCAGGCCCGCCACCGCCGCGCCAGTCGCCTCAGCGGCCCCCGCCAGCGGCGCGAACCAACGGCCCCAGCCAGTATGAATTTGGCGCCTTACCTTCTCGTTGGTCGGTCTCCGCGGCCAATAGACTCGGGGCAAGCGCCGTGGCATCGCGCGAGCGACCAATCGGCTAAAAGTTTCTTCCGGCAGAGGCGCCAATAGCGAGGCGCGGTAGCGCTATCCAATGAGCCGAGTCCTACTTTGCGGAAGGCTATAAAAGGGCTGGGTGGGGAGCCTCCCACCTCATTTCGCCGCGGCGGTCCGGGAGAGAGGGTAGCGCGCGCAGGCGACCGAGGCGCCATGTCTGGCCGTGGCAAGAGCGGCGGTAAGGCCCGAGCGAAGGCCAAGTCTCGCTCGTCCCGGGCCGGGTTGCAGTTCCCTGTTGGGCGAGTTCACCGGCTGCTGCGGCGCGGGCACTACGCGGAGCGGGTGGGGGCTGGTGCCCCCGTTTACTTGGCTGCCGTGCTGGAGTACCTGACGGCCGAGATCCTGGAGCTGGCGGGCAACGCGGCCCGCGACAACAAGAAGACGCGCATCATCCCCCGTCACCTCCAGCTCGCCGTCCGCAACGACGAAGAGCTCAACAAGCTGCTGGGCGGCGTCACCATCGCGCAGGGCGGCGTCCTGCCCAACATCCAGGCCGTGCTGCTGCCCAAGAAGACCGGCGGCGCCGTGGGCCCGACCAAGGCTGGCAAGAAGGGCAGCGGGCAGCAGTCGCAGGAGTACTAGGCCGGTCGCTGTCGCCCCCCCACCCCGACACCACACAAAGGCCCTTTTCAGGGCCACCCCATTACTCGGCAAGAGAGCTGCGATCCGCGGCGTGAGGGGGGGGCGGGGGGTGGGGCTGGCGGTGGGTTGAGGGTGGGGGGGCCTGAGGGCCTCTCCTGGGTCATGGCCGGGGGTGGGTTTAGGGGCGGCGGGAGCGCCTCGCTGAGGGGAAAAGGCGAGTGATTCAGCGCCCGAAACGTGTTGGCCCCTTCGGGGGCGGGAGGTCGGGGGGGCTGCGGGCGGCCGCGGGCGTGTGCGGCCGGTGGTACCGGTAAATCCACCGTGCCTCCCCTGCGGTGGCCTGTGCTCGGCCGTGCTGTGGGGAAAAGGGTGCTGAAAGCCTGTTTCACACCCTCAAAAACCAGCCGGGCCTGAAAAAGAATATGGCCAGACCATAGTCTCTTAACTGTAAGGACACTTGACTCTATTTCAGACCGTAATCTCTTAATTGCAAGGATACCTTACTCTGTTTCAGACGCTGGCTCCTGGCAGGGAGGCTGCGGGTACCTCGACAAACAGAATTTCCATATTCTTTGTTACAGACTTGCCTGCAGTTTTTGCTGCCTGGTATTGGTAGAATATCAAAGCACTGATTTGGTTTTTGTTTAGTTTTTTGATAAAAGAAAATTGTGTCTCGTACTCTTTCAAATCCTGGTGCTATATAAGAATCTACCCAGTTCTAACAGAAAAAAAAATACAGAAGCACTTGAAAGAAATATATCCTAGGATAGGGTATTTGTTGAAAAGTGAAAAGACTTCACCTATTTTTTTCAGGGATAGAAAAAAAAAATCACATGCATTTTTTTCTTTTTTTTTTATTTTCTTGGAGAAAAGGAGCATGAACTTTACAGGACATAGCATGATGATGTGCACAATGCGTGCTGAGGCTTTTTTGAGAGGACTTTTATGTCTGAAATCTTTATATATCAATTACTGAAAGTTCATTTGATAATGATGTTACCCTTTTATTTCCTAGCAAAGGATGAATTAGTCTGAGATTGCTGTAAATGAAAAAAAAAGTAGATCCATTTCTCAAAACTGCACTATTAGGCTTTACTGTGAGGAGAGTTTTAAAAAGTGTATTAATTTTTTTATTCCTTTTCAGTTCTGGTTTCAAGTGTTGTAATAATAATTCTGATACTAAAAATATTCAGTTTCCCTCCTTGGTCTTTTTAAAGTGTTGCACTGAACTTTAGCACTTGTGCAACAGTTGCTGTTGGAAAAACATAATAAAATCATTTGGCTTGATGATAAATGGTGGCCTAACTTTCTACCTGCAGTCGGAATGAGTTGTAACTAATTGAATGCCTTTGGCAGCTCAGGTGGAGAACAGTCTATGCTGAGAGAAAGTGCTCTCCCCAACTTATTGGATAAAAATAAGGTTTTGTGTATTCTGAGTTACCGTACATTTTTTTCCTTATCTTGGACTTCAGATAATTACACTGTCAGATTTGGAATGTGACTACATTAATGCTAGGTCATGCTGCTCAAAACTCAATAAAGTAAATTATCCTTCTTTGCATTTAATGTGGTTTAAGAAAAAAATCTTTTATCTTAGCATCACAAATAACGGGAGGTACAATGTATATCTGAAGAGACTTGATTGGCAATGTTTTGCATGTATCCTTTATTTCAGTCTGCTTGTCTTCCTCAAATGCCCGTCTTTCAGCAAATTCAGTCACAAAAGGCTGTTCTGGCCCGTGGTGCTCCGAGACGAGCTGTTACTCTGAATTCCTGGGACTGAGACTTAATTTTGCAGAGCTCTTGAGTTCTTTGCTTTATTGTTGTAGGGGTGCCAGGCCAAGGACATCCGCTTGTGACTGAACTCTGGGAGCTTCGTAGCAACTTTCTGTGATACTTCTGTATAATTTCTAACCTCTCTTGAACGCTTAGAGAGATTTAAAGTGATGAGGAAAACTACAATTTTAACCAAATCTGCTTAAAACTGGTTTCATTGAAAACTGGTTTCAGTGTGGCCTTAGGTGTTCCCTTTGATGTAAAGGTATTTTTGTAATGTAAGAGAGGATGCTACAGGATACTATCAAGCCAAAAATGTGTTATTGCCAGGGGCTGACCCAATTTATTTATTCCAGTTTTCATATTGATTCATTTCATCTGTTCCAAGCCTGGGGTTGTTTGTATGTCCTTTGTCTGTGCAAATTTTAATTATCTGCTTGTCTCATTCCTAAATCCAATGTTCTCTGCAGTGATTTCAAATGAGCACTGTATACTTTCTTAACTCGCTTTCTTAAATACTTGTGTAATATCGTTGCATTCAAACACAACTTCTTCCTAGAAATTTTCGTAACCCTTAGATAAAGCACCTCTGTTATATCTTATGGCCTGATTTCTGGCTTACTCATGTGGACTCTGTCTCGAGGTATTCATTTCCACGTATTGTGATAAAATCACATGAATTTTCTTCTTCCTTGAGTTTTCTGTCTGAGTTTGATATTATTAGAATCAGATGATAACTCCATATAGATCTCCTTTTCAAAAAGGAATTTAGATTTGTGCATATAACTTCTTTCTTTTCTTCCCTTTTTGCAGTGGGTGGTGCCTGAGGTGATTGGCCATGCTGTCGTAACTGTATTAATGCTTATTTCATTGCACTGGTTCATCTTTCTTCTTAATTTGCCAGTAGCCACATGGAATATATATAGGTAAGTGCAAAGAGGTTTGTGTGCTTATTTTTTCTTTGTTATTTAGTTTATCTTTAAGTGTAGTATGAAGATAATAAGTCATGATGAGATGTTTCAGTTGGGTTTTTGAATTGCTGACCGTCTTCATGGATCTGCCTAACGTAAAACTCTCCTCTGCTTGCAATCAACATTACAAGAAACCCACCAGTGTTAAGGATATGAAGCTTTTGGTCTTTCCTTGCGTTCACTCTAGTGCCCAGGAATCTTGATTTGTGAATCATTCCCGAGTTTGTGGGAAGTAATAGCCTGTTAATTGGGATTATGAAGTAGTTCTGCAAACATAGTTGTTAATGTTTTTCATGCCGTGCCCACACACCTGATAGCGATATCAGCATGAAAGCACTTGGGTCAGCAGGGCTGATGGTTGTAAAACCATCAGGCTCTGGTGGTACCCCCCACACCCTTCTTCCTCTGCTGTCTTGTCTCTTACCCTCATTTGCATTAATTTTGGTCCCCCATCTTGCCTTTTTGTATTTGGAAATTTTTTGCAGACTTTTCATCTGATGACAACTGCCAGTGTTACTTTGCATACTGGGCCATCTACCACTTGGAAACAGTTTACTGGTTAGTAGGGGTTTCCATGTGGCAACATTGGGACTGTCAGTTCAAAAATGTTCCTTTTTTCTTGTATCATTTTATGAGTGGAGAATTGAACATTTACAGGTGATATGTTCATTAGCATTTCATTAAACTGGGTGTGGACTTGTCACAAATTATCTCTAATCACTGTACTACAGGAAGTCCAGAAGTTATCGATAGAGACATGAAAAGTTAGCTGTAATTTTTGTTTGCCTAAACCATGTAGGGCTAACTATTTGCAGGGATGGGTCGAGTTGTTGGTAAAATCAAACAAGAAGTTTCGTATTTGTCATTAAAATGAAGTCGACTGATAACCTCATTGTTCTTGGGCAAAATAACCATGCATTTATCACCTGTTTTCTGCAAAACTGTTAGCAAAGCCTTCACATGTTTCTAAGCTGGAGTTGAGGTGAGACAGTATAACTTCTATGCTTAATAAACAATTTTTGCCTAAATGCACACACGTAGGGATAGTTTTCTGTACATACAACTGTATTATGCACCATTGCACAAAATGACTGGTATTCCCTTTGGTAACTGCTGGCAAGTATGGAGTTTGCATTTGGTTTTTCATTTATGCTGAACTGTTTCTACAGAGACAGTAGAGAGAGAATGCAGTTTCTTTAAAGCTTTGAAGATTTCTTGTACTGATTACCCCTTTGCTGCTTCCTTTTCATAGAATCATAGAATGGTTTGGGTTGGAAGGGACCTTAAAGATCATCCAGTTCCACCCCCTCTGCTCTGGGCAGGGACACCTCCCACTACACCAGGTTGCTCGAAGCCCGATCCGGTTTTTGCTTCCATATGTTAATGTTTAAAGTTGCCACATGCTTTGGCTTTTAAACCTGGTCAGAGAGAATTTTAAAAGATAGTTATTTCTATTTCCACACCTCAGGCAGTAAGCTTTCACTGCTGTTTTGAGTTGACAGCTCTCATTTTATACCTGTCATACATGGGGTAGACGTTCTGAATATCCTAAAATCCAGGACCATTTCCTCAGTTTTAGATGTCTGGTGTGGGTGATAAATGAAAATGACAATATGATACTTTGTCCTGCCAGAAGTCAAAATGTTAAGCCTATATGTCTAATCCTGCCCTGTTTCTAAGGACGAAAGGTATGTTAGTCAAAAAAAAGGAGGGGCTGTAAAGTAGTTCAAATACACTGAAGAGAAGGCATTGATTACTAAACCAGGATTGACTGAAAACAGATGAAGCATGAACTTGTTATTGTGACTTGCAAACTTCCAGCATCAGCTGAACGCGTTGGAGTCTTCTTTGTATGTTATAGTAATTCAGGGACCAACTTCTCAAGTAAATGTTGCTGCACATGAATTCAGAAAAGTTTACAATTTACTCTGAGATGAGTACAAATACCAAAATAATTGTGTTGAGATTGAAAAAGTCTGTGCTTTGTGGTGTATCTTAAGTGATAATAGAGAGAAAGGTGGGATAATAATCCCTTTCACTTACTTTTCTTCAAAACATGCTTAATCTTGATGAGTAAACAGTTCAGTTACAGGCAGTACTGGCTTAATTTACTAATTGTCTCAATGTTTTCAGTGAGAGCAGAGAGGTTTTGTGTGAAAGGGGCATCAGAAAGAAATCCTGAGAAAAATAAATTGGTCAAAAACAGCATCAGGGGAGGCTTTCAAAGTACAGCATGATTATTTTAACACCCAACGGCCTTTCTTGTTCAGCAAACTCAGATGCTTATTTAATTCGGTTTGGTTGAACACTTCCCTTTCTTTGTTGTACAGAAGTGCTTGAGACAATAGGTCAAAATAATGTGAACTATAGTTCCTTAGATGTATAATATGAGCAGTACCGGCTTGTGACCCCCTTGGAAAAACTACCTCACAAGTTCCACAAGCTTTAATTAAATTGCATCGTTTAAGTGTTATCACTGCTCTTAAGAGGCAAAATTGATAAATCCTGGAGATATAAGGAAACTACATGCACTATCTCTCTTTCTAAGAAAAATTGATATGGGAAACTTGTGTTCTTCCTTGTAATGCATTTTATTTGAACAAATTTCCAGTAAATGGACAATATTTTTTGTTATAATATTAAAAATAGACTAATCGCTTAAAAATTCAAACTTAGAGGAGACTTTCAAACTGTAATTATTTCACATGAACTATTTTTAATGGCACATAATTGTCTTTGTCATTAGTCAAATACGCTGCAGTGCTTTTTAATGCTTCTGTGAAAAGAAAGACAAATGCCACAGTCTTAACTCTTTCTTTTTTTTGTTCTTCTGCTGTTGCTAGAAGACATCCCCGTTTCTTCTTCCCTTTTGTCCCCTCCTGTTACTGAAATGAGTGTTGTCAGAAGTGGGGGGATGCCTTTTGGAGGATAAGTGGTGCCATTCTTCAAGTGTATAAAGAAAATCAGAAAGTGTTCTGTTCTGAGACCTTGCTTTTCCTCCAGTTGTAAGACCAAGAGTTGATTCCTGTGTAGAAAGAGTATTATTGCAGGAAGGCAGAGCCTGTGTGACATTGAAGTGAAATAATACTACTCTTCTACACTGAGTGAGAACTTCATGTGCCTGCGTTTGCTCTCTTGAGAAGTACTTATGACAAACACGTTGCTTGCTGAATTTTCACAGGCCATAAACATTTCTTTTGGTGGTTTTATTCTTCTTTTGCTTACGTTTCACTGTATTGGACTCAGCTTTTGTTCTGATGTAGACTGGGACAGCAGCACTTCGGTTCTGCCCAATCTCATCCTTGTCAGCCTGAGTGTCTCTGCCGAGACCACGCGAGATGCTGGTGGCAAAGATGGCAATAACACACGGATCCTTTCTCTTGTCTTACGCTGTCTCATTTTGACCACTGAATTTTGTGATTATCTGTGTGTGGAGTTTTGTAAATAAATCTAATTCTTAGCTAAATTCATTCTTTTCCAGTCCCTTTCCACTGTGGGATGCATGTTTCATTCCTAACCCCAAGTAACCCTGCATAGCAATTAAAATGAACTGGAATCGGCTACTACCTGTAAACTCTCCCATTTAGACATGAGAAGCTGGGCTGATGCTTTTAGTACTTCTTGTCCTCTTTATTTGTGGGTTGTAGTGGCAGAGACACGTCCTATGTGCTGACACTGAAATGGAATTAAAGAGGAGCTCCCTTATGCTGAATTGTGAAACAACTCTGTAGATGAAAGTCCCTTTTGTGCAAGCTCTTCTCCCCATGCCCTGACACTCCCTCGTGTTTTGATTACTATCCTTTTGTTGGGTTTTTTTTTTTTTTCCTCTTTAAACTTTTAGGTACATTATGGTTCCAAGTGGAAACATGGGGGTATTTGATCCCACGGAGATCCATAACCGAGGACAACTGAAATCACACATGAAGGAAGCCATGATTAAGCTGGGCTTTCATCTGCTCTGTTTCTTCATGTACCTTTACAGGTTAGTTTTGAGAATTGCTGCCAGGGAACAAAGGAATTGTCTGCCAGCTATTTTTATCTTCTCTATTGTGCCAGTATAATTGCTGGTACTTGTAAGCGTCTTATCTTTTTGCATCCTGCTAAGCCTCAACGATCTATTTTGACAGCTTTCTCCAGGCTCATTATATGCCTTTATTCTTTCTAATCAAACATGGTTTGGAAACTCGGACTACTCCTTAATCTCAAACCCACTACAAGTACGATATAAAGAGTTACACGATTCCAGCACCTACAATAAGTGGCCTATTTAGAAATTTAGTTTATTTTACAGGCTGTATTTTAGAAAATACAGCTGACCTGGCTAAGTTACAAACAGATGAGTTCTGTGATGGGGTCACTTACTAGAAGATGGAAGAAATTCTGTTCTTCTACTGCAGAGTTACTTCTGCAGCCCCTGTCTTCATGAGCAAAGCATGTAGTTGCCTTTTATTTCAGAATCAAGTGCCATTCTCTTGTGAGAGCCATAGCTGTTCCTCCTTGCTCATGCCTCAGTAATCCACTGGTATCGTGTTTTCTGTTTTGTCACAGTATGATTCTGGCTTTGATAAATGATTGAGACGTGGAAAAAGAACCATTAGCTGCCAAATTGGGTCATCACTCCAGTGACTGGTTGTGGAGCCACAGACACCTTCCAAACGTACCTAGATCAGTGTCGTCATGCGGTATATTTTTTCCTCTCTGAACAAGAAATATTTTTCTGTATTTTTAACATAAAATATTTTCGAAAGACATTGGATTTGTGTAGTGGTTGTTTTTGTTCCTTCACAACCCGAGCTGCTGCTTCTGTAAAATGAAATCCTTGCTTAGAGAACCGATCCCTTAGGAATTAAATGGTGAGAAGGGAAACTCATTGCAGCAGCAGCAGCTGATAACGGTGGTTCCAGAATAAAATTTAAGCTCAGTTCTGCTGTCTGCTTCTTACTGAAAGGTGTCAGGATGTGCCTCTGGCTGTCAGGCTGTCCTGTTGGAGCCTGTTGGAACACAGATTTCAGAGTGCAACAGGAACACAGCTCGCGGCTTTGTGTCAGTGTTCTTGCCTGCTAAAAAGCAATGGAATAAAAGTTGTGGTTTTCTCCCTTTCCACCCCTCCCTCCAACAGCCTCTCTGAAGTCTCATGTTTGGATGGATTGAGGTTCCTTTGATGAAGGTGACACTTGTGTGTAAGAGTGAAAACCTGATAAATAAGAAATGTGATTAATACTTGGTTTTTTTACTTCAACTCCTGTTTTGTCATTGAAATACACTGTAGACCTCCATACAACACAAAAGAGCATCTGCAGCTGCTGCTTCTGAACCTGCTTTTTCCATCTCCAGTGAGGTGAATCAAGAGTACATCCAGTTTGGGATGATGGCTTGATAAACCATAACCCAGTTATCCCAGTTCTGATGTAACTGCTTCAAAGACACCAGCAAACTCAGTTCTTTTTGTGCAGCTTTTGCATCAGCGATAAGTATATAAACCTGAGTTCGTACTCTCGTTGTCTTTAAATTTTTTACATGTGCTTTGAAACAAACACACCAATACAGTTCTGTAATTAAGTCCTGAAACTTATGAGCTTCTCCTTCTTCAGTACTTGTTCTTTGGTGTAGAGCTGTAGTTGTTGCAGGTTGTTGTCATGGCCAGCACTGAAAAGACAACGCTGAAGCTTGATTTCTGTTTGTTCTAGGAAAAGTTTGGCTTTAAATTTATGATGGATGGAGTTCAAGTTCAGCTATTGCAAAGATGAAAAACTACTGAAAATTATGTGCATAAAAAAAAAAAAAGCATTAAATAGCTCCTGCAGCTGCATCCCACTGACTACCCCACACCGCAAAAATCAAACTACAGGAAGTACTGCCTTATAAAGCTGAACCCCGGACAAGATGTAGGTCTGTGAAAAGGAGAGCAAATAACATCTGAAGAGAGGAAAGTCAGTAATTTTTGTAGCAGCTTATATGGTAGGCTATTGAGTTATCTTACTTGTGTGTGAAAAAAAAACATGCTACACCTATGTTGAGTTTCACACTAAGGAACAATTTCATTGGTCTGGTAGTTCTATATTGATCTGGTAGTTCTATATCTCATTTTAAAGAAATTATTTTGAGCTAAGAGCTTTATTATGAATGGAAGTGTTTATAAGGTACATTGTCTTCAATGATTTCTAACTGTTAGGACCTCAGAATTCCAGTGATGCCATTAAATCGGGTGCAACTGTTCTCCAATGGAATTGGTAAAATTTATCACTCAGCTTCTGTTCTCTACTGGGGGAAGTGCTTCTTCAGAGATGGGAGCAGGACAAAGAAGGAAAAGGGAAAAGAACAACATATCTGAAAAAACAAAAAAAATCAAAATGAGGGTAGCATATGTCTTCATTTATATCCCTGAGCGAGGGGAGTGTTATTGGGGATTCCTCCCCCCTTCCTCAAGAGTGAAGCATTAACCATGACGGACCAACAGAAAAATAGATGGTGGTTGTCAAATACCAAACAAGCTATAGTTCTATATGAATGCAAACTTCTTACCCCACCCTTTTTTATATAAATAAATTATCTGTTCATTCATATCTCACACCAACAACTTCTCGTAGTAGTTGCAAAAACTTCAGTAGCAGGCTCCAGAGATGACAATTCTGCCGACTAATTGCTCTGGCAGTTTTGAAGCCATCCTTACTACACAGGGTCATCTCCTTGCCTTAACACAGAGTATTTGTAATTGTAAATGTATTGGTAATTGCTAGAAATGTAATTGACTAGCTACAAACAGGGATCCTACAGTCATCTCTCATGGGAGATCCACAGCCCACAGAAATTTTACAGTAGTAAAAAACAAAGCCTCCCTACTTTCTGGGTCTCCTCCAGGGAGAAGAGGGTAATTTAAATACACGCTTACTATACAAAATTCAAGATAATTGCAAACTTTAGACTGATTTTAAATAAAGATTTACCTAACTTTATCACTATGAATCAGTGTGAGACCAAAACACAGATTCCCTCCTCTTCCCTCACTAGGATACATTTCCCTTTGGAACTAAGCTATCCAAGTGTAACTTCATGGGGGGACCATTAGCTCCCCCTTCAAATGATGAGCTGTGATTTATAGAAAGCTCTTAATCCATGAAAATAAAGCTGAAATTGGTTTACAGGAATTGTAACTTTTAACCGAGGTTATTAAGCTCTTTTCCTCACCCCCAGTCTAGAGCCGGTCGTCTTGGGAAGATATTAGTCATTGAAGAGTTTTCAGAGAGATGAGATCAGTTAAAGTATGTACAATAGCTTATTCCCTTCCCCCCCAGTTAATCGTCTTACAGACTGTTGGTTATTTATCTTGTCTTATTAAAGACTATATTGATCTCATTCTAGTAAACTACTGTTTTGTTCTGAAATATCATGGCACACAGTAAATCAGTGGGATCAGCAGTATGACCAGTTCCGCATCCAGGTTAACAATCAACCCCAAACCCTGATAAAAGATTTGCTTTTATGGATTTATCTGTTCAGTACTGACGTAGCTTTAATCTCATTTTTTTTCTCACAGGATGCTCTCTAGGATTTTGTACAAATGGAAAGAAAAGACCTTTCTAGCCTCTAAGGATATTATGGTAACAATGATATTAGAGGTGGTGGTAGAAAAAAAATGCAGTTATCAGTACATCAGTGACTTTGGCAGAAATGTTAGAGACACAAACATGGGGAGTTCCTCTGCTCAAGCAGCACAGAAAGCACAGGCCAAAGGGTAAAGTGAGAGCAAACCAGAAAGTGTCCCTTGGAGAAGTGCCCCACCTCGGGCAGAGCTTGGATTTAAGCTAATTACGGAATGTTCATCCACTACAGCTTCTTGGAAATAATTTGAAGGGTTTAAAAGAATAAAAGTGACAATTAATTTTAAATCTTGCACCTGCTGAAATTTCACAGTTCTATAGAAAATAGCAGCACCCAAGAGAAGTAGAAAGAAGTAAGCCATAATTATCTATACCCTGCTTGAACTGGGAGGGAGGGAATCAAGTTAATACAAAGGTGCTACTAGAGAAAGTAAAACCCTTTTCTAATCGATACAGAAGCTCAGAGAATTAAAAAATTGAATGCGCTTCAGCAAAAGGTTTGAGTTGTAAAAAGCTACAGGAAGGGGAGGGCAAATTTAAGCTAATAAAATAAATAAATAGATAGGTAAAATAAATAAATACACCTAAAACGCAGGTGAAAGACAATGTTCTGCTTTAAGGCAGAGGGAAGAACAGAGCATTAGTCAGAGGGAACAAAGGCACCAGTTAAGAAGTAGCTTTAAGACCACAAAAGCCACTTGGGTTGACTCCAGATCGAAGCCCAGAGGTCCCTCATCTCCAGTTTAAGAGAAGTCCAAGCAGGAGATGCAGATACCAAAGTAACAAATACCACAAAACCCACCGAGCGCCTACAGCAACCTGTGCCGGGTATTTAAGGAAGCGCCGGCATTAGGGAATCAGGGTTTTATGGAGCCTCAGATGTTCCAAAAGTCAGAGAAGCACAGAACGGGACACCATCAAGTCGACCCCTAAATGCAGAGTGAAAACACAAGCGGGAGGTAGGTTAGAGCCAAACATCAACAACTGGAGAGGCTTCACCCAAAACTGAGCGAATTCACCTTCAGCTGAACTGCCACAAAGTGATTTTCCTAGGGAGAAAGTGAAATACTACAAATAGGCAAGAAATCTATAATTAATGATCAAGCAATTAACAGCTGAGTCAGTCGTATAAGTGAAGTTAGGGAAACTAAGGACTATTCATTCCAGTTGTTTATTCTGTTTATTGAATTGAAAGAAAGGGAATACAAACATTTCTGTTAAGTGCTGTGCACCAACATGGAAAAAGTGTATTTTTTTTTTTTTAAAAATCCTAATAAAAACAAATCAGAAGTTAATGTAGTTCCAATTGAACAATTTTTTTAAAGATATGTTTAAAATACTACACATTTATAAAATAAAAAAAGTTAAAACGGTGTTCTGTAAATAATTAGTAAAACAAGTGAAAATAAATACGAGACCCAAAGTTCTTATGTTTTTAATGTAATATAGCAAAGAAATTTTTAACTACTTAATATAATCCGAGGAGAGTAACAAAAATCCAGAAAGTTTAAGAACGCAATCCTTTGAAACATTTAATATCAGTCCATAGCAAATAGTCATTACATACCAAAAGCTCTAAGTGTTAACTAGTTCCACCACAACTCCATATAAATCTCGACAATTTAGAAATCTTGAGATCAACAATAAAGTTCTTTTTTCTTTGATCTCTACAGCTTGGTTTGTAAGTACATACATGCTTTGAGGATCCGTTTTGTCCCATGTGTTTTCAAGGAGCCAATAACTTTTTCCATCTGTGCCTAAAAATGTTAGAGATTCCAATCTAAGCACATAGACCCTAACAAGGAAAAAATAAATGTGTAAGGGGAAGAAAAAAAAAAAAGATGGGGCACAATGAATTCCAAATTTATAAAAATATACTGATATTAACCAAAAACCTTCTGGTCAAAGGACACTTCACATACACACAACTTAAAAGTATGCAATAAAAGGGGACAAGTACCTAGAGTGTTGGCTTCTCTGTCTGTTGTTGGGACACACGCACACACACACACTCACACCCCACGGGAGGAACACACGCACAGACCTTTCGCTGAACCCGGATTCAAGAATCCGGATTAATACAGAGAATTCACATCCTCTGGATGAACAGACAGAAAATCTCCTCTACAGTTTATTTCCTCAACTAGATACAGCTACTGCAGCAGTAGTTCAACACTGCACACTTCAATTAAGTCCACCCTGTTTTAAAAAAAGTGTCAGAGATAATGATTTTTTTTTTAATTTTTTTTTCCCTTTCTAAACATCGTTTAAAAAGTAGCAGTTTTCAAACTTAAGTATGGCAGCTGAAAATGGACTCAAGCCAACGTGGAAAAGACAGGAGGAGGCCCAAAGGAGGATTAGCCATTTATGGGATGGGTGTTCCTCTAAATAGTTGTCTCAAAAAAAAAAAAAAAGTGTATTTTGTAGCTAAAAATATGGACAAACTATTGAAAGTGCATTTTTCCTCCTCCCCCTTGAGTTACAGTAGTTTTGGTCAGTAAATCCTTCTTTTTCTGGCCATTCCTCTTTCTCTCCATCCCTCCCCATTTGGGTCTAGAATATCTCCTCTCAAACTAGGGCTCTCAAACTAGGTAGGAGGTTTCCTGCTAAGGAAGCCATCAAAAGCTGGTCTGGGGTGGGAGCATGGCTTAGCAGGGTAGAACTGTACACCTTGACACAAACTCCCAAAAACACACCAAGTCTCAGTAAACATTACCTGTTTGAAGCCCCGCTGAGAAGTGACTGGCAAGATCTGGATAGATTTCTAGCTTCAATCTTTGCTCTAATCATTAAAAAGAAGTCAACTTTAAAGTTGGAGAACTTTAGAAAAGGCAGAGGGAGTTTAAAACAAAGGTGTTGTTTCCCCCCGCTGCCCTCCCCTCCCAAACAAGGCCAGATCTAACATCTTCCCTTTTGTGCTCCGTTGTGCCTTGATCATTACTTACCTGAACAGCTAAAGAAAATTCAGATAATAAAATACTTCAGTGTCATTTATTTTAAAGATCTGCCTCGACAATAAGCTGGGGCTACAGCGAATATTTCAAGCCAAGAGCCAACCAGAGAAGAGTTACGGGAGGAGCACACGTTTAACAGTATTTTCCTCTCTCAAACCATGGGTCTGTTGACTCAAAATACAGTGATTTATTGGGGGTGCGCTCTTGTTCCAGCCTTAGATTCCAGCCTACGAACATTTTTAAGCACATGGAAATCAACGTGTTGCAAATGAGCAAACTTGGGTTCCCCCCACCCCAGTCTCATTTTGACGTCTGTGCACAAAAAGTATTGGTACTTTTCAACTCACATATTGTGAATGTGACATGTTGGAAGTAGCTGAGGTTCCTTGTTAACCTACAGGTTGGAATGGCACTCGTTACCACTAAATCTGTAACATCAAGTCACCATGGGACCAAAAATGAAGATTCCTCTCACCTTTCTTTCCTCTCTGCTCATCCCCTGTGATGAGCATGGAGCTATGGAATATGCCGTTACTGGGACACGCTGGAAACAGTGCCTTCTCTACGCAGCTTTCCTTTACGTGGCACGGTTCCACCACAAAACTAAAGTGAAAATAGCAGAACGTGAGCTTCTCCCTAACTCAGCTTCTATTTGAGAGGTACCTACTGAGTCCAGAAGAGAAACCCCTGAACAGAGGGGCAGGATTTTGGCAAATATAAGGTTAAATTTCTAATTATGATGCATTGCAGTAGAAAGTAGGCATCAGCCCATCCTTACCTGTACCAGGTAAAGAGCCTCACTTTGTTTAGATACATCCACCACATTAAAAATGCCCATTTTAAGCACATACGAGACTTTAAATTTACACTTGAGGTTTGATCCAGCCTTCACCCACTACTGAAAGTTCCCGCTGAAGCCCCAGGAGCACGAGATAAGCAAGTGGTGCCAGACTGTTTGTGAGACATCGTCAAGAGACATCAAAACCAGGATTATCCTCCTCACTCTCCCTAAATAATGTTTCATTTGAAAACATAAGTTCCAGAGTAAAACAATACTAGGGTAACTTGCAAAGAGTCACATACTGCCATTGCTAATGAATTATACCGTGTTTTGAACATATAAAACACTGTTTACAATTTAGGTACTCAATTTTTATTTAAAACCCAAAGGTTTAGCTTACTCAAATCTGAGCTTGGGAAATGGTCCGTTTCCCTGCAACACCAATGCCACAGGGGCAAGACTAATTTTAGGCTGCCTGAACCACGAGGAGAAAGAAACATCTTCCTCAAAAACTAGCCAGTGGAAAGAGCAACAGATTTGTAGCCTGAAGTTTACACACATGGACCGGCAATTGATATCAAAGAAATTCACCTTAATTTTAAGGCAAATGTACCAGATTGATGATAAGAACATGAAGTTCCTACTTCATTTTGGAGGTACTAAAAGAGCAGTTTGTCAGATTCAGGGCTGGTCTAAAACAAAGTATCAGAATTCAGTTTGCTCACAAGGCAAGAAAAAAAATCCACGCCACCAACTGATGGCTGGAATCAAAACCCAAAGAAGTTAAAGCCCTCTAACCTGCTAAGCTCCACTTTGTTTGTCTGGGAAAGAAAAAAGGAACTGTTTATGTTAAACACCACATTCCCATTCGTCAAAGTGGCTCCATTTCTCTTCCCAGGAACTCTGGCAAACCTTCCCCCCACCTTCTTCCACACATGACTAATAAGAACACTAGATCATTAGCTCATTAAAGGATGAGATCCCTACTCCTGGTCACCTCAGTTCTCAGTGGCATTCCTTTCCCTGCTCCCTCTTCATTTCCCAGCAGTACCAACGCTATCTTCCACCCAGGGTGGCAAAAGGGAATCCAGTGCCATCCCATAATGAACCTGTGTGTAGTGCAGAAGCACAGAGGTGCCAGGCCATCTGTTTACATCAAAAAGAATAAATAGTTAAATTATAAACGTCTTTCTTTTCTTGACGTGGGCTATCAGTGGAACTATTCCTAGATGTGTCAAGGCATTCACAGCACCAACTCACGACAAGGTCTGGGAGAGGCATTTAAATCTGCAAACTTAAAAGTATAATCTCAAAAAGAGAACACTCTATACACCTTTGTTTATCAAACAGAGAAAAGCTTCCATCGTAATACAAGTGTTTAATTACGATTTGTATGTTAATTACTTTTACAAAACATCGACTTCGTGAAGAAAGGATTCAACACATTCTCCCCTCAAGATGTGGCCTACCTTTTACGTGTCGTTGCATATATTTATGTAATTAAAAAACCTCATCTTGTTTAAGCTCAATCTGGTGATGCCCTCTGACCTCTTTTTTCCTAAATATCTGTAAAGATGGACAGTGAGTTTCTCCCTCTAAAACAAGCTTTGCTGCCTACGTAAAGCTCCTTCCAGCCACTGCCTTTGACAGGGTCTCAAGACACTCCAGCAAAGCATCAGTGATCCCGTGTTTCACGACACTTCTTGCATCGTTTTAATTCCAAATGTATACAAATGAAGTCACTTTAATCCTATAAATAATTTATTTTTAAAAAATTGTGCTGTTAACCCCTTTTGCAGGGCAACAAGCTACGTGAAAAGTACAAAACTTTTTGTCAAATGTGATACTGAGAGTGCTTTTTGTTGACATAGTTCCTTGGGTTTTTCATCTCAATTGATAAGATACTGCGCAACGGGCAAGGCTAGAATCCATGAACCAAGCTGCAAAGATCTCAAGCTAAGTAAGGCGGAGAGAGACTTGAGAAACAAGAGAAGGAAGTACTTTCCTATCCAATGTATACTCTTCAGACTAAAGCACTCGTTCTATCAAGCCTTCTAAACTGTTAAATAAAGTGTTCCAAACAAGCATTTAAACTTCATTACACAGAAGAGCAACGAGAACAGTAGCCTGCCGGACAAAAAGGCAGGAGGGAAAAAATATATATATTGAGTTCAATGGTTAGCCTGAATGTAGCACAGTTCTTCACAACCGATGGGGGGGTAATTTCAACACGGTGTCCAACAACGTTCTAACGACGTGCTTCATCTCGACTGGTTACTATGAAGCAAGGTGGTAAATGTTTGGCCCCAACCGGGCTTCAGAAATGGTTCTTTTTCATGACGAGCATGTCTGTCCAGCTATCAATCATGTTTTGTTTGCACCAAATCCCAAGCCATTTAAAATACGACTAATTAAGTTAAACTGAAGTCGTCTGCTCCGAATTCGCCATCAACTATCCATGCTACTGCATTCCTCTGAGCAAAAACAAAAGAGAAAGAAATCACACCTTGAAGATCTTATCGATAGTTAGTATTTCTACTATAAGATCATTAATAAGGTATATTTACATAAGTTTTACTGAACACACATTAGTTAATGGATCTGTATCTAAATCCCATGTGAAAAGTTACTTATTTTAGATATCATTATTTTTATTAATTTAGCATGTTAGGCTTTGGTACACAAAAAGCATCTCTTCCAAAGAGAGGTAATACACATTTGCATTCCAGTTCCAGGGGAGTGTGCTAATTACCAAGCTGTCTGTCATCCATTTAAGATTCCTAAATTGTTGGATATTTTCCGTGCAGCTACACCTCTTGTGGAACCATTGCCATGAGAAATCCAAGCACAGGAGTGGGGAGAGGAGGTAATTCTTCCTCCTAACATCCCTCCAACTCCCAGCTATTTCCACCTGAGGGACATTCTGAACTATCTTTTTTTTTTTTTTAATTGTCTACTGATCTAGGAGCACTCAATGGATTGCTCTTTCAGTAGTTTGCCTGGGCTCCCTTGTGTCCCCACCTTGCATCCATGAGGTCCTGGAGCAATGGGATATACTGTGTTTCATTCTCATCTCCACTGTAAATTTCCACCACCAGATTGAATGTGTAACAACAGAAGCCCATAAACTGCAGAACCACCCCCTGATGGTCACCTTGTTAACAATTCTGGGGGGGAGGTAAGAAAGGTTGGGGAAAAGTGTGCATTTCACAGCAAAAAAAGCTGTATTGTGTCTCTCTCCTGGACACAGACGATTGCTGATGGGTAGGAAAGAATCAATTAGGTTTTACCAAATTGGTGGTGGGAAACTTCATTCTCTCCAGACTTTAGAGATTCCTTTTGTAAGTACTGAATAATGGCATTACAATTTGCAGTGTGGTGAGAATGCATCCATTAAATTTTAATAATAGTGTATGTTATTAAACCTCAAGCATCAGAGGTAAGATTTTTAAGAATTCTACATAAATAAGTTAATATAATCCTGAGGTCTTTGTGACACCAGTTTTCTACAGGGCTATATCAGAAATTTGAGTATCATTTTGGAAATACCAGTTGCTTCCTTTTTATTCTACAAACATAAATAACTAGATAAAAATCAACAGCTGTACATGAAAAAAAGAAATCAGTAACTTCTTTTGTAAAAGTAATGATTCTAACACAAGAGTTCATAGAATCACAGAATGCTTAGAGTTGGAAGGGACCTTAAAGATCGAGTTCCAACCCCCCTGCCATGGCAGAGGACACCTCCCACTAGACCAGTGCTACTTCCCCAAAGCTCTGCTTTGATGGGCACTGAGGTTTGCTATCAGACACTACTTGGGTCACGAGCTGCTGATGGTCAGATGTGGGAGGGGAAAAAAAAAGTGTCTCCAGTGACCAAAAAACCTCAAGAAAGGTCTCTGACCTATAGCAAGATAGTTGAAGGTGTGCGTGAACTCATGGTCCCTAAGAAATGTGCAGTGTTTTCCACCTAAATCTACATATTACTCAGAAGGAACATTGTCGTTGCTCCCCTACTCCTTTACATGCTCCTTGGCCAAGGTACCTCACTGAAACAGTTGTGTCTCGGTCTAACGATGGCCCTACATTGTGTGACACCAGCTGATTGCTGCTCAGAAGTGTTCTCCAGCTTTTAAATGCTATTTAAAAAAAAAAGTTAAAAGCATTTTTCTATCCTATTTATGGTAAAGAAAATTCACCAAGCTAACTGCCTTTAAGCTTTTAGTGATGAGAGAACACACGGATTTTTACCTTCAATATCCTGGTTGTCTACGAAAGGTGCCGGTCCCCATATTCTAACAGTGCCATCATCAGAGGCGCTGGCCATCATGGATGGTATCTGTGGGTTCCAGCTCACACAATTAACGGTACGCGTGTGCCCTGTCAGCTCGGCGATCGGCAGCTCGCTACGCTTGTGCCAAATATATACTTTGTGATCTAAACGAAAGATGCATTTAAAAAAATTAACATGAAACGTTGTTCTGCACAGACAGATTTGTCATATCAAATAGTGCTTCCACACAAGCTCTCAGCAATTAAAAACCCATTAATGTTGCAAAAGCCACATCTAAACCCCCTCTCTGTTGAATGTGCAACAGCACTAACAGTGTTCTTCTTCTAAAAGTGATCAAAATAATACAGGTAAACCTTTTCCACAAAGAGGCATGTTCCCTTTTAACTCTTGCAAGTCTGCTACACTTGGTATTTGAAGAAAAAATATTTGAGTACAATGCAAATAAGCCAATACACAACTAAATAGAGAAACCAAGCTATTCTTAAAGATACAGATTTGCAATCTTGTTCAAAAGATTAAGGTGGTTTTTTTCCTCAATCATATTTAGAGATTACTACATGGCTTATAAAGTCATGAGTACTAACACAGAATATTTACAGCTACCACCTGTTGATGAGCGCTCTGTAGTTTATGAAATACATCTTGATACTAAAGACCTCAAACATTCCAGGCAGAGTGCAAACAGAGAAAACGAGGGAGGACAACAAAGCCAAATGTCTCAAACTGTGAGCTATTACCATCTTTGACAACAATTAATTCTTGTGTGGTATTCAAAAATATGAATTTGTATCTATTAAATAAAATAGCTGCAACAAACAGCCCTACAGATTTTATTTTGTGATAGGAAACTTTTAATTACTTCTAGCAACACACTAGAAATAGACTAGTGAACTGCTCAGACCCTCCACTGCTTACTGCTTCATAGCCAACCATATTTAAGAATAAATGACTAAAGATGGTTTGGTGGTTTTGGGGTTTTTTTTTTTGGGGGTGGGTTTTTTTTTTCTCTCTCAACCATAGAGTAGCAGCCTTTAACAAGCCTGACCTCTCTAGGATACCTTTGGAATATTCCAAACAGAGCTACACAAACTGAACAAGTACACATTACTAATATTACACAAAAGCCTAGCATTTAGGTCTAGCATATCAAATGAAAGTATTTTCATCTGTTTGAAAGGTTTTAATGTAGATGTCACTCTGCAGGCTTAGCAAACAAACCGATCTTCCTCTATTCCTCCACCTCTACCTTACAAAACAAACTTTCTCTCTGACCTACCTGCTAGAATATCATCATGGAACCATGTGATAACTCTATTGTCTTCTGCTGAATCAGCTCATTTTGAGTATATCACCTTTATAGACACTGGTATCGATGCAAATGTTCTGGTGGTGTTTACATTCCACTTAGGGTTTCAAGCAACTACATACCCAGGCTATTCATCAAACAACACAACTCACTGTCTCCTTAAGCACTAGACCTGCAAATTCTCTGAGAGAATCAAAGCCTAAAAACAAACCAGTATTTTGGCGCTTGTCTGAAGGCCTGTATTTTGTTTTGGAAAAAAGTTAACTACATTAAGACAGCAGTCAATTCCCCTCTCATTTTCTTTCTAGTCATGCAAGCGTTAAAAAAGCCTCCCCAGCTGACAACATATCTTAAGTTTAAGAGGTTGTGACAATGTAATCAATCTATTACTTTTTTTAAAAAGGCTATGACAATGTGATTTGTTATTTCGGTTTTGTTCCCTTGTTTGTTGTGGCTGCTCTCTCAGGAGCTAACTCTGCAAAAATTCAGTGCAAAGAGGCAACAGCTTTAATCTAAAAAGAGTGTCATCAGTTTCACCTACTGCCCAGTAGTTTTTAGAATGAAAATAATAAAAAATAAATAAACAGGGGAAAAAAGGACTGGTGCACTGTAGTATCTACAACTACACATGCACAAACACAAATCCTGAACTTTGGGGTACTCAGGTCCCAAACCAGGAACCTTTTTCCACTGTGAAGAGGTTCTCACTGGACTGGAGGTGCTGTCCTTCAGTCACTATATTCCACTGGGTCTGGTCACAGGGTGAAATTTGGTGTTATTTTAGACATATTGGGTATTTTCCAGAAAAGGATAGTAGTAAGTGTCCTGGCCAACCTTATTTCCTAACAGCTGGGAGTTACATAGCACTAATAGCGATTGCTTACATACTCCAAGTGTAATTCTTAGCCCTACATCTGCTTGAATCTTAAATGACCTCCATAGGAGGTGATGGCACCACATCAATGACAGAACTGAACCAATCAAAGATATGAACCCTTAACTAATTTCTATCCTTGCCACGGACGGTTGGATAAAAACATACCACAAAGCCTTTGATCACCAAGAAACCCTACCAGACTATGTCAACAACTGCTTAATTTGAGACTATGCTTAATTTGAGACTACTCTGTCCATAATTAAGATGATGACTCTATTGAAATTAAAATAACCTCACCACACCTATATCTTCAACAGCCAAATGAAGCTGTTATTCCCCAGAAGTAGTTTTGATTCAAACCATAAGCCTAAGTACCACACCACAAAAAGAAAAAAGCCTCAAGAACACCCCACCCACTTCTAATTAAAACTGTGCAGGTGCTTTTGCTTAAGAGGAGCAACACAAAAGTGTCATTAATGCTTCCCACTACCACTGTCCTCTCAAAAGATTCCTTCTGCCAGCACACAATTATTTTGTGAAGTATCCCACAATCTCAGTGCTCCTCAAACTTATTTAATGAACCAGCTGCTTGCTTTTATAGATAATAGCTGCTTAACAACAACATTATAAAAGTAAGATACAGGAAGGATACAGCGTTCCAGTTTTCTGCACAAAGGGGAATGATGTTACCTTCACTGCCACTCGCAATGAAATCTTCATTATGACCTCCAAAACACGAGTGGATTGTGTAAAATCCTTGTGTAACACCTTGATACTTTCTCACTAAAACTCTGTCTTGTAAGTCCCATAAGTGAACTCCCTGGGAATAAGTAGTGTAAAGAATGTTATTTTACCATTAAACATTATTCATTGCAATTTTTTTAAATGCTAAAAAAAAAAATTAAACATGAAAGTGCATTACTTCAGCCAACTTCAATACTGTTAATGGATCAAAAGAGTAAAGATATATCAAATTACTAGATTGAACTTCTAGTCTGCAGCCCCTTCTGTTCTGAAAGCTCCTATTCTTACCCAAGGTTCCAAAAGTAGAAATAAGTAAGTAAAATCTAATTCTCAAGCCCCCCAGACATTTCAACCTGCCACAACTCTGGGTATACCCAGCTTCTCAGTGCAATAGCCAGATATTAACATTTAATAGTACATATTTCATAGTATGAAACTCGACTATAAATCAGTCAAAAAAAAAATAATAATTTAAAAAAAAAAAAAAATCAGTCTCAAGAGTAAGATTGTCTTCTCATCAGAGAAGGCCATGCCATACTTACGAATGTTAAGACCTTCCTATTACATGAAATACAACAGGTTAATATCAAACATTCCAATTAGCATCTAAATATTTAAAAACAGGTAGCACTTGCAAACAGATTCGTTTACGTTTCCATTTATCACTTCCAACTCACCTGAGTTGCTACATTTAACAAAGCTAAGCGGCCATTTTTTGAAATAGTAAACGACATAATAGGGTGATCTTCTTGTACTCTGAAACGATAAGACACATCGGCGTTAAGACTTCATCAAACGATGCAACACCAAAACAAAAGGCATGTCCTGTCTCTGCAATGTTACGGGGGAAGACAGTTCTGAATTTGGAATTAGGAATGTCTCTGTGTGTTAGTACAAACCAGGTCTGCAATAGTTTGCTCACACTTACGACAAATCCCAAGACCAAAAGGGACTTCGGACCTCAAATCCAACCCCTAACTTCAAGGAAGGATCTACTAAAATATGCCAGGAATCGAGATGAAGATAACTCTTGGTAACAGAGTCAAAACACCCACCAGAAACCTACCCTGGTGCTTATATGAAGTTATTTCTAATATTTGATCTAATGCTTCTTGCTACAACTGGAAGTCACTAACTCTTGTCCCATGTTGTTCTCCTCTTCTTTTAATATTGAGAGCATTTTAATGACTTATTTCCCTTCCTGGTCCACCAACCCTTCCTCAACCTTCTTCTGACACCCAGAACCAGCAGTTCAAAGCCAAAGAAAGTAGTAGTTACATGTTCCTGTCTGTAAGATCCTCAAAGTTATAACCCCGAATTCGCTGGTGTGTGTCCGACGCTAGAACGGTTTTCCCATCACTCAAGCACCAAAGGCATTGTACTCTCACCCCTTCCCAGGAGTCAAGGAGATTACCATCTAAATCCTGATCAGGAGAGAGAGGAAAAAAAAACAAACAAACACACAAAACAGAACAAAAAACCTGTTAAGTGTCAAATTTCAAGTTGTGACTAAAGTATCTTTTGCACCTTCTGTTCAGACTGCTACAGAAAGCAGTTTTACCCTGTAAAACAGAGGACTTAATGAATTAGAGCCTTGGTTGTCTTAACCAAGAGCTTTAGTAGGTGTCCGTCCTGGAGAATGCCTTTCATCACTTATTTTCTTGTGCATGACACGTGCAATCTGCGTCAGGTGACAGAGCTCCCCTTTGCAGTGAGTGAGGTTTGTGCACCACACTATTATTATTCACCAATTCTGATGACAAATAATCAAAGTAGGGTGAGACTGTGTGCCACCATCCAAAACCAACACTAGCCAAGGAATGGAGGTTTCAAATTTCTGTTTACATTAAGCAAACACAACATGCAAAAACTAAGAAAGACATAGTAAAAAAAAAAACCAACCTGTGGAATAAACAACATCTGTGGACAAAGGCATTACTTTTTATTAATGTATTTTCTAAAGCAGCTAAGAAAAAAAATTCCCAGCCCTCAAACCCTCCTTTAGGCAGAGGAATCCCTCTACACTTGCTTGAACACCTCTAACTGCTACAAACAGAAGTGCTGCTGAAATAATAGTATTAACATGTTGCTTCTTTGAATTACAAAGTATCAGAAGCTTTAGTGTACACACTCATGAAAAAACCATGAGCCTCAGATATGACCGTGATAGAACTTCCCCTTCTTGCTTTGTTTTCAAGGGGACAGACGCAGAGAACTTACACACTGATAGAACTGCCCGCGCTGACCTCCCGTTACAAAACGCTTCCCATCAGGATTCCAGGCCACACTGGTTAAACTGTCTTCATGAGACTGGCTCATCTTTGTCCTCAGCTCCCCAGTCTGGAAAAATCAACAAAAAGCAGCAAGGCCTTGTATCAGAACCCTTTCCCAAAAAGGCATTGGTAACTTTGTCTGACATGGATAGTGTTTGGAGGTGCATGATTTCAACAAGTTTATTAAAAAGCCGCACAAACCTATGAATAATGCAATAAAAAGGCAGAACTACTGCAGCATCTCCAGTAACCCCAGACTTGATTTGGGACAATTTCTTTTGTCTCTCAAATCAAGAGGGATGGAGTAAACCGTGTGTGAGACAACTGGAAGATTATGAGTAAAAAGAGGAATTAAAAGGAGTTGGAAGAACATGTAAGAGATGAGCAATATGAAAAGAAAACAAACAAACATGGGAAGCGAGGAGGTAGGGGGAAACCAAAAGAAAATGGAGATGACAGAATACATTTTAGTAAAAAGTTGGAGTGTTTAGAACATTTTCCTCCCTGAGCTGGAGCTCTCCAAGCCAAAATTTAGCCTTCATTCCCATTTTATATCACTACTCTTTCACACAATAGAGAGCCAGTAAATGGCTTACCATTGTCAAAACAGTAAGGGCTTCTCTCTACTCCCTTGTGCCAGCTCTAGTGCCCTTCTCTGGGCCAATTTAATCAACTAAATAGAAGAAAAGTATTGCAAGGGTGAAAAAAGGAAACATTTTTGGTTTAGGAAACTAAATTAGCTTGGAGTCCAAGACAGCAGAAGAAAGACTATATAAAACCACAGCTGAGGTGGAGGAAGCTCCTACATCAACTCAAGTGCCTATTAAAAAAAAAAAAAATCAATAAAAAAATCAATAGCAGAAAAAGGGGTTTCAAACTCATGGAGGAAATGGCTAAATAACCCAGTGTCTGACTGAAAGACAACGTTTTGAAATCATAAATTTAAGCCTCTGTGGACCTTCCACTAACATCACTGGGAGTGTTAGATAAAATAAAAATAACTTGTATCTTTAACTTCTGCTACTTGTCAAAATCTTCAATGAGGACTTGCTCCCCTTAGATGCTAATTGTGCCCTTTGTTTCTCTTGATTAGTTTACTCTGTTCATCCCTTCAGTAGCTCTCTAGGGTCCTTTGGATTTACACCATCCCTTCTCAGAAATGATCAGTAACCAGATATACTAGAATTGCTGCACAGCTCCGGACACTTAGATTTGAACTCCAATTTAAGTTCTGTACAAACAGAGTCCAGAATTTGTAGGCTGCTACAGTCTGTTTTTTCAAGTTGGGGGAAAAAAACCAAAAAGAAAAAAGAGATCAGTCTGTCTTCCCTACACAATCACACTTTTGTACAACAAGTCTGTAGAAGTGACTTCCTTCATGCTTAATGTATTTAAATAACAAAACAAAAGCAGTAGGCTGACTACAGAGTCTTATTTTTGACTCTTAGTCACCACTTACTTGTACATTCCAGAGCCAAAGCTCAGAACAATCATCCGGGCCACAGGCAACAAGATAGTTGTCATCTGGACTCCAAGCAATATAAGAGACACCATACGCATGACCTTCTAACGTCTTAAGTAGTTTTAGCTGGTGAGTATCCTGAAACAAGATAGATTCTGTTAAGACAATGCAAATAACCTACTACATTTCACATACACAGTGTGTCCAAGCCCAGCACAGCAAGTTTGCTTTATGCAACTTGGCACCTGCATTTTACAAGATGTATGAATAAATTCTTAGCAGAAAAGCAGTTGGTATTTCACAGAGTAGAAACATAAAATGAAAGCTTCTGAGTTTCAACACGCAAGACACGAACACTTGTGGACAATTTTGTTCTAATCTTCCGTGATTCTGAATGTGGAACTCTCAAAATACAGAGTTGTACATTACATTACACTTGTTTCAGTATAGAAGATTTCTGTAGTGTCAAGTCTCTCTCTATCTACTGGTATACAAAAGTACTATTATCCATATTTACACAATTAAGTTGCTTTCTTAAAAGTAAAGATGTGTGGAAACCTGTTACAGTTAAACAGAGAACCAAAACCTTTATGCACACTGAGAAGGGAAAAACCTCCCAGTGCCAATGTTTTTATAAACTTGAGTATATTTTGTGTGCTGCTCAAGAAAAGTTTTACAGAAAGATATTTTTAAAAGCTTGAGAGGTGTTCTTATTTCCGAAGTGCTGCCTACAGCAAGCTGTTGTATCTTTTCTGCCAGATTTAGTGAATGAAGCACACTCTGCTCACACAGAGTATCTCGTATCACCTTTATGCTACAGTGTTCTACTGCTGCCTTGTCAGAAGAACTTTATTTAGGGGCAGCTTATCAAAATAAAGATTAGGGTTAGATGCTGTGAAATAGCCACATGCTGGCTTCCTACATACAGAAACCTGCTTCAACACAGTATTAGCACTGATTCGTGACAAAAACATGCACATACAGAAAGTAGAACCGAGCTTGGTAAAACACTGACAATTTTTGTGAAGCCTGTTGGAAAAGGGCAAGTGGATTTTCCTCCCTTCTTCCCCTTCCCACCCTTCCCTGCACTGAGGAGGTTTATACTCCCTACTTATCTTCCAAAAGAGGTGACCCATTTGAAAAATCTAGCTTGGTTTCTCACATTGTCCCTTCACTTTCTTTTGTTTTAGTATTAATCAGCAGAGCACCTCTTGATTCTAAAGAGAAAGGACATGGTCAGAGAAAGAGTGTGACACTAAGAACTGCTTTCCTGGGACCAGGTAAGAAGGATGCAGCGACTCTCAGCCAGCCTGCAGCTCAGAAGGTTCTGTTAGCTAGAAAAACTACATTCCTCAAAAGAAAAGTGGCCTAAGAATAATCTTCAAAGCCCAGAGCAAGAGGGGCAAACAAATGGACCTCCTCAAGCCCCCTTTCCCATTCTAATTATTACTCCTGATCTGCATTAGACACTCCTGTGTCTATTGCTAAACAGATCTGTGCAGCAACAGAGTCACATCTGACATCATCTCACATCCCAGAGAGTACCTGCAACTGATGGGTTTCCTTTTACACCAGGATTAAGTAGCCTGGCCCTTCCACATCACATTTGATATTCCTCTTCTAATGATAGTACTTTGTGGCTGTTACTATCTCTCGTTCTGCTCTCATAATTCTCTCCAAACAGAGAAAAGCTGCTACACCGTGTTTTGCTCTCGAACAGCAGCTGATGGTATTTCAGGAAAACATCCCCAGATTTAGTCAATCTGCTTCCCACCCACCACCAAAAGAAATCTCAGCCCTTCTGTCTCTTACATGTAGCTTCCCAGATTTTTGTTATGTAGAAGAAACAACTATTCAGGTATCAACTTAAGCCTGTAGCAGTTGAGCTCCTCGGCTGAAAAGCCAAAAACCTGTCAACAGTTTTTTTACAAAGTGCAGAAAAACAAGGGAGGTTTCTGTGAGGAACAGGTTAGAGAGCTCTATCCAAGAAGACACCTGCCAGACAGGGTGATGCGCCCACTGTGCTCATCCTTTGTGCTCTAGAGATTCTGCCATGCTTATAAACAGTCAAAAGTCTTCCACAGACATCCTAGTTCACTCAAGACATTATTTAATGCTGCTGAGTCTGCATAAGAACCTCAAAGTGAACAAATGAAAATGTAAAACGGAAACATGGGTTAAGACAGCTTAGACATATAGCTGGGTCTTAGAAAAGTAGTAAGAAATTCATGGTATGAAATGAAGAAGAGACGCAGAAGCAGCATCATTACACTTCAAGAGGGGTGATGAAGAAAAGAAAGGCAGAAATAAAGGATTCTCACACACACGAAGCATGTGTGGAAAAAGAAATACTGCTTATTCAAAACAATGTTCTCCCGTCACTTGCCCAGACACAGTTGGATGGATGTTTCCCTGTCGTTCATACACACAGATTAGAATAATTCTGAATACCTAAAACCTTGAAAACCTGATTAAGCTTGTGGTTCAAAAGACATTGTCAACTGCTACAGGAAATCTGAGAAGCGTGCTCTGGCAAATATGAAAATGAACTATTTGAGTTGTGTGGCCTAATGTTATTTAGGCACCCACCTCCTTGAAAGGGTTTATTTATTTTTTTTAAAGTACTCAAAGATAAAACTCCAGAAAGCTGCTTTCCCACTAACTATATGTTAGAGATTTTGTTTCTTTAGCAACCCTTGGCCAAGAGAGTTAGCCTAAAACACTCACAAAACATTTATTTTGTTTGATTAACCGGGTATTATCTAACAATTCACTATAAAATGTGCTAACCAAGATGTTGGGTATTAAAACTCAATATTAAAAGGAAGACGGGCCTCTACAATCAAGTGACAAGTCAACTGCAAAAACATTTGATCCTTAATTTACTTAGAATTACTCTGTTAAAAAACAAACAAATGACCAACCACAAAAAATACAGATAATTTCCTAAGTAAGATAAATCAGATTATACCGCTACACATCTCTTGGCCTACAGCACACTGGCTCTAGGAAGAAACCAACCACAATGGTTCTAGGCACAAAAAATCCATAGCCCTTGCTATTAGTTCACAGGCTACGTAACAGCTACACACACACGACAGGATTGTAAGTTCTTAACAGCAAAAAGGACTCAAATTAGAAGGCTTCCTAACCTGTAGTGGAAGAAAATCATTAAATTCAGCTCTCAAATCCTACTGAAAGCCAGTATGGATCTGCAAAAACATTTCATCTTCCACTTCGCATAGCAGTTTGCAGGTTAAAAACTGTAAGAATCTTGCTTCTGATAGCGTTTTACAAGCATTAACTTCAAATATTGCGCATATGTTCAAATTTATTCAGTTTTCAACTCTTACAAAATGTATGGACCTGCTTTCATGTAACTTCTACAAGTCAATTAAAACAGTCCTAGATGCACTACTCCATCTTTTGATTTACATAAGAATGGGTAGGAAAGATAAATCTTGGAGCTGCAGGATATTCCACGTAAGAGAAATAGTGCCACGCATTAGTATCAATCTTAAACCCACTGTCTGTAAGGAAATGGATGGGTGCACTTCCACTTGTCAGTGAATTCTGACAAGGGTTTAAATCTTCACCTCTAGCCAAGGCAAATCTTACAACAGCAACTAGCACGAAGCAGTGTAACTGATACATCGTTTTATTACTCAGAACTAAGTAATAAATGGCAAAACGGATAAGAGTATTTATATCCAAGTGTACTACTAGTAGTAACACGGTAAGTCCCATACACAGATTGGAAGAACTCCTAGTAAGAGTGATTTAGAAGGAAGATTCCTCACTCCCGTGCCCCTTCCACTCTCACCCAGTGCTTCTCCTCCTCTGGAGAGCACCAGCAGGCTCTGCCCTGTCCTACAGGGTCAGTGGCACACAAAGTTCCTGCCCCAAAGCAGCCAACAGCTTGAGCCCCTTGAACTCAGGCACCAGATTTTCAAATATTCTCCTTCATCACCTTACGCTGGTGGGAGGTGTCCCTGCCCATGGCAGGGGGATTGGAACTCGATGATCTTTAAAGGTCCCTTCCAACCCAAACCATTCTGTGATTCTATGAAAACCACAGTCAGCGTATCAGTCTTTTACACCCCAGAGAAACACCCCAGTCAGCAGGCACAGCCTGTCCAACAAAAATCAAACAATCCTAGGAAGGCAAAAAAGAAAAGAGAGGGTAGGGAAAGACAAGTCATGCACATTTAACACACGTTGCACACTTACTGGATCAACCTGCCATATAATAACGGTTGTGTCCTTAGATCCTGTCGCTAGTTTAGTGCCATCATTGGAGAATTTACAGAACCAGACTTCATTACAGTGCTCCGTTAGTATCTGCTGTGTATAGCATGGGAACTGTTTCCTGGGAAGAGAAAGGGATGTAGTCACAGATTAATAGGAAAGCAGTAAGATTTTTTTAAAATCAAGCTAGTAAATACCAAAACAAGAACTTATTTAAATGCAAGATCAGATAACTTGGAACATTCCTCTATTAACAGCTGCTTCAAATAAGTACAGAACAAAGTCTTAACTGGTAAAAAGCTCACACCACCAAGTGAATCCCAACTAATTTTAAGAATTTAGAACTATTCCTATTCCACTCACTAATTTGTTACGCCTTCATAAAACTTGGAATAAAACTGACCTCATCAGGAGTGTAACAGGTTATTACTATACACTTCTAGAATGCATAGGAAAATACGGGAGTCCAAACCTCTTCGAACCCTACAAGCAAAGTTTTCTTTACACATGAGGTTTCTGTAAGCACCTAACTCAGTCGTATCTTGCCAAGCCTTTAGAAGTGATTTTTACATAAAAGTGGAGTAAAAGAATAGTCTTATTTCTTTTTCTCGAATGCAATCTTACAATAAGGTAGGTGTTTCTTTGCCTTCATTTTGTGCCACTTTTCCTGCGGTACCACATACAGTATCTAAGCATAACTAACGATACCATTATGAGCTTTCCAGTTGAACTGTTTTCCCTCACAAAATCTGTTATTTTGTAAAACATTAAGTGTTTATCAAACAAAATATTATATGATAAACTACTGAAGGAGAAGAGTCAAACATTTCTCTAGAGCTAATATTTAATCTTCTAGTTACATACCGAGGGAAAGCTAACAGTCAAAATATGAAGTTAGGCGAGAACTGGGGACAAATTTATTTTATTTATAGCTTGCCCACTGCATAAGAATTTGAGAGCTAAGATAAAATAAATGTAGGCTTTTACAGTACATGACTGTTTTTGTAAGTAATACTGCAGTTAATGACAAGTTCACTGCTCAGATGCACTAAAAGGCAGTCTAACCACCGACATTTTTCCTTGAACTGCAAGGATCCTGCAGTGCTTTAGTCTTACGCTGAGTTTTTATGGTGCTCAGTGCAACAGGGCAACACAACTCTAATGGGACGCAGTGACACTAATGTAACAACAAAAGTCTCTGTGAATGTACAGTTGTACTTATCCCTGGAGATAAGCTGGCCTAGAAAACCAACACCCTACTTCCTTTATATTGGTGTTTAAAAAGACATTTGGTGGTAGCCAGGCTGACGGACACCTGAAAAACTACTTCTTACCAGAAGGTAGAAAAAGTTCTGCTTAATACAGCGTCTATATCCTCTCAATCCATTTTCTTATACTGGAAGATGCTTCTCAGTCCATGTTTGAAGACTATCGAGCAGCACTAAATGACCATACATCCCTCATTTCCTGCCTTATGGCAGAGGAGGATAAAAAAAAAGTACATGTACACATCCATATCTGTCCTTGGCTTCCTTGGGTATGTCTGCTGTTCTGCTCCTGCTCTAAGCTGACCAGAAGCTCTCTAGCTGCCACTAGAGCAACACTGAGCCCAAGGTAAAAAGCCCCACCCGTGAAAGAAGACTTAGTTTTCCTTGAAGTCTAGAGGGAAGTAGGCAAGCCCTTACACAGGTATGTGCACCTACAGGAAGAGCGTTTTGTTATTATTTAGCCATATTGTCGTAAGTTAATGTTTCTCCTCGGAGCAGCAATTTGCTCTAGAAGGTGAAAGAGACTTTATCCATAACTCATACAAAGTACAAGGGGCACACTGCGTCGCAGAAGAGCTCTTTTAGTATCTTTCATTTTAAAAAAATACTGTATAGAACAATAGGTCTCGTATTTTAAAACTTTAAGAAAAATAGCCAAGGTTCTGCAGACATGAAAAGCAAGCAGTATAATGCTGGAGTGCATGATTTTCATAATAAGGTGGTCTTTAGATTCCTAAAAAGGGTAACGGGCACAGTTGATAGAGCTGCTGCAGACGTCCCAGTATTGAATACTATTATTATATTTGAAATCCAGTCAGATCAGAGTGCTCTCACAAGAAGTTCTCTTCACTTAACTAATGAAACGTACAGTCCAGCAAGTTTGACTCCACAGATAGCAAAGCATACGTTAAATAACACTTCTGCAAAAGGAAATAGCAGCAGACTCGAAACAAGAAACCAAACCCAGTTGTCTAACAGTTTCTGGGTTTGGTAATTAGATATTATTGTAGCTCAAAGGTTTTTCTTCTTTTTTGCACTGTTTCACTACAAATTATTCTATTCAGCACAACACGCTTGACTCAGGTTGTTCACATACTGAAATAAAGTATCTAATAAAGCTCTCTCTTGTTGTATTTACAAAGTTCAAAATCATAACTCAAACATCAAACAGCTCCTTTTTTATTCCCCATACATACAATGGAAGATCTATTCCTCAATTCCCACAATAGTTCTTCACCAAAAACGCTACATTAAGCTAGTACCTAGAAAGCAGCAGCTTTCACCTCTCATTTCAGCTTCACTGTTTCTTTGTAAACTCAGACTAAAGTTTACTTACATTGAAGACAAAAGAATTCCAGGGGAGGGGAGGAACCAAACAAAACCCAACTAGGCTGAAGGCTCTCAAAACAAAAAATGACCACCCCCAAGAGCATCAACTCTCTATTATCAAAATCTCAGGCACAATAAGATGAAATCCCTCACCTTCACTTCTAGCAGTTTCACCCTCTTATCTCCCACTCTTATGAAGTGATTAAGTTTTAGTTAAATATTCTACCTATTAGTACAATTCAAGCATGCTGGATCAAAATATTGCCAGAGGTCCAAAACAGATTAGTTCCAAATAAAAAAGGGAAAGTTATCAGTGTTCCATCATTTAAGTATCACAGAACTTAAATTGTCTAAACTATTAGACTACTGTTACTTCTGTCAGTTTAATCCAAATTTGGCTTCCACTGTCTTTAACTCACCTCATCATGCCCAAGCATGGCAGCACGTACAGCGCACCACATACTGATCTCAGACCCCTGCAATAGGTAGGTACAACAGGTTGAGTTGCGGACAGGATGGAAGCCTTTGTTTTGAAGTGGGTTTTTTTTTTTTGACATTAAAGTAGTCACGAGTATGTATGTATATATACATACCAAATATGCAAGCTTAGGAAGTACCACATTAAGTGGGAAATAAAATAAATACAAGCACACCACCTATGGCCAAAGTTATGTCAGCAAATAGATTCAGAGAGATGACATTCAAGTCCAGATTTGTTGCGTATAATATCTTTTATATCTAGCTTTAGCTAGTCCAACTTCAGTAAACCATGTTCTTTACAGTTGGCTTGAGTGCTCTTTGGGGTTTGAGGAATCACAAACCCCCACTGAACATCCAATGTTATTTATGGACTTGTGGAAATAATAAAATGAAATCTCTTTTCCATTAGTCTGATTTTAAGACTCACTTCTGAAGCAAAGAAGCCACAATTCCAGTATCTGATCATTTCCAATAGCTGTTAAAAATGGGCGCACACACGAAACTGCTGCAACAATGTGATGTAGCAGAATTGCAAGCTAGACAATAGTCTAAAAAAGTTACTTGAATACATGAAGTGCCAAGGATATTAATTTTAAAACCTTAACACAGCTACAGTGAAGTACTGTGGAAGTCTGCATCTTTAAAAACAGATTCCAAGTAACCCAAGAAAGTAAGGCAAAGCAGCTGAGTTCAGAAAGTTTCTGTGAGTTTATCAGTACTTGACTTCCTCAGATGAGCTAATCCTAACATGAAAACAAAAATTCCCCTGTAAGCCCAAAGGTTGGGTCTTTCACATGAACAGAAACATACAATGGTATCATATCTTTTATAGGTGTCCTAGCCATCATTTCATGCACAGTTTTCCATAAAAGCTACACTAAGCTTTTAGGTCATTGGCCAAGTTCTGCTGGATGAGGAGGAAACCAGTTAAGTCAGCCATCTGTTACAAACAAACATCTTCCTGCTTCACATCTACTGCAGTATGGCATCCTGACGATTCAGAATCAGCGTTAGTTTTGTTAAAAGTTATCCAGGTAGCCTTAAGAGCTAATACAGAGGTGTAAGAGACATTCAATTCTTACTACCTTAAAAATCAGAGAAAATAGTTCTTTATAGCATTCATATTAAACATTATGTAAAACAGAAATGTTGATTGCACACTTCTACTCTGTTTTAACGTTTGTGTCTAAAAGCACCTCACTGTCCACTGTTAAAAGCTGAAGCTGAAAGTTGACTTCATGAAGCATGCCTCAGTAGGCTTCCTGCATTCCAGCAAGCTTGAAGACAGTCTGGGTAAGTCACATACTAGTGATTCTCCAGTTAAAAACACATAGCAATCACGTGTTGATGAATAAACAGACTGACTGTCCAAAATTACAAGAAACAAGTGGCTAAGGATTAGCATAGTAATATATTCTATTCATACCCATCTGATTAAAATTTTAAAGCTTCAGTCTGACTCCATTACCCCACATCCAGCTGCCAAAGTCTCATACACACCTTCTCTCCTCCCCACCTCCCTACTTATTTAATGAGAACTGTCTTTTCCCAGTCAATTTATGTTAAACCAACTCGGAATAGTTGTCATGTTCCTTTTTACAGTAGGTACGATTATATTAAAAGACAAAAGATACCATTGCCCATCTTAGAAGTAGCGAGGGTTTCTTACCTACTACAAACATGATCTATTAGCAGCGAGACAGAATCTAGATTACTATCTAGTTTGGTATTATGGTATAGGCACCGGTCCCGTTGTAGTTCCACGGCCTGACGTAGCAGGTTCTGTAAACGCCTTGGAGGAAGCATCACTGATGGGGGTAGGTATGCTTTAAAAGAGTAATTAAGAAAAACAAAACAGATATATCAAGACCAAATTACAAGTAACAGCATATTTGATTTGAGTGGTTTTGGAAGAGACCTTAGTAAATAAAACTTAAAAGCTACAGGAAAAGAGCGCACACAGCTTGACAAATCTACAGCTATACAGCTGGAATCAGAAGCATAAACTTCCAGAGACCAGAACTGCATGCAAGGTTTTTGTAGTCACAGTATCTGTTGTCCTGGCCAACAAGTACCATTTACACAAGCTAAGTCAAAACCCACCATTTAACAAAATATTTACCATCATAAAACAGCATCAGCTGTGTTTAAGGAATTCTCTATTAACACTATCAAAATATAGAATACCATGGGTTTTACAACTCTGATACATAGTCTTACACCAGCCATGAGAGAGAGAGGGGAAGAGCCATAATTCATACCAAGGTCTGAGACCACTATGAACCAGTACTGGTGTCACTAGTGGTTACAGGTCACTCTTAGTTTCAACCTCTCGGTAGAGCTGGCATTTACAGAACAATCTGTCCCACTCTGAAGCGCCATTTAATCACCAAGTTACACTATTATTGCATGCAGCAGAACTAAGAAATAAGAGCTCCTGTTACAAATAGTTTATCAGAGAAGGCAAAAGGTTAGATACAAAAGACCAAAGGGTAAAGGCACCTAAAGACATCCCCATTAAGCAAGAAATACAAAACCAGCCACCAGCAAGTGCAGTTAAAGTAAATCCCCAGGATATGCCATTACACAAGATGTACTGGATTTACAGAGGTGAGAATAAGTTCTAAACACTAGAACATCTTACTCTGGAGTTTGTCCAAAAGTTTAGATCTGGAAGCTGTTCCTTTCCCTTCCCACTCTGCTTTTGCCCGCAAGTCGTCTGCATGGCTACACATCAGATACCTGTTTAAAAAATAAAGTGCACACACACCAACAGACCAAGTCTTTTTGGAATCATTCTTTTCACTTTTAAGTATGATATACATCATAACATTCTTAATGAACTGGCAACAAGTCACTTAGGCTTGAGACTGACAGGGAAAAAAAGCCAAGGAACTACTCCACACAAACACACATCATCTTCAGAAGAAATGTCTACAAATAGGCAACAGAAAAAGTAAGCAAAACAGACAGATTTTAGGGAAGGAAGAAATGTCTTATTTTCATCTAAGAACAAGCCAGACTATACTCACTTAACTATTTGTTTATAAGAAAACAGTTAATAATTCTCAAGATCAGATAACTATGCATGTGTATGTATTAATTTGGGTTCTAGTATTATAAAAGGAAATCATAACCAGGTTGTTTTCAAGCATCTGAAACAGAACATTGTCTACCGAATACTCTTCTTTATTCACCATTTTAGCATATCTCACTACAGCTCACTGTAGGGTAATGGCTTTAATAGTGTTTTGAGTTTCTACAGTGTCAGCTATCAAAAGCTACAGAATTCCTCAGAAAATCCCTCCGAAAGAGCTCTCGGAGTCCAAATACTTACCCGCTGAGGACATGAATGCGTTCTGTATTGTATTTCAGAGGCGTCAGTTCACAGCGTAGAACCTGAAGTGCCTCCAGGACCTTGCCATCCTCCAGGTATTCCAGGTACTTCTGCTGCAGCAGCAAAAACTTCATCCTCTGACATGACAGAAAGCAGCAGTCAGGGGAAAAAGGTTGACTGAAGTTTCAGAAAACGTTTGAGCCTAAACAGAACAGTAGAAACCATTCTACTATGCCCTTCAGAAATGCAGCTATATGTAATGTTTTATTACTCATTTTCTTTTTGCTGTATTTTTCAACAACAGCACAGCAATTAAGTCACCCATGAATTTCCTTCCTGCCTTATGGGCTCCAACTATCTTCATATCTCATTTCTCAAATCCCCTTTTCAACTTGGCTCACTTTCACACTCATTCCCTTTTCAGTCACTGTTCTTCAAACCCTGAACTAGACAGGCTTCCCAGTCTTACACTCCATCAAGAAAAGCACCCAAAAAGCAGCTAAATCACATACTTAGGACTGCAGTACAGCACAGAACACAACAGGCCAACTCAACAAGTTCTTGTACTGCTTACACAGGAGCTAACAGGGATTGTTTGCATAGCTGCATAACATACAGCAAGAACAAATTGACACCGCCCCAGGTTTTGTTTTGTAGTCCCATGTTAAGTTGTTTTCCTTGGGTGTTGTATCATTTTTCAGGATTACAGAAAAAAAAAAGCTTCCCATATTTAGAAATCACTTCTCAGAAGTAATCACTGCTATTTCATAGTGTTCCTGTCATCTTGTACAGTTTTTGGTTGTTTACTTTTATCAAGCCTGCTATCCCAAAAACAACTGTATGTGGATTAAAAAAGAAAAAACACTCGTTTACTATATTTAAAAACCTGAAGTCCAAGAAATTTTTCATACCAATTTATTAGAAACACAGTTTGTTGTATCTGGATTAAACCAACTATTCTGTGTTTGCACATCTTCTTTACTGCTAGCAGTTACCAGAGAGAAAAGTAATTTCTGGTCCACGAGACTCACCAGGTTAAAGAGGAAAATGTAAATTCTCAACACGTGTCACTGAGAAACAGAATGAAGATTAAATGTAGCAAATTACATTTGCTTTTCTAATGAATACACCACCGGTTCAATCACTGGTTGCCTTTGCCTTGTCAGACCTCTGGCACCTCACTATTTTCATGCTCATATTTGGTCAATGTTTACTCTGTTTCAAACACACTGCGAGCCTCCTGAAGCAGAGGGATAATCAGGAAGTTTAAGATGCTCCTGTCCTATTAAAGCTTCCATGAAATTTTACGGCTTACTGTACGTAAAATCCAAAGTTAAAGCAAAAAGCAGTTTTAGTTTTCAGAGATGTTCAGTTCTTCAAAAGGGTAAAGTTTCCACATACAGTGCTATTAACTCACCACACACAGCTTTGTGAAGCATAAAACATTACACAGTAAAGGTGATTTATGCTCTAACACATCAGTGGTACTCTTGTCCTGTACAGGCCAGGCAAACCCATATTACATTCCCTACCCAGTTCCTTAGTTTATTTGGATTTGGAATTATTAGAGCATCACTGTGGTTTTTTTCCACGTAAGACAACATTTTTTTGGTGTTCTGACATGTAGACACCCAAAAGAAAGACATCCCCATGATTTACAGCCCTGGTGGTTGGTTCTATGAAGAAAGCCAGCAGAGTTCATGCTGTTGGCTTATATACAAGCAGCAGGAGGGATAAGAGCTTCCTCTCTCAGCCTATGCCCATGGCAGACATCACACCTCATTCCTCTCAGTCACCTCACACTGATAATCACCATCAGATTAAAAATAAAATAATCTGATATTTCCAGTTTGTAATAAAACCCATAATCCCTCCAACTCTTATTCTCCATTCACTGCATCTAATATTTAATAAAATTATATAATCTTTCCCTTAAATGTGATAACCGTATCTGTAACTAATTACTGCCTACTTTTAGGATTTGTCATGTTAATTTCATTTCTTTAGGGGAAAAAGTTAGAAGTGCAGAAAACCCTAATAAACAGTTTTTGCAACACCAGTCCTAACAATTCTACGGAAGCATTATAGGAACACTACCATGCAGAATGCTGTTGCCAAGTTATCCAAAGATGTATAACTTCAGAAACTATAATTTAAAAAATAAGTCAGTGACATGTGTGACTTTGGCATATTAGGAATATAAAAGCCTTCAGAACCACACAGCACTGCACACTTCATGCAGGAGTCTACTGTTAACATAATGGAGAATTAGTATAAGAGATAAGCAGTTTGAAATTTTAACTTATCTATAGCAAAAGGCAGGGACTACAGCAAAGTGTTGACAGGGAAATGAAATTGATTTTCTAAGCTATTTTGATAACTGCTCCAAAACTTGCCCTACAGCATACTCAAACAATGGCATGAATACGAGCTCCTTAAGGCAAAAGTCACACTCCAGTGACATTGCATTTCAAGTCATTTTTTCTATCAGGACACTCATGGCCTCCTGCCACTTGTTTTTGTGCAACCATAGACTTTGCTGACAAACAGATTTCCCTGAACAACTGAATTTTGTCTTCATTTTCTCAAATACTTATATACCCTACTAATAGTACTGCTCATTACTTCCAATACCACTTTCTTAGGGTAGACAAAACCATTTTGAGTACATCTTCTCTTCTAGAGCCCAAACAACCTCTGCTGGAAGGAAAGGGAACTGTTTATAATATTGGCAACTGTAAAATAAAAGCACAAACCACACCTTTTAAGTAGACTAAAACAAGAATCTGACACACTGCACCCAGAAGAACAGTTTATTCATATTCTTTATCTGCCTTCCAAAGAAGGGAAATAATTATCATAATCCAAAATTATACCACGTACAATGTAACAGAAGTGCCTGGAATTTGCTGTTATCGTCTCAGTGTCTGCAATGCCAATTCAACATCATTACACTCTTTACCATTTAACAACTTAAATCCAGACACCACCACTGCTCAGCCTATAGCAAAGATTCTTCATCCTGCAGGACCCTTGGAAGAGCCCAAAACGAACAGTTTCAGTGCCACAGTCTGGCTGGTTTCATTCAGCTATTATTACCTCATCCTGTCTTTCAACTCTAGAGAGAGGATGAGGATAAAGTGCATTACTTTGTTGTTTCTAGAAGCTATTATTTAAGTGTAAGTTGAACCTCTGATCACCCTGGGGCAACAGTAAGACAGAGTTAATAGATTTACGGAGGGTGGGGTGGGGGTGTTGTTTGTTTTAATGTATGTACTACTAGCGTTTTGCTTTCTTCAAACTACAGCCTTTGATTACTAACATGAATGTTTAGTACTTTATCCTTCGTTGTCCTATTCGTTAGTAAAGCGCCTTGCAGAATCCTAAATTTTAGGAAGTTTTATGTGCACTATGATTTACCAGCACTAAGAAACTGAAGGGGAAAGCCTCAGCAACACAACTGTGAAAATAATAGGACAAGCACCCTACAACGATCAAGAAATTGAGCCATTTTGATGACTGGTTACAGCAGCAAAACTTCAGAAGTTTAAAGACTGAAGTGCATAATAAGATAATTTTAGGATTAGATTTTGGTGTTATTTTTGACCTGCATATCTTAACAAGCTCCATAATAATTTTATTACTGTACTAAGAGTTCAAAATAAATAAGTAAACATTGCTGAAACAGCTCATCTTTGAAATGGAGGTAACCAAAAGACACGCTGAAATTATCACCTGATGTCTTAAGACATAAACCCAACACAGCAGCTCTCTGCTTATAGCAGACAGAACTAAGACCCCGATTTTCATCACTGTAGTCTTGTAAAAACTGCTGATAAATGCAGTTAAAAACCATCCAAAACTTAAATGTAAGACTTGATAGGAAAAGGGAAGAAAATACTCTGGCCTGTAGAACGTAACAAGACTTCAACCATACCAAATCCTGTCACTTAAAGAGTAATTCCTTCTCATGGGGAGCTGCCTTTAACACTGGTAGCAAGAAGGACACCACAGCAGGCAGGTGGAGCACTTTGCTCCAACAAGATATAAGTGCCTTTTTTGTTGTATTGCCTGCAGGCTGCATACTTCCAGAACTGAGGGAAAGCTCCATTTAAGCAAATGAAAAATAAAACGTGAAGAGGACAATTTGGAAGTATATTCTAGATGACCACAGAGGAATAATGTCCAGATTTCTTCCTGGGTTAAATTAGTCACTCAAAATAGATGCCATAATATGCCTGAGTAGCCCTAAAGTAAGCAAACCCTTGGGCTGGCTTGAAACTGGCATTTTCTAGGTGTTACTCAAGGAAAAATAACGTTTGAATCAACTATAAAGTTCCCTAGAATCTGTCTCAGGACAGCTGTATCTAACATGCTGGAAAAGTAAACATGACTAATCACACACTATACAGCACTCAGTTGTGTTGACACAAATAGAAATAGCAGACTGTGGTGTCCCCCCCAACATACCAACACTCAGCATCAAAGGCTTACAAATTGAGATCAGCCATTTCACATTTAGTGTTTTCACCTGTAGAACTTACAGCACTTTGCAGAAATAAGAACATTAAAACATGAGTATAATTTTCAACATACATACGTATTCCCTTCATAGACCAGACATTTTAAAAGCAGCTATATATGCTGGTTATTTTGTCCAGGTCATATTAACTATAAGGAAAAAACCAAAACCAAACTACCACACACACACAACCCAACTTTGTTAAATACTCTGTGCCATCTAAACTTTTAGGTACCCACTTGTCCTGTACGCACACATTTTTGAAGTGTCTAGTCACACAGTATGAGTCACAAGCCAGGAAACCCAAAATCTAATTTTCTGTTTTTAAAGAGTTACCTGCAGCAGTATCTTGTTTGGACTTTCCCTAATCAAGACATTTATCACCTTCATTAGCTCTGACTTAGTGGCAGTCAGGATTACCTACAAAGCATAAAGCATCCCTCCTTACCTGTAAGGATCTTTCACGAATTTTCCGGGTACTGACTACACTAATACCCACCCATCATCTCAACCACGTACAAAAAAGCCGGGCGGGGTGTGAGGTGGAGACAGCGCACAGCAAGAGCTCAACTCATCCTTGCAAGTCAGTATTGTCTTACCATCACAGACACGTAAGACATTTAATACTGTTTTAAATTATATGAGCTTTATATAAAGGAGAACAACTTTAACAAGAAAATAGTTCATATTTGTTTCAGGTAAAGTTTAGTCTAAACCAAGCATTTTTATTGCACTAAGTTTTATTCAAGCAGTTAGACATCAACATTACAGACGAGCATGCTTTCAGAGCCCTCCGAAACAGAGGGAAAATGGCCTCTTATTCCTCAAATTTAAGTTCTCTAAAAAGTACAATGTTGCTACTCAGTTAAACCTCTTGACTCCCAGAGGTGTAAAACACTTTAATACCACAAAGAAACTTGCTAACTTCAGTAGTTCAAAACATGAGAAAAATCTGCTTCAAAGGACCATTCACATTCACATACAGTGCTTTTGTACTTTCAGTCTCCACAAACTACTGAAAGCTGCATGCAATATTCTAAACTATTTGAACAGTAAGTCTTATGTGTATCAAGTCTTTGAGAAAAGAGAAAGTGAACTACTAGTCTAATTAAGAGATGCTAAGCTTGGGCCAAATTAATAGGACAGAATGTAAACTTCTCTGGAGTACCCTCTGATGTTTTGTTAAACATCTGTTTTTCCTACTTCACTTCCTGTTCCCTCTTTCTGTCCCTCCCCCAGACAGGAAATTGTCTTGACAACAAATGAATCAGCTAGAAGTGGAGCTAAGCAGCCATCAGCTGATTCCTCATTGTTGACAAGCACAGACACTTCAAAAAGCCCTGCTACAGTTTTCTTCCTAAGTGACCTTAGTTATTCTAACTTCATTTCATTACAATCAACACTTAAACAAAACAGAACAAGCCATTTGAAGAGCTAAGTAATGATTTTTTTTAAATCTACAAACAGAAAAATCAAACCAAGGAACACCTTCCTCAAAGTAACTGAAATTATAACAATACATATTGTAATTGTCAAGTCACAGGACCTACAAACCTCTATTTCTAGGTTCATCTTTTAAAAAAAGCCAGCCAAAGAGAAAAAGCTCTAAATAAAATCCTAAACAGCAATACAAATACATTTGCTCTTTAGAAGCCATCTGGAAAAGCAACAGTATTGTTCATGGTCTATAGCAGTCTCTATATTCTTGTAATGTGCTATTACAATGCCAACTCCACATTAGTATTACTGTATTTTGTTTCTAAGCTTCCCTCCCCTCAAGAAAACCTGACTCCCATAAACACCACAGAGATTGGGAGAAGTATTTCAAGTTTGAAATTAATATTTAACATAGACAGTTTCTACAGAAACTGACCTCTTTTAGGACTGTTACAGGATTTATATTTTATCGGTTAAGTATGTTTAACAAAGTTTAAACATTCTGTACACCAAATATTAGCCTCAATACTTTTGGGCTTCCTATCTCACATTCTAAAAAAGAATGAGAAAGTTCAGATTAGTATGACGTTTGTGATAGCATGCAAGCCACTTAAAATAAGCAAAAAAACCACAAGAACTATGGACAACCGACTCCATAGGAAAAGACTACACCACTACAATTAGTCCAACTATACAGCTCTGAAAGAGTTCAAGTGTGCCTCTTACCACAATTGCATGCGGAGAATGCACTAAGGCCTTAAGTTCATTCAGGTCGTTCTCAGCCTGCAGAAATTGGCATAAGAAAAAAAAAAAAGGACAAAAAAAACAAACAAAAAAAGTATATAAGGAGGTTGGATTTTGAATTCTCTCACAGATACTATAAATTTAAACAGTGGTTAATACAGTCCTATAAGCCCTACGTTACCTTATCCCATTCTCCTTCCATGACATGATTGCGGAATTTGGTAGCAGAAGGATGTTCTAAACGACATCCTGACTCTTGCATGAGAAGATCAACAGTCTGGCTGCAGGAGAGATACAGTGTAAAAAAACCCGACCAGTTTTACCCTCACAAATATACCGCCTGCTACGATAACAATTAACCATATTTACAAGTAACTTTAATAAAGTAAGAATACTGTGACCAGGTTCAGACACTTGTCCAAAAAGACTATCTCAGTTGCCCGAGACATGTAAACATCTACCTAAAGCTAAAGCAAGTTGTCAATGAGCTTGAAAGCTTTGCTGAAGTACCATAAAGTATGTGACTTACCAGCCACCACAAACAGCCATCCCTGCACAGAAGACAGACTTCATGAAGGAAGATACAGACTAGAAAGCTGTTAGCTACTGCCTACCATCCCCTACCCCCTCCCTCTCTCCCCTAAAACAACACAGGGAGCTACTACATCTGCCACAGGCCTAACTTTTTCTTCTTCATCACATATTAAAAGACTGGCTCCTTAAAATAAGATAAACAAACTCATGAACCTGTAGCCCTCCCCCTTTTACACTAAAAATAGCTTATTTACTGTGGTGTCGTCTATGAACAGTCACGAGTTGTCTGCTGCTGTAAACTTGCCTCTTGTGTCAGAGGCAATTTATTTTATGTACTGAGTTCTTTCTGAGTTGACCCATTCCACAGTGTGTTTTGAAGACTTCTTTTATGGTAGCTACGTGAAGACTTTGCGGGACTTCTCTAGCCTCCTTCCAAAAATCATGACATGTTGGCTTTAGCTTTACTCACAAAGCGAGCGTTGTGATTAAGTTCTTAGACTTCCCCGGCTCTGCTGGGAAATTATTTTTTCCTATTCTGATTTTGAGAAAGCGTACTTGGTTTCTTTCTAGTCGACAGATAAGATTATTATCAAAAAAACACGTGTCCAGCACCGATCTGCAGAGGCCTTCGCCATTTACAGGGACGAAGGTTTTTCAGAGTGAAACCAAACAGCCTCTTTAAGCGGCAGTTCGGTCTGCGCTCGCTTCCTCCCAGCTGACAAGCCAAATCTTGGAGCTCATCTGCAAAAAGCCACCCCCCCCCTTCTGTCGTCGTCCCCCCCCGCCCAGCTGCGGGCTCCATTATGTTTACCAGATAAACTTCTCCCCCACTAACACATTGGTATTGATCTGCCCTTATCGGTGTGCAACTCGACTTCCATATTGCCATCCCTGGCAGGGGGAAGCTCCCGGCCTGTACACACCGAGCTGACGGCCACAGGCTTAGAAAACATATCTCCGGCTCCATATTTTATTATTTTTTTATTTTTTGTAAGCGGGCCTGCCCCCACTGCTCTGCCTCGCACCCAGGCGCTGGTCTCTCCTCACTGGCGACTACCAGGCAGCGACAGGGCAGTTTTTGCCACCCCACCCCCCACCCCCCCAACCCCCGACCCTTCCTCCGGAGGACCCTCGCTCGCCCACC
>JAOXJK010000023.1:13573200-13595917 GCA_025774025.1 Xenus cinereus | reverse complement strand
CTGGGCAGGGACACCTCCCACCAGACCAGGTTGCTCCAAGCCCCATCCAGCCTGGCCTTGAGCCCCTCCAGGGATGGGGCAGCCACAGCTTCTCTGGGCACCCTGTTCCAGTGTCTCACCACCCTCACAGGAAAGAATTTCTTCCTGATACCTAATCTAAATCTCCCCTCTTTCAGTTTAAAACCGTTACCCCCATCCTATGGCTCCACTCCCTGATCAAGAGTCCTTCCCCATCTCTCCTGTAGCCCCCTTTAGGGACTGGAAGGCCATAATAAGGTCTCCCCGGAGCCTCCTCTTCTCCAGGCTGATGTTTCCACACTCGCAATAGGCAGAATTAACAGTGTGCTTGGACTTTTTTTTTTTTTTCCTCCACGTCTTGATAGGCACGAATGTTCAGTCTTAACACTTTCTAAATCCCCTTCTGACCGTTGTGTGTAGCAGGAGCTGGCGGGTATTCTGCGGAAAAGCCTAGCACTGATTTTGTCCCCTGGGGCTTTCTAAGCCTGTTGTTTGGAGTGTCTCCTGTAGCCTGTGTTCCTTAATATTAGTGTGTGGGTTTCATGTCCAGGGCTCAGATGGGTTATCAGTGTTTTTGTGCAAGATTAGATTTATCCTTCTATTGTTGCAGTTATTTTACTTTTCCTACTGAAGGGCCGCTCCCCTGCTTTTTACTTCTTGCTAGCTCTCAAGGCAATTGTTATTTCAGGCTTGTTAATTGTGTCTGCCAACTCCCACATAGCTCCTGGAGCCTAACCCTGAGCAGGGTAACACCACTTTCTATTGCCCCGCCATTGAATTAGGCCCTGCCTCTCCCAGAATGTCATGTACACTCGTCCTTTCTCCCTGCTTTTTTTTTTTTTTCTGTTTTCTCTAGAGGGTTGTATTGCAACAAGCTTTTACACCTGGAACTGAAAATTCAAGACCGGGCATGTAGGCTGTAGTATCTCATATCCACTCTGGAACAGGCAGAGAAGGGAAATCGTTACGTAGTCGCCAGCAGATTATATTTTAACATTAAACTCGAGAATAGCTCCTTGGAGCCCTGGGATTACTCAGTAATATTTTTTTTTCCTTCTTAATCAAGAATATATGGTTTTCCCAAGACTGCATTTAACTGCCAGACTCACCTTATTTGCTTTGGATGAGACATTAAAGGTTAATGTCAGAAGAATGTCATTGCACTATGATTTAAGTGCCCCTTGTTTTTAAGGGAGATTACTAGTTTCTGTTGCAACTGTGTCTTTGCTTAAAACCCAATTTTCTACACAAGCTTCTCCATTTTTATTGATACATAGTATATTAACGAGAAATAAAGAGCCACAAAGTTAGATAATAAAGATTCCTTCATGTGGCTCCATACATTTACATCATAAAAAATCTTCACCACTTCATGTCATTTGTCACTGTTTTCCAGAACATCAGCTCTGGCGCTACTTCTCATACTTAACATCTTACAAAGTTTCAAACGGCTACTGTAATAAAGAACACAAGATGCCACCAATAACCAAGCATAAAGATACTTCTTCTGCATCCTTGAGAGTGTTGTTCCAGAACTTGCCTAGCCTGAGATGCAGGAGGGGGAAGCAGAGTCATGGCCCACAGTGTCGAAGTCTGATCACTCAAGCTCTCAGGAGGACACTCCTGCAAGAAAGTGCTGCTACTCCTGCTACTCCTTCTGTAGCCAACAGTAAGTGGTAAGATATTAAAGCCATGTGATCTGATGACCTTTAAACGTTACAGTATGATTTCCAGAAGAGTTTATTCAGATCCTTTTCCAAAGGCTCCTGGTATCTTACAGTTTATTTGTTGATCACTATTGTTTAAAAATATTAATTAATGTTAACAAAATAAATGCCCCCTATCATGTGAAAAGTAATACTATGCTACTTTACATATGTTCTAAAGTTTGTCATAGGAAAGACAATTTTACCTATGCCTTTCAACATCTTTATATAGTTTTATAATTTTACTAACATAACATGTATACCTATAAACATTAATTTAAATTATAAATAATTTAATATAAGTAAACAAACCTATGGATATTTAGTCTGAATTTTTTCAGCTACAGATACTCTGAACTGCTTCCATGACTTGCTTTTGAAACAAGTCTTCTTGAATAATATTGCATAGTTATTGCACTATCAGGTAATTTCCAAACATAATTAAAATACTTAATTTTTTAATGAAGCCTTCTAGCAGGCTCAGCCTGCTGAATTTTACGTTGGGCCTTTGTAATCCTTAGGAAGAGGGCCACTCCATGTTTCCAAAGGGAGCATTTTCAGGGGCAGGCCGACAGAAAACCTCTGAGATGGAGGAAGTTTTACTGCTTGGATAAGCATAATCAAAATAAGATAAAGAAACCATGTCTTCAGTGGTATTCAGCTTCTGATGATTTATGCTTTTCTTGATCAGTGGACATAGATCAGTCTTCTAATTTCTAAAGATGTTTTCTTCAAGGGTTGTCAAGTTCACCCATCATTTTTGTTTGTCATTAGACTGGATTTCTATTTGTACAGATCAGGCTGCAAGTTTTTCTTTTGTTTTTTTTTGGTTTCCTTCATAGGCAGGAAAGAATATTGTATTGTTCTGAGTGACACTGACATGCAAATAAATAACACTGAAACTTGGAAGAGTGTTAATTAGAAATGATTATAACCTGACTGACCTGACTTGGCATCATGGTATCTTGCCAAACTGGCTTTTTATTCTTACGCGTGTCTGGTTTGTGTTTGTGGTGGGAAGCTAATGATTCCATGGAATTGTTTGGCTTAATCCTCCTCTCTTTGCACTACAGATGTTTTATGTGAGGAAGAACAAGTAAAATCAGAATGAGGTTCACTGGGTATGACCCATGGTGATCATCCTAAGTAATATTTGGTATAGATTTCTGTTTTAGTAAGTTCAGGTAGATGATCTATTTGGCCTGTTATTTGTTTACTTAAATGAGATTTACGTTAAGACTAGATTACACCCATGTAATTCTACTGCTTCAGTGCCTTAGTTTGGTAATTCTTATTAGAGTGAGGTCGCAGTAGGGTCCATTGAAGCAAATTAGCATTTATTGAAAGATGTAATTGATCAACAACAATGTAAGACCCAACTTGTAACTTCACGTTGCCATCCTTGTGGCTCTGCAAAAGAAGAACAGTTTAGGTGGCAGAAATTGAGAAGGACCGCTATGTCCAGCTGGACCAGAATCCCACTGAAAGAGGTCCCTCAGTTAAAAGAGAAGCAGATCTTGTCTTCACATCTGTATGTTCTACCTAAACATCAAAAGGCTATTTCTTAGAGCCTTTGAAGTGAGATGGGTCTAACACTTGGCCTTTTCCTCATTCCACTTCCCCCAGGGAAACCTGACCACGGGCTGGGGCTGTGGTAGCCACAGGTCTCCTGTGTTAGCCTGCCTTCCCAGCTGCTTGCTGCGCTAATTAGCTGGGGTGGAACACCCCAATGACACACCTATACAGCATCTTGTTTTGGAGTTAGTTGGTAGGAGTGCTGCACGGAGCTGTGTGGTCATATCCTACATTTAACTATAGGCTTATGTGAGTAATAAGTCAGGTAGCTTACTCAAAGTTATCCAGAATATGTAGCTCAGGTGATGCAAACACCAAACACTGGGGGCCAGTGCTGTATTCAGTAATTGTTGGTGTGGTTTGACGTGTCGGGTTGTGAACAGCACAGGAGCATTCTCAATATGATGTATCATACTGTCCTTTTGGCATCTCCTGTTTTTCATATGTTTTTTGCAATATTTCAGGAAGAGTTCCTGGAGGTTATTTTTTCTGTTTCCTTAGGAAGGTATGTGGTAGTAGCCACAATCTGACATTACTTTGCATTACTCAAAGTATATAAACACAGTATTTTTAACATCCAGGTACCAGTAATCCCCATAGGCCCATGCAAAATGAATGCTATTTTTGTAGATATTTAGTACAAGCATAAAATGAATGTCTGTCCATTCCCCAGTAAGCTTACAGTTTAGAAAGAAAAGACAAAATGGGAAGGTAACATAAACAGAACAGTTTGAATAGGGGGGATTCTATTGTACATTTTTTCTTAATGTTAACATTAGTCTTTCAAACTATTGGAAAGGAAGTTACTCTTGAGAAGCGATGGGAAGGAGAAAGGGAATACAAATAGTGGCACAGTATTGTGAAGGGAAAGGGCAGAAAAGAATAAATTTGAATCGGAGAAGCTTTTGGTAACTGACTTCATACAACTAATCAATAGCAAGAGGAGGAAAAGTCCACGGTCAAATCACATGAGGAGTCAGTCCAAAATTTCCAAATAGGTTGCTGATGCTTGCTGGCAGCTTTTAGCTCCAGCTGGAAGAAAAGAGCCTCTTTTCTGCACAAACCAGAATTAATCTGTAATGCTTTTCGCCTCCAACTCAAGTGACTTGTGTTAAGGGAGCAGCTTTCAGACAAGGACCCTGGACCAAGTCCTGTTTGGGTACAGTGGAAGATTTCCAGCTGTATTTTAAAGCACCATTCACCTCCTGTGTCTGAACTGGTAATTTGCAGTGGGGTCACTCCCAACTTACACTACTGCTAGGACATTAATGGTCTAAATAACTGCACCTGCTATGTTAATGAAAGTGCACGTAATAGTTCCAGTAATTTAGAAAATTAGGTATTGTGTTGGGGTGGGAGGAGGAGAGAAGGGTATAAGGGGTGAGAACTTGGTCAAAAGAAATACAGATTTCAGTTTGCTTGCTGTGTTATTGCTGCAGTGTTATCAGTGCTGCTGGGACAAAGCTTTCAGTATTTTCCTGACTGTATTCAGCTTTGCAGTTGAATGTGTTGAAAAGTGGGAGGGCCTTTTTGAGTAAGGAGAGGGGGAATCAGAATAATGTTAATTAAAAAAAAATATCCTTCCTATTTTTTTTTGCTAGTAGCGTTTTAAGATCATGAAATTTGTTTAAGGCCATTAGACATCCTTGAATCATAAAATCACAGGAAAACAGGACTAGAAGGGAATTTGAGCAATCCATTCCTTGCTCCAGTCTGCAAATGTGTATCCTGAAATGATTCCTGATAAATGTTTGTCTAGCCCTTTTTTGAAATCCTTCACAGCCTCCTCAAGCAATCTATTCAAGTCCTTAACTATGCCTACTGCTAAAAAGCCATCTCTAATGTCTAATCTAAACCTCCCACCTGCGGTTTACACCCATTTCTTCTTATCGTGCCATGCTGGGCACGAAGAACAGCTTCATTCTCTTCCTCTCTGCATCCATCTTTTATGTATTAGATAATGCTTACATTCTTCCAAGTCTGCCTTTTTGTGTACATCTGGACTTGAAAATAGGTTAAAGGAAAAAAATAAGAAAAGAATAGATTTCTGACCGAGACGGTCATTTTAGCCGATCAGGCAGCCTGTGTCTGAAACGGAGGAGCTAGAAAATGCTGGGCAGGGCAGGGTGGTTTGCTTAAGGCGATCTGGGGCCCTAAACATAGTGCACAAGAGAGAAGGTGATGCCTGCCATGTGTTACACATCCCTTATGACAGTGCCTCTTTGGCATTTCTGTCTCACCTGCCCATGTCTCAGCCTGTATCTCTTACCTGTCACCTGAACCAGGGCCAGGAACTGTAGGTGCTTCTCTTGAGCCTGATTTTCAGTGATTTAGTTCTCTGCTCCCGTTTTTAGTTCTCTCCAGAGAACTAAAGTCAGAGATGGGTAAGAAAAACTAGGAAATGAGAAAACTTGAAATGTATCAGCAGCTACAAGTTGCCCAGCTGGTGGGGACAGAGTTGGAATGAGGGCAGCGCTCCTTCAAAAGCAATCCTCAAATCAAAAAAATCAAATCAAAAAGCAATCCTGCTTCAAAAGCAGTCCTCAAAAGTCAGATTCCAATATACACCAGGAAATAGCTTCCTCCTTCCTTCTTCACATCTTACAGGTCTTGGCAAAGATCCCAAAAACTCTGTTGTCCAGAATGATCCCCAAAGACGAGTCCCTGACTGGTCTCAGGTCCCTGCTCCCTTTGCATCCATATTCCACAGGCTTCCTGAGCATCCTGCAGACATCGTGGTGGCCCCGGGTGCTTGGGAGCATCACCCTGCTTGTCCTGACACACTTGGGCTGCCCACTGTGTCTCCTCCCAAGTGTCTGCAGCCGTGCCAGCCCTTCCTGATGGTATTCATTCAGAGTATAGGGAGTCTAAAGCTTAATGGTTACACAATTTAAATTATGTACTATGTTAGCCTGTATAATTGCAAATAATTTACTTGGTGCTGCCTGCACTTTGGATGCATGGAACAGCTCTCCAGTGCTCCAGGTCTAAGGTATAAATGTGTGTGGGTGAAATGAGCCAAAAAGATAGAATAGGCATGAATAGGCACTGATTATGCTGGTGTCATATTTTCTTTTTTTTGGTGATGAAGACCATAAACTTACTTTTAAATTAAAAAAAAATTAATTTAATTTAATTTAAAATTAAAAAAAAAACACCATATAACTCACATTCTTCTGCTAGTTACGTGATTCTGAGAGCTGGGACTTGAAGCGTAAGGCTATAGTTTTGTGTATACTAGACTGTTTAGAATGTTTAGACTTTCTTTGAGTGAATGTGTTTCTTAAGAAATGGAGAGGAAAGAATTGATGCTCCTGTCACCTAATTTTTGGAAAAGAAAGCCAATGGAAATTGTTCCTCAGGTCCGTGAAGACTAAAATTGCTTCATTCCACTCTAGCAGTGAAAATACTTCACAAATGTGTAGTAAGACAGAATCTTACCTGTAGACTAAATTTGAAAGGCAAATCTCCACTTTGCTATAGCTTCTAAAAGAGCACAGTTTGTATGAACTCTGACCGATTTTTATTTTTATTGAGGAAATGATTCCCTCATCTTGGAATGGGGCTATTAATATTATGGGTATAGGAATTGGTATTATCTCTGATTATATGAGTCTATTTTGAAATAAACCTGAAAAAGTCCTCCATGCGTAGAGTTTACTGTTGATAACTGTGACACCCAGTGGTCATTTAAAGAACCATAATAATGTAGTACAGAATGACTGCAGCGAACCTAAAGGCTACACAAAATACTGAGGTTTACACAATAAATGTGTGCTTTTAAGGGTAGTCCTCTTTTCCTTGGTAATGTATACAGGCAGTAAAAATAGGCTGGTTTAGGAGTTATAAGACTTTCATCCATTTTACCATATTTAATAAATATATATATATCTGTACTTACTTGTACAAAGCTTTTTAATATCTTGTGAGGCTGAGGTTACAACTCCGATAAAACATGCTGGACGACTGACAAGAAGTTGCTTTATCGCTGTGAGGTATGAAATGGCTTTTAATTCTTGCTGGCAAGAAGCTGGGCTCCTAAGTCTGGGAGATAAAGGGACCTTGTTTCCCCTCCTTTGTTTGCTGCTGACTCATTGTGTGGCTTAAAGCAAATTGCTTGTGTGCACGGCTGATAAGTACTTCAGTCAGTACCTTCATAAAGGTGCGAGGTGTAATTAGTATTAGTCTAGGCGGCATTCACCTCCAACCATTTATGCCATAGTTAAGAGCGATTAAATGATGTGCTGTGTATAATGCGTCACATTTCTATTCCAAAGCAGAAGATTACTTTATGTGCTGTGTTTTATTACAGAGTTCTGGATACAAATTTAGTCCAATATACCTGGTAAATGAGAAATTCAGTTGTATTGTTTATGGGTTACTGGCCATAAAATATTTACTCTTGGTGGCATGTTTTAAATAAAGGAATACAATCGAGGTTCATAATATTTAATTTCAGTGGACCAAGCAGCACATGCCCATTACATATATTGTTCTTTCTGTTGTTCGGAAATGTCTCGTAGAACTACCAAAGCTTTTTCTTACCAATAAGAGGAGTTACACAGCAAAAGGAGCAACGTCAGAAGGCATCCAGTTATAAACCTGGAGATGAGACAGAGCTGCAAAGTCAGTTATTGCCTAAGGTCCTCTTCTTGGCTGCACTGGCTGTGTCTATACCCTGTGCCTCAGGAGTGCTCTTCAGCTCCCTGTCTACAGCCAGAATTGGGGTGACATCTGAATTCCCACCATTTATTAATCCTTACCCTACCTCCTTTCCCTGCAGGGAAACTGCTGCCAGAAAGGGAGCAATGAGACATTCTGGCAAGTCCGCTCCTATCAGCATGAGGGGAAAACCAAGACAGACAGACATATAGACAGACAGACGCAGGCATGCTGAAAGGCTGTGTCACAGCATTACTTTCCAAGAACATCAATATTAAAATTTTCACGCTTCTTTTAAACCTTTATGACCATCAGTGTAATTTAATAAGATCACACAAAAGGAAATATTTAATTGTCATAACCAAAATCCTTAAATGCTAAATTCAACTTAAAAATCCCTTAAAACAACTGCACATGTTGGAGCTAAGTCAGTTTATCATGAAAAATACAGAATTTTTATATGTCATTACTTGAATTCCTGTAACATTTAGTAGTCCTGGTTTCAGATCCTGCTGTCCTGATCTTTACAAGGACACAAAGAAAAAGCCAGTCCCTGCTTTCGCCAGCTTACAGTCTAAAGATGCCACAGGTAACACCAGGTGGAAACAGAAGAGTGCACCCAAAGAAAATGAAATAATACTTCATAAAATGCATTGTTTAGTCTGTAGACTAATAGATTCTCATCTGGTGTTCTTAACTGCAGGGTGAAGAAAAGGCAGAGTGGTTTTGTCTTCCTGCTTCTAATAAGAACAAAAATAAGTGCTATAATGCTCTTCTGACATAAGAATATGTGCTGGTGATCACTGATATGCTGATGTATGTATGCACTTCATACAATTCTAGTTTAGTGTCTGGAAGGAGACTGTAAACCAATCTTTTGCTCTTTAAACTAACTCTGAAATACAGATATTTGCTACAGAAATTTGGTTTTGTTTAGGGTCCCCTGTTTATTCGATATTCGAATGACTTGAATTCTGTCTCTGGGTTGTAGATTCTGGCTCTTGGTTGGGTTTTTCTTCTATATATTACATTTCAATCCTCCCACTTGTTTTTGTTGTTGTTATTGTTGCTTCTTAGCCTTAAACAATTTGATTTTAGTTCTCACAGACTGGACGAATCATGGTAGAAACCCGTTTGTCTTCTATTTTGCTTATAGCCATTTTTGCGAGCCAGCATAAACAAAGCCTTGGGCAATTTGCCATCCCGTTCTAGACAGGATGTCTAACAAGTGTAGTAAGTGCAAGACCTTTTGTTTACATTGTGAACTGAGTTTGGGTTTGGTATTCTTTATTCCAGAAGTGTTTTCTTATCCTATGAAGAGAAAGCTACTATCTCACAACGAGCGAATCTGCATTTTTAGATATAAGAACATCCAGATACATGCCAGCTGGAAGAAATGCATTCTGATACTTGAGTTATAGGAAAAAGAGTATGCTGAGTGAAGAAAAAAGCCTGACAAGTATGTTGATATTTATCTTACTTTATGTGTTGGGAAGAGCGTAGGTATAATGTATTTTATCCCTTCCTGCACACTGGGGCCTGGCACTCACTGTGAGGGAATCTCATGATGGTTGTTATTAATTGTGATGATGCAACACACCAGTGGCTCACGAAGTCTCTCTGATGTCTCGCTGAAACCAAATGTTTCAGATACATACATAAATATCATAAAGCACATTTTTTCCAATAAAGCTACACACCTACTGATTAGCCAGTGCCCTGGGGTCTAGTGATAATAAGACCTTCTGACTTAAACCTCATCCTTCTTCACACCACCCTTCTGTCACAAAACAGCTCTTCCAGTGCTCACGTTCATTTCAAGAGTTAAAAATTATCTCCTCGCTCTCAAGAGCATCGAGGCCTGGCTCCTTGCAAGTGGTGGCTGCTAGATAAGCACATTAATTTATTAATTTAAGGGAGAGAAAAAAAGGGGAGGCAGAGAGAAAGAAGAGAGCTTAGAACTGGGAAAAGAGCAAGAAGGAGACTGGGAGATCAAAACAAGTGGATCCACCCTCGTAATCTTCTTCTTGCACAACCCCTGACACGGCTGTGTGTGGATGTGTTTCACCCTGAAAAGAGGTGAAAAGAGGACAGACCACTGACAAACACGATGGTCAGAGGAGATAGAAATGAATTTTAAGACTCTGCAGTCCCTGCAGCCAGTACACTGAGTAAAATAACAATTACAAAGGATATAGCAAGCAAGTTGATTTTATATCAGGGTGTAACAGTTAATAATTGCCAGGCCAAACTCCTGCCTTCTGGTGTTTTGAACACTGAGGTATAAAAATAAAATGTGTGAAATCTAAAGTAGGGTATCTGGCTGGTGGGAGTGAGCATCATAAAGGATGTTTGCTTCAGTACTGCTACAGCAGATGTAATACAGATCACACCATCTCACCAAGTCCCAGGAGTTCAAGAGTTGAAAACGGCCGTTTAGGGCTTGTGTGTAAAAATATGTGTCAGAAAAGCTGGATAAATTCTTTTCCCTTGAAGTTGAAAAACCTTCTCAGACCTTACAAATGACAGAAATTTCATCTTGTTCACCAAAAGCCTTTCCAGAACAGTCAGTGATTTGGAGTTTCAATGTCAGTCCTAAAAGCCTTCCAACACGAGAAAAGTGTGAGATGATGAAACATCCTCTGCTTCGCATCTGTTTAAAGCACAGCACAAGCCTTTCATAGCACCAGTGTTTTCAGGAATATAGGAACCTGTCTCAGTCAGCAAAGCAGGACTGTTCCGCCTCTGTGGAGTTTTTATGGGCTTTTTTTTTCATCTTCAAGCACAGACAGCAAAGGGAGGAAGTAATTGATTGACTGATTCGTTGCTGTGACTGCTGAACACAGGGTTTATTGAGAGTAGAAACCACTTAGACATTCTTCTTCTACAAGTCGTCTGCCACTCCACAAAGGCTCAGATGGGGCACTCTAGCTTTGCTTCTTCTTCACTTGTACTGTGCAGTATTCCAGAAGTACAAGAAAAGAGGAAAGAAACCAATGAAGATATCAAACAAAAGTTAGGGATATAAAATTTCAGCCACTGATTATACCAGGATTTCAACCCAGCTGTGGATTTCAACCCAGCTGTGCTAGAAATGTGCTGCATTACCTTGGACAAGCCGTTGCACCTCTTGGCACCTCACGCCTTTGTTTGATTTAGGCCAGACGTTCGTGATGACCTTCAGCCAACCTAAGGCTGTACCGCTGCCAAAAGGGACGTTCCTCCCCCTTCTTACATCAGGCCAGGCACCCACATGACCATACAATAAACCGATCCACCCGAAAACCAGCTCTAGGAAAAAACCCCAAACATTCTATGATTCAATGATTCTAAAAGCTTATTTAGATGCCTGGGTGTACCACTGATGCTAATATTTTTTGAGACCTCTCGATGCTACCATAATACAAAAGTACTTAGAGTCTATTTAAACTCTCTGTTTGGGGGAGAGAGGCAGAAATGTAGCATATCCAGTGTTGAGTGAGGAAAGAGGGACCACAAGGATTTCATGTGTTTTTATCCCCACAAAAGACTAAGTATTTTCTGTGGTCCTGCTTCTGAGCAACAGAGGTATGCCAAGGCTGAAGCTCAGCTCTCTGTGGAGTTCCCCTGGGTGATGATGCACCCATAGAATCATAGAATGGTTTGGGTTGGAAGGGACCTTAATAATCATTGAGTTCCAACTCCCCTGCCCTGGGCAGGAACACCTCCCACTAGACCAGGTCACTCAAAGCCCTGTCCAACCTGGCCTTGAACACCTCCAGGGATGGGGCAGCCACAGCTTCTCTGGTTCCAGTGCCTCACCACCCTCACAGGAAAGAATTTCTTCCTGATAACAAATCTAAATCTCCCCTCTTTCAGTTTAAAACCGTTACCTCTCATCCCGTCACTCCACTCTCTGATAAAGAGTCCCTCCCCATCTCTCCTGTAGCCCCCTTTCCTGCTGTTTTTGGTCGTTCCTCTACCAACACACAGCTCTGCTGTCCTCAGCTTCTGGTTGCTTCACCATCTGTCAGTCTGTGGAGTCACACTCTAGTTTAAATGTGTCTTTTTTCAGTAGAATCCTTAATTTGCCCTTTGGGGGTGTTCTATGCAGTTCGGTGCACTTCCTAATATTTTCCATCGGTCACTCTGGCAGTAAAAGAAAAGACAGCAGGGGGCACCAAATCTGCATAATTCTGTTAAAACGACAGCTTCTGGACCATGCTTATAAAATTGAAGTTATTATGCATACTCTCAGTTTAACACCTGGAATTTATTTCCAGTGTGGATATTTTTTAAGATATCTCTTTGCTTCTCAGAAGCTACAATGGTGAAAACAAGCGTCGTATTTCCACAAATGTAGAGATCTGGGCCTGTAGCAGGCATTTCTTCTGCTGGTTTTCATCCTGCTCCCTTCCCTGGTGTTGTAGACTCCAGAGCTAATGCCCTGATTCTCTCTCTAACACTAAATTTGAGAAGGCATTTGTCTTGGTAGAATTGGATTAACTGAATGCTTTGCCTCTCAGTCCCAAAGTGTGCTGGTCTTCTGTCAGAAGATTTTGTGCTGAAATCAGTGTCGGACCTTCTAAAGAACTTAATCGCTCAATGGCCATACAAAATGTTTTCAAGCCTAGAATAAGTGATGTAGCTTAACTCTGCTACTGTTCTTTTGCAGAAGCTGGAACTCAGCTTTCTTACAACTTACCTTTTAATAAAAAAAGTCCTCTGCAAAATAAAAATGAAACTCAAAAATATTCTGTCCCGGTTCTTTGACTATTGGCTTCGACGTAATCTGTGAGGTATGGATCTGATTCAAAAGCCTTCTTTGTATGAGTGGTTCACACTCATGGAACATCTGTAGATACACACAGAAAAGCAAAATCTATTAGTTGTGTATATAATACATACGTATTATTTGTATTTTGGAAGTGCTTCAGGATTGGATCCTCATTTGATAACATACAAAGACAAGTAGCATTGCGGTTTGACAGACACTTTGAGAAATCTGTTAATTGGGAACTACTAGTAGTGTATTTCTAGTAAAGCAGAAAAAACACATTCAAACCTTGACGAGATGCTCACCACAGGGTTTTTTTCTGCCCTGCCCTGGATTCATATTCTTCTATTTCTTTGAAAATTCAGTCACTGCCTAATAACCCCTGTCATGCTCTCTGTTGAACTGATGGCATATGCTCAGCTGCTCTGGGCGGGTACAGACAGTCCCATATATTTGGATTCAGTGACATTGGCAGGACTGAAATGTTAAAAGCAGGACCTAGAAATCATTTGTGCTTTCCTCCGAGGAGAGATCTCATCACTGGATTACTCTTCATGATTGGTTTACTGAGTCTTATTGCAGCATTTTCTCTTGAGGTTCATGAATCTTAGATTTTTGACTGTGCAGTTTCACTGACCTTACAGCATTATTGTGAAGAGAATAGAACATTAAATATTGGGCAGAGAACTCACACTGCTGTAATGGCGATTGCATAAATATTCAGTGTAAATAGACTCTACGTTCCCATTGATTTATTTAGAGAAAGTTTACAGCCTTGAACTTTTAGCTTCATTTGTCCTACTCACAATAGCAGAATAGAATAATGATTTCAAAACTGTATTTTACAGTCACCTGGCAAGAACTGTGTAAGACTCTTGATAACAGATCTGAGTTGTTCCTTCATCATCTGCAGAGTTGCTGTTTTTTATGTCTCTGTAGTTCTTAAACCTTGTCAGCTTGAAGTTCAAGAAGCTGGGGTCTTTCTCACCTGTGATGTACTTCATTGATTTCTGTGGCAGGACTGCTAAATAAAGTTAAGAAACCTGCAAAACAAACTGACTGCTCCCCATGCTTGGTAGCAGTAGATTGCAGAATCACAGAGCTGCAGAATGGTTGAGGTTGGAAGGGACAGCTGGAGGTCATCTGGTTCAACCCCCTGCTCAAGCAGGTTGCCCAGGACCATGTCCTTGAATATCTCTGAGGATGGAGACTCCACAACTTCTCTGAGCAATCTCTGTCAGTGCTCTGTCACCCTCACAGTACAAAAGTGTTTTCTGATGATGGTGACTGTTGCCTCTTGTCCTGTGTTCAGACACCTCTGAAAAGAGCTTGGCTCCATCTTCTTTGCACCCTCCCTTCAGGTATTTAGATACATTGATATGATGCCCTTGAGCCTGCTCTTCCCTGGGCTCAATAGTCCCAGTTCTCTCAGCCTTTCCTCATGAGAGATGCTCCAATCCCTTATCATCTCTGTGGCCCTTTGCTGGACTCACTCCAGTGTGCCCATGTCTCTCTTGTACTGAGGAGACCAGAACTGGACACAAAATGCAACTCATATGATAACAGGACCTTTCCTTTTTTAAAAATTTGAGACATTTCTTTCTTCCTCACCTTTCCATTGCAACCTGCCTTCTGGGGGCTAAGTGGCTTGTCCTACACAGCCATAACAAGTCCGATTTTCACAAACAGGTAATTCTTTGCTGGGATTTTCCCCTGGTACAAAAACAGGTGGTTAGATGCGTCTAAACTTCAAGCAGACATGGACAAGAGATCCAAGGATTTCCTTAGCCACTTCTTCACCATACGGGTCAGTACCTCGCACTGCTTCTAGTGCTAATCCTCTCCTGTCCCAGTCATGTTTCATCTTCCTCTGTCTTTCCCTCACCTCTCCCACTTCTCTTTCTCTGGTCCATTCATAATATAGTATCTAGCAGTCGTAAACCATCAGAATAATAGATGACTGTAAACAGAGCAAAGCTGGAGCCAGACTGCTCTGAACAGCATGGCCGTATCTAGGCTATTATTTCAGGCTTCTGTAAAGATGTCACATACATCGAGTATGCCTTCAAAGGTTTACAGTTCCATCCAATTTCAAAGACCCGTCTATGCTTTTCCTCTTCCGACCCCTCCAACAGGGCAAATAAGAAAGTTCTTTGACCTTGGTTGTTAGAGCAGTAAGTATATAAGCAAGAGCCTGATGATTAGCAGGGGAATGTCATCGTGCTTGGTTCACTTCTGAGTTTTGCAAGGCAGGCATCTTCCTCAGGATGCAGTGGTCCCACCTCTTCAAGGCAAAAAATGAATTTGTGGACATTGATGATCTGAATAAATTTTCCCAGTGACTTTTGTCATAGACGTTTTTGTCTTTCTGGGCATCTATTAGTCTGCTAGTCAGCTCCAAGCCACCTCCCCAGTTTATGGGCATTTTAACAGAAGGAAATTAATAGGATTCCCCATCGGGTGTGAACTTACAGTTCACTAATTCACACTGTTCTTGCTGGAGACTCTTTAGTGCTAAAGGCAAAATAGCTTACTATACTTGCAAAGCAAGATTGCTTTCTCCTTGCAAGACAAAGTGGCCTTAGTGGGAATTAGGACAGCTAAGCTGCAGTGCATGGAAATTTACACCCTAATTATCACAAATTAGCTTCCCTATCTGGGCCAGAACGAATATATGAAGAATACGCAGGGGGTTGTCCAGCGTGTTACCTTTTCCTGCAGCATGATCTCTGCTGAGATTTGTCTGGTTGTATTCAGATCACCACAGAAAACTGTTCCCAGCTCTGATCAGCAAAAATCCATCCATCCTGATTTTCAGTTATCTGCAAGTATGAAGTACCTCTTGGGAAGTAACATACATATACACGTTAGTGACAACAGTAATGAATGCTTCAGAAGCCAAAATATACCCCCTCCCACCTAAATACTTGCTGAAAAATATTTTTCTTTAGGTAACCATGCCCACAAAGAAAACCTGCCTGAAGTCAGCTTGATTTTGAGAGCAGCTTAAATTGAAATCCAAAGCAAAGTCTTACAATATCTATTTGGGAAAAAAAAAGTTCATTCTTATTATGTGGGGTTTTTTCACATTAGTTTATAAGGCATCAATTTTGGTAACCCAGTCAGCAAGAAACACATATATAGCACCTACCCCTCTGAATCAATTAGCTTGCTGATGTCAAGGCAGTGATGATAATGGAAGGCAGTTGCAGGTTAAAGCAGAGGAGAGCTTTGTTTTTCTGTAGAAGAACTAAATGCCTTGAACTGAGAAATGGAATTTGTGTGTGTGCGCAGTACTGTGACTCACGATAGTTTCTTAAAGGCTGTTTAATGTGCTGAAGTTGACATGAGTCATTGTTCTCTTCCCAGGTAATGACTAGTTAAGATCACATTTAGCTCTTCCATTTCTGTAGTAATCTCCAAGACTTGTATTTCATTGATCTTCCAGTGAACAACTGCTTCAGAGCTCTGAGTGACAGGTAAAGGCTTTAAGAAATAACACGAGAGCTCCGTTTGGAAAGCATGGAGGACTGGAGCTGGCACCTGTTACTGCTCAACCAATTCTGTCTCAGAAATACAATTGGTTTAACAAAAGAAAGCATACCTTGTCCTTACTGATTAATGTAGGTACAAAATATATAGAACACGGAAAAAAGCAACTCTGAATGACATAGATTTTGTATTAACTTCCAAAAATGAACCCAAAAGGACAGAATTTTTGTTTACTTCATCACAATCACTGTCACTCCCAGCTATTCCTAGGGTTACATCAAGTATTTCACATGGCATTCTGAATATTCAATTAAGATCTAGACTCAGACTTTCATTATCTGACTCTTGTGGTCTAGGCAAGTTTATTCAGACTTTTCAAGATAACAGAAAGAAAAAGAAGACAGGACCCAAATGAAGAGAATATATTTGTGGTATAAAATGCACTAGAACTTCCTACCAGGATGTCAAACCTTTCCTGTTGTCTTCTTCATAAGAGATGGGTAAATCGCAGAGAATCACCTTGTCTTGCTGGTTCTGCTTCAGACTAGAAACATTTTATATGATATTAAAAACAGGATGGCTAATGTATTAAAGGTTTATATTTAGAATAGGAACAATCTTTCAGCACAGCATTCTCATGAGACTTCTTGCTAAACATCTTCCCACTCCTCCATCGCCACTTCCAACCTTTTCTTCTGATATTTTTCCAACTTACAAATGGATTCTTTAGTTCTTGTTGCCAAATGCTGAAATAGTTTTTATAAGTGACTTTAGCTGAACTGACTAGAAATTCTAAGTGATACAGAGTGCTACAATCATTAGTTTAACTCCTACAGTCAAAAATATCCCTATTTATGGGCTTTTAGTTTTCTGTCTGGTATAACATGAGAAATAAGTTTCAAACTTAGAAAAGCTTAGGGGATCAGTTCGGACAATCTTTAATTAAAGTCAGCATTTGATAAAGAATTCTGTTATTGATATGTTAATAATACAGCTCATGTTTTGGGGGTAATTGATTTTCTTTTTCCTTTAACACAGATCAGTAAAACCTGATGCTAATTTAGCAGAGGCAGAGAACAAGGAGGCCAGGTTCAAAGGGCTCGAGCTGATGGCAACCAGCATGTTTGCACTGTCAGGGCAGTGCACACCTTCTCCTTCCTTTCATGTCACAGACATACCCACCTCTTGTAAAACTGCAGCAAAAGTAAAAAACTTTTCCTGAACAAATACAGCCATAATTTAATGTTTATGTATTCATTAGTCAACACTTTCATTTATGTAGACCATATTGTAACTACTCATTTCTGTGTGCAAGTTAAAAATGACTAAGACCATTAATTCCATTAGAACACATATGTTGGTTTGGTGAAATACTGATTTTTTTCTGAACTGTAGCAAAGATACCAGGCCTTGGTTTACTGCACCAGATTGTTGTTTTCTGGACAGCAGGGATGAGCATTCAGTAGCAGTCTCAGTACAAAGAGATAAAGAGGTAGAGCATTTTTTTAACAGAAGAGAATTTATTCTTCCTCTGAGAAGGAGAACTGTTGACAGGTGTCACATATTTGACTCTGTTCTGGCTTCTCTGTTCAGAATGATGGAGCCATGAGGTGTGATCTGATACAGCCTGCAATGGGTGGGAGTAGCCAGCAGGGCTTGTACATCAGCAGAATTGTTCAGGCTCCAGGGTAGGAAAAAATGAAACACCATTAAAATCAGAGGACTTTAGCCTAGAATATTATTTCAGTGTTTGGACAAATACATTTATGCAAATTGTCTTATTAGCATAGCTAGCTCTGCAGGATCTTCAGTGACTGATGAAGGATTTCTCATAGATTACTTGTTCAGAGGATTTGTTATTCCATTTTCATTCCTTTGATGGAATTCAGTTAGTCAGAATTGATAAAAGCACAGACCTAAATTACATTCCTTCTTAGCTGGATTAAACAACATTAATATGAATTACTTGTGTAAAGTTTCCATGTACTGGTAAGATGCAAAATCAGGTAATATCAAAGGTAATTAAGACTATTTCAGATATTCTATGTTAAGATCTTACTTTCTGTTCCCTTCATGGTCTTCCATTTTTATGTTGGGCTTCCTTTCCGGGCTAAGGTTCAGAAACAGCTCAGAAAAACATTCAGAGAAAAAAAAAGTAGATGTGTTATTTTCCCAGTGCTGAAAATCTTATTAGTAATTCATGGAAGGCCCCTGGCTTGTCTATGTATTGGGAGGACTCCACGTGTGGAGAGAGGAAACTTTTGTAAGATGAACATGACTTCTGCTGCAGCCAAAAGTAATTATTGTCTTTGGCTAATTTTAATCCTGAAAATTTCACACATAGTTACTAGGAATCTGTTGGAAATAAGCAAATTCTTGTTCCATTCCATTTCACTGATTCTGCTTTAAAGCAAGACCTCCCCAGCAATGGTATTTCCACTTGCTTTCAGTACTCTGTCCTGGAACCAAGAGTAGATCTTCTGTCTTTCTGGAGTGCTTAGTATCCTGGTAGGTAGTTCTCCACTGGTGAGGAAGCTGTCTTAACGAATTCCAGGGAGACAAAAGCTGAATTTGGAGGAGGTGAGGAAGGGGGAGGCAGCAGATGGACCAGACTGAGACTATGAACTAGCAAGAAGATAAAGAAAAAACAGTCTAGTGGGCAAGAACCTTGTGATAGAGGGGAGAGAAGGCTGGAGAAATAGGGCAGAAAAGCTTAGCTTAGGACTCCAGAGGTGCGGTGAGATCTGTGCTCACAGTATTGCTCCACTAACCCTGCAGATAATGAAAAAAGTCCTGCATTCCCTGTTCTCAAACATTCTATTTGCCAGCAAATTATCAGTGACGTGCACAGTCAAAATGTGTATCGCGCGTCCGTGGCGCTGGTTATGAAAGCATGGGACAGAATGGTTCCCGAGATCAGTTAGTTCAGGTGAGTCATCTGAGCTGCACACCTGAAGCCCCAGTTTTGCCAGTGACCATTACAGGCACGAGTGTAACAGTGGATGATTCTGGTATTTGCTTGCAAGTGAACAGTAGAAGCAAAGCAGCAAAGTGTCGTGCTCTGAACAGCCTTCTTTTGCTATTTAGGAAGTTTTCTGTATTGCATATTAATCTATGCTTTTTAAAATGGATGTCAATAATTAACCATAGGGATCATAGCCTGACAGGAACATGATGAAATTTAAAGTTGAGTACCAGGGAAGGAATAAGCCCTGGCAATGACACAGGCTGGGAATGGACAAGTCTGGCTGAAGATGACTTGAGACAAGCAGAGGAACAGCTTGGGCAATCTCTGTCCTTGGAGTTTTTCAAGACGTGGCCAGATGAAGCCCTGAGCAACCTGGTCTGACCTTACATTCATCCCTCCTTTGAGCAGGAGGTTGGACTAGAGACCTTGTGAGGTCCCTTCCAGCATGAACTTTACTATAATCCTATGATAATGTAGTTAAAATTTATTCAGCCAGTTCCTATATACGAGAGTGGGAACAGTATTCTTGCTAGCTGCTGGGGAAATAGCGTATTTATTCACCTGGCGGTAACATGAGATTATTGTCAGTGGACTCATGAACTACCATATTCCCAGTGTCTGAAAATAGGACTTCATTAACAAAATGTCACTTGCCTTTATTATTGCAGAGGTAACCTTTCAGAAATGAACTGACCATGAAGTAATGCAGTTGTTTCATCTGGAATCTGCAGATAATCTGAAATAATAATGCTAAGAGTACGAAATGCTTCTATTAATCTCTATGGGATATTAGCTGTAAATTGCCAATGATGGCAATTTTTGTATAAGCATTGTTAATAATTTAGTATTACTTAAAGTTCACAAAAGAGAAAGTCAGATGTACTATTAAAACATAATCTAATGAATGACAATTATCTACTATAATTAATGTAACGGCTTTTACTCTAGCAGGCGTTCAGTAATATGTTACACTTAAAACTATACAATGTAATAATAATATATGAATCTTAAAATTATGAACCACCTTGTTGGAGGATTTATGGTGATTTTAGCCTCCCATTTCAGGGACTACTGGTCTTATAAAGTCTTGTCCTTTAGGTTTATACAGTTGTTGTACTTATTTGGGAGTTGAAAAGACTCATTAGTGGTCCCTTCTCATCTCTCATGCTGTTCTATAAATTAGGCACTGGAAATGTTTTTCGGTACCTTCAGACTCTTTCATTATCTAGCACAAAAGGTCATTTAATATAAAATCAAGTGTTCCAAGACCTGCTAACATAATTCATTAATGTATTTTCCCAATGTCTATAGGAACATTGGATGTCTTTTGGTTTCAAGGGCTGACTGCTGCTCACCAGATGTACTTCTTTGTTATTATTTACCTAGTGACCGAATTTTTAAGGTCCCTTCACAGAGGTCCTCACAAAGTAAAAATCCATCTGTAAGTAAACAAATCCCAAATCCTCTCTGTATGTGCTTTGACCTATGGTAATATTTGCAGAGTGGTAGCTTTGAAAGTCAGCATCTCAGTACCAGTTGTACAAAAGCAGCACCACCATCTATATCCTCTTGTCGTGACTCTGTATGGAATTGGGATCAGACTATACTGCAAAAAAAGAGATCTTCTGGATTCTCTAATTCCTTCAGGAACCTGCAGTCATATTTTCCAATAAATATGCACGGTAAAGACAAATACTTTCTGTTAACAAACAACAAATCCAAACCACAAAATATGCTTCAGTGCTAGCTGTAGTATTCCAAAATTTAATCTGCTCAAGTAAAGCAAGGACCTTTACAGTCTTTTGTGAAAACCTCTTCTCCAAAGGTTTTACAAACACACTCTCATGGTCTGTGTGTACTGTGGGATAGAGCCTACAAAACCAGTTAATGTAAAAACTTGTGAAGAAGTGGTGTTAAGCTTGAAGTACCTTGTGTGACCCATCAGAAAATACATTTAAAAGAAATAGCTTCTGGTTAAAGATGAGAGGAGAGAATACAAACCACTTGTTTTTTTAATCAATCTGAACATGAATTTACTTTCCATTTCCTACTGGCTTTCTACTTGGTCTGGAACTCATCTTCATGCTTTTAGCTCTCTGAATATTTTTTGCTGCCGCGTTCCCAGGTTACAGGTATGTGCCCCAGGGTGAGAGCAGCAGCCCCTTCTGGGAAGGGCTTGGGAATACACCACCTGGAGGAACCACGAGCATTTGTGAAATTTTGAAGGCTGCAGAATGAAAGATGAGGTGCTAAATCTGAGACTGTGGCTGCTAAAATGGGCTGTGGAGCACCTGAGAGCAAGGACTAGTGCATTTGCTAATGGGCTGCTGCAGAACCTCTGGGCTTTTTATTTCTAATAATAGAAAAGAAACCCAGGTGTGTCTCAGCATGTGGATTTCGTTGTGTTTATTTTGGGAAAAGAAGCACCATTTTTTTTTAATAGTGTTGTTATACTGTGTATTTACCTGGTTTGCCAATTCCAGGTCCCTTCAGCTGATAATGCTGCATCCTCAGCTCCCAGACCCTCTGTGATATGCATTATTTCTAAGGAGCACAGCTGGGCGCTGGACTGTAATTTCTCATGCAGTTGGGGAACAGCTTCATCACTTCATTTGAAGGTTAGGACCAAGACCTGAGAAGTGGATGGGGAGCTAATAGTCAGACTGATGTTCCCGTTGTGTTCACAGAGGCTTAAACCAATCAGAAAAGGGTCAGGCACATCCATGTTATTTTCACCTTTTGCCTCGGATGCCGTGGTTTGCAGTGGTCTCACTCAAAAATGACAAAGGAACGGCTCCATGCTGTGAGGTCTTTGTGCCACGGAGCACTGTAATGAGTTTGTAATGAAATGGAGACAAGGAAGACATTTTAGTGATTACTGAGACTAATCTCAGAGGTGTACTGAGTGAAGGGTAAATCTTTCCACCACTCTCCATCACTTAAATATCTCAGGATACTTTAGGTATCCTCATTCTTAGGTAAGAAGTCATCATTAGGACTAAAAGTGTCCTAAACACATCTTGATAGATTTACCTTTCACTGTATATCGGAAACTTTTGTAATTAGTCAACTGCTAGCAATGATTAATGACTAGAAATATGGCTGATGGGCAATATATGTTTCAAAATCAGTACCGGGAAAGACCAGAAGTGTTTTCCTGTGGAACTGTCTCCTTGCAAAATGAGAAACAAGTATTTCCCTTGTGTGTTCACTGAAGAGCTCCCAATACATAGCTGGAACGTAAATGAAGATGAGAGACAATGAAAAACAGGGGAGTATTTACCTTGGAGTGTAGTCCTAAACTGAGATTTAATGGTTGTTTCCATTTCTGTCTTTTATGATATCTACAGTAAATTTATATTTTTATAGATATATGTGTGTGTGTGAGTGTGTATACATATAAGAGCTCCAGAAAGAAATGTTTTATTTTGGTTTTCTTGGAAGCATCAGTTTTTCTGTGTTGAATCTTAACACAGGTAATATATATCCAGGTATTAAAGTAACTGTGGTGCAAAAAAAAAAAAAAAAAAAAGCAAAGGA
>JAOXJK010000023.1:13554191-13567430 GCA_025774025.1 Xenus cinereus | reverse complement strand
GCTCAAAGCCCCATCCAGCCTGGTCTTGAACACCTCCAGGGATGGGGCAGCCACAGCTTCTCTGGGCAACCTGTTCCGGTGTCTCACCACCCTGACAGGAAAGAATTTCTTCCTGAGATCTCATCTACATCTCCCCTCTTTCCGTTTAAAACCATTACCCTCGTCTTTTCACTCCCCTCCCTGATCAAAAGTCCCTCCCCGTCTCTCCTGGAGCCCCTTTAGGGACTGGAAGTCCTTTAAGTCCTTCCTATGCTGAGGACTCCAGAGCTGGACACAGTCCTTCAGGTGGGGTCTCACCAGAGTGGAGCAGAAGGGCAGAATCACCTCTTTCGCCCAGCTGGCCACACTGCTTTTGATGCAGCCCAGGATGCAGTTGGCTTTCTGGTCTTATCTTAATGTATTATTGCTGGAATTTCACTCAGACATATTAAATGAAAGAAAAGGGCTGAAAAATCAAAATCTCCATGTACTACCTAGTACCAATACTAGTTTCTGTGGTATGGGAATTGTTTAAGCATTTAGGTTGTTCAATGACCATGTTACATCTCTCTGTAATGACACAATATTAGAAACATAATGTAGAAGTGGGTGGTTTTGTGCCACTGTTGTAGAAAACTGCTAAAGAATTTATTTGAGGATGATGACCTTTCTACTTGGTTTCTTATAAGCAACCGCTGGAATTTAATAAAATCTTACATTCCCATTATAGAATTATACAGGCTGCTTGAAACAACTCTTTTGGTGTTCAGAGTAAACTTTATGTAACATTATGACTTTCAAAACAACTACTACTTTATGTAGCACTATGACTTTCAGATTTCAGGAAAACTTTTCCATCTGAGGCACATCTTACAGAATATATTACAGGTGCAGTGCAGATACATTATTTTCAACTAGTATAAAATGGCACAAGATAAAATTATTTGCTGGGATCTCATAATGGATTGCTCATTTTAATCTCAACTTGCAGGCACTGGTATATATCAATAATAAAAAAAAATTAAAAGGTTAAAATTAGTGTACAGTTTACCATAGAAGGCAAAATTTGGATAGAAGCACATAATTTTAATTCTTTGAAGTTTAAAGCAACCCAAACAAAAAAGTTAGCTTTTACAGAGTAAATGCATGTAGTTTACAGCCAACTACATGTATGCAAGAATAATAATAGCATAGTCTAAAACCTTTCCCCGAGTTTGAATTCTCTTAAGTATAGAGCTTGATAAAGTTGGTTATGTTTGAAGATACAGTAGCCAAATGTGTAACAGCCAAATGAGACTGTCTTCCAATGGAGTTAGCGTCCAAATGTTGAGTGAATGTCTCATGGGACAAAAAAGTAGTGGAGAGATACCTCAGTCCAGTTGATTTGAGTATATGCTCCTTGTGAGTCTTGTTGCAGCAATGCAGTTACACTAGTGCTTTGGGTGCTTTACCAGCTGAGGTGTCATTCAAATGTGTTTTGGCCAAGGTGTCTTCTCATCTGGACCAATGGCACTGAGCGTATTTTGTGGGGATTGTGTGATACATCTAACAGCAGGATTTGGTCTACTAACTGCATAATTTTATATCCTCATCTGATCATGTTGTAAACTCAAGAACAGAGTAGATGGTTGTCTTACTAATGGTTGCAGACACTTTGTTTTGCTGTCCTCAGCTCTTGTTAGTCTTTATAAACAGCTTTTTACTAAACAGCTTTACTCCATTTCTAAACTATCTTGAACTAAGATTTAGCTTTCTGTTAACATTTCTATGAACTGTCAAGTCTGTTTGAAGTCCCAACAAGACTTGACATACCCCATTCATTTCTAGTATTGCTGCACTGAGTTGTATCTGAAGTGAAGTTGACCGAAGCTGAGCAAATTGTAGTTTATTTGGTATCTCTTAAAATGTGACGTGCTTGTGTAAAGTCCTGCAGCATTATTATTCTCTTCAAATATTTTTGTTTCAGGTAATCCGAGTACTTCCCTTTTTTAATGTTTTAGGATGAAATGACATGCTTCAAGATTCCTTTAGGAAAGCTTTAAGAAAAGAGCTTTTCAAAGTGCTCCATTTTTTAATACTATGGTAAAACAGTTAATAAATACCAAAACCATTACAGTATAAAAAAATAATTTTTGTGGTGGACCATTTCTGTTTGAACTCGTACCAGCATGTCTTTGAATGTGTGTGATTGCTTCAGAATCAGTAGTACTTAAGGATTGTCAGAAAGTATTAGGAGTATCATGCCAGTGAAAAAATGAATGGTGACTGCCTAATAGTTGGACCAGATTTGGGGGACTTTTGCAGTATTCTGATAAAAATGTAAATTCAAATTAATCTGGGAATAGCTCTCTGGCATGGCAAGAGTCGTGTGCACTGAAGTTGGTGACAGTTACTTGAACCAGGCATAAGAAGAATAAAGCAGCAGAGCTTTTTTGGGTTTGCATTTTGGTTTTTTCCCCCTTATTTTTCTTTTGAAGTGTGAAGATAGCATTGATCTTGATAAACTACTTTAATATGACTTAGGCCTGACTTAGCTGTTACAAGTTCACAGGTATACTTAAAAACAGTGAGAGGCAGTGACTGAACAGAGTAATATAGGCTAAGATTGACTTTTAGTGTTAAAATGAAGCATCCTTTTTTGCAAATACCAGTGAAAGAAGCCCTTGGAATCTATATTCAGTGCTGTTCTTGCTATTGGCTTTGGGTGTTATGTTTAGCAGACAATTATGCCTTGTTTTCTCATTTACTAAGCGTGGGTAATAGAACTGATCTCCAAGTATTGCATGTCGTCCCTAAAATGCCTTTACTTTCTAACAGAAAATGCTATGTACATATAAGATGTTGCCACTTCTATTATTTGTCTGTATTGGTGATGTGGATTGTATTTTATTAGTACTCAAGATGCAGTAGTTCAGGTGAAAAATTCAAAAGCTCTCCAAGAGTTACGTATGGGGAATTTGGCGAGTATTCGGTGTGTGATTCAGGCTTCCTCATAAAATTCCTAGCCTCGTTTTTGATAAGTTGTGCAACCTTAATTTTCAAGATACATAAAAATTTCACAACAGAATCATTTAAAGCTTGGGTTGATAGCAAATTCAGTTGAGCAAAGCATTTCCATCACAAACTGGGTGCTGGTCTATCAGTGTTCTCTGCATATCAGTTTCTTATTTTTTCTGTAACCTTGGTTTGGAGGATAGATATCTCCCTTACCTGAAACCAGGAAAGAGATCCATGAGCTCTCTTGAACCTGCGCTTCTTTTCAGTAAATGGTGCCAGTCATCTCAATTTAACTTCTTTACAGTGCTTTAAAGCCTGTCTTGAAAAGAAAGTCATTTCCTTACAGGTTTGTGGTCAAGCTTGAGTTTTCTTTCAGATACTGGAGTTCAGTGCTGTCCTTTAATGAGTCATTAATTCAGTTCTCTGAGAATATTGGATAATTATGTGATTAAAATAAAATCAGATTAAGATTTTATGAACAGCAGCACAAATGCTGTTGCTATATGTTATACGTATTTCTTGAAGACATTTTTTCTTCTCTAAGCAGCTAAGCACATTGTCCCTGAAGGTTTCATAGTCATGACAGTTTAAGGAATGAGTCTAATATTTCCACTCTTATTAAAGACAGAGCAAAACCAGATTGGTCAGGCTATAACATAGCTTGACAGTTCCCTTACAACTTTTCTTTCAGAACTTTGTCACGTTAATGCTGACAGACAGATATTAAGCCAGGCAGCACAGGCTGTGGAGCAAAGTATATTTTATATATTGGAAAATATGTATATTTCAATTTAGTTACCTTGTCATGCTTAAATAATAATTAAAGAATCATAGGAGTCTTCAGGCTCTACCACAGACTTAAATGCTGGGGAAAGATTAAATTGAATCTCTGTGTATGCTCGAACTGTCATGATGAGATTTATTTGGAGAAAGGTTTTAGGTTGTGAGTGGTTGCCACTGGCTGTAATTCCAGATGCTTCACAAGTCCCAGTGACTCCGTTATCTGTGTAAAATAAATTACTCTGTGGAGTCTCGTGTCTCCCACAAAAATATGCAAAGACAGATTTAAATGTTACTTGGTTGTCACATATCCAATATTTTTAGGTCTTCAGATTAGTTGGAAAATCTGCTTACTAAAGGGATTTTATGTCCAAATTGGTAAATAATGTATTTTTAGTGCTTTTTTTTTAAAACTTCTATACTTGTTAATAAGCAAAGCAATATAGCTGTCATATTTTATTAGACCGTTGAGTACAACTCTCAGATTGAGTCTGAGGCAGGAGGTTATAGCTCTTATTACATGTATTTGTTCAGCTACCACATGCTACATTAAATCATGCTTAAAGTATTGAATTCAATTATTAGTATGTAAAGCAAGGTTTTATTTTAGGAATGTCATTGTGAAAAGTTACATTAGAAGGCACTAAAAAAATCACAAAACATTTACAGTAGAAGTAGGTTTTCTCAGCAAGATACTGCAGTAATGCTGAACTTGCAGCTCCAGTTTCGATAATGTGAGCAACATGAAGCAGAGCATAAGGAAGATGAAGAAATGGTGCCTTTATTGAGTTGTCCCACTGCTTCTAACTCCACACCGATGTGATAGGTCATGAAAAACCTTTAGGCCTTTTGTATTTCTACGCTTTTGCGGGTCATGTCATATCCTAGCTATCAGAGATAGATTTTTTTTTTTTTAAATTTTTTTTTTTTGTCTTTTCTAAATACAGCTGGAAGTCTAAGCTAAGCATATCACTGGAGGAACCAAAGTTTAAAAATAAGGAGATCTACAGTAAAATGGTTAGAATTAGTAAGTTGTAGTCCTTGCAATTCTCTGATAAGAGATACTATGAAAGTGCCAGGCGTTGTTGATACCAGCACCATTTTTTTAATAGAATGACATTTGATTTCTGAATGCATTTAAATGTCAGCCATTTTCATGCAGTGAGTCACTACTTCAAGTATTTGATTGTTTAGTCAGTCTTATGTTGCATTATTATTTTATTGCATTATGAGTTCTGGCTAAATAGTTCACATTGTATCACCTTCTAAGTATAAACTGCCTCGTACATTTACAGAATGGGCATTTATTAGCAAGCATAACGAGGGCCCCACTGAGATCAATTTGATTGTGTGAGCTTCAGAGATTTTCCTCCCTCAGTATTATGTAAAGACTATGAGCAGATCCTTTAGAAAATTGATTTGATGATCGTTTAAATGGCAGGCCTTTTTGGAGCTATGCTGAAATGTGTCCTTAGCCTTAACCATGCTTGTGTAATTAAACTAAGGAGTTTCATAAGAACGTATGTGAACAGATGAGGATGCTTTTTGGGCTGCTGTTATTTTACCCTCAACATTTGATCATTTTTTACAGGCTGCAGTATCCTTTGCCCTATCTCTGCAGCTGCAACTGCATTGCTGCTGTGTTGCTTCACTTTGCCTTATTTCCGCAAACATGGCTGTGTGGCTGATGGCTGTTTTGTTTATGTGTGTGTGTCATGGCCTTGGAGGAGTTTCCTCCCGGTTCTGCCTGGCCATTTTTTGAGAAAGAGAGAAAACTTGGGAAGATCTTGAATCTGGTCATCCCTGCCTGGTGCTGCTTGCGTTAGAAGAGCCCCCATTCCCTTGTCCTGCCTCTTGCTGGTCCAGCTGGGCTCCTGCCATGTTACTGGGAGGCAGGGAATGCAGATCCGGCAGCATTTCCCAAAGTGGGCTCCTTTCCGAGGCAGCATTGGTAGGATCCCAATGTTGAGTGGGTAATAGGAAATAAAAAAAGCGTGGGAAGGAGTAGGGGAAATGGGACTGTGGCAGAGAAGAGTTCAAGGAGAAAGATGGGAAGGAAAAAGCAAAGGAGAGAAAGAAAATACATGTATGGGTAAGGGCCCAACAAGAAGGAAGATTGAGAACACAGAATTCTTGTTTGGGAGACAGTTATTTGAGATGAAAAAGCTGACTGAATCCAGAAGGTATGGTTGAATTCAGGTGGTGGACATTTTTGGACAGCCTGTGCAATGAGTCTTCTGTGTGGGTATGGTGTAATGTGTGACATGCTTCAACAGATTTTTTTAGCGACAGAATCCAGATGCCCTTATGTGTTCCCTGAATTTTGGTGAATGTGTATAAATCACTGCTGGTAGGAATGGAGAACATAAGAGAGGGGAAAAGAAGGAGCAGCAGCAATGTGAAACCCGTGAGGAAATGGAAGAGAACTCAAAGTAAGGAATATGTGAGGGAAAGGGAGGTATTACTTCTCCCAAGCCTATATCAGTGTAACAGAAATTAAAAATGTCAAAATAATAATTTGTAACAGCATGTAGGAATCTTTAAAAGCTCAGGAGTAGAATAAATAGTGGTGTGGTGATAAGATTGGAAACTTGCTTAGGGAAAGCACTAGCCAACTGGTCAGTCTGTCATCCATGACTTTTACTGATACTGGAAAAAAAAAATCTTATCTTTTGATCTCATTCTCTTACTTCCTTCTTTGGACCAAATATTTTTTCTAGTTGTATCTATTCTGGTACATTTTCCCATCTGTTTACTACTCTTTTCCCGAATTTATTCTGCAGAAATACCCTGTTCGTTCCTAGTTTGGGGTTTATCAGCTTTGTGCTGTTAACTGATAGAAAAAGTGCTTCAGTTCGTTTTGAGAATAATTTATGAAGATGGAGCTTTGTGCCTTTAATGTGTCTGGGTCTTTCTCCTTGCATATCCTTCATACTGTAGATTTGATGAGAAGGAAAAGACAAGTAGAAACGTTGCATAGGAGCACATTGCATTTAAGGTGGGGTAAATTGGAAATTATTTGTGACTTTGAGGAAAAACAAGGACAGGAGAATATACCCTCTCATATCCATAGGTAGTCAGTTATATTGCCTCCAGCCAGAATTAGCCTGTTTATGGTCCAATATGACCAGGCTACCATCCTTCCTCCTTCCTTCCACATCTGGCCAGCCTTTTGTATTTGGTTTTTCACCAACTCATGTCTAGCCCGTCCCCTGTTTGGTGTGGAAAAAGCTGCATAGTATTGGCCTATTCAAGTAGAAGATCTTCAGATCTGTAGCAATGAATCTGGGATACAGAGGTGGTGAGAAATAAAATCTCAGTTATTTCATTTTTTACTGTGCTTTCTTAGTTTGTATGGAGTTTAGGATAAAGAGAAGCAAAGCAAAGCAGCACTCTCTTTTGCACTGAAAGCAGAGTACCCCAGCAGCTCCTGGGTGCGGATACAAAATAATGCTGTTTTCTTCTCACCCTGGTTGGTTGAGAGGTCTGCAAACCAGTTTGTCTGCCCTAACCGTAGTGCAGACACAATGGCCAGTATTGAATCAGAGCCACAAATCTGAGGTCAACATCTCAGCTGTAAAGCATGGGTCCAGGCTCCCATAATTTGCCCTTGACCCATTGAAGAGATCAAGACTAGGGGTGAAGCTTTGGCCTAAATTTATACCTCTCCTTGTTCAATTTATCTGCAGATACTGTCTTTGTTTGCATCCTTTCCAGGACAGAAGAAGCTGGTGCAAGAGTCTGTATGACCTTGGCTAGGATGGCCTTTCGCAGCTTGCTGAATGTGTGGCTGTGACTGGGAATCCACCCTGTAACAGATTGTTTGCTTTTCAGGACAGTCTTGACCATCAGATCAAATTAGTAGCTAACTAACAAGCGACAGCATTCCTGATATGGCATGTCAGTTGTTGTCACCGGTGCTCTATGAGTAACTCTTCTTGGGGTTTTGGTGCTGAACTGAAGAAATCAGGAGTAGTTAGATACTGAAATATTTAAAAGGTTTTGGTCTTGTTATCTAAATGGAAAAACCTGTTTGTTTTAGAAAGAATCCAGATAAAATACTCCATTGCATGTAGGAGGAGGAGACCATATGCAGGGCAGAATATTGGCAGCATGTTTGTGACAAAAGTACTGGGAGTGTGGGAGCTTTATGCTAAGTTCCCTATTGCTGCAGAGATTCAACCTGTATTTCCCATAGCCTGCAAAGGTGCATAGATGTGGGGCCTTTGGGGCTGGTGGGAAATACTGTCAAATCCTCTGTAGGATTTTACTGGTAGAAGGAGAGGAGCACACGTACAAGCGTTTGGGAGTGCCAACTTCATGTCTGCTGACTTTGATTCGGACCCTGACATAGGCTTCACCATTGACCCACAGAGTCTCCAGCCGCAGGTCTGGAGTCCTGCTAAGTGGAATGGTCTCACATTGTATAAAATTCTTACCCAGAAAAATAAGAGTAGGTCTCTTGCCTCTGTAATCACTTCAGTGAAATAAATATTTATGCACGGTAGCGTGATACCAGCAGTGGAACTGACACTGCTATCCATATTTAAAAAAAATGAGTAGCCTGATGATTCAGGTTCTCTTGTGAGAGATACAAGACATGATTTGTTAAGTCAACTGAGGCAGAAGAATTGTTTCTGCCACACTGAATGTAATTAAACTTAAGTAATGCATCTCCATGTACATGCAAGCTTTTTTCTGTTCAGAACCCTGTGGTGTATTCATTAGTTTTGTTGCTAATTGAAAATGTGGGGTTTTTCTTAATATTGGTAACAACCGTTCCTTTAAAAAGAAGTGTTGAGGGGTGTGTCTGATTCACAGAATACTGCTACTTTCTGAACTGTTTCCCTGTGCTGGGTGCAGGGGGGGTTTAAAAAAAAGATAATTGTGACAACAAAATTATGAAATCCTTTGAGGCGGGAGGAAAGCGTGGCAGCCTGGACTTACCTTAAAAAGAAAGCGTGGTAGTCTGGACTTACCTTAAAAATTCCTCCTCCGCTTGAGGTCTGTTTTGAAATGTGTTCTAGCTGCAGGGAGCAAAACTATTAGCCTATTTAGAAGCAGGCTCTGTACAGCTATATTAGCATCATCCCTCCTGCACAGCTCGTTTGCCTGTCTCCCTGCTCTTAATGAACTGCAGTTTATATGTGCACAGCTGATTTTTACCTGGCTGGATTTCAGCTGGTCTAGACTGGAAGGCAGTGGTACAAGCACAGGTAATCTTTGAACTCTGTATTTGGGGAAGAGGTGGGACATTTGTCTCTCTCCTGAAGGAGAGGGTTGACATCTCTCACTTTCAGGATAACTGTGTCAGTGGTGAGCAAGTGAAATCTGTGTCCAGAATCCTGTTGTTAGCCAGTAAAACTGTTTCTCCTTGAGGTTGGGTGAAATTATTTTAAAGACCCCATTTCACAGCAGTTGTAGAAATCTGGCAATGGGTACTTGTCAAATCCTCCTTCTGAGAACATTGTGTTCACAACAGAATTTTGCAGCCTCCAAATGGTTTTGTCAAAACTAACAACAACAAGTGAATTCTTTACATTCAAAAGTCACGTTGCTTTTTCAAATTGTTGCAGTAATAACCAGTAACTCATGGAGACAGTAACTTCCCATTCAAAGCACTCAAAGCTCTGTACAGTATGGTTGAATTCCTGAAGATAAATTTCTGTCTTTTTCAAAACATGGGTGGAGTTTTTCATTGTTGTACTAATAGGTGGGCTGTTTCAGGTGACTGCCAAATAATTATTCTTTGTGGTTTCTACTGCACCTCTCTGCAGACTTGGAAGTCTGCAGCTGAACCAGTAACTGAACCAGTAATACTGCCTTTGTCCATCTGTATATTTTTTGTGGGTTTTTTTGTTTGTTTTTTTTTTTTTTAAATTTTCAGGTTTTTTTATGCAGGGGCCTACAGTGGTGTAACTATACTGATGGAGATTGGTATGTTTGTGCACGTGTACTCTTACCAATAGAGCCTTCCTCTATGGATTTTCATAAATATTTAATTAGACTAATATAATTATACCTCTACATTTCCATGGGAAAACCTTTTGAATCATGTTTGCAGAATGGAGATTATGTGTTTTTAATTTTTCATATTGGAGTTTCTATTGGAAAAGTCTTAGGATCTGGCTTAAATACCTGAGAGATTTCGAGAAGATTTTCATGACTGTTAAGGTAGCTTAAGCTTCCAGTTAGAGCCTAAAAAGTTTAAATTGTGTTGGCCTAAGTGTAGCATCCTTTTACAGACAAAAGAACTTCAATAAAACATGAAGACTAGGTACTCAGGTGTATGTTTGTGCAGCCCTGGAAGAAGCCACAAAAGATTTGTTTGCATTAGCAACACATTCAGATTTCTGCATGGAGAGTTAATAGCGGCAGCATATAACATTCAAGTTAAGTAGAGCAAGGAAATGCCATACAATTGTTAGTGTGAAATCTGACAAATAGAACAATTTCCTACCCTTGAGTGATTTAAAACCATTTGCAGTCTTAATCCAAAAAGGCACTACTTAAAGCAATGCTCTGCTCTAGAAAAGAACAAAAGTACAATAATCAGACAGAAATGCAGAGTTTCACTACTCATATGTTACTAGTCTACTGACAGGATTCTTTGTTTCCCCTAATATTTTATATAGTGCAGCAATCTGGAGACTTTTGTTCTTCTGCTGCTGATTCTGTAAATTTTTATTTCTCCAAGCTTGTATAAAAAATGGAAGTGATATTTTCCTTGCATTTATCAAGGCCTTCATTGCCTTGAAGGGTGTTCTGGTTTCAGATTTGTAACTGCAAAGCATTGTTAGTTATTATTGTTTACTTTTATTAATATGTAGTGAATTAATAAGTGTAATATTTGGAAAAGTAAATACATTGGGGAGAGGTAAGAGAAGAAAGGAATACCTATCATCTCACTCTCCTCTCTGTGTTTTATTTGGCTGTAGTATGAAGGTTCTCATAAAAGCCATCATTTCAGATGTGCACTGGTTGGTGAAGCTCCCGAGTTACGTGGGCAGGTACGATGAAAACCAAGATTTGAGCCTTTTTTTCCTTTTTAATAGGAGATGTTTAACAAAAGAAATAAAATATGACAAAAATGAAAAAATTCTCTGGCTTTTGAGGCAGGTTGCCCATCCATTCACGCAATTTTGAATTATATTTTGAAGCAACTGCTGTCTGTCACCCTATAATAGAGGAGAGAAGAGCTCTTCAGACTAACAGAAAGTTAGGATGGGTGATTTCCAAAAGAATTATACTTGACAATGCACAGATCACTCCATATTATTTTGCTTGCTCCATTGATCATGTAACTGCAACTTGCAGAGGCATTCAAGCCTCACTTTAAATATAATTAGGATGTAAATGTGTTCCAATATGGCAACTTGAAGTACCAGGCAGGTTTGTAGCTGAGATCATATGGAGAGAGGCAGGGAAATAAGTCATGTGAGATAACACTGAGACATTGAGTGATACACCCATCTGGCTAATGAAAAGTGTGGCTACAAATATTAGAGCGCTTGCTGGGATTCAGAGATAAACAGTTAAAAACAGTCAAATAAAGGGATGAGGGAAGGAACTTTGTCAAGGATAAGCGAGGATTAAAGGCTTATTGTTTGATACTAACATGCAACATGGAGTTGTATATTTCACTTATTAGGGTAAAATATCCCTGCAAATTTACAACATTAGTAGTGTTTAAGCTGAGTGATGGTTTTTGTCTTTCTGACTTTATCTAGTACTTTTTCAGGGCATGTACATTTAAAATTGCATGTATTTTGCCTGCTACAAAGAGACAGAGGTAGTGCATTGTTTATGCGTGTCATTGGGAGCTAAGACTGTATCCTGAAAGCTTGAACCAGGCAGTCAGTATTTATTGGTGCCCTTATCTGAAGTACAAACCCGTATTTGGGCTACAGGGCTTTCTAACACCGTTCTCCTGAATCTGAGCTGCTTTCTAAAGAAACAGATTTTAGTGCCTTAGTTATCTTTTCAAATAAGGGATATTGAAGTCCATATATAGCAGTGATGATATCTGCCAGTATAAAACTCCTTCCAATTTCTAGATAATTTACTGAATTCCAGTACTAATTTGGAAGCTCCTGAGTGGAGACAGTTCCTACACCTGCCATATATGAATTCCTGCAGCGTGGCTTTGATGTAGGGGTGGAGAGGAGAGCAGTGTCAGGTCTCTCTGCTTAAACACTTCCTAATCAAACCAAAGCTATTAAAATGCAGCCATGTGGGTAGTGGTGCAAGCGGCTTTTCTTATCTCTTTGGCCACAGCTTGACTGGGTAGATTTCTCTGTCTTCAAAGTTGTCTTCAGAGGAAATTCCTGGAAGACACCTCTTCCCTGGGATGCAGTTCTTTTTGGACTTGGTCCCTGCTTAGATCAGCAAGAGGAGAGCGTGGTGTCCCCTCAGCCACAGAGAGCTGAGCCTTCTGGATGGCCAGGTGAAGCCTGGAAAAGGAACCTGATTTCACCATTTTTTTATTTCTCTGCCACTCATTTTTGTGCTGTCACATTATCCATGGCCCTTTCCTCATGTTCATAAGGATTTTCCTTTTACTCCCTACTGCTAGAAGTGACAGGTTAATAATGCAGAGATAATTTGTTACATGTAACTTATGTATAAAGGCTCTTAAAGAAATTTGGCAAGAAAAGGGGTTTGGCTTTTTCAGAAAAGGGACTGGTTAGATCTAGTTTCTTTTGGCAGGTATCGGTATAAAAAGCTTCAGACAACCAAGAGTTAATCCACTATATTAGGAAGAAAATGAAGTCGAGAGAAGAGCCAGCATCATTTAGCTCTGTTATTAATTCACATAGAAGGGCTGTAATGCATAAGATTTGTGTGTGTATGTGTGGGTTTGTATGAATGTCAATTAACATGAGCTGGGATGGAGTTTCTGCTGAATTGAAGACAAATTGTTTTGGAGTTGTGCCAATTTGGATGCAAGTTCCTGCAAAATAAAACTTTCTCATTTTACTAAGTAGCTGTTATAACGAAGCAGTCTTGGCAGTGATAGACTTGGTTTGTGTTATCTCTGAACAAATTTAAAAGTTAGGAGAAGGCTCCCAAGTTTCACAGCAGGTTTGTGCTGTGTTCCAAATGGAGCAGTGAAAAGGGAAATCATGTGCCTCCTCTCTGTTTTAAAAATAAGGTCGGTGTTTTTACCACTTGGATCTTCTGATGTGGTGTCTGCAGAGATTGTGGGCTGAAGCTGACAGTCCAGGAAGTCCCATCCAGTTCTCTCTCTTGGATTCTGTTTTGATAACTAAGTGACAATAAATTAATAACATTTACTAGCATAACTGTTTCATTATAGTACAAACAAGAGATACTTTGGTTTAGAAAGTAAGAGAAAATGTTTCAATCTCTACTAAGCAGTGTGTTTTCTTTAAAATAAGTACCGTTGTCCTGGTTTGAGGTAAAACAGAACTAATTTTCTGTTCAGTAATTTTACTTTTCCAGCTAGGCCTCTTCTAACGA
>JAOXJK010000023.1:13513153-13549119 GCA_025774025.1 Xenus cinereus | reverse complement strand
TCTAGGCAATCCTGCTTAGCAGGGGAGTTGGACTAGATGATCTCTAGAGGTCCCTTCCAACTCTGTCAAATCTGTGACTCTGTGACTCTGTGACAGTGCAGCTGCTGCACCTTCCTCCTCATCCTAGTGGAGGATCAGCCTTCTGTGGTCTCTGAAGACAACCAAGAGATAGCAGTTTTTGTGGTTGTCAGTCTGGAGTCTTCACTAGTTTTGCATTTCCATAGTGTTTGTAAAAGCACAGATGATTTTTGTCTGTCAGGGTCTCTTTGTGTTACAAAGATACATATGGAGGCAGATAGCTCCTGTTGTGAAGTAGCTTGAAGGATAATTCTGTAAAGAAGGCAAAACTATTATCTCAACCAGGAACCAAAAAGCAGTAACTTTTTTACCCAAGCTAGGTAAAACCCCTTTTTTTACATAATCTAATAGTTACCTAGTAACTATTTTCTGCCAAAGCTTGGTAGTAACATAGAGTCTTATTAAAATTATATTATTCAGAAGTTAGAGTGCCAGTATAGTTCTTAGAAAGCTAAATGGAGTGAAGCTACAAGTGCATTTCTCCCTATTGGTTGGGTGCAATAAAAATGTTTTATGGTGCTGTTTTACTAAGGTTTAACAACCAAAGCGTGACACTAATACTGGTTTAAAAAAGTTGTTTAAAAAGCTAAAAATTGTATTTTATGACCAAGGTGAAAATGGTTAGACTCTAAATAATGATAACAACCTTCAGAGAGAACTTTTGATTGTGTTTGTTTCCGTGGTTCTCCATATGCTTTGCTCTAATTACTCCATCATTTCTGCTCATTTAACCACAAACAGGCTTGTGTTCATTGTGTGAAGTTCTGCACAAAACTATGGGAAGATACTGTCTAATGTCTTAATCCCAATGGAGATAATTAAGCAAGGTTTCACCTGTGGTCTCTGTAAAAGGATTTGTAATTTACTGGAGATTGTAAGTTGATGTGACTAATATTGGAAGGGAGGAAGGCAAAGTTATTATGAGAACATTTACTTTCAAAGTTTGCTGCTGGTCACTTGTTCAGGGATTTTATATCTATCTATCTGTCTGTTATCTATCTATCTATAAGCAATCCCAGCAATCTTCAGTGGTGATGTTACTATTTCAAAGCAACAGAAATAACAGTATTTCATCTGATTTGTGCCAATCTTAAAGCAATTCATTAACTTTGTTGAGGACTTCTTTTTTTATTTGCTTTTGCTTTTTACTGCAAGTAACTGAGACAAAAGCTCCTTTGCCAAAAAAAGTTCTTTTGTCAGGATATTCTCAAACATCCAGTCATTGCCGAGAGTAAATGGAAATTTCTCCTATGTAAGAAGAAAAACATTTGCCAATTAAAATTATATGGGTGATAAATTTTTGAGCAGTGCTATGTATAGAAAACATTAATCAGCCAGCTCTTATATTACTCCATATTGACTTTTCAGAGTTGAAGGAACTGAGCTATCAGTTGGTTAAGACTGTCACCTTTCATCACCTCTGAAATCAGTTCTGTAGACGGAGTTAAAGCCCAGTAATTCTTCCCCCATGCTGTGATCACAAGCCGCCGCATATTGTCACTCACAATATGGAAGTTATTAATGAGTAAGCCAGAAAAAACTATATAGGAAGGGAGAGTGTTTCAATCTAAGAATTAATAGAACACAGAAAGCCCATATTCATTAATTGCTTAGTTCTATAAGAATGGCCTGCTTAGACTACTGTCCTGATTTTAATGTCTGAAAATAAAGGTTTGAAAAAGAGTGGAAAATTCCTCCTATATCATGGAAGATGGGTTTATTTCTGAGCTGATGATCAGGAGGGTGTATATCTGCACATATTTAGTACAGAATGTTACAGAGTCTTTCCAGTTGTCTTCTCCTGCTCTTTCAGGTATTTTCGTTGCCCAGCAGATAGTTCAGAGCTAGCATATGATCCACCTGCAGTCATGAATGCAGATACCTTGAGTTACTGTCAGAAAGAGGCCTGGTGTAAGCTAGCTTTCTATCTCCTTTCCTTCTTCTACTATCTGTACTGGTAAGTCTTGTCATTTCACTAAGGAAGTAGTCGCTGCTTTTCATTTGACGTGTGAAGTTGTGTTTAGGAATGACTGGAACCAACTGGCTTGTTTCCTTAGTCTTATGAAACTTGCTTCTCATCTCGATTTGGGGAAGCATGCCCACTTACAGCAGCATGTACTTATATCTGCTGACACCTCAGTACAGATTATTAAGCAGCCAGCCCAAGGAAAAAATGTTTGCTCCTCTGCATAGTCTCTTAGGATGGATGAAATAGCAAATGTTATCATAATTACATTACAGCAAATAAAAATGATAATGTACAGGTTTAGGAATAAATTATATTCTGTGCTATACCAGCTGATTTTCTTCTTACTATTCAAGAGAATCATAAGAAAAATACTACAGCTGCCAATGTAGTGATGCTCGAGATGGTAAGCCATCATTCCTACAACCTCCCTTTTATGACAGAGCAAGCCTGTGTGTAGTCCAAACCCCTAATTTAAGTACATGATTGAAGATACGCACCCCAGTTGTGTGTTGTCCTCCCTGCCCCTTTTAGCTGTCAGGTGTCCTTAGTGCACAGTCAGAAATGCCCAGTGCAAGAGCACGTGAGGATCATATTGAAGGTAAGGCCTTGGCAGAATCCAAGGTGCTTTTAGTCACCCCTGTACATAAAACTACTTGACAATATAGGTTAAGAAACTTTAAATTGAGGTGGTGTTTTATGATATCATTCTTCTACTCCTTCTTCTGTAATGTATTTGCATGTAGTGCTTCTTCAAGCCAGTCCTGCATGCACTAATCCCTCTTGTATGCTAGTGGAAGAAGATAAATGTTATTTTTCCTTTGATCACCAGTCTGTTATCTGTTCTGTTGTTCCCCATCTCTTGAACATTGTTGCAGGCTGATATTTCTCAATATTACTTTTAAATACTATTGACAACAAAGTTTCTGTCCATATGTGCACGTATATGTGCCTGTACCTGCATACATGAGAGGGAGTAAAAAAGTCAAAAGGTCCAAACCCCCAGAAGCTGCTCAGTGCCTAACTCAGAGATGGATGGGGCATGAGAAAATAAGCAGGAGTTTAGAATCCAGTAGCTTCTTTATTTATTAATACTATTAATAAAATAGTATTAATGGCATTCACTTTTGCTGTGGTTTCTTGGGTATTATCAGAACTAGAATTGCTGCAAAGTGGACCCGTGGCAATATACTGTGATTTCTTTGCTTTCCAGAGTTGCATTTAATATTTACGGATTCACTCCAGCTGGTGCCTGCATTTTGTCTTTTTTCTATTGCATGGAGTTTTTCCTAAGGGAAACAAAATAATGCAGTTTCAGGGGAGGACTTGCCTGTCCTGCTGAGAGTTGCTAGTTGAAGTTTCAAAGATCAAACACACTAAAGCAAAATGGGTTTGTTTCTTCCCTGTTCAAATTCAGACATCAGGCTACACTTTAATAAGCTCAAACACAGCTTGTGGTGCAGTAGGATGTTGATAATGAATTTGTTATTTCTTGAGTGCTTTTTGATACCCGTCTTGAATACACCGTAATTAAGATGCTTTAGAGAGATGGAAAAAATGCGAAGGAAAGCACAGACCATTACAGTCAGACCTGAGGAACAGACAGTAAAGGGTTGTAAAAATCAAAGTGCTCTGTATGCTTCAAAAGAATACTTTCATATTGTGTCTTTCTTTTACATTCAGCATGATCTACACTTTGGTGAGCTCTTAACTGAAAGATCATCATTAAAGACTGAAAACAACAAAGGCTGGAGGTGTAAGGATGGGTGAGCCAAGTGATACATGATTAAAAAAAAAAGTAAAGAGATGAAAACTTTGAACCCAAGAAGTAAGTAGAGTACGTGAAAGAGAGATCCAGCAAGAAGAAGCAGAGTACTGTCGGAGAATGGCTGAGTAAACTGTGTTTATCTCCTTTTTCTCAGCGTGGTGCAGTAAATGACTTTCAAAACCCAAATAAAGCAAAAAAAATGCAGCAAGGTGGGCCAAGTTACAGAACTATTAACCTCTTGAGGGATAATGCTGCTTGGTTAAGTGGACTCATTATAAACTGTAGCCCCTACTGTCTTCCAGGGAGCAAAGTTTCCTTTCTCAATGACAGTTCTGGACTGAGGAAGCCGAGGGCAAGATCTACAGATATACAATACAGTCTGGATGAGCACCAGCTGGAGTTCAGATAAAACATGGGACTGTTCTGCAGGGATATTCACATGACACTAATCAAACAGGGATGTTGGATCTTGTAGAATTGCTTTGGTGATTTTTCCCCACCCATAACAACAATAACGAAATAATTTGCAGTTGCTGTTTTCTAATTATATGTAGGTGAACAGCCAATATGTTTCTGTACTTCATTTGTGATGCACCAATAACATACAGTGATATGTATAAATACTTCAGGCTCTTCCTAATCATGCCAAGCACTTATCAGAACAATGTTCCTCTGACTGCAAAAAAGAGGTAAAACCTACATATATTAAGGAGGATTGTAACAGAGGTGTTATATTCATCACAATGCTGGATAACAAAATACTGGACCAGCTAATGGTGGTCTGTAATTCTGTTTTGCAGCTTTATTTCTGCTGTCAAATTTGAGCTGAAATGAATGCAGAAAATGTTTTTGTCTTGTATGAGGTTCGTATTGAAAGAAGTTCAGTTTTTTTATAATTTAAGTTTTTAAATTTTATTATACAATTCGCATTTAAATTCATCTATATGGGCTGTGTGTGTATATATATATATGAATATACAAATACACATCTACATAAACACTCACAATCTAGTTATATTTTAGCTTAATGTGTTTGATTGACAGGTCAAAGGCATCAGGTGTCCAGAACTGCTGCTAAATACATTTCAGCGCTGAACCTAGTGGAGCAGGGCTGGTTCCCTCAAAGTCACTAAGGTATTTGCGTGTGGTCACTGGTGCTCTGGGGTAGTAGACAAGCCTGTAAGATCAAGACTAACACCAGTCCATGCACAGAGGCCCCTTGGGTCTTGCATTGTGAATGAGCTAGGAGGAGATTTTGCTACCGGGTCTTGTTAGCAGTAGCTCATTGCTGACCCTGCCAGATTTGGTCTGGCTTTTGGGAGCCAAGAGATTGTTCCTTTACCAAACTCTGAGGCTTTTTTAGTCTGGGCACAGGACTTGATGTGATACCACATTCAGCACTGCCTCTCTGCCAACATACTTGTTTTAGAGCACGGTGCAGAAGCAATGGCTGAATTGGAGACATCTCATGTCTGGCAAGGTCCAGTTGGAGCTGAGGTGACTTCATGTGTCCAATCTGGCACGGGCTGGACTGCCAGCAGGTCAACTGCTTGCCTGCATGGCTGAGCAGAAGCTCTGTGAGATTATTGTAACTGGCATTACACCTAATTCTTGACTTTACACAAATGGCGCTTATATATGTACATCTTCTGAAAGTAGCATCAGGTGACTTCAAGGAGATAATACTTGAATGGATGTGCCAGGTCATTTGAAACATGCTCTTTGTTTTGGACCAGTTCATCACTATACTTACTAAACTCCACTTGAAAGCAGAACAGTTTGTTTGATTGCACTACTGCTATAAGCAAGCGTTTCTGGGATCTCACTGCTCTAGTACTAGAAAGTTTTTCTGCATTTCCGGAGTAAACTTATTCCTGGATAATTTATTCCACTTGTTTTTGAGCCAACATTAGCCTAAATACACCTTATCTTACGATGTTTGAGACCCTGATATGTATAGAGAGCAGTCCTTTCCAGCTTCTGTTCTGTTTGAAATGAACTGTCTCTTTTTCCGTCCTCCCACGGAAAAGCTCTCCATTCTCCATGTCTTTAAAGGATTTCTCTGTTGTCTTTCCAGTCAAATTAATCTTTCTTAAAAGTGGATGATCCCAGCTGTTCAGAGTATTCTGGAGAGTATCTTGCCCTAACTACTCCTTACTATGAATGGACAATGAAAGTTAACCTTCTCAGTTCTTTCCAGTAATCCTTATTCAAAAACACTAATCCCACCAATCTCAATAGCATTTTGTTTCTCTTCTAGAAGAATCTTAATTTAAAGTCAATGGAAAAATTGTTTAATATGAGGATACTTTCCCTTTCATTGAATTGTTTAATATGAGGATACTTTTCCTTTCATTGAATTCCCTTTCATTGAATCTGACAGCAGAGCAAGGTATAGCAAGGGATGTAAAGAGATGCATAGCTGTTGATGAAGAACAGAAAAAATGCTGTGATCTTTGGTCACAAGGCAGTCTTTTCCCCATGTCACACTTTTAAGGGAGAAATAATCTATGCTATCCCTTTTGTCTCCAGTTCCTCCTTGTTGGTTGGTTGAGGCTAGAGATTTCCTCCCCGAACCTGTTCCATTCCTGTCTCTTTTGCTGGAAGGATAAATGCCATTACTCAGGATCAGCAGTTTCCTTCTCTCATGTGCTCTGGTGGTACAGATAAATCCCACAAAAATCGCAAGAAAATACGTCATCTCTTTCTGTTGCTTCAAACAGGTGTGCAATGAATGCACACTTAAATGAGTATTCATTTTCCTCATTTGCACCATCTGTAAAGTCAGAATGGTGATAGCTTGTGACATTTTTCCCTACATATAATACTCTTTTTTTTTTTTTTTTTTTCCCATGACTATTGAATCTGCTTAATGGAAAAAGGTAGGGGATGGTAAAAAATGTGAGAGGGTGAGGCCTGAATGAGCTGCCCATTTCTGGAAGTGATGGAAAGGCAGCCCCGTTGGCAAGGTTTTGCTCTGTGCTTCTACCCCTATTTATAGCGAAGTAATTGCAGCGATGCTGAGTAAAATTGTTGCTGCTCTGACTGTTTCAGTTTCAAATACAGCAAATCAATGCTGATAGCAGAATGCTTCGCCTACAAATAATTAACTACACTTAAGCTGTCAGAAATGTTTTTCCATCTGTTTCCTTGGGCCATACTCTTCCTTTTGCACTAAGACACTGAAAGTGGAAGAAAAAGTTCTTCACCCTACATCTTCTTAGAGGAACTGCACTGAGGTTGCTCTGATCTGGCCCTGCTGTTGAGGTCATGATTATTCATACATCAGTATGGCTGTTAGCAATCTATTGCTTTTCCTTTCTCCATTCTGTCTCCACACAGATATTTTTGTAAAAAAAAAAAAAAAAAAAAAAATTTTACAGGGCATGGTCCAAAATCTTTGAATTTACCATGGGTCTTCTGTTGTTTCCAATAGACTTCAGTTAATGTTCATTACTCTAGAACTAAAAGGGAAATCATTTCCCACTGGAAAGGCCCTAGAGTTTTGCTGGAAGGGATCCCGTCCTTTCGATCTTGATATCACATCCATTTAACTGTATTATGTTAATTGAAGAGGAACATGCATTTCAGAGGTAACATTTCAGTACTTATGCCAGACTGTTAAAGTAATTTATACCAACTTGGTAAAATCTGACTTCATGAAAATAAATGGAAATCTTGCCTCTTACGTGGTGTGAGCCTTGGTTATCATTGTACAATTTCCACCAAGAGGTCAATGGAAATTAAAAACAGAAAAAAACCCCAAAAGCAGTAAGTTTAGTTAATCAATAATGTTATTGGATGTTACATAAAGCTTGGATTGCTACAAATAGAACTGGAGATAAAAAGCTTGAAATAAAGCAAGTTTTTTTTCTTATTTGGGATGCAACAAATCCTAGACTGCCATTGATGCTGCACTGAACTTTACATTGGTGATCTGAATCCATACTCCTGCTCTGGTGAGTTTTTTTGATCATTCATTGCTCATGAATGTATTACTCTGATTTGTTTTTGTTCAGCACAATAATTCAGATGTAGGTGGGAAGGAGAGTAAATGCTGCTCCAAAGTAGAGCATTCCCTTTTTTTTTTTAATTTCCAAGTAACCTATGAACATGCTGTAACAAAATTCTAATGATATCTTTCAGTGGTACACCTCAACCTAGGAATGAAGCTGTTTGCTGCGGATAATATTCTGCTGCAAGTTAATAAAGTACAGTTCTAGAAATATTTTTAAGTGCTTACATAGTTAAAGTAGTTATTTTCTTGCATTTAAATTCTGGCCAACTTTGCATGTAAGAGAAAATATACTTCTGTGGCACAATTCTATGACTTTCTGGGTAGTGAACCTCTCAGTAAAGCTCTGAGGGATGTAAAGTGCTTTTTAATTGGTTTTTTGTTTGGTTTTTTTTTTCTAATAATGAGACCCTATGTTTAGGTTATATGTTGTGGAAATGGAGTGAAGAGTTAAAAAGCCAAAGTCTCTTTTTTAGTCCAAAGTTTGAATATTGCTCCTTTTTTCCCCCATGAAGTATCCCTGATATCATCAGTCTCTTGACAGATATGAAGGAATCTGACTGTCCTTTTGTTCTTACAGTTCCAGTCTTGTTAAACAGATTTGCAAGCCCTGACCATTAGTCTGAAATACTGACTGGGAAGCTTAGCTCCTACAAACCAGACCAAGATTTATGGAAATGTCTTAAGGAACACAGCAGTCTTACGGAATAGCTCTCACCTGTGCATAGGAATATAGAGTACCGAGCAAGTAATAGTACAAGTAATATATAGCACAAGTCATATGGTACAAGGAAACCAGAATTTCTGCTCCATCTGTAATGCATTTTTTGTAATACAGTATTGTTTTGTGGTGTAAAAAGCAATATAAATTATAAGACAGTAGACTATCAGACTGTGGCAGTTATCAGGAATGCAAAGTTTGACCATAGTTGTTTCTCAACATTTGAAATAATTGCTGTTTCTGACAGAGTTATTGACAGTTCAGAGTTACTGGAGGTGCACATTGTAACGTTGATAGCAGCTTTAGCAATACATACATTTGCTTCATTTGGAATAAAAATCCATGTTTCTTTCTAAAACATATTTAAGACATTTTCAGACCTTACCTGACTCTCAATATATAGCAAATTTAAATGTATTAAAAAAACCCAAATGAAATGCAAATACAAAACATAGCAAAAAGGGCGGATTCTTTAGCAAGTTTCTAGAGAGCCTTGTTATTCAAAGGTAATTTCTAGGTTTGATGTCATTTATTGTGGATCTCTAGACTGTTGAAGCCCACTTCAATGCTACCATTGTCAACAACAACAGTCCTGCAAGAACATGAGCAAACCCAAGCTTGGTTATGTCTTCCCAACTGCCCAGAAACATCTCGTCATGTAGCCACATTTTCTGCAGAGCAGATGACATCCATTTAGTCACTTTGAATCGCTTGACCTTTCGGAAGGTAAGAACGTCACAGTGCAAAATTCGTAGCCCTTTGCAGCCAATGATGTTGATGTACCTTGTCTTTACGAGCACACACCAATCTCCAGGTCGAAAAAATACCATCAGGCAAGAGCAATTTTCACTGTTCTTGAGCTTCAGCTTTTACTGGTTTGGGGCGGGACTTTTTTGTCTGAAAGGAAGATTTATTCCTCTGCCTACTGACCGGCATCACTACGTTGGTTTTGGAAGCCTTCCTCCCAACCACCCTTTTATTGGGTGCATTTTAGTGTACTAAATCCATGTCTTTGAAATGGGCTTCTCTCCAAGTCTGATTTTCAGCATTCCTGCTCTTCAGTGTTGAGTAGTTGCCCAGCCATAAAGAGGTATGAATGAATTGTAATTAGGACGAGAGGAAATGGCCTCAAGTTGTGTCAGGGGAGGTTTAGAATGGATATTAGGAAAAATTTCTTCACCAAAAGGGTTATTAAGCATGGGAACAGGCTGCCCAGGGAAGTGGTTGAGTCACTGTCCCTGGAGGTATTTAAAAGCTGGGCAGATGTGGTGCTGAGGGACATGGTTTAGTGGTGGACTTGGCAGTGTTAGGTTGATGGTTGGATTCCGTGATCCTAAAGGTCCCTTCCAACCCAGACAATTCTATGATTCTATAAAAACAGGAGCACTGAAAGAAAATTGAGAGGCAAAGATGTGAAACATGAAGAGAAATGTGTCCCATTTTAATCAACGAATGCATTGTCAGAACAGGTACAAGTGTCAGGACACCAAATACTCAGTATTGTTCCATGTGAACCTATACCCTCATATAGATAGCAAACACTTCCATAGTTACGTTTGCAAGAATAAAACTATAGAAGAGTTAGAAACCCACGGCTTTCAGGAGCCACCCAATTGCCAGTGGTTTGAGCGCGGCAGCCTGTTTACCTGATGCCCAGCTTATCTATTACACAGTATTTTCCACTTTGTTCTGAAATGTCTGGAGGTGGCTGCTGTCAGAGATAGGAGCTAAAGCCAGATGGACCATTGCTGTGTTTGTTCAAGGACTCAGACTCTGTTCTCAAATGACCATAAATCCAGCACATCCACTGAAATAGAAACTGTTTTTCAAATTATTAAGTTCTTTACCCTGAGGATAAAAAATTTCAAAATCTCCTAAATGATTTTACAGTGTAAGTCTAATTTGAGTATTTACTTATTAGAGCTGAGGATCCTAAGAACCTCTTGAATGTGAGATGAAACACTTGTCCACATATCAAGACTTCAGTATGCAGGAGAAAGGAGTAAGAATTTGCCCCATAGTAGATATTCCTCACCAGGCGCTTCTGTTTGCACTCTATGGCCTTGTAAAGTTCAAGTCTGCGGTTTCACAGGTAGTTTGCTTGGGAAGTGCCCACAGAGATCGTTAACGTGATATAGTGAATGTATTCTTCAGTCCTTTGTTTCTCTTTAGATTCGCTTTCCCTACAGATGAATCCTTAGACTCCTAAATACGTTAGACACTTCAAAATATTATTTGAGTGTGGTCCACTCACTTCTGTTAGCTGAGGGGTACATCCTCTAATCAGCTAAACAGAAAGGATATAAAAATAAGACAAAGCCAGATAACCCCTCTTTAGAAATGAAGGTCTCACCGTTGAATTATCAGAGCTGAGAAAATGAGAGTTCAGTTCTTGCCTGTTATGCAGCCTTCCTTTGTCACTTGGGGCAGGCACTTAATCTCTCAGCTCACCATCTCCTAACTGGAGGTGATGGTGCTTCCTTTCTCCCTCATTTTCTCTGTCTTGTCACTTCAGATGATGAGCCCTTGTGAGATGGAGCTGTTTCTGAGTAATGACTGGCACTGCGTAGCTGAAACTGGGAATTACACATCTAGATGGTATTATAATCATAAATAATTGATACTTTTTCTCATGGGAGGAAGCAACTGAATTCAGTGGAATTAGTCAAAATGCATTTGTTCCACTGTCGCCAGGATGGGTACCTGACCTGTTGTATTCCTATGCCTTAGGGCCTGCTGACAAACTTAAGTATGCTTTAGCCTCTGAATGCATGTAACGCTGTAATTTGGTGCTGCCAAAAAGCACTAAAATATAAAGAATAAAAACATCCTAAAACCTCCCCATTTCAGTATTTTGCACCCTTTGACTTCCTCTTTGCTCTAACCTTTCATCCTCTTCCTCCAGCACACAATGACATCCAGTTTTACTCATCTTTGGGAGCAAACCCGGTGCAACCTCAGACTAAAATGGTGACACCAGTTCTAATCCCGACCATTTGTCTGCTTGTGGACATTTGTTTGAGAATGAAATTATCCTATTTTGGTTTTAACTAGGTACAAATGGAAATCAGCTAATTGGATAGAAATCCTTTTTATTCTGGAATACAAAGAAAGCCACATGTGTACAGGAATATGATATTTAAATGTATTTACCTGCCTTAGCACAAATTTGTTATTAGACTAAATCAGAAGTTGTCTCTGTTTGGCAAAGGATGATACACTTTTACAGATATAACCCAGCTGGAAAACAGCAAAGGTGTGTTCACAGGCAGGAATGGTTGTAGGTACTAGTGTAAGTCTAACCTCTCATGGTGCGGGGCCACATAGGTTACTGGTGGGCAACTGGCCTTCCAGCCAATGCACGTGGTTTTGGGTTTTTGTTCACAGGTTATCTCCACCATGGAACCAGTTTTTATAACCAGAAGACAAGTAAAACCGCCCAGGAAGTTAGCGTATTAAACAGTGCAAAACTTCTACAGAGCGGGTACATATTTGACTCTTGTTTCCTCCACCACAGTTTATGCCACCATTGAATGTGGCCACTTAATATTTCAGTTCTAGATCCTTGAGTTCAACACTCAAGTAGACTGGGTTTTTTATACCCATGTATATATTTTCTAAGAGATTGCAAGAAATGAACTATAAAGGAATCTAAGGTTTTTCTATACCCCTTTTACTGTCCATTTATAAGCCTTAAAATACTTCAGTATTTAACTACATGCTCCTTGATACGCACATAGACACACAAGCTATCTAGAAGTTAAATAAATTCTTGTCTGTTTATGTAATGAACAAAGTGAAGTATTCTTCTGTTACCTCTGTGTATCTGCAGGTCCAAGCAGTAGTATTACTTATGGGGTTATACTGAGCAAGAAGAGGAAATATTTCTGGACTGCGGTGGCTTTTCCAACGAGTTTATTTAAAATTCATTTTTGACAAGCGCTACTGGCGGGTTCAGAGGAACTGCTGGGAGGTCACTGTAAGCCAAACCACCTCAGGTCTTTGAGAGCCTTTTTTCAAGGGATGTTGAAGACGTTTCTTAAATGTGATCAGTTTTGACTTTGGCCTTGAAAACCTAAATGCGGTTAGCAAGGTCTGCAGGAGAAAAATTAGAGCTGATAAGTCCTGCCTGTCACCCAGAGCACTGTCATTCTTACGATAACAGTCAGTGCTTTGGTTTGAATATCTGTGAAGGAAGTGGTTGTATTTTCTATCATGGCTTTGCCTTATGAGAGCAGACAACATCCCTTTAAGTTAATTATTAAATAAGATTGTTAAATTGTATTGGAAAAGGCGAATCACTCTTTCAAAACCTGTTGTCTTTCAGTAGAAGCTGTATTTGTCCTCCAAAGGCTTCCTGAGGAAGTAGCAGCAGCAGCAGAATTTTAATGTACCTTCTCTCATTCATCATTTGAAGTCTACAACAACAAGCAATGAATCTTTTATGAACCTTGTCAAGCTTCCTTCAGATTGTAATAGCAGTTTTATAAGCTTCAAAGAAGTTCAGAAACAATTTATGACTATCTTTTTTTTTTTCTCTATAAGCACTCAGACCGGCGCTGAGCACTGATACATCATTGGATTAGAAAGTTGTCCCTGTGTTTCTAGTGTACGTGAAAACCTATGTAGGAAACATTAAAAGGATATTTCCTGGAGGAATCCCAATAAAAACTGTCGGGATCCAGGGATCCTTTTAAAGATTTATTATTTTTTTAAAAATATTGTTGTTGTAAGTGTAATGAATCCATTGACCGTATCTAGAGACAATTTCTTACCCTGGTGCACTGGGAATGATTATCAATTGGTGATGCTTTTTTCATGCAGTCATAGAGTTCTGTTTTCTTTCTGCAGCTTTTTTTAACATCCATATCTATTTCCACCAGATATTTTGTCCCCAGAGCTTAGTACAAGTTCTATGAGAGACAAATAGTTTGTTCTCAAATGAGGATATTACTTTTGTCATTTCTTGTTTTGTCAGCTTGTTTTTGTGCCTCACCCTGCTAGAGGCTAGAGTCTGAACTACTGCATGCAAGCGCTGAGAACCTGGAGACCTGGAAATTTGTTTACTGTTAGCACAGGCTTTGCAGCCACCAATATTGCTGGCTACAAAAATAACCTGCCCTTTTAAAAGTTTCGCCTGGAACTTTCTGATTTGCAGAAACTCTTGCCTGTATGAAGGCATCTCTGCATGGCTGTCTTGTTTCAAGGCTTTCATATAGACAGAGCAACTAGTCAACAGAAGATTCTTGACACCTTGCAAAGCCCAGATGGAGCAGAGCTGCTTTGCTGGGTCCTTGCCAATAATCAGGAGCGGTGAGCTCTTGGGAGGACTCCATCCTGCCTTGCTGATTCCTGGAGTGGCTCCTTTGGAACTGCTATTAACTGCCCCGTGCTGAGATCAGCTTTCTTATTGTGCTAAATGATGGGTTGCTCTGCCAGTTCTAGCTTTGTTTCTCCAAAACCCTGTGCCTCTGCTGACAAGATGGTTTGGGTGAGTGTTTCCTAGCCCACTTGAGCTTACATTTCCCAGCCCTTTGAACTCACAGGACGATACTGAAGACCATGTTGTTTGGGGAGCCTGCACGGATCTGCTGCCTCTGCTACTTCTGGCGTGGAGCGGGGTGAGTGTCACAAACAGAAACATCTGAAACCGTGACAGGTGATGCTGCTGGAGCTCCCATGGGAGTCATTAAAGACCTCTGTGGAAAGTAATTACTTGTTTTGCTAGCCTTCAGAGCATTATGTACTAGATGGGAATGAGAAAACACATTCAGATAAAATCAAAACTACCCTTGGCCTTAAAATCTTGACTGAATTTTTTTGGAGAGTCAGAGAACTTGTATTGTCTTTTTATTCTCTTGTTACTGGGGCTGGAAGAGAAAACTCAGAAAAAAGCAAAAATCTGTTCTTCCCAAGCAGCCAATTCTCTTGCTCCAAACCAAGAAGGCTCATTTATTTTAATAATCAATGGTATAGGTAGGTGGTCATCTGAACAGGCCCACCAGACTTTCTGAGGTGGATTTTCTGTGTCGTTGCTGCAGATTTGAGAAGCAGATGTTCTGACACAGGTTCGCTATGTGGCTATGGTCAAACAGCCTAACATTTCTACACTTGTTTCACCCTTATAATGGAGATTAAGATATTGTGTCTTACCACTGCATTGTAAGGCTTATCTATAGCTTGCAAAGAAATTTGAATACGTTGAGTGTGACACATTTCACTAACAAAAGAAATCCTTTTCTAATGAAGAGAGGCAGCATATTTTAATATTTTAAATACATGACAGAAAAGCCTAGATTTATTTCTGATTATCCTAATGACTTATGTCAATGAGGCATCACTTTATTTTCAAGAACATTGATTTCCCTCTCTCTCTAAAATCGGATGAATGTTGAAATATCCAATTTTGTAATGAATAAGGAAATTTCCAGATGGAAAGTGTTGGAGAGAAAATAATATTATTGATACCACAGCTCACAAATGCTGGGTACCTTGAAATAAAGGGATTTGGAGTGGTTAATATGTTGCATGTCATATTACAGAAGTTGCCGTGGCAGCAGAAGCCTTTAAAATGGTATCATTGAATTACTTTGGTTGTAAGAAACTGTCCTTATATGTATAATAGCCCCAAAAGTTCAGCAGCTCAGGTCCTGTTGGTAAGAAATCGAATGCATTTTGTTAGCGCCATGATGAGCAATTCATAGACCTGTGGTTTGCGCCACGTGGCACAGAAGTTTTCCGGGTCTGACTGCATTATAGCTGCCAGGGATATCCTAGTTGACTGACAGTTATCAGAATTATTGAGTTTTATTCTCATTCAGCGAGTGAAGTGGGAGACAACAGTTAAAGCAGTCTGTAAAATAGCACTCCTGCAATCCTCTGTTTTGGGTCAGTGAAGTTAATTCACTTGAGAATCTGTTTGAGAATGAAGACTCTCATAACTAATGTTGGTGCCTGACAAGTGATCGCTCATTTCAATTACCAAAGAGCAATGTTTGCTCTCAGCAGCACAGCAGGTTGAGTTCTGACTTAGAGAAACAATTTGTAATAGTGGATCAAAAATGCATTAATTTTCATTTGGAGTATATAATTTATTAGGCAAGTTGGGGTTGCGTAGTGTTCTAGCAATTCCTTTCCATTTCCAGCTCAAAAAATGGCAGCTAGAAGCAAAAAATGACAGTTAAAAGCAAAAAACCATCATGTGCTAGCTATTTATCATGCTGCCAGAAAGTTTGGCTGAAACCTTGGCAAGTTCTTAAGGAAAGGTTACAATTCTGTTCTCCAAGTTTGGAGTGGTGGCTCACAAGGTGGGACTGGGTCATTCACACCAGTGATGTGCAAATGCCAGAATTTCTAAGGCTTTTTAAAATCCTGGAGTAAAGAACGTAGTTGATTCGTTGGTTGGTTTGGGTCTGGTTGTTGTAAAAGCATTTAATTTATTGTAGGAATTCCAGGTCACTTCCCAACTCTGTACCAGAAAATATATTAAAAGCCACTGCTACAAACTTTTAACATAGCTTATATTAGGCTCCGACCCTATAGTAAAACTGATGCTAATTTTATATATTGAAATTACTGTCTGAGGCCAAGCTATGATAGAGATCAAACAACTTGATTTTATATTTGTGTTTATGTATATTTGTAGCAAACAATTTTGGTTTCGCAATGAGACCAAACTCCTTACAGGCAATTTGTAATTTGAGAATATTCAGCCTAAACCCTAATTTGGTTTTTTGATTTCCAAATTCCTTCCAGTCATTTGAAGACGGAGGATCTTATAAATATTTAGTAGAGGCAAAAAAGTGAAAAATAAGAAAAGAATATTCATTTTTGTTTATAAATTTAAAAAATATGCTGGTCTTTAAAATGTGCTCTCTGCTTTTGTCTGTTGCTTTTGTAGTATCTTGGGGAAAAAAATCTTCTGGTTCCTGTTCAGAAATGAGTTAATTGATGATGATTAAACTGAGGTAGCCAGGGGACAGACTTGCTTCCCTGCTGTTTTTATTGGTGCTAAGAAGTACCCTGTGGCTTAGAAAAAAGGCAAAAGGAATATTCTCTACTGCAAAATGCACTAAAATTACTAAAAATGAAAAAAAAGTATGCAAAACCCCACAAAACCTGCAAAAAAGCTAGACAAAAAACTTGTAGCAGCTCCATCATCTCTTCTTGTTTCACAGCTGGAAATTCAAGAAGACAGAGAGGTGAAGGTCAAGCAGTCTGGACCTCAAAACAGGTCTCTACAACTGCTTTAAAAATTCCATCTTGCCAATTAAACATTTGCTGTCTGCTCGAGAACTGTGGGAACTCGTAATCCAGGTCATTCATCCCACGAAGTGATGACATCTGACGTTCCTTGGATTAAACAGCAAGTAATGGAGGAATTAAACAAAGTTATCAGCTGTTCTCTAAGATATGCCTGTCAGATATCCACTAACCATAGCAAACGTTCTCTGAGATACTTAAATAATGAAACTAATTGCCTAATTACTGGTTGCATAGTTTTACAGTAAAATTATTTTAAATGTAGATGTGTGATCACATAGAATGTGATTTTTTATTTTTTTTTTAATTTTCATCTTTTTTATTTCATCACTGATTGCCCTGCCACTATTATGTGCTCTGTTCCCATGGAGTTTAATCCGTGTGTCTCTAAGATATTAAAGCCACTTGAGACTCTGGGTCAATGTTGCCCCACACGCAATGAATGCTAATGCAGGCGCTGTGCTTTGTATTCCAGACTGATGATGAGAGTTCCAGGAGGAGGAAGGATCGGAAAACCTTTTAAGTGCTGCACAAGCATGACAGCTTCATTATAGCATAAATCAAATCAGAGGAAATGTGTTCAACAAAACTTAAGAGTTGTTAGGTTTGGGGTTTTTTTTTATTAATTAGGAAATGCCACGTAGGATTTGTAAATTTAGTTTATCATCCATATTAAGTGTGTATCTAAATGCAACTGTGCAGTTTCTGCAAATCTGATGTATACAGAAGGTGAGTTAACTGTTGCATAAAAAGGGGCTAGAAGGAACACTTGTGTGAGTGGCAACAACCTGTACACAAACTAACGTGCAGCAGACAGTTGATTTATTTCTCAGCATGTAAAATTGCATACCATGGAGTTTAGAGTTGGCTGACAAAGGTCAGCGGTTACTGCTTCCAAGAGCTGCTGTCGTACTTTTATATTACCACAATATCTGAGCATAACTTGTAAATATTTGGCGGGTCTTCATATTGTCTCACTGAACTAGAGGGACCTGGTGGTAAAGGTATAAATTCAGGATCTGTGCTCTGCAATCAGGAGGAAGGAATAAAGATGGCAGATAATCAGGCTAAATTAATTGATGGAGTAGGGGCAAAAGTCCACTTAACAATGGAGAAGGACACATTAGTAGGAAGGGGAATTTAAAATGATAAATAAATTTGTTCTGTCTTCCCGTATGTGTTTCTTACTGTTTGTCTGAGTTCAAAAAAACCACAATTCCAAGTGTGGAGACTGGGAAGCTTGCAATTACTCAGAGCACAGGAGCAAAATAATGGTGGTGAGTACAATTCTGAACTCAAGCTAGTGGATTGCAATTTCTGATCAGACCTACCTGATCAGATCTATCTCATGGCACAGAATAAATGATAATTATAAGCAGTGCATGAGCTTGTTGCCATCACTGAAGTCTGATCATTCTGTATCTGTATTCTGTATCTGTTATTTAATTAAATTGGCTTATGAATTCCATGATACCATACCATGATATGTTCTTCATTTGGTTTGTTTTCACCTTTTACTCCATCAAAGTGTCTAATCCCACACTACTCCTTTATGTTTTCTTCCCTGAAAAGCAGTTAGTAGTTAAATCTGTTATTTTTATTGTAACAGCCTGCTCCTTTCAAAGTCATTAATGCATTGAAGCAAAGGGCTGAGTATTCCATGGTGACTTAAACTTTGACTTGCTTTTATCAAGCATAACGGGTCTGATGAACTATTTATAGAGATAATCATATGGCTGCTGTTGCATGGCATCTGAACACCTGCAATAGCACAACAAGCATCTCGTAGGATTTGCAGCCTTTGTGGATTGTATTTCTGATATCAGATTTAACAGCTCAGAGGCTATACAGAAATCGTGTGTGTACAAGCATCACACATCTTCTTTCCCTGCCAGGGAGAAATCTGTAGGTGGAAAATTAGGGCAAAAGAGCAGTTTGGGGCACTGAACTCATCTGCACAGGACTTCTTGGGCTTTTTTTTTTCCCCCTCCAGTTTTTTTTTTTTTATACCATTAGCTTCTATGTACCCTGAATTTTACTCAGAGAATTGAAGGGACTGAGCAGTGGAAGCGACCACCTCTCTAGGGGTTTCATGCCTTTTTGCAGCTGTGCTTATTTGATGCTACCATTTCTTAGTTTCTTGAGCCTTAACATCCCAGATTTCCCTTTTGTTAAAAATCTTGAATTATGTCCCTAGGGGTTGCTTTGAGCCAATGTTTTTTCTTCAAAAGAGTTCATATGCTTTTTGTGGATTACCTCCTCTTTGCCTGGACTGACTTGGAATTGGTTTTTTATTCTTATTGTTATGTATCTTCATCCCTAACACTAATTGGAAATGATCAATTTATGACGTTTATATGGCTTAATAAAACTTACTTTTTTTTTTCTTTTACCAGAAATAAATATCCTGATGCATCAACATGAAAACTGAAAATGAATTCCACGTATCAGTCATCTACTGTAAAAACTATTTCCTAATACTGAGTCCAGGTGTGCAATTCCTTACTCTGCATTTGGTGCTGCTTGCTATCAAAGGCAGTTAATGAGAAGAAAGCAGAGAAGAGTTGATGATGGTCTGTGAGAAATATAAAGTGTGTGTTTATCCCCTACTAGAAAGACGGAAGAGCAGTACCTGGTATCTCCTGGTTACCGTAAGGTAAGCTTTCCTGTACGCCATTGAGTACGGGGGGTGAGAGGGAACAGCACTGAGGCAAATATGTGGATAAAGAAAAGCAAGAGACCTCGTTTGTTCTGGCCAAAACTAGACTATATCAGGGGTCCCATAAAAAAACATTACTGTTTCTGTATCTTTCCTGCCATTTATTTGTAAATATTATTATATATGTTCAGCTGTTATTTGAATAACGTCCTGTTGTTTGACATTTCGATCCCTCTAAGGATGGACTGTAGTTAGTGGAGAAAGGGAGAGACTCCTTACTGGGCACTCTGTCTCCAACACAAGCTCAGCTGCAGTTTTGAATGCACCAAAGATGCAGCTCCTCAGCTTCAATGCAAAGGTAGGCAAAACACAAAGCTCATGGTGGCTCTGCTGGTGCAGTGCAGTCCTTGATAGATCTCTGTTTCCCTCCTTCAGACACAGTGGGAGTTGTGCTCACAGGAGGGTGTGATCTAATGGTCTGCTGACTGAATACAGAGGATGCCCTGATATTATTACAATTAATGGAAATGCAACATAGTGCTTAGGCTTTGTTTTTCTTTTTTAAGAGCAAGCTACCCTGCTTACAAAGTATCAGATTCACTGGGGAGTTTCATTTCCAAAATGCTGGATTAGTTTCGATAACTAACTCGTAGAAACCAGTGTGACATTTCCAGAAAAAATTGGAAGTTTCAAAAGTTTCTTTTGATACAGAGTTAAAAATCACTCTACTGGAATTGTGTGTGCAGCTTCATCAGGTTTTTCTTTACTGGATGTCCAATAGAAAAGATCTTTCTTTAAACAATGTATTACAGGTACTGTAATCCTCCATTATCATCATCATTATTAATACCAAACAATTTCATGTTCCCTTAGATCTTTCCCTTTTTCTAAGAATGATCTACACCAAAACCAGCAATGCTTTTACCGTATTGTGAATACACAGTTTATGAACATAAAAATTATTCATGATACGGCTTTCAGCTTGAATCTTCCAGCCCGGAGAAATGAGAACATTGATGGGCATGAATAATCAGTCAGTGGTATATATCTTTGTCAGCTCAGTACTTTTTTCAGCAATCTTGTAATGGAAATAGGAAAAATCTGCATGTGTGTTTATATTTATGCATTAATGGATGACATTTTTAATTATTACTTAATATTTCTATTTAAGGCACAAAATATTTAATCATCTGATTGCCCAAACCCTTCTTCAGCATTCCATCAAGTTTGTAAATAACCTGTAATGACAAATGATAAAGGGCATTTTCTGACATTCAATGACTGAGGAATAAAGGCAAATAGCTACATAACCATCTTGGGGAGAAGGACAATATTGACTTTTCAAAGTAAAATCTTTGGCTAACAACTTATTAAATTTTCCTTTTTTTCCTGTTCATATATTTTCCTAGGTTTGTTTTTTCAAAACCTCTTGAGATCTTATGGGATGAAAGCTGTCTGCTTTCAGGCTAGTTGGTCAAATTTGCTGCTTTTAACATTTTTCAGTAATAGGGAATAATGGGAGGCATTGTAAACTGGATCAACAGACTTTTGCCAACATATTGGCAAAATACTTTTCTGTGAAGAATTTCAGAGTGCTACGTGGAACACATTCGTTTTCTAAAGAAATAACAAGAGCTGGAGCAGGCACCTGCCTGCGTATTTGTTGCCAGTATGTGCTTCTCCCTTCTGGCTTTTTCAAAGACTAGAACATGGAACATTTTAGTGGAGTCAAACATCAGTAGCTTGACTAGTAGATTGCTGTGAAAGCTATGCTTTTAAAGAAGATAAAATCCATCTGTCTTCTTTATTAATACATTTTGAAGGATATTCTTTGACTTCCCTTATTAGGTTCTAGACTAGCCCTGCAGAATGCTAGGAGTTCAGTCTCGGTTAAGTCTGCAGAGCTGACACACATCAGCATTTGTTGTTACATCTTAAATGAAACCGAGAAGACAAATCCTGCAGAAGGCAAGGTCATGAACAGCCTTGTCGGTTTATTTTAAAAGAATCAGTTTCTGCCTGTAGAACTTCAGGCAAAAGCTTAGCTCTCATAAAGTGGAGAATTTTAATGTGTAACAGTAGGTGATGTTTATTTGTATATCATAGGGGTCCAGTCTACACAGTCTACATGGCTTTGTTGTCTTTTTTTTTTTTTTTTTTGTAAGAGTTGCTGTATTCCATGGTAATTGTTGCTGACCTCTGGATAATGTTTAGGCTGCCTTCCAGGTCCCAGCAGAAAATGGTCAGAGAACGGCTGAGCTGACTGTAAGGTTGGCAATTAAGGCCAATTCTGAGGGTGTTTTCTCTGTTGTTGGTTCTGGCAAATTAAGAAAGGAACCATAATTGGATTTCACACTGACATAGTGAAATTTGACTAAAGCATTAATAAAGGAATAATAAAAGTCTTTAGCTCATATGAAAAAGATTGCAGAACAGTCCTGCTGATGTTTTGTAAGGACAATGATTTTTTTTTTATTTTTTTTTTTTATCAGGGAACAGTCTGATTTGCAGTAGTGTCAGTTCTGATGCAGTATGTTTAGGGTTTTGTTCACAAGTTTCCATATCTCCACAACACATTGTTATTACTTTTTGTTTATATCTTATCATTTAAGTATATAATCCTGTTCCTAAATCTTTTTGTTCTTCTCTTGAAACTGATGTGTTTTCTCAACAGCAGGGATACATCCATACCCAAAATGTCTTGGCAGCAGATCGAACAGCAGCTGGGCTGATGAGGGTTCTGTGCATCCCATTGTGATTCAGGAGATGCCTGCACCCTGACAGAATGGGAAAGATGAGCACTCTCACCATTGGTAGGTAACTGTTCCACTCATAGGTGCAAGAGTTTTGAATTATGAAGTGGAAAACTTGTGAGTTAGAAAGCTCACAAATTAATCCACTCATGTGCAAAGGGGATTGAACCCTTGTTTGTTGTGTTTGTTTTCTTTCTAGTGAGCCCATAAAATAAAGTTTAGTTTACAGCACATCCTGTCCTGTAAATTTGAGAGATCGAAACAGACCATGGCCTATGTGCCTTAGGTCTTTTCTGTGAAAATACTCCATTGTGCTGTATAACAGAGAATCCATTGGGGGACAATCTATATGTCACAGTCAAGTTAATGCAGTCTGATCAGTGTCACTGTAATTAACGTAAAAGCAGCTCAGAGTGCAGTCACAAGCTGTGCTCATGATAGGAAAAGAGCCACTTGAAATAAAGCAAAGAAAGAGAACACAACACCGTGTTTTGCATGTGAAGATTCAGCATGCTTTGGAGGCAAATGGGAGCAGTCGTGCAGCAAAGGGATGCCCGAGGGGCATTTGAGCTGGCTTGGCTAAGGAGAACCTCGGAGGCTGCAAGGAAACACTGGCTTCCAACCATTTTTTCCTGAAAATTAGTGGGCACTTATTATTGCCCATATCTCTGCAAAAACCACTCACAAAGGCTTCTTCAAGAAATCTCTTCTCCACTGGATCCTGCAGGAGTATTGGGGTGCTTTGGCCACAGAAGTTGGACATACAGTTGTATAGTCTTTGCTATATGGCCACAGTTTGGTACTTCAGCACCACACCAAATGAGGTAAGATACTGTTTTTCTTCAAATGGAGTACTGGTTTAGCTGCAAAAATGCATTTGATTCTGGCTTCTTCATTTTATACGAGTGAGTAAAAATTTTTCTCTATCAGTTCCTGTTCTAGCAGGCTCATAACTGCCAGTAGAGTTCTTCTGAGTCCATAGATGTTTATCCATGTCATTCTTGGGATTCCCAACACAGTGGAACCTTCATCTGTTACAAATATTCCTTCACATGACTACGATAAAAATAATTCAGTGGAAATCTGTAGGATTCAGGTGGATCTAGCTGCTTTGCTGATTAGCGTGTCATTTTTCATTATACCCTGTGAATGCACTATTTAAAGATTTAAAGACTTTTACTTAAATATATTTGAACTTCTGAATCAAATTGGAAAAACATGGTTCCTTGTAACATTACCCAGTCATTGCTGAATTCCCTTGGATTAGTTTTATAATGGTTTAGGGTCACAACTCTAGTAGAAACATTATTTTATATCCCCTAACAAAGTATAGTGCTTGCTTTAGCAAACTGTAAATTTGTCAACGTGTGTTCATTTTAATTTTGTTTTCTTTATTTAGTTAGGAGCATGTTACCCTTCAATCAGTTTTGCAGAAATGTTATTTATCTCAGCACAAAGGGGACACAAAATTCCCATACAAAGAGAAATCACCCTACGTAAATCTACAATGTGTAAATATAGTCATATGTAACAAAAAAAAAAGGTTAAACACTTGAAGTTAATTTCAAAGCTACATAGAATGTTTCTTGTTTCAAGTACTAACCAGATTCATGCAATCCATTTGCATTTTAAGCCAGCAAACATAGTTGGAACTGCTTCTCAAAGTAGTTGCATCCAGATTGATAGCAGCATTTGGAAAGGGGCTTTTTATTCTTGGATTAAAAGTGAAAAATTTTCAGCTGAACCTGTGCTAGAATAATAGGATAATATTGAAAGTCTCAGCTCTCAGGAGTCATCCTTTCTAAATCTTTCATAAACCCCAAACATTGTAAGCAGAAAAATCTGCAGATACAAGTAAAGCCATGCATTTTAATGGCTGGAAGATGCTACTTTTTTTCAGCATTCCAATTTTTTGTATTCTTATATTGCTCAATGTTTATTACAAGTGGCTTCAATGGGGGTTTTGCATGTAAATCTCCTGGGCATAAGTGGAAAAACAGATGAGCCTCCTGCAAGTACTTAATTATTTTTTATATCTCTTGAGATTCCATTCCCTTAGTATGACACTTGTTACTGACTCACCAAGTCAGACTTATTAATATTAATGTGTTTGAAAAAAATTATGTTTTATTTGAGTATAAGCATTTCAGATTAACAAATAAGGGATTAGTCACCATTTACATCTTTAGGAAAAGCCAAATTGATGGTCAAATCAAGCATGGATGAGCTAGTCCTGAGCAGGCTTTTATTTTCCTTTGCAGATTTCAGACAGTCTGGTAGGTCAGATAAAATATCCTTACATTTCTTAAAGAATACTTTGTTCTTTTAATTATAAAATAATGTTATGATTAATTAGAAGCAAGTTGAAGGATATGATCTGTATACACAGGGGACTCAAGAAAACTTATAAGCAGAATGATTTCAAGATACTGGAGTACTGACTAGTTTTACCTTTACAAAATCCGCTTTGGTGAGGGTGTAGCACCATCTGATTATTTCACCTAAGTACTTGCTTTATTAATGTCTACTGGAACTTCCCATAGCTTGAAGCATCTCTCCATGATGCAGAGCCATACTACAGAAATTGTTGAAAGTTAATTAATTCATTTACCATTGGCTTTACTTAGCGTTACCATGGAACGGTTTTCACCAAAAATTGAACAGTTTTAACCAAAATCTGACCTCACTTGACTTCTCAATTGCAGGGTTTATTGCTGTGATGACTGGCCTCCTGTCAGAGGTCGGTACATCCTGAACAAAAGCCAGTGCTACAAAGGCCAAGCAGCCTGGCCCAGGTAGGGAGAGGCATTAGCCCTCAGCAACCCCCCAACAGTCCTCCCCAATGGTCCACAAGGGTCCCCTCCAACGGCTCCCCAACGGTCCACAAGGGTCCCCTCCAACGGCTCCCCAACAGCTCACAGGGGTCTCCTCCAACAGCCCCTCAACGGCTGCTGCTGGTGGACAGGGGCCTTCCCATCCCATCCACCCTACTCCCAGCCAGAGGTAAGGGCCAGGCCAGCAGCCAGTTCTTTCTGCACTTTCTCAGGGCAGAAAGAAAGCTTGAAAGATCAATCCTTAAATGCAGAAATATTAAAGCAGTCTTCTGTAATGGAAAAGTAGGGCTTCTCTTTAGCTGTGGCTTAACTTAACTTTCCACTTTTCCTGCATTTAGAGCAGGGCTCCGATAAGATGAGGGGGGAGGAAACAAGTTGACCGTGCCCGTTAAAGCCGCTGAACTCTTCAGGATAGTAAGAAAGTGAAACTGACCCTGAAGAGTATAAGATTTTGTGATACTACAGGCAATAACATAAATTACCAGGTGACAGTTACTAGACCAGTATAACTTCTGATTCAAGGATTGTCTGAGGGCAGGTTGTTGGCAGCATCACTCTGTGAATATCCTGGCGCGCTTGTGGGCTGCCTTTGAGTTTGGCTCGCTGCTCCTTGGTAGAAAAAGCCAAGCAGTTAAGAAAGGTGTGTGTTTTATTTCTTGAAAATATATCATACATTAACTATTGGAATTCATTAAATCGTTACCAACAAAAATTAGATACAAGTTAAACAAACATCTTACAACTGCTGAGAGAAAATCATCCTGGAAGATAACACTGATGTGTCTTGGGTATCTTGTCCTTTATTACAGCACCAGACTTTCAGGTTTTCATGTGCACATGCCAAAATATTGACCTGCATGGATACTAAGGTATCCACAATACAGGTAGAGGCTCTAAAAATCGTACATTTTTCAAGCAAATATGCATTTTATTATTTCCTCAACATTTTTTGCTGGCGATTGAAAAGATCAAGTATTTTGGTTGACTTGTCAGCTGGGTTTGATTGACCACTGGCTGGGTTTCAAGTCCTTATATTATTTGATCAACTGAGTCCTTAAAAAAAATTACGGATTATTTTTATACTTTGACTAATAAATTTTGATCCTTGTGCCAAAACAAAAGGTGGTTTTAAGAAGTTAATGAAATGAGTGGGTCATAGTCATCCCCTCTGTTTTCCCCAATGATGTTACATCTCAAGCTTTTATGCAGTGAGCTCACATAGTTTTGCAGATGTTGATCTATTTTGATCTAAATTTGGGGTTATACGTACATATTTGCAGTTCATAAGTAACTGTGAGACACTGATTAGAGTTTATAATACTTAATAGTTCTATCTTGTTAAGTACTATCACATCTGAGCTTTGATAATGCAGTGATTCTGAAGCATGTGGAGAGTGGAGAGCTAACTGGGAAACTAAGCGAATGCGATATCTGAGTGAGACTTGCAAGTCACGAATGAAGACCTCTGCTCTGTCCTGGTTTTGAATGCTTTTTTTACTTTGTATTAATATCTTCCTGGTTAGAAAGTGCAATGGTCTTTTTGAAATTGATTTTTTAGATACTATTTTTGTCTGGGCTCAGGATTTAAAAAAATCCTCAGAATATCTTTTTAGACTCTTTTATACTTTTCGTGTATTCTGTATATGAGATATTACTCAAAAAATTCAGGAATTCTTTTTTTTTTTTTTTCTTGTAGACCTCCTTGTAAAAATGTGCATTCTTTTTTTATCTAAAATGTGATTAATACAGTAATTGTGTTTGCTTTTATAGTTCTACCTTATTAATTTCTCAAAGCAAATAAATGTTTAATTTGCCACTTAGTGAACAATTAGCTGTTTTTAATTTGTCAACGGTGTGAAATTTCAGTTCCAACACTGCAGAGGCAGATATGCAAACACCACCTGATGTCTAATAAGGCACGCAGATCTGCTCGAGTATGAAGTTCACGCTGAGGGAATAGTGGGGAGACAGTCATTGCTGCAGATCTAATTCAGTCGTTATTTTCTTACTGTTAGGATGAAGAATACCTGCCCCAGATGGATGAGCGAAACAAAGTGCTGAAAGAAAAATTAATATCTCATCTCAGGTTTGAACCAGAGAGGACAGAGGTACTGCTTATGGTAAAAGGCAGGGATATTGTGTGTGACCCGGCTGACAGTAGTGAAAAAGACAACAGTGAACTGGTAAGAATATGCATGATTATAAACAAGACTATGTGTTAATATTTTAATTGCAGTTAATATCCTCCTAGCTATAGTTCTATTATAGTAAAAGCCTGACTTTTAACAAAGTTTACTGTTACAATTATATATTGTCTTAAACTAGAGTTAAATACAAAAGTATGTATGTTTCTGAACCTTTTCTAAATCTGGGTGCCCAAAATTAGATCTTTGAAAATTCTGGTCAGTCGCCGCTGATACTGGAGCAAGAGTTAGCTTGTGCACTCCTAAATTAAAGCCAGCACTGTTCCATGTGTGCTTCTGGACCCGACTCTGGGCCTGGGCAGCTGCGACTGCTGAAAGCATAGCCTTGCTGAGCTGCTAGAGCTGTCTTCAGAGTGGTCCAAAACCAAAATATAAATGGATGTGTAGTAGAATATAGGGGCTTGTAGAGACTCTATGGGAGTTTGCAACAGTGTTAAAAGCAAAGTTGTTTTTGCACAGCTCATTTTGCTTGTCAGTGCAACTTTGGGGATATTGGGATGTTTTGTAATACTGAAAAAAGTGATGTTAACCTAATGAGTAGGCAGGCATCCTTTGGGTGGATAACTTTCCCTGCCTGGAAAATGTTATATGAATAAATGTGGATTACATGTTTAATGCCTGTGCCGTCATGGGAGTGAAAGTCTTCCTCCTAGGAACCTTGCAAGGAAAACCTCAGAGGCTGCTATTTATCTTAAGGCATTTTCCTGGAGGAAAGAAATTCATATAAATTAATCTATTTTCCTTTAGTTAGTGTTTGACTCAAGTGTCCTGAAAAATAATGATTTGTTGTTCCAAATTTAGAATTTCTTTTTCTGAAGATTTGTAACTAGACTTAGGTTGATGGAAACAGGAGAAAGCAATTTTATACTCTATATGAAAATACTAGACATAAATTTCAGTGCTCTGAGCACAGTTATTTTAAAGTCATTTACTAAGATTCTTTTTAATAAGTAAATTCTCATGTACATAAAATACTATATATCTTAACTCAGAAAACATCTGTAATGAAAGATGAGTTAAGCCATCAATTGTGCTTTCGAAAATGTTTTTCATAGTTGTTAAAAAAAATCTTCTTTGTATTTTTTAGTTTATGATATATGACCACTCACTGAATAATTATTGAAATTAGTGTATTTCTCTGCCCTTTGTTCCCAGTCCTCCTCACTAGAGAAGAAATACTCTAGTCTTCGCACAGCAGTTTACAGAGGAAGAACAGAAAGGAAACACAAAGCAACGATAAAAGAGGAAGACGTGTGTTTTGGAAATGTGTATGTAAAATCATACTTCTCTATGATAGCTTTTTGTTGTCTGCTACTTAGAATTTGAAATAGCAATTCTACTGAATTATTTGACTGCTTCCTTGTGAATTCTGTGAAGCTTAGATTGATGCTTCAGCATAAACTTCGTAATTTTTGCCCATTGCAATAGAGTCTGATTTAGTTTATGTCACTGAAAATCTGGAAAAATGCTAGTGAAATCTTTGCAAACAGAATGCAGTCTAGTCAATGGGTAATCCAATCTTCTCAATGGATTTTTCACTAATTCATCTCTTGCCTCTGAGCTTATATGAGAGATGTAAACATCTGGAAGAGGTGAACAACTTCTCAGTCTGTGAAAAATTAAGTTTTATGTAACGGAACCTCAATTTTCATCAGTCCTGAGCCAGGCAGAACGGTCTCCATCCTAGATATTGGAAAGTATCTGATCAGTAAGGATCTGCATTCTGGCTTGTATCACCCGCCACACTACATGCTGCTAGTTGTCTAGTTTAATTAGTAGGTGATGTGAGAGAAAGCTGAAAGGAGGAATTTGGACACGGAAATTGAAGATGAAAGTATTTCTGGAGAGTGATTAGGGAACATTAAAGCACAGAAACTGCCAGTCTTAATTAGTTTCAGTGCTCACAGTACAACTTATTTTGTATTTGTGCATTTTGCCCAGACAAAATTTTTGCTTTCGTCTTGAGAAAAGCACATAAGTGCTGCTACTTGTATATCAGGGACTGCTAACACAGATTTCTGTTGCATCTTTCACATACTAGATTTGACTTTGCCAGCACTTTATCGTGCTTCGGTCAACAGAAGAATCTTATTGGTGGTTACCATTTGCTACCTGAAGTTTGAACTTATTTTAGAGATTTCCAGAGTAGTCTACAAATCTAAGAATGAGCCTGAAAAAAAACCCCAACAAATCCTGTATTACAGTATTCTTAATTTTTATGCTTTTCTAGGAAAAAGAATTATTTTATAGGAAAGAATTTAATTTCTAGGAAATAATTTAGTTTTGAAAATACAACTTATTACCTTTTTTCTACTTTCATAGTAGATATCATGCTGTTGGAATTACTAAGAATGAGAACAAATTATACCATTGGGTTTTCTAAGCATTATTTTCTTAGTTGTGTTTCCCAGAGCTTAAACTTAGTTTAGTCTTGAAGCTCTCATTCCTTTGAGACTAATCAAAATAATGATCAGTTTTTATGTATGTTCTTTCTGATGCCTATAGTGTCAGAGCACAAGAGGTAAGCCTGCAATTTGATTTTGATTTCTTTCACCATCCTCACTGTATATTTTATTCATTGTGAATAAAGCTCTAACTCTGTGCCATAGGACAGCTGTGTCTTAATCGTAAATGCAAAGCATGATACCAGTTGTATTTTAGTCAATTGTTCTGTTTTGCCTGTATGACTGAATCTTCAGATTTTGCCCTAATAGAGTATATTGTTCAATTTTAGGCTCTCAAGAATAGATAAGGAGGGAAGAGAAGAATCTGTTTGTCAACCTTCTAGCATGTCAGAGCAAGAGACAGTGAAGTTAAAAAGGAGCTTAACAAAACCTGTGTCCTTAACGTCAGCGAATGAGAATTTGAAAAAGACACTGCCCACAGCTTCTGCTTGCAAAGGAGTTCAGCATGATTTTGACACGTTGCCGCCTTCTCCTGTACATGGTAAAGTACCTAAAATGACAGAATGTGGAGTAATAAAAGGTATTTTCTTTCCTCATCACTGTAAAAATTCTTTTCCAACTATTTGTAAATATACAATGTTCTCAAGTGCATTTCTAACAAAGAATACTGTAAGTCACAAGCATTCCAGTTTTTACTTTAAGCATGGACTGAACATTTATTTTCTGTTTTTCTACTGAAAATAGCAGTCTTACAGGACTTCTGATATTTGGTGAGATATAATACTGCAGTGGGCAGCCATAGTACAAACATACACTCTGTTCTTCTCTCTAAAGCAAATGCTCTTCTTTCTCTGGGCATTACAGGGATGCCAACAACACTTTCTGTGTAGGTGGTGAAGACTTCTGCAAAACTTGACATCTTTTTAAAAAGAAAAAGAAAAAATGGAATAGTGGAGATAAAAAACACTGACTTTAACTCTGCATACCAACTGCAAGGTGCATAGGAGTATGTGTTTATTTCTGGTTTTAAAAAGTTGTAGTTATACATACTTCTTTTCTGTGTAGATTTACCTATTCAAAGTTTCTTTCAGTGAGAACGCTGTGTAGTGGGTCTTGAATATACTTATTCCACCAGATGTTGATGAAAACTAAATATACAATTGTCTTTCCTATTGTCCTCCAATCAACTTGGGTTTTTTTGAAGCGTGGCCATCTCTAAAATACAAAATCTTAATTCGTGGAAGTTGTACGTACGATGAAATGAAACTCCTCACAAAGACTTTGTGGCCTTGTGATTACAATTCTTCCTCTTTGAAAGTCATTGCAAGTTTCATACTGACTTCAACAGGTCAAAATTCAAGCAAATCTGTAAGCTGGAGTTCAGTTATATCAGTAATTTTGGGACTATGCTTTGTGTGAAACTTGCAGAAAAGGCTTTTTGAATCAATCGTATCCTGTAAGTCTTCAGCACATCAAACATCAAATTAGGAAACTTTGCCTTGTTAAACAAGGCATTGAAGGGTAGGGTTGTGCTGGATCTGGCTGGGATGGAGTTGACTTTCTTCCAAATAGTACATAGGATGCTGTGCTCTGTATGTGAGGCTACAACAGTGCTGATAAGGCACCGATGCTTTGGCTACTACTGAGCTTTCCTGGCATCTAGGCTTTCTCTCCTTAAGAATTAATGAAAATGTTTTCTAACAATAAACAGGGACAAACAAATGACAAAAGTCAAAGTGAATCTCATCCTTTTTCCTTCATGGGATACACAGTAAACAAGTATTGCATTTCTTACCCAACCAGACCGAAGTAAGCGATGTCAAGTGGTGATCTGAATACAAGTTTTAATTTGTGATCTACAAAAAGAAACAGCTTCTTGTGTGTGTGTGTGTCTCTCTCTATGCAAGTATTAAAACCATCAGAATGCATTTGGGGAAGTAGACACAGAAATGTAAACTTGTAGGAAGGTTAACTTAAATTAGGAAAAAATTGTGCATAATGATCTGCTTTAAATTACTAATATTTTCCTTTTTAATTTGTCAGTTGCAGATAATGTTAGCAAGATTGAAATGCAAAAAGCTATTTTGGAACCAAGTAGCCACAAAAAGACTTGTGAGCAACCAAAAGTTGAAAGATCTAAAAAGTCTTCAAGAGGCAAAGTTCATACTTATGATAAAACAAGTATGTAAGTTTTAGCATTGGGGGGCAGACTATGCTGTTAGGCCTGTACAGCCAATGTATTTACTTCAGATTTATATTGATATCATGTAGAATATATTCAACTGCTACTCTCTTTCCTCATCCCTCTCCTGCCTTTAAGAGCACACATGTAGGGGAAGAGCCAATACAGCAGTAAATGAGAGTGCTATCATTTTAAACCTTATTTCAAAGGCCAACAACTTTAACCTCTGTATTCACCTGATTTATTTTTTTTTATATACCTGATCTCAGAGCAGAATTTCAGACAGCATTTGATTTTTTTTTTTTTATTTTAATGTTGTGTGTTTTATGGTTAGCTACAGTAAGTTTTCTTTTCATTGGAACATTTGTAAAGAGTAGTCATGTTTTCCTATGTATCTTCCAGGATTAGTGTCAGAAAAAATAGATTTTGATCATTATTTCTCCATTAAAAATGTCTGTCACTGAGACTGAAAACTGGGAGGGAATGATATCACAACTGGATTCAAATTATTTTTTTCTTTTTTGCAAACTTTTTTTCTCTGTACATTTTAATAGGGGTTAAAAACCATGGGAAAAAAATATTTTTTTAAGCTTTTCGGGACTTCTCAATTTATTTTCCATAATGTTATAGAATCTTTTGTTCAACTGGAGTGTTCTTCTCCTATACAGGGCTAGATTGGTCTGATTTCTAAAGGGGTAATATGTTTCCATGTAAAAATGAATCTCTTTAAATATTAGAAAGAAAAGTTTTATTGTTATTCTTTAATTTTCAACAGTCTTTTTGTTTAGCTGAGATTTTGCTCTGCCTTCAGAAGTCTTTCCTCATTCTTTCAGTCTTTTTAGCATTTGAAAAGGTCTTTGGCCTGTAAATCATATTTTTTCCACTGAGTACTTTGAATTTTGCTGTGTAAATTACACCAAAGATCGGTGTAAAATCACTGGAAATTGATATTACTTTGAAGTCACTTGAACCACGGTTCTTCAATTGCAGGGAAAAAAAACATTTTGAATATCTGATGGCTTTTATTTTTTTTGAGAAGGACTTTCTGAGACATATTTTCAGAGTCTTCCAGCTCAGTCTAAATAACATTAGACCAATCTTCCACACTTGTTAAGGCTTATGCAATGAAGCTAAAGAGTGAATGGCTGGCTCGCTTGTGTAGTGAATCTAAAGGTTTTATGTTTAAGGGAAAAAAGCCAACACTGTTTTTGTTTCTTTTCTCGATGTACCAGAACCAATTGATGATGATGTTATAATGCATATTTTGAGGCTTCGAGGCAAACTTGGCTGGCAAACAACGTTACCATCGTGTGAACAATTAGTTCGAGAGACTGATGTGTCCCGACTGCAGAAGTTCACACTTACGGTGAATTTTTCTTTCCCTTCTCCGTGTCCTGTGCAATTACCTTCTAGAAATTCTGTTGGTTATCATCTAAAATACTTATTTCCTGGAAGTTTTTCCTCTGAAAAAGGGTATCACTAATACTTACGATCTTTAACTGTATAGGTGTTTGCTACTAAAGAACCTTACAGTGGTATTTAATCTTAATAATGCTTACCACTGTTCTCATAGATGGAGAAATGGAACTACTAAAAAGTTTGTTCAGGTTTGGATAAAAAAAGTTGTAACATTAATAGGGTTATATAGGACTGTTTTCTTAACAAGAACTAGTGATATTTAACTAGCTGTTAGTGGAACTGAAAAATAATTATTTAGATTGGAAATAATAGAAACATGTGACGATAAAAGTATAATTTATTAGTCAATTCAGCATTGCTACTAAGCGTCTTATCAGAATATTTGGGTAATTTTTTGACTTTTCTTGTCATAGTCAAATATATAGATATGTAGCTTGTAATCATGAAAAATAAATTATATATATACATGTACAATAATTTCCTCTTTTGACAGAGACCATTATTGCTAAAAGATACTGGGGAATATATATATTGTCTTCAACGAAACAGAAACAACTTTAAAGTTCCCTACAACCCATATGATTTACAGGCTGTCTCTACGAATACAGCTATGCAAAACGAAGTGTATTGGACCGTTACAGCTTCATTTGTGTCTAAGGTAGTGTTGTACAGCACACAGACCAACATAAACCCAGAGATTTCCACAGAAAGAACGTTTTTATTTATTATCATGTTGCATCCCCACTGCAATTATGTTACCGACTTTGCTTAAGGCCTTGCTGGTCCCTGCTAAAAACGAGTCCTCTGTTGGCTTTGTTTAGCTGGATGCTAAAAAACAAAAGAGCAAAGTTTATTCTCTAACTCAGAATGAGATTCCGCGACCAGTTTAAGTCTGTGTAAGGCTGACAAGAGCGTGGCTTTTAAGCCACCCTCTCCATTGCACTGGCACTGGTGATTTCATGGCCAGTATCGTGGATCGTCTTACTAATTTGGCTGAAAATGAATGCAATAATTTATGTGTGTGTTTATCTGCTTGTCAGGTTAATTTTCAGTCAGATTATAGAGTGAATCCATCTCACCAGGAGCACAGACTACTGATATTCCTTAAAGAAGCACTAAAAATAGTGCCTTTTAAGAATACATACCACATTGTATGATGTTTCATCGGTTCTTAAATGTCTTTGAAGCCAACTCAACTTTGAAACTTTGAAGCCCTTTTTCTCTTTAACATCAGTGAAGTTTAGAACTAGTATGACACTAACCTTGCGTGGAAGGAGTGATAATTGCATAATTTACATAATTGGACTGTTGCTGGATGCTAAAATTAAACTTTTTGTTGTATGTATGAGATACATGATTTGAATGTCAGAAAATTATAGACATGGCTTAGGAACTGGTGCAATTACTGTTGTTAAAAAGGGGAAGATGGTTTTGCTATGAGTGGAGGTACCAAGCTTTTATAAAACCAGACTGGAAGGGAAAAGAATAAAAAAGTGTTAGGGCCCTGACTGCAAAAAAAGACTGTGACCTTGTTCCTTCGCCTTTAGAAATCTTGCTGTAGTACAGAAATTTGAAGTACAACCTTGATTTAAATACAAAGTGATGTGTTCCAAAATGTCTGTAATAAAAGATTTACTACTTGCTTTGACTAAACCACAGAATTATTAATTCAAAACAATTAATTAGTGCTTTGTAGCCAGTCTTCTCTCTCTTATACTCACATGAAAGATAATGAAGATTTCTACAGAAGTACATCTGCCTGTTGCCACTTCACTGGATTCTTGTCACTGAGACTCCAGTCCGTAATTTGAAAAGAAAGTATGTGAATTTACAATTCATCATTTTTATATCCTTTCACACAGATGTGAACGTTCTCTTTGGAGAATGAAAATCTATTTGCTTACCCTGCTGTTGATTTGGTTATAAGGTGCTGTTTGCCTACATGAAATATAAGGCAGAGGTTTGAGAATAGGGCTTTTGGAGTTTGCTGCCAGGTGTTGCGAGCACCGTCTGAGGGGTGTATCTGCCCGCCTTGTATTGGAAATCTTTGCATAAGTCTAATTCTGTTTTCCAATATTGTATCTTGTAGTGATGGGAAGAAATCGATATTCCATAGTTTTACTTGCTAACAGTGAATAAGTGCATTCAGATTTTTCCTTCTTACATACTCTGTGTGAGATAAACCACTTTTTTTAAACAAGAAGGATAGTCAGTGGGCATAAATAAATGGATTTTTCAAATGTGCTGAGGGGCTTTCCTAACTATCGACAGACTTGAACATCTGCCAGAATACTTTCCTGAATAGTGTGTATGTGCCATAATGACATATTTTGAATGCTACAAACATCTTAATATTTAAAATAATAAAAACATGTAGAAACTATAAGCATGTTCAAAATAAAACAAAAAACTATATTGGTAGACAAAATGTGGTGAATTTAGCCACCACTGAGGTCATCAATATTCACGCTTTTTGTCTTTGATAATGAAAATTCAAATTCTTTTTGAAAGGGACTTGTGTATTTTTTCTTAATGTTTTCCCTAGTTTTCTGCAGGTCGTAATTCAGGAGAAATGGAAACAACACCAGTTCCACAATGGCTATATGAAAGGCAAATGTATTATAAGTTACTCAGTTTTAATTTCTTTTCCAATTTCAGGTAAGGAAATGAAAAAAAAAAAAAAACACAATCAAAAACCAA
>JAOXJK010000023.1:13502725-13513085 GCA_025774025.1 Xenus cinereus | reverse complement strand
ATTCAAGAATTTAAAGAATCACAATACCTAAAGACAATCTTTTTGGTTCTTATCTCTAAATCATTAAAGGAGCTAAACATCCTCTTTTATCTTTTGTTATTTTTTGTTTCTTCTTGTGTATTTAACCTAGAAAAAGTGATAATATCTCTAGTAATATCTTCCTATGTGGTAAATTTTAGGAGGCAGGTTAATTTCTCCTATTTATTCTCTTTCAAGTAATATAGACTATATGAAATAGCTAGACTGCTCACATTATATAGAATGCATTAAGGCAAATTATGTAGTGTAAAATAGAAGGAAATATTTAGTGGTGAAATTGTCACGTTCTTCTGGATGGCTGTTTTTGAAACATCAGTAAAAACATGATAGCTGAATTTTAACCTCTTGCTTAGACGTATATTAAACATCCATTTTCAACACATTTGTTTCAATATTTTATTTTTATTTTTTAGGGGAAGATCCTTGTTTCTGGTTTATTTTTGGTTTTCATCTATAGAATACTGCTGGAAGTGATTAATCTTTGGTACTTGACCCTGTTTCTTGTGTTGGATTTGTTCATGCATGTTTTTTGTGTGTGCATCAGTCACCACAATGATGGCATCACAAATTTTGCACGTTTTTGAAATTGTATTTTACGTTTGCCAGTGCTACATTCCACATGCAAAAATTAACGAAAGTAATCATGATCTTATTTCATTCCATTGCTCCACAAGATTCTGGTAACATTTGTTGTTACTGAATATGTGTGGGTTTGTGTCGATTAGAGAATTAAAGATTGCTGGGATGGGAATGTTTAGAAGGCAGGTAAACCATCAGTGAGCTATGGGTTCTGGGACACTTTGCTTCAACCTGTGGCTGTATTTTCAAGGCCTTTACTGTTATCTGGTGCTTAACATACATCCCAACAAGAAACGTCTCATACCAAGGTCCAGTTTACAGTAGATGTTGGTGACAAGCCTAGGCTGGGCCTTCGTGCAGTTAACATCAGGCACAGTGGCAATATTATTTTTACTAGACATAAAATGCTTTTGCAGTTATGGTACGTTAAGGATGCTTGTGTTCAGGTTTAAAACAAGCTAATATTAATGTTTGCTTAGTGTACTTTGTCTTTTGCGGGTACAACAGGCCTCTGCTTTAGCTATACATTTCATACATCCATCAGGTTTGGGAGCAGATTTAGAAAGCGGAAATTGGCTAATTGATCTGCATCTGTCTCCCAACAACGTTAAGTGCTGCTACTGAGCTGTTGCGACAGCAGGTGTGACAGTCTGTAGAATTAACATGCATAAATAATTATTTCTTTCACTTGTAGAATGAAGAAATACTTTCTCGTCTGGAAAATCAATGCTAGAAAAAGCAAGATGCTCAAGACCAAGTCAGTTTGAACATAGGTTTTTAGTGCAAAAAGAATTAAAGAATACTTCATCTCTTGCTGTACACTAGCAATTTGTTTCTTATTTTCCTTAAATACTTTAGAAATCAACAAAGACCATTATACAAATGCTAGATTACCTGTTGATAACAGCATGGAAGACCTACTCTAATTTTTATGGTACTTTTGCCTTGCTGAGAGGGAGCCTGGAATTTTAATCTGGAGAAACCTGAGCTTTAATTTTATGTTTGTCTAGTTTTCCAAGCACAGTGGGATTCTGCTTTATGAGTTAGGCTTTTCCATATAAATGGGCTGGAAATAATAATACAGTGTTGCAGAGGGGTTGCAGCAAATCCAGGCTGAATGAGAAGATGGAATCCAGGCTATATGTTGAGGTGAGTAAATAAAGTCCCATCGCACTTCATCTATTCTCCTTAAGGATGCCCATTATTGGCATGTAAATAATATTTGGATTGTGTGGGTTTGATGATGACAAAGAGATTGTTAATGCTTCACAAGAGATCACAGAGTGGATTTTTTTTTTCCCTTTTATGGAAATGTATCCTTTAGTTAAGCTTATTCTTACAGGTTTTTAATTAACCCTTGTGTTAGGAAGACACTTCTTTCTGGGTTTTATAGCAAAATTATTAGTTTTGTGCTGAGAGCATATGGATTCAGTCTTTCGCTTGTACCTAGGGGTAAGGAACTGGGAAAGGTTGATGGCCTTTTTCTTCCATTTGAATAATCAAGTAGGAAAGGCTGTTGGGTAGTCCTTTGTTTGTCCCGTTCTAAAGTTACTGAAATAGGAAAGGTGTTCAAGTAAACAGTGCTTTTAACTGCATAAAATCTTAAAACAGTTGTTTATGGAATGTATCATTAAAAATAATATATGATGAGTCAGCTTCTGAAAAAAAATCATGTTTTCTCTTTGCTTGGCATTAGTCAGAGACATTCATTAATTCATACATTAATGCTTAACAGATAGATAGCGCTTTCCCTAAAAGCAGATTTTTTGTAGGTGGCAAGTTCATCAAAATTCAGTTGGGGCACTTTAAATGACTGACTATAGAATATTTTTAGTATGCTTTGTCAAAATTGGATTTGTCTTTTGAAATGTTTTTATGTCCTGAAGTCATATGACCTTAAACTGTAACCTTTTTATAAACTAGAAAGTAGTCCTGATGCTCTCCACACTTCAGCATTTGAATAAATTTATGAGTGTGGTGTTGTTCCTGTAAACAAAGGTGGTGAAAGAGAGTGTAGTCCCTATAGAGTCTATAAATCTGTTTTGTTGAGTTTTTGTGTTTGGGTTTATTCCTCGGTATGTTGCTGCCCACATAAAGTTATTGGCCCTTCATGTAGGTGGATTAGTGCAGGACAATTTTTCAGAAGGAAGTTGTTGACTACACAGCCTGTTCCTGCAACTGATTGCTTCTAAAATGATTTAGATCCCTATGAATTAAGAAAAGCAATCGAAAAGTTATTTTGTCAGATTTGTTCAAATTCTTTGTATTTCTTAAATGTCATGTTGAGGCTAAGCTCTTTAAAGTTAATTCATGCAATAAACAAGTTTGGTTATGCTAGTCCTTGAAGTCATTAAATTATATATATTTTATATTATTATATATTTTACCCCTCTAAAAGAACCAGATAAAGGAAGAAGTACAAGTTTTTTTACAATCTTTTTTTCCCTCTCCGCTTAATCCTGCATTATATGCCCAGTTTCCTAACAACTTCAGGGCAGTTAATTTGATCATTCCAATTGACAAATGCTATGGATTTTTCTATGTCACTTGTTTTTTCAGTGTAACATTTCTGGAATATCAACAGTTATTAAATGGACGTTCGGTCGTTCTGCCTCCTCCACTTTCATCTTTGTTCTTTAGGACTTATTTAGGATTTCTCTGTCTCCAGCATAGCAGCCTCAGTCATTTGGAATTTTGAAACTGAGATTTGTTTTTTGGGGTGGGTTGTTTTAGATGTGTGAATTAGATACGTGCTATCCCTAATATTCTGCTCACTATGAAACTCTGGAGAGCGTTTCTAAATTAATTTACCCATCTAGCTGAGTATTTAAATTAATGTAAGCCTTTGTGTAAATACACCGGTCACATGCTATAGCTTCAGCAGGGAACCTGTGTGCAACCCACATCAACCATTCTTATTTTATAGTGAAGGAACTGAGAAGTGAATGAAGAAGACCCGCTTTTTACATTGTTTGCTGAAGATGCAGGGACATTCATTGAACAACCACTCTCCTGAAGACTAAAATGTGAATTTTATATACAGAAGATGCACAAAAATAGGAGAGTATGTAAGAGAGAAGATACTTACTGTACAGTAACTGCAACTCCTTGAGAACGTGCCTCAAGAGGTAATGCTGAAGTTTTCGCTTGGGTGAACCTTCTCCATCTGGTTTGAGTAGCTCTATGGAAACCTGAGTCGTGATTGTTTACTACGAAGGATGCAATGGAGAAGGGTGAGTGTCTAAAGCAATGATCATATTGGGAACCTCTTGTGGGAATAGACCTATGCTACCAAAACAGTGCACGTGTCACAAGATTAAAAAATGGGTCTTCAGCAGCAATGGTAGTTTAACTGTAGAGGAATAATTTCAGAAAGTCTGTATTTAAGGCTCAGAAGTGTGTGCACTGCTATATAAAATGAAGCAATATCTGTCCTGAAAAGTTAACATTATAATAACAAAACATTGAGGGAGAATGTAAGAGGGAAGTAATACTAGAAGTGTTGATAACATAAATAATAAATTTTTAGGCAGGCTTTGAAATAGTTGAAAATGATTGTGCAGAATAACAAGTTGAACAAATGTAAGAAAAAACAATTTTGTGCTCTTTGCAGCAGTTTGCCTTTCTGATAATGCTGTTTCTCAGAGCTGTAGTAATTTAGAGTGTGTTTAAGTAATTGCTTGAAATTGAGTTGCTTATTCTATCTCATCTCACATCTAACTGTGCATGCTTCAGGTCCATTGCAACTGCAAGCAGAATGTGTCCATCTCAAATCAGTAACTCAATATGTTCCTAGCTGTGCTTCCTTGAAATCACACACCGGGCTCAGTGAACAGCTACTAACAACTTCAGATTTTAGTATCTTTTCTGTAGGATCCAATGTACTTTAATAACCAAATTAGGTTTAACTTTGCTTTATTCATTTACTACCAGCATCAATATTTTCTACTTAAATTTCTGCCAATAATTTAATGTGTATTAACATTTATTAACATTTAGTAACATATAAATGCCATGAATTAGAAGCATGAGATCAGAAAAGACATAATTGAAAGCTGAATTTTTTTTCTCTGATGTCTTTTTTTGATAATTTTTTTTGTAAAGGGGAGATAAGTTTGGGTGTTGTAGGTTTTTTTAGAAATATTTGTATCAGATCCCAGACTAGACAGTCATTAATTAATTAATTTATGCCATCTTAATTAATATTGGCAATCTGTTTTCAGGCTTCTGTTGTCAGAGAACTACTTTGGTCCTACAGGTAGAGGGAAGGCTACAAATGGAAAGATTTTAGGAAAAGCTTTGGTACTTCTGCGTACTGCAGATTTTGGGAAAAAAATTCAGATGTTGAGCCTTCTTTGCACAGAAGTTTTTCAGAATGTTTGCTGCTTATAGTTTAGTTTTAAGAGAATGACTTTATAGAAAAAAAATATTTCATAGTTCATGCAGAATTATAAAACAAACTTTTAAAAGATTATAAAGAAATAAAGTAACAGGTATTTATTTCATTTTTTCACTAAAACAATGCTAGAAATAGCACATTGGCATCTCTTTATAGTAGCCCATGAGGTGAGGGAAAATACTACTGGCAAAAATACTAAAAATAAGACATTAAAAAAAGTTTGACTTTGCAGCGTATTCTTCTAAATAACATGTCCGTATTCTGCATTGCACACAGGGTGTTTAATAGCAATAGGGGTAACCGGCCCTGAGCATAACCTTAGTGTCCGTTCAAATTGCAGGTGCCTTTGTGCTGGTTGAGAAAAGCCCCTTTTATGGAGTCTCTGCCCTGGAGCTGGTGAGCTCCAGCAGCATCGTCCGTACCCCAGAGCACAGCGGAGAGAAGGCTCCCTCCAAACTCGGACTGTCCAGCAGCCAAGCAGGTAACGGAGCTCTTGGCACCAAACCGTCCACGTGTTGGTCCTTCCTTTTGTGCTCACAAGCATCGAGCGGGAGGTTGTCTGCTGAAAATAGCATCCCTTCTCCAGAAGAGGATGATTTCCGGATTTTTTTGGGACCATAATGCTGTAAACTGTGCACAAAATTTGACAGGCTACTGTGAAATATTGCAGCTCTGTGCCAAAAGACTGGCTGGCAGGTATTAGATCTCTGTGACAATTATAGATTTTCCTTTCCCCTCACTTTGGTGAGTAATCGCAGCAAAGGAAAGGTCAAAGTCACCTGAGAACGACTCAGGCAACCAAATACACTTTTGGTTTCTTAAACAACTTAAATTTGCAAGTTTTCAAAAGCTTTTTGTCATGACATTAAATTCAGATCCGACATTTTGAGGTGATATCACTGAGCTCCAGAGACAGCTCTCCTGGCTTCTCTTCAGGCTGTGACAGACACTGAATGCAAGTCTCTTGTGTGTTGGAGGTAACAACTCCTACCTGCCAAGTCTGGCTCGCTCTCACAGGAGTCTTGAAAAACTGCAGACAGCTCTTGTCCCTTCAGAAGGTCTGAATTTTTTCAATGACGAAACCAATCAAACGATCCTGTTTATTTAAATAATTGCAGGCAATTACAGAGCTGCCCTAATCCACGCTAGCATGATTAGGAAATTGTCAAGAAAATCTTTTTTTGTCAAGTTGGCTCTGTATTATGGCAGGTTTTTACAACCAGATCACATTCTTCTGTGTTACCATTCATGTTTTCTGCTCTGATCTCTCTCAGAACTGAGGATATTTCCTAGCCCTGAAAATGCCAGCTCTCCATCACATTGCTCAGAGTTTATTTTGCACTGTTTCCAGCCACGTATCTCCAGATTTGGGGCTCGGGGTTGGTGATCTTTAGAAGTCCCTTCCAACCCAAACCGTTCTGTGATTCTACAATTAGATTGAGGACGGTTCCATTTTTCTTACGGTACATTTCTGAGGAGGTTTTTTTTTTCTAATCCAGTCTGCCAGTGGGACTTTAGTCTTATAGAAAACCTGGTTTATTTTTTAATAGGAAAGTCCTTTATACCCATGGCAAAATGTTCCCTTCTTCATCTAGCTTTCTAATAGCAACTTGATTTGCAAGAGAAAGGAAAAAAATCAAAGTTCTGATAGCTGATTTTTGTTATACTGTTGGGTTTTTTTAAAGGATGAAGTAACTCTCAGGACCCTTCAAGCACCTTGCCTGTGTTCATCTTCCAAGTAAGTCACCAAATTAATTTGCCTGTGATTTCTCCCAAACCCGTGTGAATCCACAGCAGGAGCTTGCTGTCATATTCCAAGTATTAGTTGTGCTTTATCTTTTTATGCCAACAGGACAAAATCCTTTAAAGCCGTTCCTTATCTTTTAGTGTCAGATGCTGAAAAGTCCTGAGATTTACATATTTCATTAAAAAGAATTTCTCCCTGGCATAACTGACTTGTGCAAAGATGTTACGAGACTATTCAAAGGGAATCCTCTGCACCAGTCAGGCTCGTTTGGTGAGAGCTCAGGCAAAAATGGGATTTTTTTTTTTTTTTTCCTTTTTTCATGGAGCGTTCCTGCAGATGGAAACTGCAAAGCAGCCATTGGAAACTCCACTTAATTCTGTATTTGTAATAGGCTCCCGCTGAGCTTTCACAAGCCAAACCTGAACTCTCAGGCCTATAATTTTACCCGTTGCTCTGGTGCCTCCCTCGTGCTGCCTGGATGATCGCTTATTCTCAGTGTTACTGCAGGACACTTCCTCACGGAGCAGCTGGGAATAAGCCAGGAGAACAAATTAGGTGTGGAGTAGAAAGACATCGATGAGAAGAGGCAGATTGGGAGAATCAAGCAAGTAAAATATTTTAGCATCTATTTCACATGTTCTCTGCCAGTTGCTATTTTAATCCATTATTACTTAAAAGCTGCTTTTGTTGATTTGATTTTTTTTTTATCCTATTTTCTCACTTACCATTTCACTTAGAAGAAGCTGTGAAAATTAGGTATTTCTGCAATAGCAGATACAGGCACAACACATAACTAATTTGATGGAAGAAATTTTAGGCAAACGTATTCATGGAGGAGCTTATGTATCCCTGATGTAATATTCTGTAACATCTCAAACTAGATGGGGAGACCCGACAGGTCTTAAACGTAGTACGGAAAGTGTTACTCTGCTGTCAGTCAGTAAGTCATAGTGTCTATAGTGCCATTGCTATTTCAGTGCTAGTGGTCACTTACCATAACGTCACGAAGAAATACTTATTTTTGTTTCATTTAGTTCCGTTTTCTAAATGGCATAAAAGAATACCAGGTACACTTCATGAAACAATGATTATCACGGAATAGATTGCATTTTTATATTACCTTTCCCTTCTTATAATTATAGCTCTGTATACAGACATATGGTATCAGAAATATTAATGAGTGTAATTAAGAGTATGGATTTTACATATATATAAGCTATTGGAGTCATGTAGATGAATGGGGAGTCTTTGCATTGCTGTTGTATCCAGCTGGCAGTTTCTATTGGCTTTTCTATTAATAGCTCTAGTACAGGTATTTTTAAAGCTGTGTTGCCAAAGGAAATCATTTGAATTTTAATGTGGCTTTGAGCTCAGCTTTTTTCCCTTTTCAGGTCATTAATTTCTGCTTCTATTCCTAAGGACCTACCAGGTATCACAGTACTTTTCCCAGGAATTCTCTTAATCTGATTTTTATGCTTTAGATGGATTCTTTCTGGTCAGTCGACTGACATTTAAAAGTTCCTGCAGTCTGAAATACAGGAGCAAGAAGGTCCTTAGTCCGGCTGAGTGAACCTGGCAATATCCGTCTCCACGAGGGAATACGAGCACCGTAAGGAGGAGTCCTGGGAAGAGCGGACAAGCTCATGTGCGCACAGCTCCGGTCTCAGGGATCCTGAAACAGGTTGGTGACAGGAATATTTGGTCTCGCAGCGAACAAGGCATTGCACAAGTATCGGTGTAAATCTCGGAGTGTGCTTCCACTGAGTATCTGCTCAGGCGTGTTCCTCACCCTTGGGATTGCTGTTAAATGTTTCCTCCTGAACATCTGCAGAGACATTTCTCAGGGCTGTTGTGTGCACCGACTGAAATTCTCTCGGCATCTGCAGCTTCCACAAGGGTTACTTCACAAAAGCGATATTAACAGGTCAAAATTCCCCATTTTCAATGGCAAGTCACCTCCATTTGTGTTTCACACAGGTTCCTGGGATGGTCTTATGATCCAACTGCTGTTCTTTAAGGTGTTACCGCTGCAGGTTCAGCTTTGTTTTCTTCAGCCGAGGCAGGAACTGAAGAACACGTGGCCTCACTGAGCCCTTACCCTCTCACAACCCTTTACGCAGAGGACAAGCAGAGAAGCAAATTGGGAAAAATGTGATCTTGCAACAGCAAAGGCGGGCTATTCGTTACCGTGAGTGTGTGGAGCTACACTGTGAAGTAACAAGCACCCAGTAAAGAACCTGCTCCACCAAGTGCACGTAGCCTGAAGTGCAGCGCTGTGAGACAAGAGGAGGTTTTGCCGCAGCCCGTCCACCCGTCACCCCAACAGACGGCAGGAGAACAAACGGCCTCAAGGTGGGAAAGGAAAAGTACTTGAAACATTTGGCTACTGTGCCACTGGACCATCTTCTGAGGAGACGGAGGGATGGGATGGTAAGATGACGCGAACGTGACACCACCACACACAGACACACACACAAAAGAGCTGCAGTTTGGCAACTTCAGCCTCTTCAAAAGGTTTCCCCCCACTCCCGTGATGGGGCAAGAAATACTTTTCTCACAGTACTCTGAAACATTGTTTTTCCTCACATTTTTATATACAAAAGGGTAGAACTGATGATTTAAAAGAATTTATCAAAAAACCCACAAAACCAAACCAAAACTAAATCCAGTGCTCAGCTTTTCCAAAATATTAAAAACATAAAAGCATGATTAAAGTACTTTAGGGAACTTCCCCACCAGAAAAGACTGCTGGAGTTTGGGGTTTATCTACAGCCAGTGCACGATGGTCTCCATCCACACGTGGGAGAGGTTTTTACACCCACTCCCCAAACACCCTTCACTCCACAAGAGGAAGAACTATGCTGCTGATGCATATAGAACAGCTCATTAAAACGTTAACTTAAGCAAACATTTTTATTACCTGTGGTAAGTAATTTTCTGTAGGCACAACGATGGTCACTGTTCCTGTAGCCGTGTGTCCTGTCGCCACGGGGGTCCTGTTCACGTTGGGTGAAAATAGCACAACATTTCTGTCCTGTGCAGTACCCCTGCAGCTGTAGTTTGGTTTTGACTTCTAATAGAAGCTGCAGGGAAAAATACAAGATAATACAGGCCAAACAAGTGTTAATTCTGCCTTTTTACAGTTAACTTTGAGTTTGGATTAACAGCAGGGAAGAACAAAAAGAGGTAACGCATGAGCCTCCCCCACTTCACTGCACTCTCTGAAGCCCCAGGTGGGTGAGCAATGGAGCTGACAGACACAGACGATTCTAAGAACACGCGTGGGTCCGTGAACTTGCGCGTAAAGAGAAGCAAAAGAAAATGAGATCTCCTTTTTATAGGGAGAGATGTCCTTTCCTTAAAATTCCCAGACAGGCCAAGGGAAGCACCAGACACAACCTTGTAACATTCAGCCCACCACCACCGATACAGAAGGAACTCCACCAGACTCACATCTTCACTTAATAAGATAAATCAGTGCCTTTTTTTTTTTCCAGACACAACTGTGAATGGAGGAAAGAAAAAAAAAAAAACCAAAAACAACCCACTAATTACTTTTCAGCAAAATCTTTATTTTTGTTTATATGCTTTTTTGT
>JAOXJK010000023.1:13483325-13498317 GCA_025774025.1 Xenus cinereus | reverse complement strand
CAAGGCCAGGCTGGATGGGGCTTTGAGCAACCTGGTCTGGTGGGAGGTGTCCCTGCCCATGGCAGGGGGGTTGGACTAGAACCTTTAAAAGTTCTTTTCAACCCAAACTCCTCTATGATTTTATGATCCCCTCCCACCGCACAGTTACAGCAACACTTTCACGTCTGCCATTGCGATACTGACAGAGGATTCAAGTCCTTCATTTTCATGAGGGGAAATCCTCTTCCAGGATACTGTCTACAAGTGTATATGCTAATTTAGTACCATCTAATTTAAATTAAAATCCAAAATAAAATTAACCTGTGGAGGAACACCTGAATTGGCCATTGACTTAATTACAAGTTTTAGTATCTCAATCTTCACTCTGTGTTTCAAACCCAGCCGGATCCCAACATGTAAAAGCATTTTTTTATAAAATTCACTTTAGTTTCAGGAACTTACCACAGGGTAGGGACCATGCTAGAGCCATGATGATGTCACCCAGATAATTAGGGTGACGAACAAAACCCCACCAACCCGTGACAAGGAGCCCTTTTCCAGTGGCCGTGGGTATAAATTTCAGATCTGTGAAGAGAGCATTGTAGTCAACACAACAATTGAAATGTGTATTTAACAAAGCGACGTTGTACAGCAATTGAACAAATGAAAAATGCACTTACAGGCCAATTTGGGATCTGATGGATTCCTTCGGAAATTATTTTTCTGAGAATTTGCACTACGGAATATGTAATAGCCAATACCTGAAAAGAAATATTATTTATTTTGCATTTTCAGTATTTTCCAGTTCTCTTTCCTTCAACAAAAGCATTCCGCTACGCTTCACTCAAAACATTTTAAGTCACTTCAACTCCAGAGAGCACCCATCTAAAGCCGTCTCTCAGCAGAACAACGAGGCGTCCAGATTCTTGTTTATCCTTCATTTAATAAAATGAGAATTTATTGTATTTTTTTGTATTAAACAGTAGCCAGACACCCGCTTCCACCAGCTGTGGCGATACAGAAAATATGGTCGTTGCATCTTGGCTAAAGCTTCCCTTCACAACTGAAAGAAACACAATGAGTACTGCGCTGTTACCACCAGTAATAACAGTAACATTCACTCCAACTTACAGTTCAGAGCAGTGATTGCAGCAGCAACGGGCCAAGAGATGGCCGTGGGGTGGCCGACTAAATAGAAGGCCTGCAGGCTGTAGACAAAGGGAACCCACACCAGATCTCCAAACGCCAGCATGAATCCAAATCCATCATGGGTAATATCCATTGTAGTCAAAATGGCTTCCTGGAAAGGAGGAAGGAATTTAGAATTTGCAAAGCTTCCTTCATTTAACATTAACAGTTAATACAATCGGTATTTACCTCGTTCCAAAGAGCATCCACCACGTAAAGCAGCTGAAAGCTGTTCACGAGTACCATCGACAGAGAGGGCATGCTCTGATTGTGTATCTTCATCTCGGCCAACAGCATGGCCAAGTTTATAACGACCTAGGTTAGAAAATATGCTATTACAAATTTTATTTTTAAAAGACAGCGGTCCTTTCTGTTACATTATAAATGTTTTTGAACAATATTTAAGTTTTACAAAAATAATAACCCATTTCACAAGCAATAGTTTGCAACTAACTACCAATACTTCTCTGTGTGATATTTAAGCAAATAAAATAAAAATATCTACGATTACTGACTCACCCAGCCAATTAGTCCTGGACGCAACTCGCAGAAGTATTTGAGGTCAAAACTGCCAATACGAGGGTTTAATTCATGTCCCGTAAAAAAGTCATACACCAGGTACCCTGCAGATAAGACACACTCTCCGTTAGCAACACTGCTCCTTTTGTCCCCCACCACGCTCCCCACAGAGCGGTTCCCACCTTCTACTAACAATGCCTCGTTATAAATAAGAAAGCATTTCGGTTGGCAAGAAAAACCTAAGAGTAAATGCAAAATACAAAGCAAACTCCCCATGGTTTATATTTTAAGCAGCCCAAGTATTTTATTTACTAGGAGCACTAAACACTTTGGAAGTTACTACAGTCTTAGTTCTTCTTGACATTTGCTCCTTCTTTCTTTTCAGCCTTCTCTTCAACCTCACGCCACAGTTTCCGTGATCATGATATTACAATACTAATTAATTCTACTTTTTTTCCTCCTTCACTGCTTCGCTCTGGGAGCAAGAGTTCCTTTAGCTGTAACAACCACCCGTCCATCGGAAGAGATGGTCAAAAAGGGAAAAACAAGACCTTGACTTCAAGTTATCCCACACTAATGAGCTAGCAAATAGCAAGCACTTTGCGGAGCAGTTACGAACGCTGCCGTGCCACGTACAGAGAGCAGGCCTGCGCTTGTCAAAGAAAAAACCATTTATGATCATTGTGTTATTTCCCCTCACGCACAAACACACTGCTCTGACAAAGGAACTGAAGCCATTTGAATGCTTCATCTTATTACACTGAACGGTCTGTCCATAAGCTCCCTGTCTTAGTCACTGTATGATCACCTTTAAAAGCAGTCTGTTTAATATTCAATGCTAATTGATTTCTCAGTCTGTCCTACAAAACCCCAGGCATAAAACTGACACTTTCTAGGGAGGGAATCTCACAACTGAATCAAAATTTCTTTTGAAAACTCAGCTCAGCTCACTAGATTTAAAAGGGCACGGCAAAATAGATGTTTAGAAATACACTGTAATTTCAAGTTCTGTACCTGACTTCCCACTGCCAAAATACTTCGATTTTTCAGTTTTTCTTTCCGTTCTCAGCTGTTTGGGGAAAAGGCCCACTTTTGGGGGCACTATGAACCAAACGAGGCCTCTTAGACAAACGCTTAAAACTGAAGGGAAGGACCTGTCCCCTCATCGCCAGAAACTAGACCCGCCCAGGTATTTCTGCAAAAGCTGTTCAAGATAATCCAGCTAAAATTTTAAGCATTTTACCAGCATCTGAGCGTGAACAAAAAAATGCCATTTAACTTGCAACATGAATTTTACATTGGTAGAAAGTAAAACTCACAGTATTATAATAACCAGCCCTAAATCTAGCCTTTAATTCCCACACACAAAAAAAAATGGAACCACAGCAAACAATTGGAAAGAAATTATCCAAAATACTTATAACTCACCAGAATTTCCACTCGGTGCTAGTTCTTCCTCGGGCGCTTTCAGGGACTGAATGTACAGATAAATGCTCAGCCCCATAGAAAAAGCCGCAGCTGACACCGCAAACTGCATGAAGTGATCGTACAAATAATGAAGTTCAAATTGGAAGTATAACAAAATCCCAATAGCTGCAGCGGTCAAAACAAAAGCGTAAAACCCTGAAGGAAGTAGAAGAAAAAACACGTTAGCGGAAATAAATAAATCACTCCGGTAGAACCTACCCGATCCAGCCTTTCTCCATTCTTATGTCTATATTCCAATAACGTCTCGTGCATCCCACGCTCTTGCGGTTCGGACTTCTGGAGCACAGCAATATGCCCAACACATTCTATCTACGCCCAGAAATTTCCTGTGCTCCTCATGGAAAGGAGAGGAGGCAGAACACCCACCGCTCCTCAATTTTTTCCAGCACAGGATCCAATTTCAGATTTCAGTGGAAAAATGGGACGCTGATACTACTACTGGGTAATGATGGCGGGTCACAAAACCTTCTCTCTGGGACAGCACAGATAACCATATTTTCTTCTTTGAGTTATCTTCATCTATACCTTGATACAGTATTAAAATAACTATTAAGTCAAAACTTTTGTACTTTGAGAGTATAAAATCACATAGAATGGAATAATGTCCAAAAATAAGCAGGCAGCTCTGTACAGCTCTCACTTAAGTGCCTCCTACGAGCAACCTCACAGGGTCACCAAGGCTGAGGCTGGAAGGGACCTCTGGAGCCCATCTAGTCCATCTCCCCTGCTCAAGCAGGACCACCCAGAGCCAGTTGCCCAGGACTAGGTCCACACAGCTTTTGGGTATCTCCAAGGATAGGAAACTCCACAACTGCGGCCTGTGCCAGTGCTCAGTTACCCTCACAGTATAAAAAAAGTGTTTCCTGATGTTCAGGTGGAAGCTCCTGTACTTCAGTTTGTGCCCGTTTCCTCTTGTCCTGTCACTGGTCGTCTTTCTTCACTCAAAGTTGCTTTTAGAATTTGCCTTTGAAGCAGCAAGAAGATGGTTTCTCTTCTTTTTTTTTTAATTTAAAAAAAAAAAGCTATCCAAACCATGTAGGTTTTATTTCCTCTATCAAAATTGCAGGACTGTGCCCATACTAAAGACAGAAGTCCAGAACAAAAAACACAGTTCTGAGGCAGGCTCAATATGACTCACTTCTGCAGGATACAGTTCGCTCTGCCTCTGTGATATACAGCCCCATGCCATCTTAAAAACATGACTTTAAAACGGCGCATCTTAACAGGCTGTAACAAAATCCCACTCAGCTTTTTAGTATAACATTTGGGTTCCACCACCATCAGGCAGCAATGGGTAGTCTGTGATACCTGCAAGGCATCAAAGTAGACTTCTCTCATTAAGCCTGGAAGAGCAGGATGGATGAAGTACGTTAAACCTTACTCTAAACCTAGATGACAAAGTTGCCTTTTTTGTAAGAAGTGAAATCTGATCTGAATAAAGGACTCGGAACTATTCTCTGCCGGGCAAGAATAAGAACATCTTAAATCAATTACAACACACTTATTTGTCTGTAAATCAGAGACATCCAAGATGATCTTGACACACGGGATAAGATCTCTTCAGCTCACTCCTAAACATCCTCCCCCACCAAGGCGAGTATCCTTACTGCGTGGAGGATGCAAAAACTTCCCATTGGCAACTGCTCGTTGAGCAGTCAGGCAGGAACACGATGGGCGTCACCAGTCGCCACTGGCTGCAGACCAGGTGCCCTCTATAGTGTAACATCTTGCTCTTGGGACAGTTAGTTCCTCCTCATTACTAACCTCCTTCTTCCAAGAAAACGTTCATCCTATTTTATGAAAGATTTACAACAGATACTTAGTGTCGCGCTGTCAGTGCGGCTTTTGCTCTACCTATTAAACTGGCTTTATCTCAACCCGTGAGTTTTTTCCTGGCTGACTCTTCTGATTCTCTCCCCCATTGCAACTGGGGGGAAGGAGCTGCCAGCGGGCCTTAAACCACCCCCCGGTTTGACCAGAAAGCGTATCTTTCATCACTTGTATCTTACAGTACTGAGAACTGTACCACAGGCTCAGAATAAGCGACTGCAGCGTGCTCACCATTTATGCGGTACTGCAGCCTCCTTCCATTTGAAAGGGGCAGGCCTTCCACAACCTAGGAAGAATAAAATACTAGTGTTTAACCAAGTACTTTGGCGGGGGGGAGGGCGCACTGGCAGGGAAGGGAAATCAAGCACATCTCTGCCACGGAGACATTCAATCAGAGCAACCGGCCGGACACATCCAAACCTGAAGATCAGGCACCGTTCTCCAAAGCACGCTTTGGATATCAAAAGGGTAACAGTTTCAAATAAAAACATGAAAGAAGTATCTCTACCTAACCAGCTCCCATCATTGTACACACATAGAGCGTTAGAACACGACTGAAGGATCTACTTACTCTAGTGTTCTTTCAGAATCCTTCAAGTCACAAAAAGAGGGAAACAGCTTTTGCCTGATAAACACATGGCTGGAATGGTTTATAGACCCCTGCAAGTGCAGATTACATTCCAAAACGCTGGGTATCAGTAAGAAACTGAGTATCAAACAATTTGTTGATTTAAAAGTCAGATGGAATTCTAGAAGAATTTCAGGTATCAAGCAAATTTTGTCCACGCTTTGATTTGAACTCCTGTATGTCTTTTGCCTTTTCTCCTGTAGGACTGTGAAACGCAGAGCCATTAAATCCTTAACAAACTGTGCTGTTTCAAGGTTACAGGAATCTGCGGTAGCCATATTCCAGCTTAATATGGAAAACTAATTTATTTGCTTTCAAATTCATTGCTTTAAGAACATACACTACCCTCCAGCCTAAGGCACAAATTAATTATCCATAAAAAGCCAATTGCTACCGAACAGCTTACCTTTCCAATTGGCAGTAAGTAAAAGAGGGCTTGAAGGAAAAACCACAGAAGAAAAACACCAAACACTCTGGTCTCCCAAAGACTTTCAAGTGCTGGGAGAGGAGGCGGGAAGTTCATAAGACTGGGGTCCTCTTGTTTGCACATCAACAGCAGGTAGAACACAGTAGCAGGCAGGAAAAATATCAGTGTGAAGGTCCCTGCAAACGGACAGCATGCCATATTAGAAGATAAACATAGAAAATAAAACACAACTAGTTTCAGTCCCCCTACTAAAGCTCGATATTATCTTTAGCAACAAAGAAGAGGTTGTCATTTTCTATTTCTGAAGCAAGACACCATCAATCCTCCCATCACGTAATGGGATACAGAGACATTCTTCTCTCTCCTCTGTGGGGTCACGTAACCCAGCCAAAGGATCACACCCGCTGCACCCCTTTAAAACTGTACACAGAATACTCTACTGTCAGGTTTGAAACACTTGGGTTTTGAAAATGTAAAAACTTTGCTAGTTACTTCTTCAATTTAATTTGGAAATATTTAAATCTCACTGTGCACACGAAGGCTCAAGATCTTCACTACGTTTTCACAGGAGAACCAAGCGTAACAACGGTTCTTTGACCGCCACCGACACCCGTACAGCCTACGTGAAGCACTGTCATGTGACTGGATTCTGCAACCATGGTCCAACAATCAGAAGAACAGTTCCTGACATCACAGTATGGTCAAAAAATAAAAAACATTAAAGTACTATTTTTAAACTATTATGGTAATTTGCACACGTACCAATTCTTCCACCAAACTCTAGCTCCTTTGTTTTTGATGATGTTTTTATTGTCTTAAATATCTTTTCTTTTGTCTTTTTTTCTTCTCTTTCATGCTCTATTTCCAGGTCTGGTTCCAAATTTCGCTGTTAATGAATAAAAAGAATTTACTAAAAAGTTTCCCGCTGACTTTACCTTATTTTACTCCAATGTTTTATATTTAAGAGGACATAATTAACTATAAAGCACCAATACACAATGTGTTCTATACAGTACTTAAGTTTACGCATTTGTATAAAGAGCCTGGTAAAACCAGTTTCACTGTGATCACTCAAGGCCACGACCAGCAGCAGTCCCAGTACAGCTCACCCGCTCCCACCCTCCTTTCTGCCGTAACTCTGTGCATTAAGGACTAAAGAACTGATTTTGAAAGTGAAAAGCAACAACAAAACCAAAACCCACACCCCCTAAAAAAATCCCTTCCTATGGCCAAACACTGACACTGTGAAAGCATGGGAATGAGCACAAGGAACCAGTGAGGGCCTGACGGAAAAAAAAAAAACCAAAAGCAAACATGAAAAATGAATGTTACACAGCTCTAGAATTCTTCCCTTCTGACAATTTCACCTCCTTCTCCCCTGAACTTCGTTAGCCGAATACTAAATTTATTTGACCGCTAAGCTTTATGTTGCATTCTGTTTCTCCTAGATTACTGTATTGCCCTTTTCTAAGGAATTCTAGAAAAGCCAAGTTGAGCAACCTGGTCTGGTGGGAGGTGTCCCGGCCCAGGGCAGGGGGTTTGGAACTCGATGATCTCTAAGGTCCCTTCCAGCCCAAACCATTCTGTGACTCTAAGGCAGGATGGGACATAAAACTACGTGCAAATACAATGTTCATACCTCCACGCTTAAGAGCGACGCGTCATTTCTTTCCGTACTGTCAGGTTCACCATTGTACCTCCTGGTGTTATTCTCACTCAGTTTCTGGTGAAAAGAAAAAACATGGTTTTAGCTTGCTGAAAATAACAGCTGCATTAAGTGTAAGTATATAACGAATAATTAAGAACACTAGATAGTCTTTTGTCAATTGCAACCGTTCCAGTTTTCTCCAGAGGGACACAAGTGGGTTCAATATCCAAAGTATGGGCAGTTTCAGCTCACAAAAAAGGGATGAAAACTTAATTAAGGGAAAGGTTACTAATTTTTTTTTTTTAATAAACAGTGAAGTTAAGAGAGAATACAGCTTCCTAGTTATTTTTAACTCATCATTAGGAACTGCCAAGTACAAAACACATATTATTTAGTATTCTATTAGGAAAGCAGAGGAAATTTCAGTGTTCCTATACCTGACACTGCTCTGCAGGACTGAAAGTTTGGTTTTTCATTAAAAATCTTTCTAAGGAACAAATTCTCTTACAAAAATTCTTTTACTGAGTCTAGCTTACACAACTCTGAGAAGACACGACTCATCTGTTTTATTTCAACTTAAGCTTTGTTGAAAAGGACCAGGTCATTCCAGTCATACTACAAGCAATAGATCAATCCTACTCCTCAATTAGAAGCCAGGAGAAAAACACCAAAGATATTTTAACCTTTTTGTCCAAAGTAAAGTGCAGCCGCTGCTACAAACTACTTAAAACGAGTGTATGATGCACAGGCTGTGCACTGGGTCACTCAATATAACCTTCACAAAAAGGCCAAGAATAAACATGGTAAATTTCAGCTAAAAAGCAGGTATTTGATAAACTTACAAATCCTTATAGGATAGTTTTTGTAATTAAAACAGTTCTGCAATGTCATCAATCAGCAAGGCCATATATATGTGTGTGTATATATATCCGACACGAATTCTGCAGCAATTCTCCCACAGAAGCTTCATGTATTTTCTATTACTGTTTTAGCGAACTGTATATGAAAACAGAACTCATTTTATTTCAAATTCTAATACCTACCTGCTAGGTACTGATCGATACATCTTAAAAGTAGGCTAACTTCCTTCGCCCCCTTTCACAAGTGAGAGCGTATGAATGATTTCAGTGTTAAAATAGAAAGAATTTGTGTTTGAATTCTGAGAACTTCACAGTACCGCCAAATTCAAATGGAACTTTACAACATATGTTTATGTTTCAAGAATTTCCTCACAACTCGTCAAGTTGGAAAGAATATTTTCAAAGAGAAAAAGGCAGTTCTGAGATATACTTTTGCAGATAATTATGTTTTTCAGGGAACATGAACTCCAACTTGCTTTTACAATAATAAACCCAGTATGCATTAAAAAAAAAAAAATCTTTTGCAAATAGCAAAAATTTGTTTTAAAAAAAAATATTCAACAAACCCGCATACAAAGAACAAACAGACAAAACTAATACCAGCTGAATGGTTTTCTCTTTGTCATCTTTATGGTCTCTGCCTTGTGAAGAAGAACGACGCCTGCCTTTTGCTGGCCGACCAGGAGATCTAGACTGAACTTTGCTTGTACGTCTTCTGGAGGGAGACCCTGAAGAGGACTGGCTCTTCCTGCGCTTGAATGATGACTGTGACTAAAAGAAAGAGGGGAAAAGAGCAAAATCTTATCTTAGGTGTCCCGAAGAACAATTTTAGCAACTCAGGGTTTTTTGTGATGAGGACTCTGGTATCTAATTCTACAGAATTGTCTCTTATTTCCTTTACCGATGCTGTACAAAGGCTGTCAAGAGAGAGCTACTACTGTGTGCTCATTTGGCTGGTAACACCCAAATAACCCTGTCCCGAGCCCAACTGCTGACAATTCTTGTCAAAGCTACAGAAATCGGGATCTGGATGCAAGCTATCAATTTGAGCACCACACTCTTAAGCCCACTGCCCTCTTAAGCCTTTGCACAAGGAAACGAGATGATAGCCATCCCTTAAGCCTTAAGGGACAGCTATCATTTTAATCACTTAGCTTTATTAATACATTTGGCATATCAACGTGCAACGATCTGTTTAAGGCAACACAGCTCAGAACAACATTAAAAAACCCAAGTCAGCCAAATCATTAACGTAGATGTGATAGCTACTTTCATAAAGTTTTCCCCCAAAGCACCCAGTTTTATTTTTCTGTGAAGTCTACAATGCTTACTTCCCCCCATAAAATATCCACAACTTTTATAAGGCACAAACGCTTTATGACAAAGAAAGGTATCTGCTAACCTGTAAGCACAAAGTAAACCAGTTGGAAAGTCTTAAAGCCATGAAAATATTTGACTAGCTCAAGGCAGAAACATTTTGTCCCAAAAGAAAAGGTCAGTTACAGGGCGTGTACACTGCCACTAAAAAGTGAAACTCCAGTTCACATAAAGACACGCAATTTAGCTTGATCTTAGGCATGTTTCAGAACAGGCCTTAAAAATCAACCACAGCAAACATTCCAATAGCTTTTTGTCTTGTGCATTATCACATTTTAAATGAAACTTATACACAGAGTTTTAAAGGCCTTTATTAGTAACTGACAATAAAATAGTAAAGGTATGTAAAGAGGAAGGGATGTGCTCATATACGTATGACATGACCCATTTTCAAAAGTCCGTAATTGTCACAAATGAAGCAAAATACCTTATGAAACCTTTGGGGACCTAAAGCAGTACAAACTATTCACAGATGGTTTTAAAGCATGTGCTTAAAGGGTATGTGCTATTTATATTTACAGCGATCCTTAACTACGTGCTTGCATTTGTTTTCAAACTTTCTTATTTTGAAGTGGAAAAAAGTCAAATTAGTATCACCCCTCTGATAACTAGCTTTATAAGCTACCTAAAAACATTTTTTTCACGAACAATCACGCTACAGAGTTCCTGAAGAATCAGACTTGTTTTTTCAACAGAAAAAAACCAATCACACTTCTTTAAAGACAGGGTCAGCATTCTGAACTTAAAACATGAGATGTCACAAAAGAGAAATCAATTGTTTAGCACCGATTCCTTGAAGAAACAGTTAATGAAAACTTGCAAAGTGACTATCCAATTATAAGTTGTGTTTTTACGTACATCACAAAATCAGTATCATCTTCCATTGGAAATACTGATAATTATACAAAAGCGTACTAACCCTTATCTCACTTTCTTTCAACTCAAGTTCAGTCCCATCTTCGTACTTAAGGGTATAAACACGAGAAGCATCATCATAACCAGTCACTTGTAGTTCATAATACAGGACACCTCCTGGCCAACGGCCCATCACCACCTCGCCATCCGCAAACTTCCGGCTTGGCATTTTCCAAAAAGGAATTCCTAGAAAATAAATAAATCAACACGTGTCAGCTAAACATCAGGCTTCATTTTTCCCCCTACTTTCTTTCCATATCATTTGGGCTGGAACAGGGAAACTTTAAAGTAAACAGCTCTTCACCTTCAATAGGCAAAAAACTGCCTGGTAGGAAAAAAAAGCAACATCTATTTTCCAAATTAACAGTAGACAGCAGAAAGAGGGTTAAAGTAGGGCAAAGACTACAGTTAGATGTTACGAAAAACTGTTCAAATGCATTCAGCTATGATATACAATCTCCAGCATCACACACCATCAAAACCAGGCAAAGCACACGCTTGACCAAAATTGCATAATGCAGTTGATCTTACCTAGAAGGAAAAAAGTAAATTAGATGTATCCAGGTGTCCTCTAACCCTCTTTTCCTGTGGTTCTATGAAAATTACAGAAGTGATGATTTCTAAATGTTAAAATAAAATGTCCCAAATCTATTCAGTACACACAGCCGCATTACATACGTTCTTCAATTTGTGACGCCAAACACTCAGAAGTTAGGAAACACCAGAATTTAGGCTCCTGTCTGGGTTGACAATTTTCTCTTTTCCACCAATTTAGCACAAGGCATGCGATGCCTTTTCCAGGGGCCTGCAGGAAAACTAACTACAGCATCAGAGCAATCACATAATATCCTGAAAAACTGAATTCTATCCCGCTGTCTGCACCGTAAGGTTTTTACTTCATATTAGCAAAATGGGGCTTAAGTGACTACTACCCTGGTTGCACCATTCTGGGGGAAAAAACCCCACAACTGCAACATACAGGAAGTTATGTTTTTAAATGTGAAGTCCTGTATAGCTCTTTGGAAAGTGCCTTATGTCATTGCCACTTGAAAATAGGCACCTATAGCAGGAGATACTTTTAACCTGAACTTTTGTGACTCAGGCCTCAATGTATAAAGTGAGGGTATCTTAAAAGTCTAAGGTGAAATACATACTAACTTACGTATTATCACCATTTGCACGATGAACATAAGAACTTAGAGTAGCGAGGGGAGAAAACAAACCAGCAGAAGTTTTTGTTTCAAGGCATTTTAACTTGTTTGCTATAAATAAGATGTGAAGCCGCACAAAATGAGGTGAAAACAAATATTTATCTCCTTCATTACACATTAACTAACCTGCAGTGAAAAGTTAGATTCTTTGGCAAAAAATACTGTTTTGTTAATATGCAATCACAGACCTTCATAACACATTGGGGGATGGGGCTAAGTGAGACTTTTTGATCAACTTGCATCCTGGCATTTCGTGAAGCTGCTGTTGCTGTTGGATTTTACACCTGTGTAGCTCTCCAAGTCAAAGAAACTAAAAACTCAGCAAAATTCCCACACGTGGATGTTACTGCTAATATTCATAATTGCTTCAGAACAGAAACATCCAGCCACCTCCTTCGCTGTATAATATTTGAAGGAGCGAAAATATTTAAGTTTTATCATTTGGTTTCACTGACACTTGCCAGTTAGAAAAATGATCAGAAAAATGGTCCATGCCAGTAGGGGCATGCTCTTCCAGCTCCTCTGTCTCCTCCCTACTGTTTCTTGTCCCAGCCTCTTGTTACTTTCTTACTCTTTCTGAATTCCCACCCCTCCTATCCTGTTTTATCCCAGTCCTCATCCCCAGTCCAGAACCTGAAATTGATACACTTGTTCCTTATGACTCAGTGAAACACAATTTATATATTTTCATTTGAAAGTCTTATCCATTCTCTCCTTACCCCTCTTTTAATTCCTTGGGGGGTCGCGTCCTTTTCTGCCCTAACTCACCGAACTAGTTCCAGTTCCTCATGGCCACCGTTGGGCTCAAGATTTGATCTCAATCCTCATTTCTGTCTCCCTGTCCAGTTTTCTCACCCAAAAGACAGCTCTTTAGGAGACCCACACCTACTACTGCCCTTTCCCCAGTCTCTTGCACAGGTCCAGCTTCTTCCTCCTCTTCCATAGTCTAAATTCTGGTCCTCCACCAAGTCCAGTTACGGCTTTCACCAGCTGCCATAACCTGATCTACGACTCGATCTCCTCTTTGCCATTGCGCTTCCTGCACTCCAGCCAACTGCTTCCCCCCCTTGACCTGGAGCACCTCAGGCATCATCAGTAAACTCAGAGCCTGACCAGGACAAACCTGCCAGATCCCAGGACAAAGTTGTGAAAAAAACCCACAGAATCTATGGAGGCTATGTCCTTTTTGAAAAAGGGAAACAATTTTTTGCAAAGTTGTTACTAACGACATGTAAACTGATTTTTTATGATTTAGAACAACCACTTCAAAATTTAGATATAATTTCCTAGGGATAATAAACAAACTTCAAACCCCAGCATTTTTGTTCACAAACATGAAGACAGCCCAAAGATACAGGTAACCTGATGATTTAGATCTTTTTAGAGACCTTCCCCTCCTCCAACCTTGTTCTCAAAAGGAGCTGATAGTTTTAAGAATTTGGAAAACGTGGTTGAAGGATCTGAAGCTAAATCAATTTTATGTAATTCAGCCCAAGGTAGAGATCAACAATATGAAATTCAAGAATAATAAATAATTTTAAGCAAGTAGAACTATTATCCTGTGATTCAAAAGTAATGCGCAATTTTATTAATGGCAAGACCCACTTATTTCATATTAACGGCAAGACCTACTTATTTTTCCATTTTTCCTTAAATGTTAAAGCTTAATAATGAGATCAAACATTAAACACTAAAAAAGTAAATATTACTTCTTACTCTATAAGAAATTTACCACCTTGTTCTACACCCCTGTGCCTCCTGGGAGGGAGGTTCGTAATCCTCATTCCACGTATGCCACTTCAAAAAGCTACACCTTTTAAAGGCAGCCTTCATCTGTTCAGATAACAAAAACCATTACTGGCATCAAAAAGAATGAAGATAGGAAGTCTTTAAAAAAAATACCACTTAGAAATTACATTTTTAATTTACTGCTCTTTCAAGCTCTACACACACCCCTGGTAATTTTCATCTGGCATCAGCCTAATGGTCACAGCAGTCCTATACAAACGTTTTAATTCACAGAGCTTCAAAATATATCACCAAGCAACCTCAAAAGACAAATTATTTCATATAATGAACCCTGTACTATACAGGTACCCGGTTACAAGTATATTCACTTACTCCCAAGACAAAATTTCTGTTTTCTGCACCATTATGATTTTCCTTGAGGAACCCAGACTCTAAGGGAATGGCTCCAAAGGATTTTGTGTCCTACAACAAGCCAAGACAATTAACACAAAACTCCCTGGAACTTTAAAGTTGGTGAAGAAGAAAAGTTGCTGCTGACTCAACCAAGAATGAAACAATTAAAGAGAAACATGGCAAAGAAACATATTGCCCCATAAATCCATTTCTGGTCCTTCTTAATGACTGTAGGTATGTCGGAAGATAGTTCACTCCTGGCAAGAAAATAAGAAGAAAAAGACTGATAGCTTGTAGTCACTAGAAGATCATACCACATCATCAGAAGCTGGGTGCACAGTTTTAGGAAGAAATTAAGAAAACCCCAAACAGTAAACTACGTTTTCCCTCCTGGAAAAGCTGTGCAACATTTATACATATTCAGTGGTCCTACTTATTATCCTAACATCTTGCTATTGGTAGCCAATGTTGTGTATGTCAGAGGAAGGAGCCAGTTGAACACAAGAAAATAAGAAATGCAGGAAAATTAAAAGAAAACAAACAAACAAACAAACAACACTGACAATGAGGGCTAAGAAGCCAAAGCTCCTTATAGGCAAAGTTGCTGCTGAGTTCACCAAAGAGACTGCAGGACTTTTTCAGGATCACCGTTACTCATTCCACATTCCTAGCTCTCCACCTCCACAACACTGAAAGCACCTACCCCAGAATCACAGAATCATTTAGGTTGGAAGAGACCCTTGGGATCATCGAGTCCAACCATCCACCCTACTCTACAAA
>JAOXJK010000023.1:13419697-13479793 GCA_025774025.1 Xenus cinereus | reverse complement strand
ATCCAGCCTGGCCTTGAACACCTCCAGGGATGGGGCAGCCACAGCTTCTCTGGGCAACCTGTTCCAGTGTCTCACCATCCTCACAGGAAAGAATTTCTTTCTAGTATCCAATCCAAATCTCTCCTCTTTCAATTTAAACCAGAGTTTTAAAAAATCAGCATATTAACTGGAGTTAATATCCCAAGACTTACAGCTCAGAATTGGTGACCATTCGATTCCCCTGAATTGGTATCAACCAGGTTATTGCTGGCTGTGATATTATGAATTACTGGTAATACTGTGTGTATAATACTATGTGTACTGAATTTGAGCTAGTACATCTGGAGAACTCAGAATTGTATACTTTCTAAATGCCATATGAGACTCCAGGTCTCACAATAGACCCCTGAGATAAATCAAGTCTAGGGATCTAAATTCAGGTAATATCTAACCTGTCTTCTTTAATTAGTGATCTGTAAACAAGTCCTGAAACATGAAATTTTACTAAAAACCCTTAGACCTTTATTTTTAATTTTTATGTAATAATGTTTGCATATACAATACCTATCTTTCATTTTTCTGCCTTCTATTTTTCATTTTCCATAAATGTTTCTGGCTGCCAAGTAAAAGAAATCCATCTCAGAAGTGTTCTCACCCCAATAGAGTTTAAAGACCAAAATAATTAATAAAACTTTCCTTGACCAGGCAACTGAAGTTCTTACATTCATTTTTACGCTGTTTCTGTCCACCTACTTATCTCTTTTAATGTAATAAGACGCATGTTTTGGTTTTTAAAAATATAAATATTGAAAAAAGATTATTCTGCTACCAATACCTATCTTTCATAGAATTTTAAATCCACTTTAGTTTCCCCAAACCACTTATGCAGCATTAAGGGGAAAAGTATGCACGTCTTCAATATTTGGGAAATACAAACTTAACACACTGTAGCAATAAGAGCTGACCATGAACTCCCCTAAATTTATTTAGCTCTGAAATACTTCCAACATTTCTCATCAAAGCTGATCTTTTTCAGTCCCATGGCTTGATCCAACAGCCTTAGCTCTCCGGGGGACTCCCGTGCGTCCATACCACACCGACCCATCTCTGTGCTTAACAGATGTATTACTGATATAATTTGGGGTTATTTTCCCATTATTTTTTAGAGGTGCTGTAAAAAAGTTTGCAGGCGTCGAGTCCTCCTATAAAGCTGCCAACTCAAGGAGGTTGAGAAACACTACGATAAATGGCTTTAGCAGAGGCTTCAGAGGTGGGTGGGGTAATCGGCTTCTGTTTCCTCTCCTGATTAGCCCCTCGCTTCTGTGGAAGAAAACACCCATAGGACTCATAGCAAGGTGGGGAGGGGGGGTTTACAGTCTGTTAAAAAAAAAAAACAAAACACAGAAGAAGTCTCCCAGCTGGCAGCTGTTGTCACAGCCTGCGCAGCAGAGCAGGTACCCGCCGTAGCCAAGCAGACGGTGATGGACGCCTACGTTGTCTGCTTTAACTCACAAAGCCTAACTAGGGAGAAAAGACAGGCTGAATTCTGCTCCTTGACAGCAAACACCTCCTCTCTGCTTCTCAAACTGCCTCTGAAACACGAAGGACAATCTACTTTTTAGAAGGTTGAAGAATGCGAATGCGCTCAGGCACTCCGGGCGTTTTTTTGATTACTGATAGCAATTTTATTCGTATTTTTTCAGCGATAGAATGGTTCTTAAAAAAGGAGCAGGAGATTTGGGATTAACCTCTGAATTTTACCGAACTAAATCAATAGAGGTTTTGTTTGCACAGACCTCAGTAAGGCATAGATCTTGACCATAGAAGAAGTTTCTCATTATATATTAATTTATGATACATTGAATTGGAACTTAAAACCCCCTGTAAAGGAACAGGCTGCTCACAAACTGTATGGCTGTGGGCAAATTAAGTTGAGCACTCACATTCTGGGAATTTTTGCCAAATGTTTATCTTTAGAAACAGCTTTAAAAAAATGTCCAAGGCTATCAACCGTGCTGGGCTCAGCAATAAGGAGAGGGGTACAGATACATGCAAACTGACTGCGCTTCTCTGAACAGGAGAAGGAGAAAAAAAACCAGAAAAACATTGAAACTTTGATCTCCACAATAGTGCAACAAGCTTCCTTTCTGTATTGTATGTGAATTTATAAATAAGACTCATTATTGACTAAAGGAAGTGGATGCAATTCTTTAAGCAATGGGTATTGAGATAAGAGTTTTGGCTACTGTATCTTCTGCTGGGCCAATTACTTTCCTATTTTTTTCACAGCACAACTGTTAAATTACTCCAGCAGCAAGTCCTTGAAACAGTCAATTTTCTGAAGGTTTATGAAAAACACAGACTACAGTATTTCCAAATATATTTGTAAGACTTGTCAGCGGTGTGTGCATTAAAGGATTGTAAACGTTTAAGCAGAAAGTAGTTTTAATTCTAGAAAAAGGTAGAAAACTTAATTTAAAATACTAAGGCAAGCCACTCTTGCATCCCAGGCACCTCCTGAGTCACAAGCAGTTTCGCAGGAGGCTTCTGGCTTTTGAACCACTATCCTTTAGTTTTCAGAAAGAGGTGACTTCAGCTGACGCTGCAGCCATCTGGGATCTCCACAGGGTGGGAGGGACAGAACACACCCTCCCCTCGTTCCTGTGTGACAACCCCCCCTGGATGAAGGGAGAAATCTGGCCTCCATCCCCATTTCCAGCACGTTGCCAGTGTCACATCCCTAAACCATGAAGGCATACTGGTGCCTGGAAAAAAATCCCCACAAACCCTGGCAAGCACAAAAAAAACCAGAACCCAAAAGGCTTTGAAGCGTCAACCCAAACAATATTTAAGGAAATATTTAAGGAAAATAATTTGGGTAAATTTGGGCAAATATTTGTAGCAAATCTTTCTAACACTCCGATATGCAGGAAAAAAAAGGTGATAAATTCCTTACCGGAGTACAAACACCAAACAAGTGATTTTATCTAACATGGAGCTCACATTCAGTCTCTTGTGTGTGGTGCTCCTGCTTTCCTCACGCCTCTCATCTTATTCTAGGGAAAAAAAAAATTAATTACTGAAACATGCAGGCCCAAACCAGAAGCAATAAATGAAGAAAGCAGCTTGATGCAACTCGCAAAAGATGAGCTCACGTACCTTTGCTTTAGGAGCTGGTATTGCTGCATGTCTGCTCTCAATTACATTGACTTCTCTGATTAAACCCGTTCAACTAGTCCTGATTTTTTTTTTAAAATACTGTAATTTAAATGTTAATTAGTTCTTTGAACTTCAACAGCTATATTTCTACTAACGTGTTAAAATATGTACATGTACTTCATTTTTCCACTGAGTTTCCTCAAGGTGGAGGCTTTAAACAGATGCTGGCAAGAAACAAACAAAAAAATGGAAGATTCATTCAGATGTGGCCACCAAAACTGTGAATCCTGCGTGTGACCTTTGGACTGGGTTCGCATTACTTTCTTAGCATCTGCTGCTGAAACTGCGCACTAGAGCTGGACAAAAGAAAATAATTCTAAAATCCAAACTAGCATACGTGCATCAAGTTATACATTTTAATAAATATTACTAATAAATAAACATTAGAACAGAGCTTCAGTGTATACGTGTGATCCTTCCTAGGCATTTTCCATTGCTCAATTTTTAAAAGTCTTGTTACAAAACTTAGCCACATAAAGTTGGTTTCATTAGAAACAATTTTAATTGAATTCAATGGAACCCTAAAGGGTAGAATTTGCCTACACAAGCCTACGCCTTCCTCATTTCCATAAATCACTCTTTCTTTCCTTCCCTACATTTCAAAGTCTACTTACCTATACTCTGGCCATCACTTTATCCATGCCCAGTTTATAACACAACAACTAACTGATCTCCACGTTCTCAGTTAATTAGGCAGTAGCTAATAGCTGGAACAGAGGACCTGAAAGAATATTAATGTGAAAAGTTTCAGCGAGCCAGTAACTGGAGACAGATAAGCAGCAAAGATGCTTGCACACCTCAGGCTTCTCTCTTTCTCTCCCCCACCCCATTTCTCTCCAGTTCTCCCATTCACACGGCCCAAAACATGAGGTATGGGAAGCAGAGGTTAATGACAGACTTCTCATTTCAGGAGAAAGGATAATTAGGATGGTTTCTAGCCTAAACTATACTAAAAATCAAATTCGTAATTCTGGAAGACTGCCAGTATTTCTGTTACAACCAATTCCCACACAATGTTTATTTGTTCAGCGCTGCTTAACCACACACACGCACAAAAGGAAACTACACTTTGTTCTCAGGGAAAGCTGGCGTTGCCGCAGACGTCGGTGCATCGGCTCTGAGTCCCACTAAGGCAATTTGGGAGCCTCACAAATATTTTTTCCCAGCCTGTGCAGGGCTGCCCAGAGAGCTTTGGCAAGGGTTTTAAGGACAGAACTAGCCCGCCGTGCACATGATGCATCTGGCATTTTTTGTGGGCAGTAGGTGGCAGGATTCTGGTTTAAGGTTAGTTGTTAAATACAGTGTTAAAAACAAAAAAAAAGTAAAGATGCAGGTATCTGCTGCTGAGCTGCATGAAACTGCTGCCCCCCTGCCAGGCAGGAGGGTCTCGCTGCCAGAGCAAACTGTTATTCCACTGGCCAGAAATGCCCCTCAGTGATAACCTGACCTGAAAGCACCCTCCCGCGCACAAAAACAAAGATGCTTCCTGCTCCTACGTGCTTTGCATTTATGCCAACTGGCAACGTGACTCACTCTATTTACTTTTAAAGCGTGCTTTCCCTTCCAAATCATAGAACGGGTTGGGTTTGGAGGGACCTTAAAGATCATCCAGTTCCAACCCCCCTGCCCTGGGCAGGGACACCTCCCACTAGAGCAGGTTGCTCAAAGCCCCATCCAACCTGGCCTTGAACACCTCCAGGGATGGGGCATCCTTCCTCATCCCCAAATGAGTCCAACTGACCTGGCTTGGGTAGGTCTCTCCTGCTATGATGGTCAGAGCCGCAGTGGTGCCCAAGCCCACATGCTGGAAGACCCACAGATCCCAGCAGTGCATAAAACAGGGCTGCGCTGGGCTTGTTTTCCCTTTTCGTCACTGTTTCTCTAAGATGAAGCTGCAATTGTGTGGCTCAGAGGTTTTTCCTGTAAAGCATCGGCATTACTCGTCTTACACACACACTGTCCTGATGAAAGCAGCAGGAGGACCTTGCAGTGCAAAGGCAATTGGGGAACTGAGTCCGAAAACCACACTGCAACCTAAAAAAATTCTCATTCTTACTTCTCTGTTCCTTTCCTGTCTTCTACATATAAAAATACTACCCAGAGCACGTTTCCCCCAGTTACGACCTTTGCTAACATTGCGCTGGCCTTTGGTGAAGCTGTGGTGGCCCAGGGCAGCCTGCCCCAAAGTGATTTCCTGGACTAGCTGAGTTGGGGTTCCCTGAAGATGCAGCATCCGCCCCATGTTCGCTCACCACTTCGGCACTGAGGCACCACCGTGAGCTCTCCCTTGAGAGAGGGAGAGAAAAACCATGCCCAGATAGAGTCACAGAGCAGCTACCAATGGCCAAAAAAGCCAGGGTTGGTCTCCCAGGCTGAAGGAGATAAGGTCTCTAACAAGGCTAAACAGAAATCAGGAGGTCATCACTGTGTCCTCAAACCTTTCTTAGAAGTTGGGTTTTTAAAGCATTTTCAAGTTTGAAGGAGAGATATTATTTTTTTTTATGTGCAAACAGAAGAGGATAAACCAATATCAGCTGACATGAAAACCTATCTTTCAAACAGCCCTGGTGGCTCACATGTACTTGGGTGGCAAAAACTTTAACTTTCAAGGCATCCAGAAACACAACATTCAGGCCACTGCTGTTGTATACAGCTATTGAACCAGACTCGCTCAAGGTCCCACCTTCCCCCTGCAGCCCAAGCTTCAAAAATATCTAATTCACAACTACACACTATCTGGGGAGGCTCCTCAGATTGCTTCAAAAGAAATCCTCAAGGAAAGGCCTTTCTCTAAAGGCTTTCTTAGCTATGCATTTACATTTCCATGAAGAAACTGCACAGGTCACCCAAAGCGTAAACTTCGCCAACCGTGCTGCTGCTTCAGTCTGCGCTTGAGACTGAGTTTTGCTTTCAAGTTCAAGATGAGACGGTTTGCTCTTCCTGCGCGCAGCTGCCAACCGCTCCGTGAGCCTTCTCAAGCGCGGCACGTTTCCTTCCCCGGGAGAGGGGAATTTCCGCTTTTCAAAGTGCCGAGACCCTCCCCACCCTCCAGTCTATGCCCCGTTACCGCACACAACCCCTCAGAAAACAGAAAAAAATGCAAAATGCTAACTTGCTTGGCGCCTTTGTATTTATTCAGTTGCTCTGATCATTAGCTGTAAGCGTCTGAACCTTCCTTTCCTCCCTGGAGCAGGCACAAGGAGCCCTGAACTGCGAAAGGGAGCCCAGCTTTTGATTTCCTTCCCTCCTTGCTCCCCAGTCTCAGTAGATCAGCATCATCGATTGCCACTGACTTTTTTTTACAGAATGAGAGCCCTGCTAGTCTTTGAAGACTTATGCCTCCTTACCCTGTTGCTTTTACCTTATTTTTATCAGCACAGTAGAGCTGGCACGTAGAATCATAGAATTATCTAGGTTAGAAGGGACCTTTCAAGAACTCCAAGTCCAACCATCAACCTCACACTGACAAAAACCATCACTAAACCATATCACTCTGTCACCGTGAGAACACTCACGCGCCGCAGTGTTCTGTTTCACCTTTGCAATCCCGTTCTCCATGCGCAGGCAAAGAGAGGTGGTGTCACAGGTCCTCAAGGGCCAGGGAGGAAGTGAGTCACACACTAGAGAGAAGTCGCCGTCAGCTCAGTAGTTTAACAGATGATGCTGAGCAAATCAGAGACTAAGGGCTCACAAACGTGTTAGAAACTGTGTTTGTAAATATGTAAGAAATTTAGAAGTGCAAATTTATATGGGCTATATATCGCACATAACTCACAACGTATAATTAATGTAGAATTAATAACTATGTAATTATTCACAATTTAATAATTAATTTATAATTATCTTATGTAATATATAAATACATTTATTTTATATATACAAGTAATATAAACACTACAGAAATTTTATAATAAGACAGTTTACTTGCTAAAGCCAGCTATGAACTTTCTTTGCAATTCTGGAAAGTACTTTTATCTTAAAAATCTAGCTTATAGCTTCAGCACATTCAATATGTAAAAACTTTGCCTATAAGCAAGCATTTCCAGAAACAACGTGTCTGGGCCTCATTGTTTTGCTCCTCAAGACAGGAAAACTATTGTAGGACAGGCACCTCAGCAGCTGTCCCAGAGAGGGTGATTCTGAGGTACAGCCTTCAGGAGGCCACCTTGTCACCATAATTTCTCCTGAGCTGCTGCAGTTTACCTAATTTGAGAATGTGCTACAGCGCAAGGGTAAAACAGAACAGAAGAAGGAGAGGAGAAGAAAAAGAAGAGAGAGAAAGAAAGAATAATGAAAAAATGAAAAGTGCTTTTCTTTTTTAAGTGGTTTTCTTTGTTTCATTACTTCTCCACACGTTTCTTCCCACCTCTCTTTATCCCATTGCAAAGTAGCTGAACTTGCCCAATATCTATGCCGGCGGCAGAGGGGCAGAGCCAAGCATTGATGTCATGCTCTGGGTGGGTGTAGCTTCAGAGAGGGAGGAAAACCAACCCTCAGCCGTCTCTGCTCGCTCAGTTCTGTGCTCAGAGTGTCAGTGGGTGGAGAAATTGTACAGTGAATTATACATCTTTTGTACAAATTACAGCTAGTTTATTCACAGCTGTAATACTATTACAATCTATGTATTTGCTCTCTGGTATATACGGTACAGAGCAAAATAGTACTTTAAAAATATTAGGGGTATGATTTAACAAATGCACAGAACATTAACAAAGAATCTTTTTTGCAGGAACTAGAACAAGAGCTTCACCTACCTTGATAGAAGCTCAAGTCCTGCCTGTCACGCTGACAAGAAACACGGGAGCATTAGCCATATCTGACAGGATGCCAAGGCTGTGGGCTACCCCATGCCTCGCTGGTCTTACTCTAATTTCATGTTTCTTTGTAGTAGGGTATTTCAGCAGCTGCAGCTTATGCACGATGATTACCCAGCTGGGTACCAACAGCCCCCTCACCTGTCTGCTTTATGTGCTTACACTGGAGTCCTGCCCTGGTGACCAGCTGCTGGTGGACATGAGCTACAACAGGCTGGGGGCTTTTTTTAGGGGTGAACAGCCCCCTAAGTGTTCACAGCCTGAAAGAAAAAGGCATGCGGAAGTTATCCTGGTTCCTTCTCTTTCCTTCATTCAAACCGGAGGACTTTACACGACCGGGTTGTTACAGAGCTTTTGCAAGACCTTTGCAAGGCCAAACTGGTGGCTCTGAACTGGGGAATTGGGGGAGGATGCTGGGATCCAGCTGGGCGGGTGTCTTCCCATCGCCCCAACCAGCTCTTCCTCTCCTGTGCCCCTTAGAAAACCTTTCAGGGAGGCAGAAGAAAGAAGAGCAACTCTTGCGCCACAGTTTACTTGCCACAGTATCTCGACAACCCCAGGAATTGTTCTAACTTAAAAAAAAAAAAAAAAAAGGCTTTGATTCACTATCTTGATAAATTATTTTTATCTAGTGCTTACACAAAGTTTCCTCTAAATTTTGTCTGTTGAAATTGTAGCAGCAAATTCAGTCTGCTACAGCTTCAGTGGCCATTCCAGCCATTCCAGCTCTCCATCCAACAACTTTCATTAATAATGTTTGCAGAGAAACACCTAGGACTGGATAAAAATACACTACCTGGTGACTGCAGAATTTACCTTTTAGCTGAAGCAGTATCAGATAACCTCATCATGCCATCGCTTTTAGAGCCCTGCATCTACCCTCCTCTCAATACATATATTTATCTTTTCTCTTCTTTGAAGAAGCCATCTGAAAGCCATCTCAAGAGCAACTTGAGACAGACAGACACACGGGGGGATGATACCTCGGTAAACCTATTTTTTTTCCACATTCTACCTGAAAAGTAGGATTTATTTGTCCTGCACATCCAACAAGCTGGTGGCTACAGCCCTGGCTTGAGTTGAGAAGGCTGCCCTGTGCCAGTGTTACTATTCTATTATTAGCTAAACGGTATTTCTTAGTGGTTAGAGCAGCCACACTGTTTGCTCTTAAAATATGTATCTGATGATGAGAGATGGGCTCCAAGTGTTTTTGTGTCCAACCCTGATGCTCCACAATAGCCTGCGGGTTGCAGGAAGCAGCAGGTTGACAGAAGGGTGTGCGAGTGAGCTCCCTTCCTCCTCCTGCAGGTCCGTCTCCCCATTAAAAACCAGCTGAAACAGTATTTTGCCTGCATACGCACACAGCTGACCTGTTTTACTCCAATTAGTCGCCCTCTCTGATAGATTACCAAGCAGCTCTGCTAGGGTTCAAGGCACATTATGCCTTTTTTCTCAGCAAAAATCCTATCAGCACACCTCTACAGTAACCTCACATACAAAACTCAGGAGGATAATGCGCTCAGAGCGTGAGGGACCATTTACCAGCACCTCTTGTGCACGTCGGAGCACGCACTGTGAATGTGTGGTTGCTGGTTCGAGATGCTGCAATTAAACCAGGAGAAAGCAAAGCAATCAGTGTAGGCTCCTGACCTCTCACGCCCGGTGTGTGTTAAACACATCGTCATTAGCATGCCAATTATGCATGAGAAATTATGCCTGTGAAGCCTCCATCTGTGAAGCCCCCATCCCTGTTTTTTGCTGGGGGGCAGGGGAGGAGGGGCCAGAAGAAGTAAATGTACTTTCCATCACCTTGCATAGACTTTGCCTATATCTCACAGTATTCAACTTTTTTTTTCCCCCCTATTTGCAGATTTCTAAGAGGGTTTTCAATGGAAGTGCAAGCCACTGCTTCACAGATGCAGGACTCTGAACAAAAGGCTTATGTTTTTTTTGTTCTCCTTTGCATTTTCCTGGAGGTCATGCACAGCTCTCTGAGGATTCATCAGGTGAGAACGGCAGCGCTGTGTTACGGAGCAGCCTGAGCTGTAGTCCAGGACACCCTCCCTGCACCAGGCTCCCAGCGCACACCTGAGCTCACTGCCAAAGCCAGGAGCCTACGTGTGCCCCGCTCTCAGATGCCACCAGTGGAAAAGATGGGCCACAAAGATGCTCAGAGGGTTGCAGCACCTCTGCTATAGGGACAGGCTGAGAGAGCTGAGGGTGTTCAGCCTGGAGAAGAGAAGGCTCTGAGGAGACCTTAGAGCCCCTTCCAGTACCTAAAGGGGCTCTGGGAAAGCTGGGGAAGGACTTTTGATCAGGGAGGGGAGCCATAGAACAAGGGGTAACAGTTTTAAAATGAAAGAGGGGAGATTCAGATTAGATCTCAGGAAGAAATTCTTTCCTGTGAGGGTGGTGAGACACCGAAACAGGTTGCCCAGAGAAGCTGTGGCTGCCCCATCCCTGGAGGTGCTCAAGGCCAGGCTGGATGGGGCTTTGAGCAACCTGGTCTGGTGGGAGGTGTCCCTGCCCATGGCAGGGGGGGGTGGAACTGGATGATCTTTAAGGTCCATTCCAACCCGAACCATTCTATGATTCTATGAGAACCCACGTGAAGAACCAGAAAAGGTTTACTTACATAGTTCCTGGTTCCCCAGGGCACCCCGTGTACCTGTGGGTGAGGTGGATCTTTGCTAAGCAGCTTTCCTGGGCAGGCTCATGAAAGAAAATGGGCTTGCAAGACAGCGAGATGAGCACAGAGACAGTGTGAGAGTGAGTACGTGTGTGTGTCTGTGTGGGGGCCAAGGATTGTGCTATCTCCCCCAGCAGGCAGCTGTGACCTTGTCCTGGCCTATTTAGATGTCGTTCTCCGGCTCTTTGCCCCACTTACCCAAGTAAAACCGGGTGTGATTTGCTACTTTTTGGCCTTAAATACGCTGTGCAAAGTAAATCTTGAGGCTGAGACAATTCTCATCCTTGCTTTTTCTCCCTCCCCACCCTTGCTCATGGGAAATAACTTACAGTGTAAAATCTTGATCTGATGCTTCTTCTGGCTTCTCTTCTATGATCCATACCTGATGCTGCATAGAGGCCTCCAAGAGCAAAGACTGCATTTGCTGTGCCACAGCACCGGTGTGTTATTAACTGTATTACACTTCTGCAACATAAGCTTAGTAAACTGAAATGCAAAAATATTTCTCTACCGTTTAACAAGAGTGACTTCAAGCTGTGGTAATACAAGGGTCTCAATTTTTATCTGTGATTTTGGCATCATGAGGTTTACTATTTGCACATAGGTTAATTTACATGTGAAGATGCTGAGCAGCACAGAAAATTAATTTTGTGCTTACTGGATTCATCATCAACTTCCAGATAACACAGATAGCTGGGAAGGGTGCTTCAGCTGGTAAATTGAAGGAACTAATTGGATACGCTCTTTCACTGGGAAACAGCATCCAGTTTTGAGCTTCACAAGCAACTGAATTTTCATCTGGGGTGAGTTCGTAGAACCACCAACCCTGGGGACCCTGAGGGAAGGGATGTCATCAGAAGCTGCGGGTGATGCACAAATCAAAAGTGACGGTATAAAGACACAAGAACATGCTTTTTCTGAAAGCACAGGAGATTCCAGGGGCCCAAATGGAGTAAGTTGTTGTGAACTCGACACAAAAACCCCAGCCACCATTAATGCCCTCCCCGAGCCTGCTCTGACCTACATGGTTCTTACCAGCCATGCTCCAACTTCGGTCCAACTCCGCAGAACTCTGCACCCAGCCCTTGCCTCTCGCAGCTGCGGCAGCATCATTAGTGGGGTCTTACAGCCCACAGAGAAATAATTATGCTCATTAGGAAGCAGCAACAGCGATGACAAGGTCAGGAGACAGTCCCATAATCAAGTGAATGTACAGATAAGAACAATAACAGCATAGGGTAACTTAGAGGACAATAACAAGTGGGTTATTGAAATATGCTCCGAGGAGTAGAAAGATCAGCTCAGACAGGAGGAAATCGAAGTGGCATTTCTTTTGATTCAAGTTCAAGCTCGGCTATAATCTATACATTCAGGGTTAGGTCCCAACGGGCACCCCCTCACACATGTACCACGCTACTTCATGTATGGAATTGAGCTAGGTCACGTCAGACCTCAGCTTCACTGGAAATATTTTTAAATGTGAAATTATATAAAGTTCTGAAAATGTTCGAAAAGTGAATTTTTCTGTAGACCATTTTTGTGTTGCTAGGCAAAAGATGTAGGAATCGTCCTGACTGAATCTTAGACCCAAGGGGCAGGATGATAAATTAAATCTCGATTATTGAAGTATATACTTTTAAGAGTATATTTTTAAAGTATTGGTAGCCTTTGGAAAATGAAAAATTTTAACATACTGGAAGTTACATATGAGAAACCAGTAGCATCCCTTTAGCATTACACCTATGGCCTCATCAGCTGCACTTGGTAGCAAGTTGTGCATGTTTTGATTTTGGGGTGAGATCAGGATTTAGCATAAAATGCTGTGAGCCCCTTAGTTTTCATTGTATCCCATTTACAGCGGATACTTCTAGACAAACATGCAGCAAACCAGCATCAGCTCTTGCAGTACCTGCCTTTGAGAAAAGGCAGAGAAAATATCAGTGACATTCTGGGTGCAGGTATGCCTGTAGTCCTTTGTAGATATATTGCCATTTACTGCTGGCTTTTCTCCCCTCCCCTTTCCTCCCCTCAAATAAGCAGCAGGCACTTTGTTGTCATGTATCTGAATTCCTACAATTCCAACAACCAGGGCAGGACCTTCCAGAAACCGGGCTTTTTTTCCTCTCCCAAGCATTGTGCAATTTGAAAAACAAGATAAAATTTAAAAAAAAAAAAATCTCTGGTTGGATAAAAATCAGATCATCCCCTGGAAGCTGTACCTGGATGGTGGGACACTGGATGTGTAAGAAATGCGCAGCTGAGCTGCATATGAGCACTGGCCATACATCCAGGACTTCCCAAGGCTGCTGGGCTGCCTGGAGTCAGATCCTCTCCCACAGCACCTGGATCAACAAGGAGGACTTTATTACTGCAAGAAGAAGAGATGGTGAACACGAAAACTGTGATTCAGATTCAGTGAGAATTCCTGCAAAGCACCAGTTTACATTTCCAGGCAGAGCCAGGCACAGCACAAAGTCAAGCTCTTTTCAGACAGAGATGAATTTGCTGGGGTTCGGGAGGCTTTGCTGAGCAGACGCCCACGCTCGGGATGCGAGGCCAAGGTTTGCAGCAGCGTTTCCAACTTCACTCAGCTCTTGCTCACCCTCAGGACAAGCTGGTGGAATCCAAAAGGTGGGGAGGAAACGGCCAGGGGCTTTGTTCAGTTTTTTATTTTAGTTTTTTTTTGGTACTCTGGCAGCTGAAAGCCTTTGGTAGTGCACAGAACTTGCTGTCCTAGCAGCGTGGTTTCTGCACTTCAGATTGTTTCCTGGGCACTACCACAGGCCCTAAATTTCACTCATTAGTGCTGAAGGATTTTGGTCAAAACCAAGTGAAGTCAGTAAGCTGCCAGGAATCAAACACCCAGACAGTATGACAAGCGTTATTTTAGAATGATAGATCATTTAGGTCAACATTAAGCTCCTTTATGCCTTTTGTTGTTCTGTTCCAAAACAGATCATGTTGTAATATTCCCAAAGCATAATATACTGTGTCAGAGCATCAGCCCTATCAAGTTGCCTCGATAAAAGCCTCAGACACCACTGAGGATCAAATTCCACTCTATTAAAATAGTCTGAGTTGTGTTGGGTTTATGCAGTTGCAGCTCTGAAACATAACACAGCCCTTCAGAAAACACTGTCATTTATATGGCACCAAGACCATGCAAAGCAGTTTTCTCAAAGCTCTTTGCTGTATAACTTCTCTATTGTCTCCCGCTGTAGAGAATAAGCTACATGTATGAGTGGCTCTCACAACACTGCAGATGTTAAACGGTGTTTTTATGATGCCTTTGCTTTATACCCCAACAATATGTTTACTTGTCAAATTATTATGCAGTACAGCAGCAGGCCCATCTAGCTAATTTAGTCTTTCACTACTATAATTATCAAATATACATATATATTTTCTCTACTAAGCTGAAACACTGAACGCAAAGAGTATCTGTGCAGGTCTAGTATGCCAAGATAAAATTTTCCCAGTGGGAAAAGGTATATTTCAGCCTATTCACTAGGGGTTTTTTTGCAATTGCTTAATTATACATAATAGGTTTAATGCCATTTTAGATAAAATCTGCAGCTTGAAACCAACCGTAAAATTTGAGTCTTCTAAAGACATCAGTACCAGACGGTGCTGCTTTGAATTATGTGATAAAATGAGCAATGAGGACTTTTAAGCTCCTAATACAACTGCTTCTCATTTACCACTGACATTGTATATAAGGAGATGTGTTAACTGAATGTATCTTTTTACATTACCTCCAGAAGAGCGAATCCCTTCGGTGTTTAAAAATTAGCTTCCAAGAGGCTGCACACGTCTGGATGAGCGCCAGGGAAATGCTTACACACGCAGCTGGAGATGTGCTTGGTATTCTTCAGGCACCTCCTTTTGCTTCAACTGATCCTTTCTGGGGACATATTGCTTGTGTTGACACAGTCCCAGTAAAAAAACCACTGAAATAACCCAGCCTGACCAGGGAAACACAGTCATGGGGTTTGGGCATTTTTCATCTGTACCGGACCTCAAAGAAGGCAACTTCAGCTGGGCTGAGATGTTCTAGGACTGACATTGACTCAGGGAAAACAAATCCTGAAGGTAAATAAGTAAACAAAGATCTGTGAGTTCATTCCATGATATCTAAAGAAAAGAATTTAACTTGTGAAGTGGATCACAGGGAAATTCCAGCTGGAACAGACCCAAGGACTGCCTCATCCAACCTCTGACTCAAAGCAGGGTCAGCTGTAAGGCCAAGCCCGCTCGCTCGGAGTTTTAAATGTCCTTGATGTGGCATTTTGAATAGGTCAATAAAACATTCTTCAGTGCCTGCACTGATACCCAGCTATCGCATCTATCATCACTGAAAACGCTGCAGTTGTAAACCTTGCCAGCAGATGCCACTACAGTAAAGTTGTTATAAAATACATAGTCAAGATTAAGACCTTTTGTTCCTTGGTGCATCTGGGCACCTACCCAGCAGCTTCACAAAATTACTTACATCAGCAGCTGACCATTAGAATAAACCCCTCAAAATCCTGCACCATCACCATCCCTCCCAGGGACTGAATTTTCTTGGATTTTAGCCCAGAAACAGAACCACAGCACAAAGGTATTGCTTCATGCAAGCGAAAAGGCTAGACATGGCAGATGTTGGTCACAGCATTTAACCCACCCTGGCAGATGCCAAGGCAGACAACGAGGGTCGGGACAGAAATCTCAAGAAATAGCCACACTTGGAGCATCCTGCTTGATCAGAGACCTGCTGGAGCTCAGGCACCCTGAAGCATCTCAGCTCCTTCCATAAGGAAGGGACTGAAAAAGGACTTGAGTTTTGGTTTTGAAGGTTCACCATAAACTGTTGCTTCTTGATACAAGAAACCTGGCCGGGCACAAGCATTGAAAGCCAGCAATCAGCAGGCACCAGCAGCCCTGTCTAGGGAAGATCAGGCTCCACCAAGGAGCTCAGGGGGAGCATTTTCTTGGTTGGGTCTCTGGCGCTCAGCCTCTCAACATCCATATGCTTTCCAGAGAAGGAAAGAGCAGCGCTATTGCTGGTAAACTGGCCAGACCATACACATCTGTCCTTGAAGAAGGGGTGGGAAAGTGGGGGAAGAACCCATTTGCTTTTCTTGGCCTACGTTAGGCTAGAGACAGTTACTCAGCAATAGGAGAAGCCCAGCTGCAGAAACTTGCCAGTTAGACAGCCCAAGAAGCCTGATAAGACTCAAAATGCCGTGCTGGCGCTTGACAGTGGTGGCCTATGACTTATCCAAGCAGCAGCTTGGCAGGCCACACCACGCCCTGACTTCCTGCAGCTGCCCAAGGAGCTTGACTTCATTTTTTAAACAAAACTTATGGTTGTTATGGTGCTGTGAAGAAGGTAGGAGGGAGATGTAGTGGGTCGTGTACTACATGAAAGACTGAATGATGTGGAGGTGGGACCTTCAAACTGCGGAACAATAATTAAGGTATCACCACTTCTGAAGAGAGTTGTGGTGGGCACAGGAAGGCAAGAAATCACATCTATAATGGCTTTACTTAGAAGGGCGACTGGGAACAAGGCAGACCCTTAAACAAAAAACATGGCATCCACGCAGTTCCTGGACATTCTATGAACTAAGGGAATCTCTTTCAGCTTCTGAAAAGAGACGGAGAGGTGCACAGGAGAAAAGCACTCTCCTCTTAGGAGGAAAGACAGGAAAATCTTCCCTGGGCTCTTGTGTTTCTCAAAAGGGAATTTCTCCACTCACGATGCCCTCCAGGAAGGGGATGTGTCAGCTCCTGGTTCAACGAGTCTCCCTTTCTTCGTAATCTCACTGATCTCAAGTTGGATGATAGAAAGCTGCTTACAATAGCAGCCAAACCACCAGCTGCACAGCAGTCAGAGACCTGGAACAAATTCCTTGGGAGAAAAAGAGCCAAAAGGAAGAGCTCTTTGAACAACTATGGCCCCAATGGTCATGTGTTGTTAAGCCACAGCCTGAGAGATGAAGCCTTCATCCTCCGCCGATTCTGGTTTCTCTCTGTTGATGATTATCCAGCTTAGAGTTGAAGGTCTAACCTGGGTGTGAAAACTGAGATGGTGCCAATCACTCCTGAAGCTGTAGGTTTCTTTTAGGGCTATCAGCTCTACCCTCGGGAATTTAATTCCCTTGGGAATCCACTCCTGTTCCCAAGAGGCAATGATTTCTTCCAGTCACACTTGGGAAAAGAGGGTGTCTCAGCACCGCTCCTGAGGTACTTTATCTCTCTGTGGACAGAGCAGACTTTTGGGGACACCACAGACAGCATCCGTTCTGCAGTGAGGCGCTGAGGATGCAGTAGCTCCCCAACACACACCACTGTGCATTAGCACCAATGTTCAGACAAACAAATATTTCCAGGCTCCTGCCAGTGACAACTCTAATTTTTCTCCCTCCCCAGAGCCTTTTTGCCCTACCAGCCTCAAACTCCACCATCCATGGGATGGTACCACTTGTAGGTCTCTGTTCTGAACACCTTGGTGGGTTTAGCAGCTCTCCACGAGGCAATTTTCTGTGAACTTAGATTAATTGTATGTTTAAGGCATAAGAACATCTTGCCTCATGTCAGGAAATAACATAACTGAAGCCACAGAACCAAGATTTCCTTCTCTCTTTTTTTCTTGCAATTTTAGCAGTGGGGTTTTGGGTCAGCTCTTAGAAATACAATGGTGTCAGAACCAGATTTTCATTAGAAGGCAAAACACTTTTTTTTTTTTACTGGTTGATTATTTGAAGGATGATTATTTTTGCCTTTCATAAAACTCTACCTGAACAAAACACCAAGGGCTGAGACCAAGAGCCATTCAGTCACTGGAGTAAAACAAAAGAAATAGAAGAATCCTTCAATAAAATCAGTCAGAAGAATGAATGCACTTGAGTAAAAACATCACTAATTTGCAGCAACTGGACATTTGACAGAACTGAAGCAGCAGATACAGATCTTTTCTCCTTCCCCTCACCCCCGACTATTTGATGGTACTCTACCAACTGTGTTACCAAAGTCAGCTGGTACAGATAGAGCTTTAAACAATCATTTGTGTTCAAACATCAAACCACGTATTTCTGGAGCCTATCAAATGCACGTTGAAAGACAAAGATGCCTTAGAAAAGCATTTTTTTCCATACAGTTTCACTACTGCTTCAAGCGCAGGCATTCTGCAAAAGGGATGATTTATACGAGCATTATAAGGCATCACGCTTTTTGCATCACTCTTTCTATGACTTTTTCATTTTACAACTTCGGAGACAGCTCTTCCAATTCTCAGTCCTAAACTGCAACCCTGCCTCTGGAAGTCAGCTGTTTCTTTTCCGGGAACCCCACTGCTATCAATAGCAAACAACCTTTATTAGCAATAGCTATCCCACAGCTGGAAATAGCCCAATCAACAATTTTGGGGGCAGTACATAAGCCAGAATGTAGTTCAACACGACATCTTTGGCTTAGCGGGGTAACAGGCACTAAAAAAAGTCCTCCCGAAAGGCAGTAGAGGCATTTGAACCATTGTAGCCTGAGATCTTGGAAAAGCCTTTTTTCATTTTAAACAAAATCTTGCATGTTTAGGAATAGGGATCATATGTAGGAACCTCTTCCCTTAATTGCCCCATGATATTTTTCCTGAAGCCAGCAGAGTGTAAACCTCTCCCCCTCCCCTCCCATGACAATTAATACCTCTGTTCCCACAGACCTTATTTTTCCTCTTCATTGGCTCCAACTATTTTCCACATTTCCCATGACAGCACAATATTGGGCATTGTATCTGGGGTGGAACTGCCCTGTGATTTACTCCAGCTGCTGCCTTTGCTGGGTGATTTCACAGCAACTGACTACTTGCTCATTAATATACAGTCCTGTGAGTGACACCCCAGTTTGAGCATTCTTGGGGGAGTGTTTCAAGTGCTTTTATTTTTAAATTACAATCTTGACACTGGAGTAAATGCTTGGGTGTTTGTACTATTGTGTTATCTTTGCCAGGTATTTTTTTTTTTTACTAGTTTAATGACAAAGAGCATTATGCCAAGCAGCCCAGTCCATATAGCCAGCCTTACCCCCACTCACTGCAGCCAGACTATTTTCCTGTTCACTAAAGCATCCCTATTTTGGGATATAGCTGAAGAAGATCCTGATACGGTGGGACACTGGCTGTAGGGAAGCAACACAATACTAGTATATGACTGCTAATAAAGCCCCAGTGAACTATGGTGGGGTGCAGGCCACCTGGATCCCAAACTTAATTACTAATTACTACAATCAAAGTCATCTTAACAGAGATTTGCAAAGTAGCTGCATATCTAGGGGCTCAAAACCACTCTTTGGCTGATAAGGTGCACAAGAAAATCCCCACCTCGGCCCTGAACTGAGCAGGACATCTCATCTGCTGCAGCCCTGAAAGCTCAACAACTCCAAAATACTAAACTCTGAACCAGATTATGTTGGGAAAAAAAAAAAAAGAAAAAAAGATTCTGAAGGTCATATATAGGATTGGTAGAGTAGAAGTGTCTCTAAATTCCGAGTCAAACACCCTTCCCTTTGTACAAACCGGGTTGAATCCCTTTATCCCCCCAACATACAATTTAAATATACAGCACACAAAGGAACCATGCTATGGAAGAAGGGTAATTGAGACATCAGCAGAAAAGAATGCAACTCCATAATCAGTATTTAGGTATTCAATGGTATTAAGTACCATAAGTGAGAGAAAGAGAGAAGTTAAAAAAAATCAAACAGTCAAAGGCAGAAAGCCAGAATACACAACTGACCCCTTAAAGAAGGCTCCCCCTGCTCCAGTGGTCTTGGGGTTCTTGTTTTGGTTAAATTGGAGTTGTTCCTTCAGTAGCATGGGACAAGTTTTCCTGAAATAAGCTCTATGTGATGAATATATGTGAGAAAGGATGTAAAAGTTCATAAAGGAAGGGAAGCATATTTCACATTTAGCATTCCATCAGGCGCCTGGAGGCCTCATGTTCTGGTAGGAAGGTTAAGGTTTGCTTCACAAGGTGGTCATTTGTATAAACCCAGGCCTTATCACAAAGAGGACGAAGGTTATTCCCATCTCTGGGCAGGCTGGGCTGACCCATCGCCAGGACAGCAAGCAGAAACAAAGCAGGTTAAAAAATATAAATAGGGTAGAGCAACTGAAATGCCTTGTTCCTGCCTCAAAATCCAGCTCAGGCTCTGCTATGTGTATGACAGGAGAGGACAGCCTTGCTCAACAGGCAAGTGCGAGGTCGCTGAGGGTGAAGGTTTTGTGAAACCTGGAGGAAAAATGTGAATCCATATGCACGTGTCTACCTTTTAAGATGAATTGAAGCCTAAAAACACTCATCCCTTGCCTTTTCTGAAGCTATTTGAAGACTAAAAACAGCTGAAGGAAGTTGTTCTCTAAATTTTGAAAGAACAGTTCAATTAACAGTTCAGCAGTGCTTCAACTGCGCTGTAGGATATCCCCTAGGCTGAAACTACAACATCTATGAAACAAATCTATTTCGATTTTCTCCATCGTGCCCCACGTTGAGCATCTAAATCCTTTTCTTGAAAGCAAATGATCACAGAGCAGAGACTTTTCTGGTTTCTGCCCTCTCTCAAGCACTACAATTACCTTTCTAGAATACTAAAAAAAAAAAGATCAGTATTCCATTGATAGAAAAAAACCTATACATCTTACATTCATCCCAAATAATCAGTATTTATTTCAAAAAGAAAACTGATACTGTGCTATATCAAAATAGCACCTCTTCCAACCAGGAAAGCGTGAATATGAGGAGGAAAAGTTAAGGTTACTCCGTTTTCACCAAGAAACCTGTATTACAAATTGTTTTTTTTTTTTTCCCCCTTCCTTCCAAACCAACATATTTTCAAGAGGAAAAACTGAAATCAATGGGCACATGGAATTTCCACGCAGTTCATAAAATATAAAAGGACCATTTTTAAGTCACTGCTTGCAATACAGATTCTCAACCTAGCTGTGATGCATCTTTGCAGCTCTGCACTCAAGTGAGCATCTGTGAGCATCAGCTTTGGCAACGACATTAAAAAAGAAAAGGGGACACAGAGATAACTCTGTTATTGAAGCATTTTCATCTTTACTCCTTTTGAAGCAGACATCAAGCCATTTCTGAATTATTAGCGAGGAACTTCCCCTTAAAAAGCTGTTTTCCTTACCACCAGCAAATCGAGTATTTCTGAAACCCAGCAGCAGAGCTGAAAACATCCCATAACACCTGTAGTGGCTGCATCGCCCTGTAACCCCGGCTCCAAACCTCACCAGCTGACAATGCCATCCAGCCCCCTACTCACAGAGGTGGTACTGGTCAGTAATTGCTATTTATTTATTCAGTATCTGTATCTCAGTTATTTAGCAAATCAATTTTGGTTGAGAAATACCGCCAAATGTCTTTTATTCTTTACTCACAGCGTACTACAGGCACTATATTGTAGTCATGTCAACACATGAAGTTCCTAGATCACTCATAACATGCAACACCGTACATAAAAGGGATGCCATTCCAGAGCTAAGAGATTGGAAGTAAGCAATTAAGAACAGTGTGAGCCATTCTATTGCACCCCTAATGGTATTAGAAGCAGGATTCCCAACCTCCGGTAAAAAAAAGCCATTTCCTGTAATTCAAGTTACATTTTATTGCTTCCATATTTTTCGTAGACGCATAGAAATTGCTGGGCAGTATACTAGATTGTAACACAATCACATCTGATGGCTGGAAACACTTTAGACTAGAAAGACCAAACTGTAATACATCGTGTATGGGCTTCAGAGAAGCCGAGAAGACTCAGGGCTTGAAGATGTGCAACATTATCGTTTATAAAAGCTGAGAGCATACAGAGAAACAGACACAATTAGCACAATTAGGGCCCAGTTAAACAAAGCACGAAACCTATTCCCTTTAGAATAAGACCAGTGACTTCATGGCAAGGAAGCTGTCCTTCAGCAAGTATATAAAATGTAATTAACAATTTGTTACACAATGAAAAAGCCAAGACTTGCCTGCTGGCACAGGCCCTGGTCGGGCTGAAGTTCTGGGTCTGTCTGCAGGAGGTTCAGACCCCAGGCTGTAATGCTGGGAGGCTCTGTCCCTTGGCAGGTTCAGACCTCAACTCCTCTCCCTTTTTATTAGGTAAATACATCAAAGACATGACTTCGGTGATACATTTCACCTTACGTTTCTATGCCATCAATGAATAAATAAGAGCATACTAAGTGAAAAGTAAAACAGCAAGAAAATGCAGTATCTTATGAAGTGCTCATTCCACCCCTCTTGATTATTAACATCATCACCTCAGAGTTTCCCTCACACACAATGCTTGAGAACACATGAAACCCAGATGCTCCAACCCACATTCATTATTCTGACCATGCCAAAAATGCCACCATCTTCAAAGCCTTTTACAACTATATTCCTTCACTTTCAAGGAAGGAATTTGCATTTTTGGCTGACAGAAACCCTCTCTTCTGGAGTCCTCTCACTACCCCATTCCCATCCCACAGCTAATCTCTGGAGATCTCTACCTTTGGGAGACTTTCAGATGCACTTCCATTACACCATGTCCAACAGCTCAAATGAGGATTTTGCCTTCCAACCACCCTGTGCCATTAACTGGAAGTGGTGACCAAGCTCAGTCATTCAGCAGAACCCAAAACAAAACTATTTGATCCTGAATGAGAGCACAAAGAATCTCTCTGACTCTACTATAAATGATTATAGCAAGCAGCAGCTCACCAAGTATCAAGCTAGTGAAACGAGATGGAAACACATTTGAAAAGTAGTAGAAACTAACAGATTGAGTGAAGAACTGAAAACTTGTGTTTTCAGTTGCAACCAATAAATTGCAGAACCTGCATATTTTCAGCTTGTAAGTTATCATTTTGTAAGTCTTTTTTGAAGAGTGCTTTTTGTCTCTCATAAATTATTTACTTAAACTACATAGAAGAGGAACACACAGGTTGCATACTACTGACAGCTGTAGGAACTACAGACCTCTGTAGGAACATGACCTTGTGAAGACTTGGTATGAGTTTGTCACCACAATATCACAAATATTTGCTTGACTCCAGTGCATCCCAGAACAGTATTTAAAATTTTGAAGGAATTTTTTTATATATATATAAAAAAGATTTAGGGAAAAAAAAAAAAGAGAAAAGGCAACAAGTATTTGATTCCATTTTACTGCTGAAAATAAGTCTTCCTGATCATCAGACAAGGCCCAAACCTGCCCATCCCCAGCTAACCACACTCTCCCTTGGGGCCATCTTCTCTTTACACACGCTCCATTAAGTTCCATAACAGTGCTAATTTCAGTTTTCTAAGTGATCAAATCCTACTTCAAAAGTCACTTTGGGGGGAGGTTGAACACGTAAACTAGCTCTGTAACTGAGAGATCCATTCCACACAACTAGTCATACATAGTATGAGAGGAGGGTATAAAAAGATTCTCTTTGACAATTCAAATGCTCTGGCAAATATTTGAGTTACAGAAAATAATGTTTAAGGCCACATTATAGGCAGAATACAAAGTGTGGCCTTCACAACAGGCTATGAGGAGCACTGCGCTAATGCAGATTAATCCAGTTATTCTTGAAGATCTGCTAACAAAATCAGACCCTCGTGAATGCCAATGTCTTTCTAGCACTGTGGGCACTCAGCAGCACCAGCCGGTACTCCTCAGGGCTACATTTCTGCAATTGCACATTCTGAAGAAGGGAAAGAACTTTTCACTTACCCTGTGAAGTCCCCTGACGGACTGACTCCGTGGGGCCTCTACTCCCCTCAGGCCCGGACTCCCCTCAGGCCCCTCTCAGCTTCTTACACTGTAGCGTCTTGTCAGCCTGTAGGACTGAGAGCTGTGGAGACCTTCTCTCACCAGCAAAACAAAGATTACCTGGCAGAGACAAGGCACATTTTTGGCCAACTTTGTCTCGCATACAGGCATCTTTCACCGCCAGAGAAAAGGCTTCGGCCTATAAGCCACATAAACCTCTCTCTCACCTGCCGTAGCCACAAGGCCTCGTGGCCATGACAGATTTCCTCAGATCCACATCCAGGAGGCATTTACGAGCAGAGATGAGGCGTATTTTTGGCCAATTTTGTCTCACATACAAGCATCTTTCACTGCCAGAGATAAAGGCCTTGGCCTACGAGGCCTTTCCCATCTGCTGCAGCCACAAGGCCTCGTGGCAGTGACAGACTTCCCCAGATTCACGTGCAGGAGGCATTTACAGGCATGTCTGTGCTGCCCCTTTCCCCAGGGCCTACATTTCAGCTGCTGGGGCTGGTTCTGCAGCACCACAGGGCTTTTCAGGATTGAACTGGTTTCACAGTACAGCACTGGGGGGAAAAAAAGTCAAGCAGCAGATAATTTACCTTCCGCACAGAGATAATCTTTCTCTTTTTTTGTTTTTAAATGCACTAGGCCTATGATGATAGGCAAGCAGCCTCAAGATTGCCCAGAAAGCCACCTCTGCTGACTAGCTTATAATTTGCAGATTCCAGCTGCATCCAAGACTGGGTTTGAAATGTGTTTCAGGCCTTTCACAGCCACACTTGTTTGTAACTGCTTCCTTCCCTGCAAGTACCAGACTACACTGAATGCTTCCCAAACCTCCTTACACTTTAATCTCTTGTTCCTCCCTACTGTTGATGTTTTTCTCTGTGTCAGCAGCTTACGGACCAACTCAGATCTGCAAACTAGGATACGGTTCAGGACAATCACAGCGTAGTCAGCAGAGGTCACTTTATTGCTGAGTAAAAAGTTGTTCAGAGAGTATGTAGGGACTTCAGTGGCCCCAGCTGGCTGGTGATCAGCAAATTACACTTAAGATTCAAGATGGTAAACATAGGATCACGATGCGAAATCGCTTCCAACTCTAGAACACTTGAGCAGTAGCAGAGGAGACCTGCGGTCACAAAGAAAAGTGAAAATGTCACACCAGCAACAGCTCTAAAATAGGTTGCCAAGGGAGGAGAAGGTGGTCCACATAACTGAATAGCTATGGCAAAATTAAGCAATAATTAATTAAGCCATAACAGCTGCAACAGCCAGAGCCAGCAATACAGCTCTACATCTTTGCCACTTAACAGTTTATCGAGGTAGGGCACTGGATAAAGAATACCCATCGAGTAAGAGTCAAGATACCAAGCTCCATAACATAAAGGTTAGAAAATGCATTTATGTAACAACAGAGAGTTCGACTGGGATCCATTTATGAAATTGAGGTAATTTTACAAAGCTGTTTGATGACTTCAAGCATCACTGTGATAACCTGAAGAAACCCCTGCGCAATAAATGAAGGTGCTGATCCCCAGGTAATGTGCAGACATCAGTGCTGTGACTTCAAGGTTTTGCTAAGCTTTCTCAACACCTAGAACTACATCTCCTCATCCAAACCTTGGGCAATTATGCGAAGTTCTATTAGCACAATTTTAATTAAGATTGTAAACCTAAATAATATATTTCCTGACCCAACATATCAATTTCAACAGTCTTAGGTAGCCTTCTCCAAGGAATAAAAGTACTTAACTCCTATCAGGCCTTCATATGGGCTGGCTTAAAGACATACTCTCTTTTGAACATGTAAATATGTATTGTGACAGTTGATTTAACCAACTTGTTTCTGTCTCCATTAAGACTCTCCTAGATAGCACGTAACTGAGCATTAAATAATCCTCAGCACTTCCATACCCAAAAACGCCCCCTAAGACAAGAGATTTAAATGAAATTTAGCCTGTTCTTCAAGTATTTTGCACTGGCCCCTGATCCACTGAAATCCCTGGCTCCTTCCCTTTTCACCTGCTCTCCATGAAAAACCCCACAGTGACAGCCTATCCAGGCAGGAAAACTTACAGTCGCACCAAGAATGGTTAGTCTTGAGAACAAAACCAGTTTGGGAAACTTTTTTCTTGTTCCTCATCAGCCCAGTCTGGTTCGCCTACTGAAAACAGAGGGAATCTCTTGATTTTGCAAGCTTTGTATGGCTGGTTGCAAGAGATACACTGGCAAGTCATATTTAGAACTGGAACTGCACCTACTGAAAACATTTTCAGAAGACCCTGTGTAAAGTGTTGATAATCAACAGTTTGATCAACTGCAGACCATGTTCCTACTTTTGTAATACACAACTTTAAAAAACAGATACCATGCATCTCTTGACACTGACAGATTTTGCAACACTGTTCAGAAATTTAAATAAGAAGTTTTAATACTTGTTGCCTAAACATAACCCCAATAATAGCAGACCATTTTAGAGTCTGTCCTTAGTGTACAGAAAGCTATATTCTTTTATGGTAGTTTTTCTTTATTTCCAGCATTGAAAGTAAGTAATGGACATAAAAGCAGCCAAGATAAAAAAAATCAGACTAACTGCAATTATTTTTCCCCCTGCCCTTCTCTCTCCCTCCTTTCCAAGTTGTCTGTGCATACAGAGACCAAAGTGTATGCTGTGTAAGAAGGTGAATCAAATCATACATTTAAAATGGATTTCAATTTATGTACAGCTGTTACCTTTCATGAATGTTACACAGTCCCTGCAATTAGATTCTTTGTAAGATAAGTCTTCACTTTTCTCTACTGAATCTTCTGATGGAGAAACAGAAAGGAGGGATGGAATCAAGGAGTAAGGAATGATCACAGTCATTAAAAATTTTGGGAATTTAAGCAGTAAACCTTGGAGAGTCTTCTAGGAAGTTCCAGAAATAATTGGTGGCAACATGTATATATTGCAATTTTATTTCATTCGCTCAAACAAAACGTTAGCATGTAAGAAATTTTAAATGACACAATATGATAAAAATAGCAGAGAATGAACTGAGAAACTAAAAAGAAGGTAAACCTAAATGCATGAAAAGTCAACATTCATTAGTGATCATCTTCAGTCTTTGATTGACACTGGATGGTCGGTAACTTTTTAAAACAATGAACTGGAAATCATTATGACTATTCTGAAGAGATTTCAGCACCAGCACTAAGATTTTTACATTCAGTTGGTTTGTAGTTGACTTGGTAGCCACTTGCCTATAGTACAGGTTTATCATAGGTCAGATCACAGTGTAGAGGAAAGCAACGCCTTCCTAGCATTAGAAAGGATCCCTTAAACTGCCCTCAGCTTAAGATATCCATTGTACAAAAGCACAGAACCACCACAGTATAGTTTTTTTCTTAAAGAACTTCATTACCAGTAAGCAAAATAATCTTAGCTTCTGCAGTTCATTTTCAATACTGAAATCTCTGGAAATGGTGCAACTGTCAGTAGGACAGGAAATGTCTACAGTAATCTTTAATTCAATCCAATTTTCTGGAAAGAACCAATTCGGCAGTTTTGGGATTACAGAAAGTATGTATGTAGAAGCAGCACAAAAGACGACATCTGTTCCTTTTTCTTTTTTTAACAGAAATCATGTTAATTGTAGACCAAGGCACAAAACGTTTAGTGCATAAGCCAGTTCCTTGCACAATCTAGTAGTTCAGCCTTTAATTTTGGACCACTTATACCCATTCACGCTATTCCACTATACTACTCCTGAACTCTCCTAGAAACAAATCAAATATGATTTCTGACAAGGGTAAACTTCCTTAATGCTCAAAAAGTCCATGTAAAACAAAAAGTTACATCAACAAAGATGAAAATGCCTCCTCTTGTTTTGAGAAAAACAGTACTTGACAAGCTTACTACGGATTTTATTTTTTAATGCATGCAGAAAAATGTTTTTGTTTTTCTTTTTTCTTTATAAAAAATGATTAATAAATGGAGTTAGGCAATATTTCCACTGTAGTCTCCCCTTAGAATTTGAGCCTATAGAAACAGGAAATGTTTGGAGAAAAATTCCTTACTGAAGCCTCTGCAAAGCTGTAAGTGCTCTTTTGCTTTGGTGCTCAGCACTTCAGACAGTATTTTATTGAAAGCATTTGTCCTACGAATGGAGCTGCATGTACTTTTACGCTGAAACATTAATCTCTCCAAAAGTTGTAAGTAATTTTTTCTTTTGGATCAGCCCAGATCCTAAACCAAACACAGCACTGTTACGGCTCAGAAAAATTGACAGTGCAAAAGAAAAGGGAAGATTTTGATCCATATTCTTTGTCCAAAGCACTATAGATCCAATTCACAGGATTTCTATTCCGTTGAACTGTACCATATAACAAAAATTAAAAAAATAAAAATTTACAAGCATAAAATCCGAAACCCCTGCGAAACAGAAAGGGATCATCTACCCTAAAAAGGATTTTCAAATTCTCGACTGAAACCAATGGCATACCATTGCTGTTTGTCAGGGTTTGGGTTGTGTGGAGCTGTGGGGTTTTTTTGTTGGTTTTGAGTTTTTTGGAAGGAGGGTGGCAGATAAATTAGGACAAGAAGGGGACGTTTACTGTGACCTGATGTTCCATTGCTCTAAGGTAACTAACTGCTGTCCCGTTTCACTAAACGATCAGAAAAGGAGTCTCAGAAAAGAGTGATGTAGAGGGTCATGGCAAAAAGGAAAAGGACAACGCACTTACACAGGTGCATCCTCAGTAACTCAGATGCCTACACATTTGTTCTCTCACCGAGAAATGAGCTAGGTTCACATGGGAGTTTCAGAACCATTATGGAAGTATTACTGAATTTCAAATAGAAAACTGAAAAAGATACAAAAGCATTAAGTACCTGGTTCCATTAACATGGTTACTGATAAAAGTCACGTTTTCCTCATTATTACACATGCATGTAAGATGAAGAAAAAGTGTAGAAAGTAATAAAAATGTGTCACCTTCCCCCTCCCTCATCCCGCATCTTTCTGGGCATAAATTAAGCCTTACAAATGAAAAGGCTACTCTGTGACATGCAATTTTTCTTTTAATTAAAAAGCTGGCTGTGTTGTGTTACATTACAAAAATGTCCACATGCATAAATCTAAAAAAAGCCCCAAAATCTACTGTAAATCTACAACATACTAATGATTTACATTTGACTGCTGATTCGCATTATGTAGAAGTCTTAGATTTGGTAAAGCATTGTAACAATGTAGGAAGGCATCTACATCTTTAAACTCCGGACTGTATTTGCTCTTCTTTATTTTCCTATAAAATTGCATGAAGGCTAACTAGAGAGGCTTCCTATCATAAAATTCCAAAATCTTGATATGTCAGCACTGTCTAGGTCATTCACTTACAAATATTGCCCTTTAAAAGCACGCATTTCTAATTGCTCCATGTTTTGTGAACTGAACTTCTACACATCTGATCTTTTAAATTATTCATGGAAATATCAGATATGATAGGAAGACAAACCTGAGATACATTTGAAGTACAACAGTATAACTTGCTAACTCCTTCATTAATAAAGAAAACCTCTCTGAAAAGCCTTCCCAAGCTTTTCCCTGTTTGTTCTTTTTTTTGTCTGAACAACAAATTCTGAAACATGTGCAATTTTATTTTGACATGAGTAGACTTCAAAGCACTGTGATCTTGTCTGATAGGTGTAGGAATTTCTGCATAATCATTACAGTAACTTTAAGAGTCTCTTCCACCCTGCTGTAAAGGTCAGAAAAAAGCTGCAAACTAGGAGGGGAATAGCACATCACCAGAGTGATGCATCTGAAGCTTTTCAGAATAGGTTGTTTCTCCCTCCTTCCAAGTGTCTGTCTCCGTTTTCTTCTAACAGCTCACAAAACGTAGTCAGTTTTATACCAAGTTAAAGAGTCACATCGGCTTAGTACTAGTCTTTCTATGCAGTATTCGACTTGCTGAGTTCCTGCCTGATAGCTAGAGAGAAAGAGAAAAAAAATTAACAAATTAAACAGTCAAAGTCAAGGCAGAAAGCCAGAACGCACAACTGACCCCTTGAAGAAGGCTCCCCCTGCTCCAACACACTTAGAACCTCAGTACCTTCCACAAAGCAAAAAACCAAAACAAACCACAAAAATGCACACCATGGCAGTAAAACAGAGTTTTAGTTATTTCTTAATTGGTGGACTTTTATGATTATTCTTTCTCAATAATATCCCTTAATTACAGAAGACTACATAGGAAACTATCTTCTGTTAAAATATAAAGTTGTGATAACTCTTTTCTTTGATTCTTATATTACAGATGAGACAGGAAAAGACTGAAAGCACAATCCTAGTCTGAACATTACCAAATTTTGAACTATGCACCTCAGAAGCTCTAGATTATTTAAAAATAACCCATCTACCACCACATGATGGATACACATCAAGGATAACTGCAAATCACTCAAATACAGCATCCCTCCAACCACTTTTAAAAGACAGTACTTGGTGTCAATGTGCTATTAAAACAAAAAAGCATAGGAGGGAAAACATACAGGCCCATCAATGAGAACAGGTCTGGCACAAAGGACATTATGCTACCAGACTAACAACAAAGATACTTTTACCAATATAACATTCTCAGGCTAGAAACATATTTATTGCTGTGCAACTGTACCTACTTTAAGACTGAACAACAGCAGCAGCTTGATACCTACCATCAATGAGTTCTTCCTTTAATTTCGTTAACTCCTTTCTCATTTCATCTAAAATGTCCTATGGTGGCAGAGCATAAATAATAGGTTAGTTTTGCAACATGAACAGATTAAGTTTTGTCATCTGTAATCTTCTGCAGAGAGAAATCCGAAATTCTCCCAACCTTTAACCCTTCTGAAATGCGTAAGACAGCCTTTATCTTCCAAGTTAATCCCCCAAAACCTAAAGCATCCCCAAAACATTCCAACTGCAGGTACAATAAAGAAAAATACCTTCTGCAGAAGTCCTACAAATTGATTTCTATAGAACTCATGAGAGGAGAAGGGACATACTGAAGTTAGGAATGCAAAAAAAAGTACCTAACTAAAAACTACAAGCAACAATTGAGCTACAACCCACTCTAAAAACTACTGAGCTGGGCCCTCTGCTCTAGAACAACACACTGAGCAGGACCCCCTGCTCTAGAGCCACCCACCAGTCTGACCCCTCAGCTCAAGGGCCAACCACTGAGCTAGGACACCACCCCATCCCCTTAGAACCAACCACATCTGACCCCTCCGCTCTAGAACCAACCACTGAGGTTGCTTGTTTGAGTAGATAGAAGAAGGGAAGGAAAGGTTTTCCAGGCAAACAGTTTCCCAGTTCCATCCATAGTATCAACACCATCTTGTGTGTGCCTTCTAAGGCAAAAGCATCCTACAGTTTCGACTCCTAAGAATACTGAAACACCTCTGGGAAAAAATAATGACTAATAATTACTAAATCATTATTTAAGTTTGGAACTAATTAACAAAACGGTTATAAACTGGTATTGCAAAGCTGCAAGTCATTATACCCAAGTTTTTTATTCAGAGCATTAGATACATACCTGCTTCAATCTGTCATAATCTAGACCTTCTGACTGGACTCCATTGGCACTGGGTTGTCCCGTTGGTGTGGATTTTGGTCTGCAGTACAAAAACACATCCATGAATTACTGGTCACTTGTTATTACAGGACACACAGGACTTCCCCATCAAACTCACTAATATTCATCTATCGAAAACATAGTAAAGAATCAGAATGAAAAAAAAAATGTTGGGAGAGGGAAGGTGGGAAAATCAGGCAGACCCAAAATACCACACAGAATAGAAAGGAACAACCAAGAACATTTTCCACACGCTGGAAATATAAATTACGATAATAGTTATTAGTTCAAAACAAGGACTTTTCAAGTAGCAGACAGATTTCACTGTCAGTTTCTAATTTTTTCATGGTGGGAAAGAAAAGCTGAACGCCTTCAGATGTAAAATGCTTTCCTTTCTCCCTTTTCAACTTCCCTTACTCATTTTAAAAGAGGCCCTTCTCCAAGAAACACTCCCACCAACTAATGACAACATGTTGATGCTGTAACTCTATGAATGCTGTGGAATCACCCTGGCAGACTTCCAATATTTGACAGGACATGGCTGAGAAACCTTATCTAACTCCCTTCCAACCTAAATTATTCCATGAATTGCTAAAGCCACCGAAAGCAAACACTGTAAGAGCAGCAAGATTTATAAGATAGTATTTGAGAGGAAGTTCTGGTGTTTTGGACTACGTCATGTTAAATGTTTGCTTACGTGACACATAATATCCCGAGACGTCAAAAACTTGAGGTCTCCAAAGGATGGATGGAAGGAAGGTGGGGGAAAAAGAGGGAGGAATGTTCTGCTGTTCTGAATTACTTTTTACATCTTGGCTGACCTTCTCTTTCCATTACCCTATAAAATGTTGATGCTGTTGAACTGTCAGCAATTTAATCGTGTCAAGAGGTTTCCCCGATGTTTGGAATTATCACCGTACCCTAACATTAAGGAAGCACAGGGTATAAGTAGATTAAACTGAGTCCTATCTCATTGTCCTTATATGTGGCATCACTGAACAAAAAAGCCTGGCCTAAACTCAGTGTCTCACTTCAAAATTCTTACGTAGAACTAATTCATTAAACACTGCATTTTTCTGGATTCATTACCTGAAGGTGCAGCCTTATTTATTACGATGGGAGGTAGCCAGGAATAAAAAAAAGGCAAACCAGAAGTAAAGGCACAGTTCTGCACTTTATCTTCTCTCAAATACACAGTATAAATCTTTTTTTTCAGAACAAAGCTGAATCCGTGAGGTACACAAGCAGTACAACCGTGGTTTTTTTTTGTTTACATGGTTGACTCGATGATCTCAGAGGTCCCTTCCAACCATGGAGATTCTGTGATTATTTTAATTTTTAAATTTGTTTATGTATTTTTAATTTAGCTAGAACAAAAAAAGCTGTATTGTCACTCAGAAGAAAAAGAATAGTGAACATATAAATATATTTATTTCTTTGTTTTTACAAAACCGTTACCTTCGGCTTTCATGCATCTTTCCTTACAAGACAGGAGTTCATCCATGAAGAAATTGTCTGATTACACTGTCTTTGTTCAGTACAAGAAGAATGACCCTCATACTGGATTGTCTTGATGATTTTTATAACCCAACAGGGCTATTTTCTTATTTGCTAGTGGAAGGAAAACACTCAAAATGCAACTACCAACAGAAAAGGGGACGTACACTAAAATGTCACTGTGATACTACAGAAACTTTTGTGGTCTTCAGCAGATACTTTTACCTCTTGCAGGTTCACAGTGTGAAAAATGTTAAGAAACAATATGGGACAGAAGAGTTGTATATTTGGTCTCCTCCTAACCCACAACAGGGCATTCCTGTACCACTGGAGAGCCTAGCACATTCAAAAAATTCATTAAAACCTTCATACAGGTTCATAGCTACCGAGCGAGTATTTCTGGTAAGAGGACATTTTGAATTGGTACACCTGAGCCCATTCATCTTTTCAAAAGGCAGTAACTCCTGGGCAGGCGGTAGAAACCTCTCAGCAATTTTTTTAATGCTTCATGATAATTTCTGTGCAATGCCAAGTTGGTTATGTCAAGCCTAGTGGCACTCATTTAGGGAAAAAACTGCCAGCAATTAACCATGCAAAACAGAGTCAGCAGAAGGGAACATCTAAGTGACCTTTTGCTGCTGGACTTTGCATCAAAGGTGCATCACCCTGTGCTGTTACACCAGCTTGGTCCTGCCCTTAGGATCACAACAGTCAATGGTTACAGCTATTCAGAGAATCTAAACCTAAGTTCCAAGAGACAAATTGCTACCATTATTATTGCTTGAAACACACCAAAATGAAATACATGATCCACTGAGTAAGACAGAAGATAAAATATTCAATAACTTGATAGTGGAAGAAGCTGGAAAATAGAATTCACCTTGTAACCACCAAAAGGTCTACAGTGTATGCTAATGCTATGAAGACATACCACAAGTTGGGATCTTTTACACAACTCTTTAGATACTGATGGTGCTTATGAAAGAATTCCTTGCTAAAAAACATCCGTCAAGATGAGATCTTTGGCAATTGCTACTTTATCACATACATTGTATTTGTGATATTAAAAGTGTTACGGGCGATTTACACCTGAAACTGTGAACACTGACTCACTCCAAGTAGGATAGCATGAATTTTTCAGTTTGTCCATGTGTAGTTCCTGATCGTTTCAGTTCACTATCACTCCGTTCCCATACACTATGGCAATAGAGCATATACTCAACGTTGCTGAAAAATCTGTGTCATCCCAAAAGCAATTCCTGAGAAGTCACTACAGAGACCTACTACATGCCTTAATGGAGGAACTCAAACAAAAATATACTTCCATATTTTGATAAAATGACTTATGGCTTTAATATTTTAATGAGATGACCTTAAATAAGAGCTCTCAACAGCTAGACTGCTTTTTTCTTTTACTTCAGATCTCTAGAATAAAAAGACAGCTTTACCCAATCATATGCTGTATACTCCTGCTGTCTGCAAAGTGCTCAACAGGAAAGCCTGTTTATTAACTCTAACGCTCCATCTTAAGACTGGATTCCATTTTTGCTTTCTGAAATGCAAGACGTTCTTCATTCAGTCAAATATGAAACCATAATTTGTAAACTAGATAATTTCTATTCTCGGGCAATTCTAGCTTTCTTCCCTGCAAAATTATCCTCTTTTTCCTTCCTTGGCTTGCTCAGAAGAACGATTAATGGTGAATGCAGTTGCCATTAAACGACAGATTAACTACTGAAATTTAGCAAATGAAACATCCCAACCATTCAAACCTAAGGTGGCTAAAGAGCACTCCCATGTGGTTTTTCATAGCATTGCCTAACAGGAGAGAGAGGCAACCTCGACAGACCCTGAAACACCTTAAATCACGCATGCAAAGTAAAGATTTTATTCATGCCAACATGCAGAATATACCACCCAAGATAAGTAGCTAAAAGGGGAACTTTTCATACAAAAGATTAAGTATTCACCACAATGACTGCCTTCATGAAAAAACATAGCTGGCATTTGACTCCATAATTCTGAGGGGCTCTGTAACATGTTTACCTGTGGAAAGCTCTTAAAATGTGAACACTTTTGATGTCAGTATTTTAAGACTACGGCTACAGAGAGCTAAACTGCAATCTACAGCTTAAAATACACATGATGTTAATTCTAACAGAAATATTAATTTATGTTTAACAAGTCCTTTTTTTTTTTTTCCTTTCTGATGTTTAAATCTGGCAAAATCTCTTATCTTTACTTAATTTGTGAAAAGCAGATGTGAAAGCTCACCTGGAAAAATAATTGCTATTCCTGTGTACCTAAACTTACATTTTTGAAAACCTGCTTCTCGAAACACTGCAAATAGTTCACTAAATCTTGGCATATCCAACAGGAATTTGTACCTTTGCAGATGGTATCTGCCCAAAATCCCAGTATTTAATATGAATTCATAGCTGGTTCTTAAGCCATCTCAATTTGCCTTTGGCACCACCTGCTTTTAACCAGTCAAAAAATGGGCTCAACTGAAGAAACAAAACGTGAAGAGGAACCTGGTCATGTCTGTGGTGATTACCAATCCCTGTAGAAAAAGTCCAACCCTGAAGTGGTCAGAATGGTTATTACAAAGTCTCAAATCCCAACAGGATGATACCTGTTTAATGAATCATAGAACCTGTTTTCAGAAGCAAGCAGATTTTTCCACGGAGATTCCCGTCTATGAAGGGGAGAAACACTACCTTAACAAGCTATAATAGGTCTTAATTATGTTCAGTTTTAGTACCTTAGACACCATGGAGTTTAACTAGTTCTATCCCATGAGTTCTATTTGAATGTTTCAGGAAATACTAAAATTACGCAGCTTAAGTCTTTTTGAAGTTTGCTACAAAAAAAAGGCTTGACTTTAAACAGGACACTAGTTTTTTTAAAATACTTAGAACATTTATTCTGAATAACAACTCCTTCTTTGTCTACCTGGTTTGGAAGCTCTAAAGAGAAAGTTTTGCTTACTTGCCAGTTTCTTAGGCATGCTTTGTTTAATCCCCATAAATGACTCATATCCCCTCTGCAGGGGTCAGAAGCAGGTTCTCGAGCCTTACCGGGTGAAAGATATCCCCTTTTGGCAAACACGATATTAGTGCTTCAAAGAGCAGCCCCCTTTGACTCACTCACTCAAAGAAAGTTGCTTAAACAAGCTGCTTGCTGAGACAGGCTTGGCAACTGTAGAGAATTAGGGAAAACGCAAGGATATTCAAGAGAGACTTCTACTAATACCTTTTCTGTCTCAGTCCATTAAACATTCCTCATCCTGGCAAGGCGAAGCGTCAATTGACTAGAAAACTGTATTAGCAGTCTTAAAATATATGCTCTGGCACCTTCCAGCAGGTTATGACCACTGGAAAATAATACTGTCATCCAATAACCATGGAATTCTTATTTTGTAAGTACTTTTAGAGTATACACCCAGTAAGGGGTGAATTCTGTCAACATTTCGCATTGGATGACTGGAAAAACAGTGTGATAGAGAGATTTTCTTAATACATCTCAAGAGAAGTCACAAAACGTATGTACTGCTCTAGATCAGAAAACCTTTTTAAACAGCCCTCAGTGACACCCAAATTTCCCCAGTTGGAAAAGGATCAATGAGATCCACTCCATAAAACAGTTTACAAGAAGCTACAGCTGTAGAGACACGCAGAATGAAGACTTAAGGACATCCCAGACTCTCCAAAGGAGTCTGATAAGGAAAGTTGCTCATTTATTAATCCCTTCACTTCCCTTTCTTCAATTGCTTATACATAGGGCATTTACAGCCAAAAGGCCAGGTCAGCAACTGATTTCAGATTAAAACACTCTTTAGGATTCCTTACACAAGCTAGTTCTGTGACATCTATTGATACCTCGATCTGCTTGAAAACAAGAGACCTTGGTTAAAGCAGGTAATACTATGGGGGGGATAAGGGAGAAGCAGGTAGGGGAAAGTCAAGGCTAAAGGTAAAGCAGTATTTTGTTACACCGATAGTATAGCAGAGAGGATATCACCACCAATGTCACCTACTTTTTGACAAACCGCAAACCAAGCAGCCAGCATCGTGGCTGCAGACATTTAAAACTCCTGGACCTGGTTATTTTTGAGACAGACAAGGACAGACTGAGAGTGTTTAGCTGAGAGCGATTAGCGCTGAAGTTTAGAACTGAAGAACTCAATGGCAACCTCAACCACAAGTAATGCCACTTGGAGAATAACTGGTTTTAATTCTCTGATATTCTCTTTAATTCTCTTGTATAGCTGCTTCCAACAGGCCAAAATTTTAAAGGAGAATTCAAGTAATTTCAAACATAGCTTTCTCAAGTTTAACATGTTCTTTTGTTTTCTCATTCAGGTAACTTTGTCAGATTATCAGAGGTCAGAATCCTTTAACCTCTGTGCACAGAATATATAGGAATTCTAAAACGAACCACAAGCCTTCTACTTAATGTAAACAGCAATTGAATATACCTAAAAATAAATTGCTAAAGCAGCCATTTCACTCTTTTGTGTTACTGAAATGCCTACCAAAGTTCCAGCTGACAAGTTACCCAAGATAGTTTAATGCATTGAAGGAGGTATAATATTTCTACACTTCTTTCTGAGGGTCTTCCTTGGATTGGTATGACACAGGGACTCAAAATTATCACAGAATCAAATCTTACCAAGATGGCTTAAGTATCGAGATAACCATTCTATGACCAGCACAGAAACAGAAAGGAGAAAACCTATTCACTAGATTTACTACTGAACATATGAATCACAGCACTGAATTTGGTTTTCCCTTGCAGGAAATTTCAGACTTTAAAATTTAAAGAAATAGAAAGAGTTACGGTATATGTTTGCCTACAGCAATGTTTAATAATTGAAGTTATACCCCAGCAATTGTTAAGGAATCCTTTTGGATTTTACTTTTGACTTTATTGTCAAAAAATTCACTTGCTGGCATCCTCCAAAAGCAACTCTTCTTTCTTAATTGAAACTGCCAAAAGCATTTTCGCAGCAGTAATTTTAAGCCCCTACGTTTTGCTTTTACTATTATTAAGATAATTTTTGCTGTTTCAGTCCAGTATTCTTAGCGGCATGAGCAACAATAGCAAAAGCAAGGAAAAGATGGCTGGAACAAAAGGGAATACCTGGAGATAACAGGTGACTTGCTTCCATTCACTGTATTTGTTCTTTCCCAAGGCTTTCTTGTTAGTTCTGAAAAACATAATGAGAAGATTAAAACCTGTCTTTTTCTATTGGTTGTGCACTTCACATGAGGAAACTTTAAGTGCCTGACAACTTTAGTCAGTCTTTTCTGGTTTGTTTGGGTTGTTTTCGCTTGTTCTTGTTTGTTTGTTTTTACTACTAAGCTACCTCCTGTTGTATTCATCATATTTTTAGTCATACTACCATTTATGTTGTCATAGCACCTTAAAGTCTCACTTTTGTTCTAGACATTGTAAATGCCATTTGATTCTTAATCCAACTGGGAGAAGGTCTGCCTACAGTTTATGGTTTTACTGCTTCAGCTGCGGAAATACAAAATTCTGAAACTGTAAGCAAATAGCTTCAAATACTATGGGAATATGTTTTTAAGCTGAAGGAATTTTCCTGAGCTGTTAATGAATTACATAAAATTAATTCAGTGTCAATTTCAAGGAAGCCATAGCAGGGATAATACAACCTCACCCAACTAGAATACCTTTCAGCAATACGGTATTTATTTTCCACCAAAGTCTTGTCTCCATAAAGATACTTCTAAAGTTGCAATGTATCATTTTCCCCTTTCAAAATAATACAGAGTCAAAACAGAAGGTTCTGGATCCAGAAGAGATTGTAGTTTGTTTACTTACCACCTGTGATACCAGATAAAGTTTTACTGTGCATCTCTTTTCCCATGTGGGCAGCTTATACGCTACGGGCAAGCGCTCTGTGATACACTGCAGAAGAGGATTTTTGGGTCTAGTCTATAGATATGCGTCTAATTTGTAAAGATTTAAAAGCCCAACCTATCTTTATTACACACTCATGCTTCGCTTTCCATTCTGGAGCCTGCTTTCAGTTCTGCTTAGAATCCTCTCCAAGGAACTCTGACTTACTATCCTGAGTTTATTACCGTGATCTAAAGTGACATGTGAGAGCCAGCTTTATTGTGCAGGCTTGTTTGTCAACAGCAGATGCACAGAAATCACAGCCGAAATAGGGCAAACAGTTCACTTAAGGACTATTTCTTTTACGTTCTTGCATGGTTTATTTTTTTGCCCTTCAGTGGTCTTACCTAAGTCTTGCATTGTAATTTCTTTAGACTATGGGCTGTATCTCAATACTAACATTTTTCCAGTTATTTCCATTGGGACACATTTAGCTCCCAGCTCTCCTTTTCACCCAACAGCCAGTGGCCACCTGGATTTTGCTCACTCTACAGCAGTTGTTTTCAATATTAAGGTCTGCAGACTGTCACGTGGCTGAAACATCTAGTGAAAAAGTCTAGAACACCTGGGCAAGCAATCAACAAAGAAAGCTAAAACATACTGGAGATGGTATATTCGTTACCATCATCTGCCTTCTGCTTCCAGTATCTTTTGGTGATGATAAACTGCAGGTTATATGGCACATCCTCCCGCTTTTGTATGCACATGGTGGGGAGGTGGCCAGGGAAGCTAAGTGTGCAAGAAGGTACTACTGAAGTACAGGAAAATAAAGTCGAGTGCCACTTGAGCCCTGGTAACACAAGCATTTAGAGTATGAAAACACATACGTGCTGACAGTATATCTCGGCCAGCTACAGAGCTGATAACACACAAGCTTTCCTTACTGACTGCAGCAGAAGTGTTGGCTGCACAGTTCCTAACCCTGCCACCAGCATATTCCAGCAGAGGGATCACACTTGAATTTCTAACTCCATACACTTATATTGATTTAGAAAGGATACTTGCTGTGAGGAAAGCTTTACTAAAGGACCTGGAAGCAGCAAGTGCTTCTATCTGACCCTGATACTGCTGTACATTGGCCTTGAAGGAAACAAACTACTGTTCCAACTCATGTCCTCCAAGGACTGAAGGACAGCTGCTTTCCCCTTCACCACCAACTGCTTTCTGTGCCTCAGCCCCATAGGTTTGACACAGGAGACCCCTATACCAAGTGCACTGTTCCAGTAGATGCTCTTTTTATCTGCCATCTTCTGAATCAGGACCCGTTCTACAGCAAAATGCCAAGCTGTAAACATGGGAGGAGAGGCAGGCTCCCAAATTCAGCACAGCTGGCTGAGACTCATCATTAGGTTTTAGCATTACAGAGTCACAGAGTTCACAAACCTGTGCTACTTACCCGGTGTGCTTGTTGAAGAAACCTTAGAAGTTGAAGACTCTGATTCTTCCTGATTAAAAGGGAGGATAGAGGGAGAAGGAGAGGCAGGAGGAAGAGAGAAGGAAAAAAAAAACACCTTTGACTCTTGCGAATCTAACAGATTAATCTCAACTGTTCAAATATTTATTCCACTTTTTATACAGATTTAAATGGTTCTGCTCAATTGTATGTATAAAATGTGCAAGCACTATGCACTTCACAAAATAGTGGTTATGTGTGTGCGTATATATATATGGTGAAGTATAAACAATCTCTCAGGTACACCATTAGATTCTTTGTTATAATCTAGTATTGAATAACGTGAAGTGGATAAAATTTCTCAACTCACAGTTTTGTCTTCTTTCTGCTCTGGTTCTGTTGATCCCTTTTCAGCAATTCTTCTCCTATAAGCAGAGACAGGAGTTACCAAGATCATCATGGCTTTAAGAAGGAAGAATGTTGTTTAGAGTAGTTAAAGATATACACAGCTTGATAGCTTGATAATTGAAAAGTAGCATTTAAAAAAGTACTTTCAAGGACAAAGCCCTCCTGCCAAAGAAATTGTGCAATTCTTTCTCCTCTTGAAGTCTGTATCCCCTCCCCTGCTGCTGCACAAAGACTTACACAGAAGAAAAGTACTCGATTACACTCAAGTGAAAACGGCTATTCACTAAATGTTATCAACTTCACAAAGCAACCACATGAGCAAGCCCATGCTTATTTATTTGATCCTTCGCCAGCTGCAAACAGGTACCCAAAATCCTCCCTCTGTGATGACCAAGCAGCTGGTGCACATGAACAGGTCCTTACCTCCTGGCCAGCAGGGCACTCATTTCTTCCATCAACCCACTGCCTCCCAAGGGAAGGGGTCCATTTCCACGGCTACTCTCTGTTTTAGATGAAGCAGAGCCACCACCGCCTCCTCCTCCACTTGAACTGGAGGAGTCTTCGCCCTTCGTAACACACAAAATAACAGGAGATGTGCAAATAAAATGATAGCTCACAATGAAAGAAGAAAAAGTTCACAGACAAGAAAGAAATAACTGTATAAAGAATGTGATGAGCTGGTAGTACATCCCGTAACACTTGTTTAATAATGAATTAAGCCTACCCCAAAAGTCTTTACACCACTATGCATCTTGAAGAAAAATTACAGCTAGTTCAGGAAGACAGGATTTAGATAGAGATAGGAATCGGAAAAAAGAAACAAAAGCTGTATTTACCCGTGAGACTTTCCTAAGTTTGGCTCCAGCAAGTGCAGCTGCTAGTCCAGTTAAAGGGCGATTTTCTTCGGACACGAATCCCGCTGAAAATCCAGAGGAAGGGAGGGGGGGAGCAGGAGGTGGAGGGGGAACGGGAGGAACTTGGCTGGGAAGCGGAGGAGGAGGTGGTGGTGGCGGTGGAGGCCCTGACGGTGGAAGCGGAGGTGGTGGTGGTGGGCCAGGAGGAGGTGGGGCTGCTACTGAAGACTGAGCTGGGCCAGGGGGCAAGGGGGGTGGAGGAGGAGGTGCAGGTGGTCCTTGGACAACACCTAGTATCAAAGAGAAAACAGATAGACCGCATTAAGGATTTCGAAAAGAAAGATCTTAATGTCCACTGAAATATTGGTTCTTTTGTTCAGAGTATGAGAAATTAAAGGTCCTTTTTACAGGGAAGAAAACACTGCGAGTTTCAGCAGGGAAGAAACATTCTTATTAAACATGCTAAAAATATTACGTAGTATGATACAAGAGATCAGACAGTTTCAGAAATAAAACCCCTCCAGTCAGGTTCTGTGCTGCAATCAAGAACCTTGCACCGGCAAACAGGAAAAGCTTTTATAAAGAGTCGAGTGAGGCACAAGCACCAAACCCTATAGGAACTATACTGTTTGTCCCAACAGGGCTAAATACAGAGCGACTTCTCATTGCACTAACAAGCGCTTAACACATCATCCGAACCCTTCAACTGTTTGAGTTCCAACACTAATTTCTAAGCTGTATAAAGATCTTTCCTCTTAAAAACATTCCAGGAACCAGCTTTAATAATTTAATACAAGCACTAATTAGTGAGTTAGAAGACTGATGTATTTTAAGCTGATGGGAACAAGCTCTTCTATTTTTTTATCTATAATTCCTCTAATGCTTTAAATTCACACTGATGTGGAATACAAAATAAATCTTAAAGAAAGAATATTCTGGTGATTACCGTGTTGGTATTATTATAGGAACAGTTTAAGAAATTGTGACTAGGAAAACAGCCCCACACATCCTGCCCCCGTCTTGCCCAAATTGCCATAAACTACTAAAAATGCCACGTGACCACCTTCAGCAACCTCTGCAGGCAGGAATTTCCCACATGGCTCCTCTGGATGTCCTACTCTGCTAACCACCGTGTAAATTTAAAAGCCTTTTTAACTCCTCTTGGTACCACTCACCACCTGAGTACACACTTCTACTCTACGCTACAAGTAAGGCCATCCCCCAGGCACTCCTCTGCCCGCACCTTTAGCTGAGCTACCACAGACTCACATGCAAAGACCCTAAAGCTATTAAGTCAAAGCAGGATGCAGATTAACAAGGACATTTACACCCATGGAAAGCACATTTCCATCATATTGGTAGAGTGTTCACTAAGACTGTCACCTGCTTAACCAAACTTTTTTTCTAAAGTTTTTTTAGCTATGCTAGTAGAATACCACGGGAAGACCTGTCTATATAGATATATATATGTGAGCATACAGCCATATATCAAAATACAACCTCTGTCCAGAAAGAAATGCAATAGGTGTTACATACTACTTCCTAAATTTGAAACTACACAGGCTATCAAGGTGATCCAGATTATTCCTTGCTTAAAGATATTCACATGTCCAAAGCCACACATATGTTCTGCCATGTTGGCTGCCATCAGGAAACTAATGGTTCTGCCTGTTAACACCAAGTTACAAATAAGATTTACCAAGCAAGTATTTGACAAGCCAGAGCTTAAGGAACCAGAATTTTACTTATGGTGGGCCACAGAACGCCGGCTCTTCTCCACGGAGCTGTGAAGTCTCCCTTACCCCAGAGTTCTCCACACGGTATTTCGCTGTGGTATTAAGATCACTGCAACTTTGGAAGCATCATATTAATTCTTCAGGGCAGTTATGGGCTCGGATACCAATTGGTAAATGGAACTGCATTCCTGATTAGCGCATTAGTAGCAATAACAGAAAGCCTTACCCTGCTGGGTCGTAGGTTCAACGGGCTGAGAGGCTGCCTGCAAGACTGGCTCAGAAGCAGAGGAGTCTCCCAGCACAGAGTTTAGAGAGTTCTCAACAGAGGCAGGGGGAGCTGCAGAGGGAGAAGGGAGAACACTAGGCTTGGACGAGGGAGTCGAGGCATTGGGGGAGTTGGGAGAAGGAGAAGCTTGAGGTCCAGAGAGTGACAGAGGCGGAAAGGAAGGCAGTGGGGGGGGAGGAGGTGGCGGAGGCGGAGTTGGACCTGAGGTAGAAGGTGAAGGAACCGGATAAGCCAGGTTTTCAGGAAGCCCGTTAGGAGCCGTGGGAGATGTGGACATTTGGGTCGCCGGATTAGAAGCCGACACTGGGAGGACAGGTCTCGGACCGGTGGCTTTGCCTGGCGGACTGCTTATCATGACTGGAGGAGATGGAGGAAGGGGGGCAAAACTGGGGGCGGACCAGGCAACAGGCTTTGCATTTGGAGGCAAAGTGGCTGGGGCGTTGACGGGAGAAGGGGGCCGAGAACTTTTGTTCAGCGGGCGAGGAACCGTGGCGTAATGGGGGAGAACGGGGTGGAAAGCCGAGCCTAAGGATGTAGCAAAACGTGATGCAGAGTGCCTTAGAGGCGGTGTAGGGGGGGTGGAAGTCGGTGGTGCAGAAGTCACTACAGCGTACTCCGGGGTGGCCTCCGCCAGTGGTGCCGAGACTGCTTTTGCATATGATGGAGGAGGCGCTGAAGGAGGCTGGCAACTGGAGTATTCAGGAAGTGGAGTGCTATACGGGGAGTTGTCGAAAGATGGAGCTGGACAGAAGATGGAAAGCAGCAGCAAAGGCAGGATAAAAAAAGGAGAAAGAGAAAAAGGGAGCTAATGAAGCAACAAAACCAGCATTCAAACAAAATGTATAAATGTAGACTACAGTTAGTACCAGAGGATTAGGCACAAGTGAAAATACTGTTAGGAAAGTTTCACATATTATCAACAGCTGCTTTTAAATTTTACCAACTATTTTTGTGCCAACATTCGGATTCACAAGTACATTCTATAGTAAGTTTTCTCAAATCCCATCTGGGAGATGGATTAGATACAGGGTTGATTAATCAGTCTTTTATCAGCTTTTATCTTCTCGTTTGGTTGCAAACTGCAAGCAAGTGTAGTGATCTTAACATTTGCTACAACTCCACTAACAGAACTCATACCATAGGCAGCAAGTAGGTATCGTCTTTCTCTTCCCCAGAAAAAGCTCGATCACAAACTGGAAAGTACTGGGAATAAAACTACCCATAAAATCCTCTGCTCTAAAGTGACTACCTCTGACATAATATTCCTCGACTTCTACCATGAGCTGAACTATGTAAATTGAGCTTGTTACTAAAGAACAACCAAGTGCTTGACTAATATTCCATGGTATTACCAAAATGAGAAAGCTTTCAGTTATTGCTGGGTATCCGCAGGCAGTGCATTACCTTATCTACAAATATACATAATACGTTTCACTGACATGTTACTACAATGATAAATTAAGCAAGACTTCATACTGAAAGGCATTTCTCACACTATTACTTTGCCTTATGTAGGTACATACCTTCTACATTAACACGCTCAACCTGATATGTTTGTTTTCGGGGTTTTTTTTTTTTTTCCCCAAATTATGTAGTGAGAGTGTATCTTGTTTAATAGAGCAAACAATGATAAGGAATTTAGAAATTTTCACTCTTCATACTATAACCAATGCTGAAGGTGCCCAATATGATTCAAATTCTTCAAGTAATGTGAAGAGCACGGCAATGGAGTGAGCAAACAGTAACAGAAAAAAATATTTCAGAGTTAATGGAAAATTATGACAGGAAAGTCAAAAATCTTGGACTTCTTGCCATACAAAGGAAGGCATTTCAGCAAATACAAGCCTGAAGTACTGACTGTTGTTGCACAAGTGTACTCACTGCCCTTTGTTGCTTCTCTCCCACTCCATCACCCAAACACATAAAGAGCAGTCTGGTACTCGAATACACTCAGTTTTGAAATTCTTACCGGCATTTGAAATTCTTCTCTCTCTTTCCCATTCCAATTGTTCCCTTTCCAACTGTTCTTGCCGTTCTCTTTCTTGCCTTTCCCGTTCGAGTCGTTCCAGTCTCTCTCGATCCTGCCTCTCCTTCTCTTGTCTCTCCCTTTCTAGGCGTTCTTGCCGTTCCCTTTCTTGCCGTTCTCTCTCCAGTTGCTCCTGCTCTAGGCGCTCTCTTTCAAGTCTTTCCCTTTCTAGCCTCTCTCTTTCCAGCCTCTCCCGTTCCATTCGTTCACGATCCAGCCTCTCCCGTTCCAGCTCCTTCTGCCTCTGCTGCTCTTGCAACTGTCTACAATTGTGAGAAAAGGAAAAAGACTAAGCTGCAAAGCGAAAACCAAAATATCAAGCAACTGTTAGAGGACAAGAAGAGATAAACTCATCAACAATCTTGGCACCAGCGAGAACAAAAGCACAGCATTTGTACCTACATAAAATTCTTAACTCTACATGTTATTTTTCTGAGCTGGATAATAATAGTTGCATTATGCTTACAGTAAAAAGAATCATGTATCAAATTTCCTTGTAACTAATTTAACATTACAAGAGACAGCTTTCAAGTGGTAAGAACAGAAAGCTGCCGCTGATGATTTACTAGCTGATGCAATCTTCCCAGTTTGGGATATGAAGTTACATTTGTTCTTTGCACAGTATTTTATACTCGAAGCAGCGAATAAAAGTACAGTGAAATAGCAGTAACACAAATACTCATCCAAAAAACCTCACCCTCAAACAAATTATGTTTTTCAGATAAACTAGTCAGCCAGTATTTATCCAAATTTTACAGAAGCATCAGAATGTGTATGTGTCCCCTTCCACCTGCATACTACTACACACACATACAGCTTAACTGGCATCAAGACAAGAAAACAGGTAAGAAGGAATCATACAAAATTTGCTCCCAGACCCACCAGGTTGGCTGAAATAAAGGACTTCCCTGCAAAAATACAATGGGAAAGAAAAGCTGTACACACCCCTTTTGCTTCTTTCCCCAAACTTTTTAATATGTTATTTTGTTTTTAAAAATAAATTTATATTCAAAGAAGAAAAATGTTTCTAGTCAGCTGAAATACAGCTTTTTGATCTTCAAAGATTTTTCATCTCATGGAGGAACTTGCTACTGAAAGAAAAATCAGGCATATTCTCCTCAAAGCTGCGGCCACTATGTTCCTGTCAATATGTATCACCAAAAATCTTCTTAATTATCATCCTCTATTTCCATTTGTATTTTCAAGAAATCACCACATTTAAAAATAAGAACTTGTATATGAAGCACACAGCCATTTTTTCTGCTATGCTTTAGGCGTAAACTGAAGATAGCTTCTGAATACAAAGTACAGGCAGCTTTTAACTAAAAAGCAAAAAGGAGACCTAAATTTTGACACCGTAAGCTACTAGATATGTGTTTTCTGTGAACTGCTGCTGGGCAATCTTATTTGGAAAAGTCATTACTAATTCTACCCTTTATGCTTAGAGCCATGTAAAACTGAAGCCTAAAAATGAAGGGAACTTCAACTATTTCATTCCTATTCCTGCTCAGAAAATACTGGCAGAACTGTAAACCCCAGCTCATATACTATTACTATCGAAGTCCATCTTCTTTCAGAACAATGTTTTCCCTTTAAAAAATAAACAAAAAACCCCCCATTAAATACTGAAATATTGCTAAAACGAATTCAATTCCAGTTATGTACACCAAAAGGGCTTTTTCCTACTGAACTTGTCACCTAATATCGTTGGAAGCTGCAAAATAGTTCTGCTCCTGTATCAGTTCTTCCGTCAGTCCTGCTCTCCTGTATAATAAAGTTGTAATAGCAGTCCCTAAGAAATTAGGGCTGCAGCTCAGCGTGTTAAATGCTTGATTTTTAGCCTCTGAAGTCCACCAGAAAGTCTGGTAGCTTGACTGATACATATTTGGAACCAGTAGGGGATTTCCAGAAAATATCAACAGAATACAACATAAACCACAAATATAAGCTCCAAAAGGGATATTAAAAATATTTTTGGCATTACATTTTGGCTTGCTCTGTGTTGTACAAAACTAGTTTTATTATGTGCTCTTTTTCCCCCAGATAAAATCTATTATTAGATGAAAGCAGGGTTTTCATTATGGCCAACATCAGCTTGGTCCTCTTACGCTCTTTTTTTGTACAGGAAAGGTGGATGCACAGATGTTTGTAGCTAAAAGGATATTCCAAGCAGGAGTCAACGTTTATAGTCTCCAAAGCAGCTTTTATTTTGTTCATTCTTTTTCACTCATTTGCCAGAAACTAGTGTATTCTACCTAGAAACGTACACAGTGTTAATCCTAAAACTAAAATGTAGATAAGGCATTTGAGGTTATAAACATTTCATGTTATATTTAGTTTATGAAACTAGAAGGTATCAATTCACTGGGTTTAAAGACATATCAAGCTGCTGCCAAATATTTAAATTTTCTTTTCTTAAGTTCTTAATTTCTTTACAGAAATAGAACCTCGATATAGGTCACTTCTCCCACAAGAGCAGCGTCACCAAGGCAGTTCTGCAATAAGCCATACCAAGAGCTGTGCCATTTCCTATTTTCATAAGCAACCTGGAAAAGAAACACCGGGGTGCTCTTGACTAAGCTTCTCAATATTATTTACGATAGCAAGGATGATGACTGATTGTGAGGAACTACTAATGGATCTTCTAACTCAAAGTAACTGGGTGATAAAACTGGCAAATAAAACCCAACTGAGATATAACTGATGTGATGCAGGGGAGAGAGGGGAAATCTGCTAAATTCACATATAAAATGCTGGACTGCAAGTTGGCCACTGACTCAGGAGCAAGTATTAGTGCTATGACAGACAATTCTATGACAACATTCATTCACTGATGTTTTCTGTTCCAAACGAGATGCTTCACATTAGGAAAGGATTACAGAGCACCACAGAAAATACCATCATCATGCTTCCCAAACCCTGCATCTCTGTTCCCATCTCAAAATGGAGAATACAACAGAACTGAAAAGGTTCAAAGAGCCCCAAAACACTATGATCAAATGTGCCAAGGAGCTTCCACTCAAAAAAAGAACTAAAGGAGCTGGAACTCTGCATTCTGGAAAAAACAACTGGAGGTCTATAAAATCCTGAGTGATGAGGACATCTTAATAAAACAGCTGGGAGTAAAGCATCGATGCAACTAATAATAGCAAAGCTAAAAAAAAAAAATTAAAAGAAATATTTCAGTCAGCAATCAACACTCTCAAACTGTACTGGCTGTCTATCAAGATATAAACAGCAGTGAGATAACCATTTTCACCTACACAGGACCTAAATGAAAAAGTTCTCATTATTAGATAAACATATTGAGTGATTCAGTATTTAACATTTTATTTTTGTAAAAGAACTTTCACTTTCCATTTCTTCAGGAAATAAAGGAAGAAAACCAGATTTTTTTTTAAACATACAAATAAAAAACCATGAATGAGTTAAGCATGTTCCTTACAATACAAATGCTCTACCAAGAGAGGGCAGCAAAATACCTTGCAAACATTTCCTATCTTATATAAAATTCCCATACAGTAAGACATATGAGATGTGGTGTAAGTTTTAAGTTGTTCCCATTATATAATCACTGAAGCATCCCTTCATCAACAAGGACAAGCAACCAAAAAAACTCCAAACCAAAACAAGAAAAAAAAACCCAACCCATCAACACAGTCCACTTCTTTTTTTTCAGTACTTTTAAGGATTTTACTAAAACTTTCAGATGGAAAGCCACAAATGGCACAGGTCAAAAGATGAGTATGCCAATAATGCAATCAAGTTGCTTCAACACAACTTAATGAGCAAGGACAAATTTCAAACTAAGAAAGAATTACAGCTTGACACGTGTAACAGTTATAACTTAAAAAGATTAAGAACTCATTCTGCTAATTAAAAAAAAAAACAAAACAGAGAATAGATTTGTTTGCATTAAAACCTTCTGGTTTTGTTTAGTTCGCATTAGAAAACATAATTTTAGTTTAAAATTTTGTCAGAGATCAAAATTATATTATGAAAAAGGATTAGTAGATTAGAAAGAGTCATTACACATCAGAGCATTTCTGAAGTGTCCAGACTTTGGTAGTCCTTAAGTATGGGAACATTCAAGAACATTGTGAAAGCAACATAAAAATTGTTTGTATTGTCTGGTTTTTGTTCATGTTGTTTTTGAATTAACTGTAATATTGCGACAGCTTTTGAAGTTATTTGCCCTCTTTTTCTTGCCCTTATACTTCTGTCCAATCAAGGAGGTAGGAGGCGGCACAGCCAGAGGATGAAGAAAGAATCACATTTACAGTACTAACTTGTGACTTTGAACTCTATCAGCATTAATCCCTCAGTTCTTCGGGCAGCCAAGAATCAGGAGTGTGACTACATTCTTGAAATAACACAAGGAGAAAAATGCAACGAGTAGAGTCAAGGACACACCGTTGCATCCCTGCTGAAAAAAACCCCCACATTTCACAATTGTGAAGATGTTCAGAATTTCTCCGACTTGACAACTGCCAAACTGAATTGCTATTAGTTTGCCCAGGTACACATAAAGCCTTCCTAGCATGTTCCAAATCAGATCATAGAAGGCAATAATAATTAAGAAGTCATGCTACCATCTCAGCTCTTCATGTTATATGAAATGAGCCAATACCTCATGTACACCAAGATCACTTTCTACCATGCCTTTCATTAGCAAATAACATCACTACATTCAACAGATCATCACATCAAGTAGGAAGCTCTCTCAAAATAATATTGTTATTAATATACCTTTAGATTTGCATTTTTACAGAAAAAAAGAGAAAAAAAAAGATAGGTTGTTTTAGCCTCTGCTCCTGGAGGTGAACGACCAACAGAGATTCTCTGGTCCCTTTTACTAAGGGCTTCAACACAGTCAGTCCAAGGAATTGAAGCCTCAATCAATTCTCTTAAAATATGATTATTACAACATGGGCTGAAGGGAAGAAAAATATCTCAAACAGATTAAGAAATTTCACATTTACCGGTAAAACAGTATTCTCTGTCAGAGCAGACTTAACAGCCAGAAAGAACCTGTCTTTTTCTGGAACAATTTTCACATTTAAGCCCGTATCTTGGGTCATCTGCAGAAGAGTTACTACAAGTGTCTCAGTTTGTGGAAAGACCATCCTTCCACCAGAGAAAGTATGTGCCTCAGCATGAAACAACTCTCACTGCATCAAAAAACAGAGCTGTTGTCACAAGGTCAGCAAAAAAAACCTGCATATAACAAATCCATTGCTGAAATGGTTTGTGAAAGCAAATAGCTGTCTGCTCTGGCAGGTCACCTTGCTTCCTCAGGTGCAAGTTTTTCTGTACCTTCACATAAATCTTCAGGATTTGAACACTGGCTTGGCTTTGCTCTTGGACGTGAGATCAAGCCATTAAATTTTTCCCTAAAAAGATGATAGGAAACCGCACCAAGAAGGCCATATATCAACCTGAATAACAGAATTCAGCCACAAACCCGAAAGGGTTCTTGTCACGAAGCCAGATACACTAAAACCAGAGGTATTTCCATGAACAGTACAGACAGAAGCATCTTTGTATTGCATCCAAATTCAACAGCCTCTGAGCTGATAAACATTCCAAGATGAACAGAAACTGGTTTGAAGTATTTGATCTTAAAACTCACTGTAGAAAACAAAGATCCAAGACAAAGCCTGCAGAAAACAAAATATCTTGAGGAACAGGCCTGACTGAAGTAATTGCCACGTTGAGCGAAGAGGTCAGCTGCAGGCAGATAAATACATAGTATTTGACAGCTGTTAGTCATCGTTTATGAACACACCACTTTCATATTCCATTCCTTACTGGCTGAGTAACTTGGTGTCAAAGCAGGGCATCAAAGCTCTCAGAAAGATCAATAGGAATACTATCCCCGTTTTGTCTGCTTAAAGACACAACAACAAGAAGAAGAATGGGGGAAAAAGAAAAATCTCTAATAAGATCAATGTATTGAAAAAGAGCATCAAAACCCATCACTTGAGCCACTTAAAAAAATAATGTTGGATTAAAAAAACGTCATAACCAGATCTTCTTGAGGGGAGATTTTCAGGTCCGTGTCCCACATCGGTTTGGTTTTGGTTTTTCTTTTTTTGAAGAACAGTTTCTTGCTTCTGCTGTTACCTATTCTGAAAGAAACGTACATGGCGTGGTGGAAGACAGACATGAGGATGACACCCAGAAAGCAGCACAAAGGTTGACCATTGCTAACTTGAAATATTGCAGTAATATATTCTGCACTTTATCTATTCTGAAAGCTACTGTTACAACATTCTGTATAAGAAACCAAATGTGATTATACAGAAGTATTCAACTATGTATGCATCTTTCATTCTATGCTTCACTAGTGCTTTTTTTAAATGTAAATTTTACAACCCAACATAAGCAAGAAATCTAGGAATAACGCTACTATGTGAAAGTTCTGCAGGTAAGTGTATAATATCAACCATGATTAACGATCAAAACGTGGATTCATCAACCCAAACCAATGGAGTTGTTCAAACTGTGTTAGTGATCTGGCCATTAAACTTAATTTACCAATTAAATAAATATTCTAATACATTGAACCATTAAAATACATTTACAAATTTTAAAAGTTGCATTGCAATGACTAGCTCTACGAGAAAAAGTCCATAGAGTCTCCGTATGCCCAGACTTTCAGGGCTGCTCCAAGCTCTTATGATGGCTCCTCATTCCTGCCTTAACCTATGGAGCAATAAACAAGACAGCAACATTTGTGGAGTTTTATTCTAAAAATGCTGAAAGCCCCAGTGTGTGGGCATAGATACCATTATCTAACACAACAGTCACTACCTACTGGAATACATCTCACATGACGGCTCACCTCCTCCCACCACTGAGTCACTGCAACAAAAGGCGCCAGCACCAGATGCGGGGTGACCTCAGCTCCATCTGAAGCTTGCTGTTGTCTACAGAAGATAGAGTCAACCTACTTTATCACTATTTCAACCGTTCATAGGAAAAAAATAAAACAGAAAAAAATAGAAGAGTGAGTGGTTTAACACGTTGATTATTCCGAACTTAGCTGATAGTTTGTGTTTTAATAGCTTAATCCTCTGATGATCTTCTGAACAAGTTCAGAAACGGAAAAGCTATGTCTGCGGTGGCCCTCGAAATTTGCAGGAACTTGCCTGAATAATAAAAACTGCGTATCAACTTAAGCTTTTTCTTCCATCTTTAATATCAAATACTTATTCATCATTCCAAAATCCAGCATTTGCCACAGAGCTCACTCTCACGTATGGTCACATAAACCTACTGAATATGCATCTCAAGATCCACCCATTAATATTTATGTACCATGGAATGAACACACACCACCCCCCAAATTTCATAATTCATTTGCAACAAGAAAATATAATCTAAATCTTATCAATACAGATTGCAAATTTCCATCAAACACAGGCAGCCTCCACTGAGACCAAGAGTCTTCACAAATAAAAAGTGCACTTGATGTACCAATAACATAACCTCAGCAGAAGCGGTCAGTATTTAACCTCTTGGCATCTTCCTAAGCTCTCTCAGTTGCATGAACTTCACTTTGCATCAGCTGAACTGAACTCTTGCTGTATGCTCTCACTAAAACTCTTACTGAGTTAGCTTTATTTAGTTATTTATTTTTTAAAAACCATTGTTCACATGCTAGACAGTCTGGGCAGCTTCTACCTAAGCATACTGCACACTGTTCAATCACTTCCCTAGTCGTACTCACCACACTGTTCCTGATACAGGCCAGGATGCTGTTGGCCTTCTTGGCCATCTGGACACCCTGCTAGCTCATAGTCAGCCGACTCTCGACCAACACCCCAGGTCCTTTTCCGCTGGGCAGCTCCAGCCACTCCTCCCAAGGCCTGTAGCGTTCATGGGGTTGGTGTGACTCAAGTGCAGGACCCAACACTTAGCCTGTTGAACCTCATCCCATTGGCCTTGGCCCATTGATCCAGCCTGTCCAGATTCCTCTGTAGAGCTTTCCTACCTTCAAGCAGGTCGACACTCCCACCTAACCTGGTGTTAGGTGCACTCAATCCCCTCATCCAGATATTAAACAGAACCAGCCCTGATACAAGCTCTGGGGGCACCACTTGTGACTGGCCTCCAGCCTGATTTAATTCCATTCACCACCACTCCCTGGGCCTGGCCTCCAGCCAGTTTTTTACCCAGCGAAGCATAGGCCCATCCAAGCCATGAGCAGCCAGTTTCTCCAGGAGCATGCTGTGAGAAATAGTGTCAAAGGCCTTACTAAAGTCCAGGTAAACAATATCCACAGCCTTTCCCTCACCTACAGAGTGGATCACCTTATCACAGAAGGTACCCTCTTGGTATCTGTCAAATGCTTTACTGAAGCCCAGGAATACCACATGAACAGCCTTTCTGCTTTTCAAAAAAAAAAAATTATCTGGGCACAATTTACCGTGCTATGTTTTATCTGGTTAATTATTCTTTTCTTCAAAAGTAGTTCTAAAGCTTTTCACATTAGCAAGGCCAAACTAACAGGCTTTCATTTCCTTGATCAAAAGGGATTTAAGGTCTAACAACAAGCTTTTATGTTGTAAGTTCAAACCACGTTAGTTGGAAAGAAGAAAATAAGAGAAAGATCTAGGCTTTATCAGTCAAGCAAAACCTGGTAACCAACCACCATGATGAAGACATGAAGAGGCATCTATAAACCTAAAGGTTATTTAGATACAGGATTTCTAGTAGATAAAGGGATCAAGTAATGCTCTTTGATCAAACCTCATCAAGCCTTGTTTTCCTCACCTTGATCTTTTCAACTTACTAAGTTTAAGCGTTCTGTTAGCTTACATATCTGGCAGAAGCCCGGCTGCAGGAAATCATCTGTGCACATCAAATTTTAGAAAAAAAATAGTAGAAAAATCTACTTCCATTATCAACTCCCTCAGTGGTATTCTAGTGAATATGGTGGGGACAGAACTAATTTCATAAAAGGGAACCATACTAACCAAAATCTGGAAAAATGTAGAACAGTTTCTAATCCAAATTACATGTTTTGCATTAAACAGACAAACACCACAGAACTGAAAGTTTTGCAGAAAGGGTAAGATTTCAAAGAGACATTTTTAAAAAATGTTAACTAAGATACTTGTCAGAACCACCCTTCAAGCAACATCCATATTCAATTGCAGCAATTAAGGCAGCAATTTTGCCAATGTAGTCAAAAGACTGCTTAATGGAAGAGTGCTCTTCTCAGCCTGCTAAATATGTCAATGTTACCCAACATCTACAGCTATTCAGTACCCTCACCAGACAGCACCCATTACCTCCCCATAAAGCCAGTTATTAAGTCTCTGAAATCTAGACTTGACAGAATGAAGGAAAACTTTACTGTGAATGGAAAGAAACTGAACAGGAAGAGAGAGGCACAAAAAAAAATAATAAAAAAACCCAAACAAAACCCAAACAACCAATATATACCCAAAAAACTGTGAGGGCAAGAAAAAAAAAAAAATTAAGTCCTTAGAACGAGATAAACAGATGGGTCTTTCTGCTGGTCTCCCTTTTGTTTCCTGTCCCTATTCTACTGACCACTCTTATACCCCCAACTAAAAAGCCAACTACTATATTATATTCCTATGCATATCTCTGATTAGAACTGTTTACTTAGTTATCTAATCAATTCATATGCCTTTAAAGAGATCCTACTTCCTCAAAAGTAAGCTGGGAAAACAAGAAACTACATCTGGCTACTAATTAGGGAAAGGTCATGGGCTGTGGGAAATCAGTAGAAACCAGGCTACCAGGGACACAAAGCAACGGCCAAACTTTCCTTCCTTTAAATTATTATAGCTACACATTGCTACTGAATTGTGGGAAACAGTTGGGGTTGGTTTTTGGTGGTTTGTTTTTTTTTTTTTTTTTCTCCAGTATTTCCACACATGTTTTCAAAACAGCCCAGGAATTGTACATTAATGATTACTAATTTATTGGCGGGCATGTGGGGAGTCTTTTACTGCAGTTAAAAATTAATATTAGTGAAATTCAGAAAAATTACTTTCACTATGTAAAATAAAAAGCATTCCTTTAAGTCTATCGGTAAATAAGAAACTACTAGCCTTGTCAGCCTCTGCCCTTGTGCTAAGAACCCTCCCAAAAGATGTTATGACAACCACACTGTATCAATACTACTTTCTAACAGTCACACACCCAGTTTTCTTTAGCAGTATCATCCCAATTCATGAAATAAACTAAAACTGTAAGAAAAAGAAGTATTTAACAATGACAAACCCCCTTGATAATATGTTTATGCAAAACTTCTAACATTTTTGAGTACTTACGACAGAAGTCGGTCAAGTTTTGGTCCATTACGCCCTTGAAGGACAACAGGCGGCTTGTACACCTTCATTATTCCTTACAATCGATACGCTTTCTCTGTTTCTGGTGTTCTTGGTCTCTTTATTTATGAAGCAGCGATGATTTTGAAGTTATTTATAAACATTAACTCATTAAATTCCCAAGTGTCATATTAGATACCAACTCAGTGACTCATATTCCTGACAATATATTTATCATGGCTAGAAGAGAAGGTAAATTTACATGCACGAGTAGCACACAGAGGCATGCCATGAACTAATCTTATATTTTAAAATGGTATTTGACATTATGTAACTCTGAAGTTATTAACAAATACGTGTGTCAACTGAAGTTGGGTCATTATCAAACAATCAGTAGAATTTATAAACACTGCCTACCACTTTGACAAAATGAAAAATAACCCACGTAACAAAAAACTCCCCTTCATTTCTGAGGGTTGAAAATGGAAGCTGGAGTGTTTTAAAGCTTGTTATTACTGTACTTAAATGAGTGCAAGTTATGGAAAATTACAGTTATTTTGAAGTACTCCCTACATTGACAGGGAAAGCATATACCATGTGTTAAGGCTTCTTAAAAGAAAGTAACAAAGTTACCAATTCACCAGACAAAATAATTTCATTGACCACCTTGTGTGAAATCTTGGCCTCATAAAAACCTCAGTTTTAGATCACACATTGGGTCCTAATGGCTTTACAGATTGTCATCGTTGCACAGCAAACACCACAAACATCCAAGCAACGGCCTCTGCAGCAAAATAAACAACGTAGTATTACTACTTTAGCACTTTTACTCAAAACACAGCACAACTAAACCCCTTCTAAAGCAGAGAAAAGACTTTGAACTAAAATAATACCCTTCTGTTGACAATGATCTGATTTAATTCTTCAGTTCCCAGTTTCCCCAAGATTCTTGAACACTGGTTACAAAAGCGAAGGAAAACATCAGATCAGTCAGAGAACTCTCTTTAATATGCCATTCTTCAGCGGTCACTCCTCTGACAAAACATTTCTGAGGAAACATTTCTGTCTGTGTCTAGGAATACCCTAAAGCTAAAAGCCACAAAATTTAACTTTGAAATTAGCTCCGTTTTGGACAGAGGGTTGGACTAGCTGACCTCCATGGGGTCCCTTTTTCTACTTTAATTTTTATGTAAGCAGATCTTTTTTTCTCAGGCTTAAAATAACGAAAAAAAATATTTTCCTGAATATCTTTAAGATGGGAGTCGGTCAAACATTACTGAATCAGGTGCACTTAAGGGGAGGGCTATGAGACCAGCACTTAAAGACAACTATTATCAAGTCACATCTTAATCAAAACCTCTACCGTACAGACACACATTTCACAAGCAATAGATATAAAGCCTGTCTTTCTACTGATCCATCACAAACTCTGTGTTTGTGATGTATACAGTAACATTTATTTCCTTCTCTTGCATTCCCTGGAGTCTTACTGGTCCCTGCAGAATTCAATTCTGCCCACACTGACACACTATATATAAGCTAGAAGTAATATATACCTAAACCTTTTCTTCCCAACTATTTACTACTCTCTACCTTATGGTGGTAAGACTATTGTTATTACAGTCTGGAAGCTGAAAGACAGCTACTGCAGAAGAAAAGTTCTAGCTTAGAGTTAATTGAACTGAATTATAACCATATAGTTACAGCAGTAAAGAGACCGGAGGACCATTTGTGAAATATTTTAACAAAATTACATGTTCTTCTTAGGCTTAATGGCACAACAGCAATAGTCTTTCCACAGATAATCAGGCTAGCAACATGAGCAAACACTCATTCCACTTCTCTATCCTTTTATAAGGGGAAAAAACAAATCAAAACCAGGACCAGACTTGAAAGAGGACATTATATTAGATGAAAACAAGTAGAGCACACTGATCACATGAGAAAGTGAAGCCCTAAGAATGCCATCTGATAATATGTCCTTTACACACACCAAAAAAAAAATCAAGACAGACTTGAAGAGCTCTTAATATGAGGCAGCACTTTTTTCTGAGGAGACATCTATCTACAATGCTTCTCTGAAACGTATTTCAGCATTATAAATTTCAATTAATGCAGCCTTCTAAAAGAATAGACAGGAAATAAAAATATTAAAAGCTATTACTGTGGAACAGAATAAATATAAAAGAAAAAAGCTTTTTAAAAGTCTGTCTGAAGAAGTGACATAAAAGACCTTTATCATGACAGCAGACTCACAGGTAAACACATCAGACAGATTTATAATGAGCTTCTTGCTGTTTGTTTTTAAACAAGGAGACTTTCAGATAAAGCAATCCCTACGCAAATTTAAGAACATACTGCAGAAAAGAGATGAAGAAGTATGACCAATTTTGATGTTGAAACTTTGTTCAACACACATAGCTAGTTTATCAAATTGAATTATTCCCAAATTAGCAATCTGGTTCTGCTCACATTTGCATAAACAAACTAAAGGCAAAATACCAAAACAGAAAAACCTTCAGCGCCAATTAGATCCAACATGTTAAAATATTTTTCCAGTTACCACTGGAAGTTATTAAGTGCATTTACACCATCAATCTGGACCACTTCCTATTTATTCAAGGATCCCATTCCCTGTATCTGTACTGCATGTGACCTAAACGACTCTCAGCATCCCTTCTGGAAGGGAACAGCTAATCTCCTGGGAGTATTTTGATGGTAAAATAATCCAGGACTGCACCGCAGGCAGTGTGCCTGGGACAGCCCAAGGTCTTACTGTTTTCATTTAACCCAGTCTGATAAAACCATCCCTAGAAGACTTCTCCGTTTTATATGCCCAAGTCCTAGACACTCAATCTACAGCACTAACCAGTATTGCCAAAAAAAGCAGGAATATGGCAACTAAAAGGTTTGTTCCCAGAATTTGAGCACATGATTGATATGTAGTGATTTTTAAAAGGAACTGAAAAAAACCTACGTATGTTAAAAATGCTACAGGTCTGAAAAATATCCTACTGAGCACGGGACAGGGAGCTTGGAGGAGTGCTGACTAGGCAGGGAACAGGGATTACTCCCCAAGGAGAGCACAGATATATAACCAGTATTGCTACAACTGAAAGTTAAGACTACTAGTTGTTCCATAAATTTATATACGCTAAAGGCAGAAAATGAAGGTTTCTTTGCTGAAGAACTAGTGTAGTGTAAAGGTGAACAAGCTTTCCAATACAATATTTTGATCTAGTGCAATCGAGTGCATCCACATTCAGGAAGAAAAATTGTCACTCTCCATGACAATTTAATTCTGTACTTCTAAAAGTTAAAACTTCCTTCCTTGCTTGCTGTTTTCTTCTTTATATGCACGTGTCAAAAACTGAAGACACCGCACACACTGGAAAATTAATTAGTCTGGTTGAAAACAACAGCAGTGAAATCTTCCAAGGCTTCCTATTGGATCTTCAACAAATCCATGACAGGCCAGCAGCAATCCAGCATTTGAACGAGTGGAGATGACAAGCAAGGGATCTACCCGTAAAGTTTTTACACCTAAAAGCTGCACTACTGAAAACTGCAAGCATAAAACACTGCCCTAATGCAAGAGAGTAACTGTAAGTCCTTGACTCTGGTATGTCATCGTTAGTGAGGAGCCACTACATTCTTTAATCGAACAGCTGTTCCCTTATAATACCATACCTTCTCTGGATTTCCAGCTCTTCTTGTGATGGACCATTTTGTACTTGAGAGGGAAGCTGTGAATTCTGTCGAGGCAATGTAGGACCTAAAAGTAAAGACAGACCATAAATTAATGATTTGAACTTTTACTTTACAAAAAAAGCACAAAGCCAAGGAAAGAGGCCAGCCACCACATGACATTATAGGAACTTTTAAATTCTGCCTTTTAAGCCAAACAAGCTCAACAACATAATACAGCAAATAAAAGCTGCAGCAAATGTTACCGCACATAGTTGCAGAATGGATTTATTTCACATGGATGAAAAAGTTTCACAGAAATGCAAAATAAATTTCGTATATGATGGGACTTAAAAAAAGCTCTGAAAAGCACTCCAAGTCTGAGATTTTTCTTAAAACAATGAACAAGTACTCTTGGGAGGAACAGAAGAGGCTCAAAAAAGTAAAACACTCACCTAAATAGAACACTGGGGGAAAAAAAAAAAAGAACAGGAGAAAAAAACATCAGAAGCTTATCATCATATCAAGAGAAGGAAGATAAAATATGTTTCTACAGGTCACACCAAAATTTACTCGCATTTTAGCTCATCAACCTGGAACAAAGACCTTCCTTTGTCAATAGGCAAGAATTGTGTCCGAGGGAAGAATTGTGAGTTCTGTTAACCACAAGAAATGCAAAAGAGAAGGGCATGCAAATTCACCTTTGACTTTTACTGATGGGCAATTCTCAATCACAAATCTTTCAAATAATTGTATATGTATATTAAGGACACTGTAGAGAAGTTGGTGCTGGTCGCTTCTCACAGGTAATTAATGACAGAACGAGAGGGAATGGTTTCAAGCTGCAACAGGGTAGGTTTAGACTGAACATTA
>JAOXJK010000023.1:13407542-13419597 GCA_025774025.1 Xenus cinereus | reverse complement strand
AGATGCGGTGTTGGGGGATATGGTGTAGGGGAGAACTTTGTAGAGTAGGGTAGATGGTTGGACTCGATGATCCCAAGTGTCTCTTCCAACCTAAATGATTCTATGCCAGATCTGTCTTCTAAGAACAAAAAGGCTTTTCCCCTTTCCTCACAAATGTATTTACAGTGCAAAATTATTTTAAAAGAATTAACAGAATGAAGTGTGGAATGGAATACAGTAGAACATGAATGCATTGTTTCTGTAAAAATGGTCAGTAAGTCAAGAAATTGTTTAGACTGTAGCTACACTTAAGATTATGGCTTATAAGCAAGCAGAATTAAAGACAATAAAAATGCACCCTGTTCTGAAAAGGTCCCAAAGCAAACCAGTAATTTTTTGCTGATATTCCACTAAAGTAGTCAGAGTGATGGAGTGGTAATGAGATCTCCCCCATCTCAAATATCAAAATGTAAAAGTTGTTCACCAACTGAGCTTGTGAAAGTCATCCAAGAACATGAAGAGTCCATGCATGACATATTGAGACATAAAGGACAGGTGATCTGCCTCCGACTTTACAGCAAGTGCCCTCTTTAAAGGCTACACAAAAAGGTTCATTTACTCAAAACAGCAGAGTAGTCGCACTGTGGTCATAAAGGCAACAAAACCTGAGAACTGTAAAATGTGTAATAGTGACAGTTAAAAAGTAATGCAAGAACTTACTTCTAGAAGATAAAAGCATGGAATGTACTACAGAGTTTGTGTCTGTCTTATTTATTCTTTTCAGCAAGCATTAGGCCCTCATACCTAAATATATGATGTTGCCACGGATGTACTATTTTTGCCTGTAGTATCACCAAGAGATACCCACAGACACAAATATATATTATTTTTAATGCAAAGGATTGTATTTCTTACACAGTTTTGCCATTAGGAAACGTAACCTGAGTATACCAAAGGCTTTCAAGAAAGGAAAAGTTCAGCTACCAAGTCACTTGGCCTGTTCTCTGGCAAATTCCTCCCTGCAAACACAGACTCCTCTTAATAACCACCACGTTAATGGACACTGGCAAGTTAAAGGTACACACCAGGTGAAGAAGTATGTTATATCCTATAAAATTAAGTTATTACAGGAAGCCAAGACCACCACTTCATTGTTAATGGTCTGGATAGTGAGGCAGACAGTATAATAAATAAATAGGCAGGAGCTAGCTAATAAAAAGCTCTCTCAGAGGCTTTTGAACACTTCAAGATACTTCAGAAACATCAAACCCCAAGAGAAATATTCACAGATACTGCCTGGAAAAAGAGTCATCCTTCTACAGGATCACTTTATCTTCAGAAACCGGTATGAGCCAAGTAGGAGATGAGGCTGAATGGTCTGTTCATTCTGAGTTTTTAAGGAAAGCTGAACATCTCTCTTTCCTAAAGAAAGCACAGATGGTGCACTGCGTGGCACGCTCTGACAGACAGAGGATATAATTTCATACTAATTTGTTCAGCAGTCGTTCCAGTTTAAATGCTTTCTGTTTTCCAGCTTATTCTCACCTTCCTCTGTGACAGTTCAGGCAACTGCGTAGTGAGAGATGGACTGGAAATACAAAGCATTAAAAATCCCAGGGGGAAAGCTCTGCAACAAGTGTTTTCACCGGCTGGATCAGGGCCAGTTCTGGTTCTTCACGCAGTCACTAGTCTGGCATCACTCAGAATGACATGGGACTGCTGGGGTCTGCTTGAGCCAAATTAAGCATCCCCAACATCACCTTTTTAAACCACAACCAGATTTGTAGTTTTATCAAACCCCTTAACTTCATTTTTACCTCCAATTAACTTCTTACCTCCGTATCTCTGTGCAAGAGCTGAATTAACTCCAATGGCAAGACCCTATGAAAAGTATAATTAGCAAACTGGAGATGGAAACACATGGCTTCTCCTCCCTCAGTTCTTTTTGTTTCATCAATTCCTTCAATCTTTGCAGTAACATTGTCTGCTTTGGGGTTTCACACCCAACTCTCCTTTTCTTCTAATGTCCCCTCCCTCGTGCCAGCAGCATTGACACTGAAGATACCATATTCCTATGAGGTAATAGCCCTAAAACAATATCTGCTGTTCAAGATAGAAACAATACAGGTTATATAACAAGCTGCAAGATGTATTTTCATTTAGCTGGACAGGTCCTGGTATTGTAAGGACTTGTGAAGTGTTTTTTGGGGAACCACTGGCAGCTAGATCACTTGACATCTGTCTCAGGACCCCACATGCTCCAGGGTTTCAGAAAGCCAAAACACACACAAAAAACACACTCCTGCAATTACTGTACTGTTCAGCATTAAAAGACAAAATCTAATTTAAAAAAACCCACAACCTAGTACCTATAGAAAAAGCTGGTCAACCATCACACATAAGAATTGTAGTTTGAGGTGCAGATCTCAGTTTTCCCCCCTGAGAAACAACTTGGTAATGAAGATTTCCCCCTCTTTCATATCTCAGTATGTTAGTGCCAAAACTAAGGAACACTCCAGTTATACAGTCTGATTTTCGAATCAGAGTATGACCGACTGATCAAAGTACGACTGAAGAATGGACTGAAAGCAGATAACAAGTTAATTTATATAGGCGTAGGTTAGTAAAAAAGGTTTTCATTAAGGACAGTTTGAGTACACCCGTGGGGCAAAGAATACACCACAGGCAAGAGTTCAAAACCACCCCAAAAAGCTGCATTTCTGTTATAGAATACAAGAACTTCAAGAAAAAAACAAACCTGCTTTACTAAGTGCTTGCATCAAAGTAGGCTTTTTCCGAGATTTACGCTAGGAAGTAATAAGAAAAATTATTATGGTAATCTCTTTCACTTGTCTCATCCAGAGCCTGTCCTGCCCTGGGATGTTACGGAACAAAGTCTGGGGAGACTCAATAACTCGCCTTCAGCAGAAGCAAAGTGGCCCCACTCCTCTAGACCTCGACTTGCATTATGGATTTATAAGCAAGACTGTGATCGTCAAAAAGCAGAGCATTTACAAGTGACAAAACCGTTCTCTAGTACTTCTATTCTGGTGAATCATCTTCCAGCCAAGACTTCCATTTCCTTCAACTATCTAATTCCTCATACACAGCTACTGTTTTTTAAGTACTATTTACTCATCGCTTTATTTTATCAGAGTGGTAACTATTTTGCATTTTCTATACTGAAAATAAATGCTTTATATTCCACTTCACAAGCACTTTTACCCAATAAAGGTATTAAAATGGGACAAGAATAACAAAAATACTCATTAAAATCTACTTGTATTTAAGTAGAGATAAGCCTCCATTGATAGGAAGTGCCAGCAGAGCCTTGGAAAGCGGGTGCTGGTAACAGGGTGCCAGGTTTGTCCCAGCACCAGCTTCCTGGGTGACCCCAAGCCAGTGCTTGCAGTTTGCCATCCTTTAACACAGGAGGAGACAGAGCTTTGACATCAGAGAACTACACTCACTTAACAAAACTGTAATATCACAACCTTAAAAAAGCAAGTATCAAAAGTTAAATGTATCAATACCATCTACTGCAGCAAATTTATTAATTTTTTTCCACAGTTCTGTCAGAATTTGCTTAAACAGCAATGCTATAGATGCTGTCACTTTTTGCATATAGTACTAAAGAAATGAGCCAAACAAAGCTGTATTTCCACAATGATGCTCATGATTCTATGACAACACCCTGTTTCCGAGAGACAGTAGATTTAATATAGCCACAACTTCTACTGGTAATATTTATAAGACAACAAGAGAAAGATAAACTAAATTACCCAATGTTTATTACACAAAATTTTATCCTCAAAACTAATATATGTTTCCCATGTAGTTAAGACCAACTACCAAATTTTAATGACATTCTTTGTGTTGCCCACCCAAACTTTAATGCTCTCACCCCATACCAATGCTGACCCTGAAGAACCACACAAATCAGAAACACCATACAGGCAACACTCAAAAGTGATTATAACTCCAAAAATTTAGCAACTCTCCCTTCACTTCCAAATACCACAACTAAAAGTAATAATGCTTTCAGTAATCTTATGTGCAATTAAAATGGAACAGCAGTATTTTGTCCAATAAACAGTTGAAACTTCCTCTAGGTTAATATTTTGGTATATAAATCAGAATCAATTAATCAGGATTAGCTATTATAGAATCTAGTAACTACAAAATTTTTTTCTTTAATCAATGCCACATTGTAAAGGAAAATAAAGAGCTCACTAGCAAAAACAGAGATATTATCTGATTTCTTACAAGAAAGGTAATACCCCATCATGTTGCTCCCATTCTGACAGCCTGCTCCAGAGGCTTGCCAAGAGCACAGGTACAGCATAATTACTTCATTGCAGTAGAATAATTTTTCTCTCAAAACAAGTTTAGCATGATATGAAGCACAACAATATGAGCAGAAGCATTTGAGATCTCCCCTCACCCCACACATAAATTTCTCATTTTGATCTCCTATAGTCTCTATGCATATTTCAATTAGTTAAGCCCAGGTTTTGTTTCAGTTTTCATTTCCCAAAGATACTAAATTATTCAGTTTGATATGAGTAAGTGCATTCCCCTATCAGCAAGGATTTAATTAACTATCTTTGCTCTAAGAGAAAGGACCCCAGAACAGTGGAAAAAGCATGCATCTTTTCCCTAAAAAAGGTTTGATTATTTAATAACTGGACAATTGAATTTCTAGGTTTACTAATAATTTCAAATAAATTTAACCTCAAGGTGTTTTCCTAAGATTAGACAAAGAAAATAAGAAGACCCTGGAAACAAAAAGCCCCCGTGTTTCTTTTTCCTACTCCCCATTTTCCTATGAACTAAAGTATCATCTAAGACACTACTAGAACAGCTTCACCGAAGCCATTCCTATCCTTGCTTTTACATACAGAATATCCCAAAATCTTTTCAAGAACCAATATATAACTGTTAAAGACTAGCACAAAACCCACCATAAATCTTACATACATGTAATTCTATTAGAAAGAATTAGAATAAGCTTATTTACAGTTGTATGACATCCTTCAGTTCTTCTTTTGCTGCTTTCATCTTCTGCAACGAACAACTCAAAAGTATCTCCTCAAATGCAAATTACACATATATAAATCTCATACTTTGTTTCTTATTCTCTTAGCAAGGCTTTCCTGGGACTGAAGACAGATGCCACACAAAACGACGCCAATTCCAGCTGAACTAGAAGGTACTTTTTGCAGCAAAACCGAGCATGATACCCCTTTGTTCCTCCCATCTCCCAACACACACCTCCCTTGCTTGTCCTTATTCCTTCAAAGGAATAATCCCTTTTCTCACACATCAGAGAATTTTCTCAGCCATCTCATTTCCCTTCACTGAGCCTCTTCTCTCATTCCAGAGTCACTTTGATTGCAACACTGATCTCTACTTAATGCAGATAGGAAAATTTTCTTTGCAATTCAATGCAAAATCTTCACGGAAAGCAGTCATCTTTACTCGAGACAATTAAGACCAATTCCTGAATATCTGAACACAACGCACACAGCCTTAAAGCCAGAAATCCTCTTCAAATGACCTGTTAAATTGATAACACATACTTGGCATTTGATGAAGGTGTAACTTTTGACCACCTCAGATAATTATTTAATGAAATGAGTCTTTCAAAATTTTCCCAATTGAGTGCCAGAAACAAATCTCAGAACATTTTTAATACATCTCTGAAAGAGTGTAGGGAAGGAACTTGGAGCATTCATAGTCTACCTTAAAATTACAAGAGAAAGTGCAATCCTGTACTGTCATCTTTCTCTTCTGGATTTGCAGGTAGCCCACAATCTGCTCAACCAGCCAGCAGGAAAACAGGGTCTAGCTGACTAGCTACTAACTAATACAATGATTCAAACCAGAACAGGATGAAAATGCTTGGAAAATAAGAGAAATAAGGACAATCACGTGATCAATACTGCAAACCACGGAGAGAAAAAAAAAAGAGACACATAATTGTCTGTATTTTAGACAATTGCACTGCCAAGGACAGCCATGAGTTCAGAGTCCCCTGAAACAAACCTGTACCACTTTTTTAGAAGAAAATTGCCAGTTTTGGTAAAGCCTTTACTCTGCTCCAACTTCAAACGCTTTCATTCTACACTCTTTAGAATGACAAAAAGCCAATCAGTGATACAGACAGCTGGTGTCTACACCTCTGCTGCTGCAGATCCACTAGAGGGAGATCCTAAATTAAACAATCTCAAATTATGCCAGCAATACAACAGGTGAAGAGCCAACTGCGAGCAAGAGCAATGACATTTTTCAAATATACGCAAGAGAAGGATACTATGACCTTTTCCTTTTTAAAGAATGAGAAAGAGCCATAAGTAACAGCTGACTTGCAAACCAAAAGGATGTCCACAAAATAATCTTTAATATTCCTCAGAAGTTGTTTAGATTTCTGAGAACCCTTGCACAAAGTTTAAAATTCATCTGCAGCTTTATGAATTTCTGAGCAGTATGCTCAGCTACCACTAAAACTGCTTTCCTTTTATGAACAAAATACAACTTAAAATAACCAAGCTAATAGCGAAAATTGCCAAAATGGGAAAAAACATCAGAAAGTGAGGAAACTGCAAGAATCAAACTCTAATTATAAATAATTCTACAGTAGAAGTTATCTATATAGGATTTCTTTATTGTGTTGGAGATTCTATATGCTATTTTAGATATACGAGGAAACACAGCAATCTACAATTATTAAGAGACAAGTTGTCCTCAGGTACAAATTTTTGAAGCAGTGTCATACAACTACCAATTAGGACTGCATATGCTAGAAATTTTTAAAAGTCTAGCAGATAAATTAGAAGAAACAGAACTATCAATATATAATATATAATGGGGCAACCACAGCTTCTCTGGGTAACAGAGATACTAGGGAAAAAAAATTAAAACCAAAGATTCATTTCTAGCTGTACTTGTAGGAAATCATACCAACTATAGAGAAAAAAAACGCTTTAAACTTTGAGCAAGGAATCCAAGTAGTTTGTTTCTAAACTGCAAGCTACTTAGTATCCTATTGCCATTATTGAGGCAGGTGTGTTCAGAAAGATACTGATCTTTTTTACTTCTTACACTGACACAGGTCAGAAAAAAAATTAAGTAATATGTATATCATATACTGTCAAACCTCTCATCTGATAAAACCTGTTGACAGTATTCTCACACAGATACATTACGAACATTGTCTGGAAATGGCAACAGGCTTACAAAGCCATTCTGTAGGCATAATTATGAATATTTTTTTACAAGCAGCAGTGCAAAACTACTCATCTTCAGACATCTGCTGAAGCGATGCCGATAATGTTAAACTTTTTTTATTTCGTCTCAATGGAAGGTAAAGCACCTGTATGTCTGTTAAACAGGTAAGTGACAGATAACCTCAAACAGCCACAGTCGTCCTTGGCCAACAGAAGCGACAGAAGAACAGTTACCTCCTCCTATGACGATGGTGTCCATCATTAGGCAGCTAATTAATGCATTTTGACTTGTACCTACTACTACCAAGTGAAATCACAGGAAAAAGAAACAAAGCAACTATCTCAAAATTCAGAAAACTTAGAGGTTACAACCACCCACAATCAAACACAATTATGCAGCTTAATTCACATCCTTCTCAGACCTACACCTCAAAGCCGTTAAGAACAAATTAAATAGACTATAGCGCTGTAGCCAGCAACCAGGACATGTTATTACAGTCATACTCAACTCTGATTTCATGATCAACATAAAAATCCACCTGAAAACAAAACAACCTCCCAGTTATCAGGGATTAACTGATATTAAAATGAACAAAGCAGACAAACTCAGACTGAAGGGCCGCTTCAGAGATCAACGAAGAGACTAACAGCAGAATGATTTGGAAGAATTCATCATTTGGGATAAGCAAATGACTGAATTCTACATATAGTGATTTCTAGGCTAATTGCAAAGCTCAGCTCCCCTCCTCTACCCCCATCATTTCAGAAATTACTGAGGTGATGCAACAGAACGAGTTATTTTCATTCAGTTGTTTGCTCCTGTGGAATTACATTGATTCTAGGATGTTGTTCGAATGACATTTTGTATCATTAAAGTAACATTCAAGGAAGCCCCTAAAAACAACTTTAGTTTTGTCCAAGTCAAAATAACAATTCTTTATAAACTGAAGTGGCTTCTTAGTTCAATAAAATTTCTACTACTGAAGAATATAACAACATAGTTGTTTGCCCACATATACTTTGCATAAATAATCAAGAGAACTAGTCATTAGACAAATTACAATAATCTGTGAAATGAAAAACCAGACACACTGACCAATTAAAAAATGAGCACTGTCATGCCTGTCATTTCAGCCTCTCTATTAGCTCAGTTTTAGTGGAGGAGATATATTAAATGATTAAAAATATATATGTGTATATATACCTACACACTTGAGACATGCTGTACCAAACCCTTCAAGTACAGGTAACAACATAAAACCCGTTTTGATTGCCATAAAATAGGCTTTTTCAGACTTTACATGAAATGAGTAGAAACCAACACTTCATACGATCCCAAACCTTGGCTGGGAGATTGATGATAAACAGTCAGAAGGCATTAAATGCTTACAATCAAGTAACACTTAGGGAAAGGGGAGCTGAGGGATTCAGAAGAGAAAATACCCAACTGGGAGGTAGGAGAATGGGATACACAACTGGATTATTTTAGATGGCAAAAAGGAACCTTATACCTCTAGCTACCCTTTATATTTTGGCCTCATATGCTGCGTAACAGCGTAAGCACTGCAGAATTTATCATCCTTCTTGGTCTAGATTGCTTGCAAAAGGTAAGTCTTGAAGCAACTATTAGAATAAAAAGCAGCTTAATAAAGTCACCCCTTTTTGCTGTAGCTGAGACAGCGCTAGTAAGGTTATCTACAACCTCTCCTCTACACAAGAGAAAGAAAACCTGGCACAGAAGCGCTCTCTCTTGTTACACGGGTAATCTTTAAAGTTTAACAAGGACAAAAGAATTCTATTTGGTTACAAGAACACAAAAGTCTCTTGAAGTCTTTCTAAACAGAAACTCCCTCTGTGTGTGTGTCCCTGAGTTACGCCAATCAATTTGCTGTAGAGCCTGTCTAGAATATATTACAGACACAAAGTTTTCCATCAATGCTTTAAACCCTCTATGTCATCCTGCTCTCCAAACAAATGAGACCATAAATATGTTGTCTAAATTATGTGTTCATCTGAATGGTACCCCAGGATTCAAGTTCTCCAAGCTAAAAAAATTCTGTATGTTAAGAAATGCCAAAGAGGATGACCCAAATTCCAAAGTTCAGAGGAAAAAAACCTAACATTTTCACAATAAACTAGTACTCAATAAGAATGAAAAATACCAATATAACATGTGCTTGATTTGGCTGAGGTAGAGCTAATTTTCTTCTTAGCAGCTTGTATGGGGCTATGTTTTCGATTTGTGCTGGAAACAGTGTCAGTAACACAGGGATGTTTCAGTTATTGCTAAGCAGGGCTTACAGAGTCAAGGCCTTTTCTGCTCCTCACATGGCCCTACCAGTGATGGGCTGGGGGCATGAGAAGCTGGGAGGGGACACGGCTGGTACAACTGAAACCAACTGACCAAAAGGCTATTCCATACCATGGGACATCACACTCAGCATATAAAGCTGGGGGAAGGAAGAGGAATGGGGGAATGTTGGGAGTGATGGTGTTTGTCTTCCCAAATAGCCATTACTCATGAGGAGCCCTATTTTCCTGGCAATGGCCGAACATCTGCCTGCCCATGGGAAGCAGGGAATGAATTCCTTGCTTTGCTTTGCTTGTGTGTGTCGCTTTTGCTCTACCTATAAACCATCTTTATCTCAAACACAAGCTTTGTGGGTTTTTTTCACTTTTACTCTTCCAATTCTCTCCCCCACCCCACTGTGGGGGAGTGAGTAGCTGTGTGGTTCTAGCTGCTGGCTGGGGTTAAACCACAACAGCACACTAAGAACACTGGATGTCTTATATATGTAGAAATCCTGAAAAGTAGCCTGATTAAGAGCTACACATTTGTTGGTCAGGTGTTTTGGTTGTGTTTCCTTAAAGTCAGCAAGTTTCTGTATGTAATAAATAACAAGAAACCAGGTTTTTCTTGTTAGGAATTGCATTTACACAGATGGCAGTCAAGTTGAGAATCGCTATCAAGGAGCAGCAATTAGGCAGAGAAAACACCCAAATAATTAGAATGGCTAGAGGCTGAATCACGATTCGAAAAAAAGACTTATTGACTTTTATGCATAAACATTTGATTCTTTTCCATCTCTGTATTTGAATAATCTTCAAAAAAAAAAAAAAAAAGAAAAGTTAGAGACTCTTACCAGCTTCCTGTGAATTTAATACTTCTAAGGCATGCATCATGGCACTTGCGAAGACGTTGGCATCTTCTTTGCTGCCAAAATTCAGACCATACACCTGCCTAGCATCACGCCACTGGTGGAAGGTCTGTGTAGCCTGATTGTACTTCAGCCCTTTCGGAATGGCACAATTTATTACCACCTATAATCATAAAAAAAAGAAAATATTACTTCTGTTAAAAGTTGTTATTTCATCACAAGTTTCAGCTTCATGTAGATTTTATTCCCTAACCACGTGGGTTAATTCCAGTCCCACAATCCACAAAATGACAATGTTGAAGCACAAAGCCATTTTGATTTTAATCCCAATGCCATACGAAATCAGTGATGGGAATACGAGAGGACTGATGAGATATTTTGTACCAACTTTTGTAGCCTACGTGTTCTTATTTCAAAAGATGCAGCCATGTTTCATAACAGCAATTTAGTAGCATCAACAGTTCTGACCTTTACCAGCAGACTACTTGATGTGAATATGCATTTGGATGTCAGAAGCCCAAGTTTTCCATTAACTTGTTAGAATTATGTTTTTTAACCAAGTTATCACCTTCTGTGGCTGCTGTGCCCCTTCGCTTGATGTGGCTTCAGTAGCAGTTATGCAGACTTCTACTATGCATCACAAGGTACCACTTTGCAACATTATTAGAGCTTACACTAAAAGTGATCAATTCTAACTAGTAGGGCAACCATTTATTATAAGCCATTTGCTAAGAGGAAGCCATTGCACTTGGACAAACAGATCCTCTCACCTTCTTCCACTGAATAAAGAGAGGAAGGAAAAAAAAAAAAGGAAAAAGATTTGTTCTCAGATGAATGCACAGAGATCATTTATTCTTGGAAAAAGTGTTTACTGACAAATGACACACATTATCAGTCTATGCTTCGGGTGTGACATAAACGACCAGGAACAGACCAAAAGAATTTTATGAAATGCTGGGAGAGCGGGAAACAGATACAGAAGTTTTCCTCAAACAAAAAGATTAGGTCTTTAACCCCATTAAGAGAGCACAAGGAATATCACCCTGGACATCTATAAAGTGCTTTGTTTATGGGGGAAAAGCCATAATACAGTTTTTCTACTTACATTCAAAAAAAAAGTAAATTTATAATTTACAGTTCCCATAACTTTATTGAAGACCCATGTCTTAATATTAAAAACAGTAACAAAAATATCTTGATTCCTATTCCAAATTTCCAGATATTTGCTTACCTGATGATCCTGAATCTTCCTGCCCACTACTCTGAACGTGTTGTTGCCTGTGTGATGATATATATGAACTCTGCTGAATCCAGTTGATCCGCCAGCCGGTACCCATTTTTTATTGGCATCATCATAGACCATTACAGCAGCTCGTGCTTGGCAGATACTCTGTTCACTGTAAAAATACAAGTATTTTAGAGTTGAATATAAAATTACTTATGGCAAATTATCATTTTAAAGGTTAACTTTTTTTTTTTAAACTCAAACGTTAAAGTAACACTCCTTGCAACCTGCTGAAACATCCACCTTTCCAAATGCAAAACCACCAGCACTTTGACTTTTGCTTCAAGCTGTTCATTCTGAAAAGCTGTGGTCAAGACAAACAGGCCTCACTATTAATGAAAGATCACGAAGAGGTTTGGTGTGGTTTGGTGGAGTTTTTGGTTTGGTGTGGTTTTTTGTTGTTT
>JAOXJK010000023.1:13372600-13392642 GCA_025774025.1 Xenus cinereus | reverse complement strand
AAACGGTTACACCAGGGGAAAAAACAAAAAACAAAAAACAAAAAACAAAGACCAGTCTTATTCCAGAGCAGAAAACAGACACATATAAGAAATTACTAAAATATGATGTGAGTTCACAAAAGTTATAAAATTGATCAACACCTTTACCGTGACATTAGACACTGCTTTTCCAGAGAGAAGTTCTTCTAGTACTTCAAACCTCTTGGCAATGCAATTACTGTCTAAGGTTGCAATACTTTATATCCCCCATTTCCTGATGTTTTGTTTATGAGCTGCTTAAATATTGTCATTGAGATCTACCTTCACACCACAAAACCAGTTACCAAGTTAAAGGGTGAGACCCTGCGTTTGCCTGGGTTTTCTGGTCTCAATTCCCAGGCAATTCAGCTGCCTCCTCAGTTGTCATGTTTTGAGACAAATTCTGAAGTTTAAAACTGGAAAGTCAACTCCCTTTCACAATAACTTTAATCTTAAATATGCCAATCTGTAAACACTAAGATCTATAGTGACAGGGACATATCCATATTCACCTTAAGAACATCTCCTGGTGACAGCAACAAAAGGGGATCGTATTTCCCAACAGTCCTTTCATTTTAAAACTTTCCCAGACGTGACAATTCATACCTTTCTTAAGTGTATCTGCATGAACAAGCACAAATAATTAATCAACAAGTCCAAATCTCTGCATGTGACTTTCTATTTGTATTTGGGCACAAGTTTTGACTCCAGAGTGGGCTAAATCTGCAGACAACATTACTCTTTTATATTTTCATATATTACATTGTATACATAGTGCATTATATTAAAAAATTCCATTGTGTAAAAAAAAAAAAAAAAGCCTTTTATACACAATGGTATTATCAACACTACTCGGGAAGTCCCTTAAAGTTCTGACAAAAATATTTTTTCCTTTTAGGGCTAGGAGAAAAATAGTTACTGGCTTCCTTTACTAGAAAAAACAGGAAAATAAAGTTTTCAAAACAGCAATAAGATCAAAAAACCCTGATCTAATAAGAGCGCTTTTGGTACATTGCTATCAAAACTGAAAGCGACGTTTAGATACTTGTTTCTAATATTAGTTATCGGATATCAGTTATTCTATCTCCTCCTTAAGGAGTGTAACTCACTGTACCTTATCTCACATTGAAAGCCCGGTATTTAAACCGAAAGCAGTGCAGAGGTTATCACTACTTTGTACTTCATTTTTCTGCTAATCTTTTCTTACCTAAGTTTCTTCAGTGAATCATTACATAAGCAAATGCTTCTCATTAAATTGAAAGTAAAATGCAGTCCAGAAAGCAACAACACAAAACCAAACAGAACAGCAGCTCTGGCCAATTAAGACTTTTTTTTTATTATAAGTATTAAAAATACAGCAGAGGAATAAAAAGCTAGAGACCTATACTAATAACTTCTTTCCAATTGAAAAAAATAAAAATCGTAAGCTCCAACTGGAAAAAGAATATTTAAAAGCATAATTATGTATTCATTGATTATTTGTGTTAATAAAGTATTTAGTGGAGTAACTATAACGTGAAGGTGAGTTGAAGAACGATTTTGCTCACACTAGAAAATTAAGACTTCTTATCAGCACATCCATTGTTTAGGTTTGTGCAAACTGCAAGTGCCAGAACGCTTTATCTGAACAAGGATTTTCACTAGTTCAGCTAATCCAGCAGTAATTATTGGAAAATGCTATTTTAAAGTAGAAAAGCAGCACAATCCAGCTGGCATCCCACGGGCCTCTCTCATTGTACAAGATGGCTCTTATGGAGCTAGAAATTTAATGTGGCTTTCATTACTCTAGATCAACAGCCCAACCATTCTATTATCTTTCCTCTCCAGCCCTATCTTCACTTTAGAAACCACCTTTTCCAGTCAATCTTGCATTATTTTAATCAGCATTTTTTAATTTATTATGTTACTCTCTGCAGTAGTCATTTAAGCGCTTAAGCTCTATACCACAGGGCAAAGTTCTGCTATTTACAGCATTTCCTTCCAGGCTGGGTTTTTCCAGTGTCACGACACTCTTCCAACAAGTACATTCACAAGTTTAATCTTTAAACCACACAGGGAGTGTCCTGCATCTTGCCTCTTAACAGAAGCTTTGGGAATCCTACTCTCCAACTGGAGCCTTCAGGTTCTGCTTGCAAACGAAAGTTTTGAGGCAGCTTGGCAGGGGGTGTAAATATTTTTTTTATTTTGTGGGCATTTTTTTGTTTGTTTTGGGTTGGTTTTTGGATTTTTGTTTGCTTTGTTTTTAACTCAAACTATAGTCATATACCAATATGCAGTAGAGCACAGATCATTTGATAAACAAGTCTTGGTAAGTGTGCAGCTGGTGTTATCTTCAGTTACTGTCTGCCCCACAAAAGCACTTTTTTAGGTAAGCAATGCACAAGACAAGAGGCTTAACACAACAGCACATTTTCAGACTAGCTAAGCATTCATATTCTAGAATATATTATGTGATCAGCTGCAAACTTAAGGTAAGCAAACAAAAATAGGCAGACTGCATTACCAACCATAAATATGCATTTTGTGGGGAGACACAGAGGAAAAAAAGGAGTTTTATTATCAGTTTTATGCCAGATGTGGGCATATGCTGCAACCACAGCTCAGTTAGCTAGTCCCTGATATAGTATAATCCATTTTCCATTTACGCATATTCAGTTGTCCAAATTCACATCTTAAGAAGCATGTGATGAAATATAACAGTAAAATTTGGTTAATGTAACATAACATGAAACAAAGTCAATAAAACTTAGTTTACACATCTGTACGCATAAATGAAAAGGTAATGTTCCAGAAAACACAGTTTATTATAGACTTTAGAAAATTATACACTTTAAACTTTTTTCCATAATGACCTGTTTTCTCCCCTACATCAGCGTATTAGTTGTGGAGGGTTTATTTTTAAAGTTTATCATTATGATTAACAGCAAAAAGGTAAACTGCTTGTTCTCCCTCCTCCTGTGTTCAAAGAACAGCATTCACTGAATCTACAAAGCACCCAAGGGCTGTTATTCATTTGTTTTGGAGGAAAAAAAAAAAAAAAGAGCTCCCAAAGGCTATCAAGCAAGACTGTTGAGATAAAGCCTTTCAAGACTTGCATCAGGGTTTCCCAGACGCTACGTGTACCAATAAGTGCAGACTAATCACATTTTGTCAGACTGCACACTACTCCTGAATCCATCCACCCGCACGCCAGGGAGGAGAACGTGAGCATGAACTATTAGAAGCGCACGCTACTCCAGGCAGCAATTCCACTCCTGCCTCCTTGCACAACTGCCTTTTTACAAAATTAAAATTAAGACAAAGGGACTCATACAAAGCAAAAAAAAAGCAGGGAGGGGGGACTCAAGGTTCTGATTGCCAGCGGTGAGCAAACAAAGCAGAAAGCTACAGAAAGGCTGTTTCAGAGCACAGGAGAAAAGAAGCCCCAGCAAACTGGCCGGTTACCCCCGTCAGCACAATCCGCTGAATAATCCACAGCTCTGGTTTGGTTTAGAAACCAGTTACTTCAGCTTTTATTCCAGCAATCAAAGGCTGCCAGTGACCCAGGCAGGCTAATCAAATCCAGGCCTTGTTAAAAACAGTAGTTGGAATGTCAGTAGCTGTTTTCCTTACGGCACTCAGTCAGACCAAGGGCATCATCTGAGCTCAAAGCAGGACACAAAGTTTATTTAAATCTAAATGTGGCAACACAGCTCCCTTCACTAGTAGGGACATCAGGCAGTGCCCTTTAACAACTACTATCTGTCAAATTAAGTAGATGCACACACTGGTGTTCACAGGAGCAAGAATTCTCAAAAAACCAAACCAAACCAAAAACCGACACAAAAAGCCCAAAATGTTGATAGTAACTTTAAAGAAAATATCCAAATGAAAAAAATACAATAACAAGCACCAGCATTGCAGTCTTGCCTCTTCCTGCCTAACAACAGCCAGAAAAGAAAAGGAGTCAACATACTTTAAGTAAGCATTCAAAGCAACTGGAAGAGTCCAGGCACAGACCAAATACTTTATTCCCAATTCCTCACAAAACACAGCATAGAGTGGCACCTGCTACAAGCACCAGTGTTTCCCTCACCTCAACAGCCAACAGAATAGTTAGAAAAGTCTTCACAAGGGTGAAGCAGCACCTGAATGACCCAGAACTGCTACTGCATCAGGTAGAGACCTTCAGTTTATGGAGCAGACTGATGAAAATACAAATGAAGTCTTTTACATAGCAGCCTAAGCCAATAGGTAATACCTTTATACAAAGTTAAAAAAAAAAAAAAGAACTGTATGAAACAGATATATAAAACAGAGCTTCTTCACATTCATTAAGTAAGCAGCATTCATGCTGTAAGATCTAGAGATGTTTGCCAAAACAATTCAAATAGCATCATTACAGCCAAGAGCCAGAACTTCCTAGCAATAAGCAAGATCTACCACTCAAACTATGAAAAACACGGTCATAAAAACCTAGATTCACAGTTCTCTATGGAATGGAAGATTTAGCACTTTACAACCTTTTCTGTGACAAATCTATTGAGTAGCTGTTCATGAACTAGTACACAAAAAAATTGATGTGGGAACTGTTTGTAATAATCTGGCTCAGGTAAGGCAGCACGTACAAGACAATATGCAAAGTACTACCTTGCTATCGGGAAGGACAAGAGATCATGTAGAAGAGATAGGCACTTCCTTTCATCATTACCCAACTTACTCTGGAAAAAAAAAAACAACAGCCAAAACCAACAACAACAAAAAAAGCCAACACTGCACAGAAGTACATGGTTTTGGTATCTAAAACATTACCATATGAATAATTGGTAAAATGGAGGTAGATGTAAAATCTAAAGGATAACGAAAAATTAAGTTCAATTGGCTTTCTAAAAACACGAGCACAATGTAGTACACTTTGGACTACAGGAGACATACAAACTGGAAAAACACTTGAGAGGGCAGAAGCACATCAAAAAAAGACATGGAGATTACAAAAATAAAAGAGCAAACCACGCAGTGCAGATGAAAAAATCTGGGAGTGTACAAACAACACCTTCCATAAACAAGAATGAGCAACAGGAAAATTCCCCAAGCAGTAACAGCACTGAAATACTAGAAGAGACTGTTTAGAAATATTGTGAAACCTCACGGAAGATTCTGAAAAAACTTAAGACACGTCAAGATAATGGATTGAGAGCAGCCCTGAGGAGAAGGACGTGGGCTACAAAGATGATCAAGGGGATGGAACACTTCTTTTATGAGGAAAGGTTGAGAGACCTGGGGCTGTTTAGCCTGGAAAAGAGAAAAACGAGAGGGGATCTCATCAATGCTGAGCAGTATCTAAAGGGCAGGTGTCAAGAGGATAGGGTCAGGCTCTTCTCAGTGGTGCCCCGTGACAGGAACACAAGGTTCCAGGACAAGCTGGAACACAGGAAATTCCATCTCAACATGAGGAAAAACTTCTTTCCTGTGAGGGTGGCAGAGCCCTGGAAGAGACTGCCCAGAGAAGGTGTGGAGTCTCCTTCTCTGGAGACATTTAAAACCCACCTGGAGATGGTCCTGTCCAGCCTGCTCTGGGTGACCCTGCTCTGGCAGGTGGTTAGACCAGATGATCTCTGAAGGTCCCTTCCAACCCCTATGATTCTGTGATTCTTTGAATCAATCAGCCAAATTAATCTGGCTCAGGTGTTCCCAGGTCATGGCTCCAGTCCCATGTCTGAGAAACACCCGAGGAGCATGCATAACTTTATTAGGTTCTGAAGCTACAGCTCAACTAATTTGCAATTAGAGCACCAGCTGGTGCCCCAAAAGGCTGTGCCATGTCATTTAAGCCTCTGCATCACAGCCCTCAATATCTGTGGCAGTAAAAAATCCGGATGCCCAGAATATCCCTACTTCCTTTAACATTTGAGAGACAAAGTGAAATGTAAGAAATGAACCAAACAAGGATCTAAACACTAACACTTGTCTCAGTAGTTTAGGAAATGGAAAAGTCTTCTCAAAAAGCACACCCTGAATTCAGAATAGCTCATCAACAGAAGTGAGACACAGCTTTATATCCTTCAAAGTGTTGTTCCTGGTTTTTATCATCCTTCTCCAATTGATTCGTATTTGGCTTATCTGTCCATGGTAAACAGTCCCTCAAATGCAGCCGTGTCTAGAAATGTTCCTGGTAAATTATAAGTTGGCACCTGATTAATCCTGAGTCCCAGGATAACAAATTCACAGAATGAGCTCTGTAGGTTAGAGCAGAATGTTTTGCCTCCTTAGATGCACCTCCCACAAGATACACCAAAAACTTCCAGGGCTGCTGATGAACAACCAACCTCTCCTCCCAAAAAGAGAGCAGTACTTGTATAATAATGGTCCTAATTAAGCGTTTCCCATATGCCAATGGGCAGAATAAATTGTATGCTTTCAAGGTCAAAAACCAGCATTAGTCCTAAAGATTTCAGACAAGTTTTAGAGACAAAGTTTCTCATTCGAAGTTTCAAAAATTACATACAAGAAGAGAACTCCTCTTGGGGGAAGGAACAAAACAGAAATGCTTCCTTTACCTTCACAGGAGGCATTCACATCACTGTTCTGAGAACCAGGAGGTGCTCCATGTGGCACTACAACATATCCTTATGGATGGCCCTCACAAATGACGGGAAATTGCAAAAAGGACAAGAGCGAGGACAAATAATCATCATCAAGTGTTATCTGCCTCTATAATTTCTAGAACCCATTAGCTTTTAGCAATAATTTTCCTTAAAATGAAACAACCGGTCCCTGAATAGCCCAAACTCTTAGTTGCGGTTCCCAATTATTTTTAATATAGTAAAATTGACCATTATGGTTTTAGTACTATTCTACTTAAGTTTCAGTTGTTTCAGAGTCTAAAGGTGCCTGGTGAAACTCATCCCACTGTGGTTACTCAAACCGTGTTTGTTCCAGCTGATAAGAAAATTCAAGTTTTTCCCCCCTCAAACAGTCTGGTTCTTTATCTGCTGCTTTTAAAAGTTCTGGAGTACAGATGGCTCCAAAGTTCCTGAGCACATATAGCTTCTCCTCACGTGTAATACACTGTCATCTTTGCTACCAGAATGCTCAAAATACTCTGTTGTACTTGAGTTGTTGTAGAAACCCAAGGATGCCAGCCAGCCCAAACCTCTGCAAGGTTCCTGGCAATTGCAACTATGGTGATTCAGTATCTGTTCGCTACCTTTGCAGAGGTTCTGCTGTCTCTGCAGCAGAGCATACACGCACCAGCCTCTCAGATGGCCCAGTCCATATTTAACTGTAATTTTTCAGTTATCAATAACTCCAGATGTTTATCTCCCAGCTGCTACTACTGCCACAGCAATAAGTAACAGCAAACACTTGAGCCATCAATCTTACCCCTGTCCCTGAGAAACCAGGCACCAGTTCACATCTGAATTTCCACAGTATTCAGATTAATTCTAACACCTTGGGACAACTCATAATTAAATTCAAACAACTGACCGCTGAAGGTTGAGTAACTATTAACTCGCTCTTCTGAAAAAAAGGTTTGTGGCATTTGGTGTTGGTTCTGAAATCTGCTCGCCAAAGCTCCAGCAGCCGTAAATGACCTTTTGTGCCTGGTGCATAAATATGTATAAAGGAAGAAAAGGAAATGCAGAACCTTCTCTCCTGCTTTTTGTAATAGATCGGTCTGAATCTGTCTGCAGGAGAACAGGAAAAAAAACGTGTAGGAAAGTTTGCATAGATGTTCCTTCTCCCAGAATCTGGTTGTTGCTATCCACGCTCCCCTTTTATACAGTCACATTTTCAGAAATAATGGCTAATGGAAGCTTAGACAGACTTGAAAATTGCACGTATCAGCAATATTTGGATGTGTGAATACATTGTCTGAGCTTGCATGACCATAGTTGTAATGGAAAACTAAATCTTCAAGAAATAAAGAAAAGCATCTATCCACAATCTTTTAGAAGTACTTCAGATACTTTTTTATATCACAACATCACTTGTTATTCTAAAGCAGTCTCTAGTCTTAAAAACTATACAGCTTTGGCAGGAAAAAAACCTGCCTTACAAATCCCCACATTCTTGATTCTGAGGCTGTTAAAAATAATTTTCCATGAAGTCTTCTATTTTAAAGAGTTTCTGATGTCTCCGAAGCTTCTTTATGATTAGAGCCGAAGCACTGACTTCTATCATTGCACCACAATTCATATCGCTTTAAATGGTGTCTACTTATATAGTGAATTATTACAGAATCCACCTCAAGTTTTCCTCAACACCAATGTAGAATCACAACCACCAAGAAATGCTGTTCTCCACAAGATTTATGGGGCGACGCCAACCAGAATCATGTCCATCCTTCATCAACGTGCAATTTGGGGTACTCCAGTGATAAAACTGAAACCAAATGATTCAATTATAATCGCAAGTTGCTATAAACAGATTTTCATTACCAATCTATTGTCACTACAATTTCAGTAGGAATTCTGATTTATTGCATGATTTTTTGTATTTTAATCTAGGTTATAGTATATATCTATGAAAACAATCATCAGAACATTTATAGCTCATTAATTTATTAAAAAAAACAAAACAAAACAACCAACCAAGCCTTGAACACCTTTTCAGTCATGAAGTTTGATTTCTAGGACAAAAAAGCACATGAAGCTACATTCAGAAAACCTAAGTATACTCTAATTTTTGCAGCTGGCTGGCTGCAAAAATACTGCAGAGAAACAAAATAGTTGAATGCAAGGTTTGGCATCTTAATTAGATCAAAGAGATAATTCATTGTTCACAACAGTTTTTAAAGTAATGAAAAGGCAGAGAGCTTTTATATATTAAAAAAAGTTATGCACCTTAAAATGGAGTTCTACACAAGTTATTCATAAAGGCATCTCATTGTGGTCAGCATATATTCTCATGAGGTGCTACCTCTTCCTAATTTTAACATCCAAGACAAGCAAGGCCTTTTCTGCATCATTCACTGTTCCAAACCATCCAAAAGAACCTAGTTTGCCCTAAATTTAAATTATATAACCGCTCTTCTTTCAATGAGAGCTTTACAAGTGTAAATAAAGACAGCTTTTGGTCCTGACATGGAAATGTAATTGAATTTTGAATGAACTAGGACACAACTACGTTTTGTTACATACAGCTACGTTCATTCTTTACAGCCAGCAAACGTCAGACAAAAAAATAAGAATTGTGCTGTAAGTAAACGCACCTTCTGAGTGAGTGCACACTAGATGTGAACTTTTTAAACAGCATTTCAGATTCTCCGGAACAAAGCAGGAAGAGTTACTCAGAATTTTCTTGCCTGTACTTCAACATTAGAATGTTAACTTCTTCAATACCCAAAGCCCACCAAATTACCACCTTCCATCACTGCAGTATTAGTCCTGTTCATGATAATGGAGGATATAAGAGAGAAACCAAGACCAAAACCTTAGAGTCAGATTAAAACTTAAAACATCCAGAAATTTTTATGTTAAAGTTCCCAGAGTAACCCTAACATTCGGGATATACAAACTATGCCAACCCACAAGTACAAGCAACAAGAATGTAACAGCCAGCATAGAACTTAAAAGGGGAGTAATTTCAAGCATTTCACTAGATTTTAACTGTGATACTATAGACGGTGGGGTTTTTCCAGGCAATAAATACTTACACTGAAAATCTCAAGTGTCAAGTAAAACTCTTTTATCAAAGTCACACTATATAAAGTGCTGCCACCATAACTATCTTCTGAGGTCACCGTGTTTTCTCCAGTTCGGTTTTACAACTCTCATAACAAGGAGATAGAGGAAAGGAATGTGGAAGAGTCAAGCGATACTACTACACCATAAAAATCTACTGACTTTTCTCCTGACCTACAAGGGACCTGTGAATTTAAAGTTGAAAAAGACTTAGTACTAACGCTTCTGGATTGCAGGACTAAGCTTGCAAATTATGTATTTTTCTGTATTGTAGGATTTCTACTTCAGTTTTCCGTGTTTTGCTCTATACACAAATAATTAGGTACAGTTTTAAAAAATATAAAAAAATAAAGAAAACCAAGCAAAACTACACTGACCTGTGGTATGAGTAATGAAGGAGGAACAGCAGCAGGACCATGGCCTGAAGCAATAGCTAAGGAAGCCCCACTCTTGTACACTGTAAATCGTACACAGGAGCTGTACAAGTTTCCAGCTCTTCCCTCCAGTCATAAAAATTATGCCACATGTACTGCCTCTCTGCTACATACACAAAGAATACTTTTATAGAAACAAGTTTCATAAAAAGATTACAAACTGCTAGAGCAATCACTAAAGTAACCTGTCAAAAAGTTGTCAAAATGTTTAGAAAGATCTTTCCTTGCTAGCACAGACCTTTATTTGCTATAAGGAATAAAATGGAAGGTGCTATTTGGATAGTCAAAACTACTTCATCTGCATATCCACTTAATCCACACTGAGGGAAATTAACATGCCCTTTTGGCCTTACAGCAGCACAAGCAACGTGATTGCTCCTCCTTTCCATTTTACCTGCAAAGAAAAATATTCACTATACCATACGACATACCATCAAACAGGCTGCTCAACAGCAGCAGAACCCACAGCGAGGGGGGAAAAAATGAAGCCAGTGGCCAAATCTGAGCTTTTGATTTGATTTAATGTCAACCCCTACCACCCTAAAGGTTAAAGTTACGTACAAGAAGAGTGAATTTCTTTGTTGCTACGGGAAGTTATGGAGACAGATAACATCGGCAAGCTAAAAAAGGATTAGAAGAATTCAAGGATAATAGGTATGGAATCAACAGGCATGTTCCAAGATGTTTCGCATCAGACAATGGATCCCAGGGTGCAGGAAAGGGATTACTAAGTGGCTGCAGGGAGTTTCTTCCAAGCAGCTTCTCCTACTGCTACTCTCCAGGACAGAGCTTGGGACCACAACAACCATTGGTCTGCCCCAACTTTTCTCATTTTTAACAGTACTGCGACACTGAACTCTTTAGTTCACACAAAACCTTAGCTCCTTCCACAGGCAGGGAATCCCAGAAATCCGAAATTTGCCTTGTTTTTATTATACATCCCATTCTCTTTGTTTTGTTATCAAGGGGATTATATCTAAGATAGGAAGCAAAGTCTTTTAGATTAAGAGTCATTTTCTATTGTTTTTAAGCCAGAAGGAAGTCCCAGTTCAAACAAACAGCCACACTGCCTAAATATCAACACCGGGGAAACCTTTGCAAGCTTTCTTTTTTTAATCTGACATTCATTATAGCTCTAACAGCTTTCAAACCTACTTGCATGATTTCACAGGTAATCTACTGTTACACTACTTTTGATATATTCTTATCTAATATTTCATAGCAAACCAATCAACCTAAATCAAGTCCCTAAAAGCCCTGTTCTCTAGTTATCAGGCAACATCAGAAAAGCATTGCTACGTGCCCCTCTAATAGCACGTTATCAGATGTAAGAAATTTAAAAAGACAACACGTTGAAACACAACATGGGCCAAGACTGAATTTGAGACAACGAACAGATCTATGCGAGTTCCACAATGAAACCGTGAAGCGTTCAGTATCCAAATTTTACGCTGAAGGGAGGGGAAAGAAAAGAAAAAAAAAAAAGAGATGACGATCTCTTCTGCAACAGCACAGAAGCACCCATACGTGGGTTAGTGACCCTGCTGTATTTATGGGCTAAATGTGAACAATCTTGCCCTCACTACTATCACACACACGACGCGCACAAGCACACACACACGGTGTTTAATCTCCACAGTAAGGAATTAACCAGGGAGAACGCTTCTACTTCCAAAAGACACTGAATGGAATAGGAAAGCTGAACACAGTGAACTTTACAGGCTCCTAGAGATATACTGCCTGCAGTCGTCTTAAGAATTTAAAAGCAAAACCAACCACATAAGTTATGGTCTCCCACATCTCAGCTCCCCCACAGCTACTAAAAGGGTGGGAATTCTGCCAAGACTATCACCTTTAACTACTCAAGACGGATACAGCAGCGCAGCAGGTCTGGCTTGGACAACCTCAGCAGAGAAAAACAACTCCTGCTCTTGCTCCAGCTGGAGAGCGAACAATAGATGCAGCGCATTCCACCCATCAACTGGAGCTGCAAATCACCCCAGCACTTTTTGCCATAGTCACATGGAATACACAGTGTCACTGAAGTTCTCCCCAAACAGGGGAAATACCTTTTTGGGAAAGTCTAAAAGTCTTGGGGCTGCTGTAACCTGCAGCCACTTTTTAACACGGCTTTTTAAATTATAATCCCTGAAGATGAGCGTAAACAAACAGATTCTAAAGCAGTTTGAGCTGGACCAAGCCTTGCCTAAACTATAGATCAAGACATTCTAAAGGTAGGGGAAAAAAACTCCCACTTTAGACAAGAAACTGTTTTGCAAACAAGACACATCAAAAAAATTTTAAAAATGCAAACTAAATTTAGGATTGATAGTTCAGATGTAGTTTGTCCAGTTAATCCCAATCACAGACAAAAATATTAAAGATCTTTATACAAATAAACCAGCATTTCAAAAAATAGTTTTAATTGGCATTACAAAAAATAATGTTTAGTGATAACAATATGCAATTAACTTCAAAACTTAAGACAAAAGAATCACAGAATTGCTTGGCTTGGAAGGGACCTTTCAGATCATCTAGCCCAACCATCAACCTAAAAAGTAGACATATAGTTTTAGCAAAAAAAATAGGATTCTGCTTCTAATTTCCACAAAGCTCACAATGAAACTACGATTTTAGCAAGTGCTGGACATCACTCATCAGCATTTACTGAAGCTTAGGCAAAACACAGATCAGATAAGCTTCATAAAAAACATGAATAAGTCCTCTTTACCCTATTAAATTTTCTGGCAGCAGCTCCGTGGCTCATGGGCTGGAAACCCAAGGTGTAAAGACTGCCTGGTGGATGTTCTCCTGATCATCCCATCTACAGGTATCCGTAACCCTTCGGTTAATCACCTGGAAGGTGTGCTTGGCAGGTTGAGCCAACAGAGAGACATCGGCTGCCAAGCGAACGGAGAAAGCACTTGTTTTGTTGAGAACTCCCGTGACAGAGGTTTAAAACATGAGTATCTATTTTGGATTTTTATTTGTGCCTTTGCTGGCCCCGCTAGTCAAGTTGTACAGGTGGGAGTGAGAAGCAGCATTCATGTTTTGAAAGGAACGGGATGATAAAAGCTGAGAAAAATGGTCACTTACCTTCGCACCTCTGGATTTTAACGTAGTACAGTAAGTTAAATTCTTTCTGCGCATGCGTTTGCTAGAGCTGGATAAAAAGACTGAACGCTCTCCCCACTCCCCTTCCCTTTTTGATCTCTTCTTCCACATTATCTATGAAGTGTTTTAAGCCTCACATCCGATAGGTGACAAGCAGCAGGAAGTTACTCACTTAAACCTGAAGATACTCAGCACCATACAGTAGATTAAAGGAACTCCATGAAAAGACCATAACTACAAATAGTAGCTTGTTGCAACACAAAAGGAAAGCAAAATGAAAAGGTTTCCACATTTTGGAGCTATTCTGCAGACAGAAGTAGCCATACTGACAATGTTTAAAGAAAATTCAGCTAGAATTTCTAGAAGTCAGTAATCCTCAATTACCAGTTTAAGAGCTTATCCCCTAAGTGTACCAACTAGCTACACAGAAAATTAGTATTTGATAAGAGTGTGTAGCAGTATTTCCAGCACTTTCAGGCTGCTACAAAACACAAATAACCCATGTACAAAGAAGGCAAACTGCACCTATCTCTTCAGGTAGTATTTTCACTAGATGCAGAACCCACAATTTCTGCTAGTTACATCTCGACGAAATTAACTCTCATGGTACAAAACAAAACAGCTTCAATTAGAGGATTTATTTTCAAGTAAAACATTTTTCTCTCAAAACAGTTAGCTTATACTGCAGAAGAACATGCTGACTTTAAGTCACAAAATATTCTCTAACGCACTAGGCTTCCTTGAAGGTTTTTGAACTATGGAGATTGCTGTTATGAAAATATACTTCATTCTGATGAAAACCTGGAGTTTCTCCTGAAAGTCAGAGCAAGTTCAAGCATTTTTAGATTCAGTCCAGAACTCGGCTATGATCCACTGCGGCAAACAACACCTTAGGTCAAAATGAAAGAATTTTAATCGGGTGTGTGTGACACATGGGTACCATGGGCAAGGGAATGAGATCTGTAGCATTCTGCAGTTGTGTAATTATAGCAAAACAAGAGTTTATGGTAAAAAGAGGGTTATTCCTGCAAAATCAACCTCCTCCCCCTTTTTTAGGTTATTATCCTTAGGTTGTAGCCCAGCATCTTACCCCATAAACTGTTACACCACACTTGGATCCCAAGAGGGTAATCCTTCTCAATGCAATGCCTCAAACATTACCAAGGAATCTCATACCCTTCTCACTCTTCATGCTTTAGTCTTTTCTCTGCAACACTATCAGCGATGATAGCAACAGATTGTTCCATGCTGCTTTTTACAAAGCTCATGTTTTCAACTCTGTAAAAATTTGCAAGCTTCAACCATGACAGACAACTTTTTATATATATATATATATATATATATATATATATGTACTTTGTGTCTGCATTTACTACAGATTTTTTTTCCCCATGAGAAAACCCTGAATGTCATAGCTGCAATCTTCTGAAAACTGAGACTTGTAGTTGTTGGGCTTAAGCTGGAGAAATTCCATTCCAAGCTGTGTTTTCAGCTGTATGTTCAGAACGTTAGACCATGGAAGGACATTGATCAGATCTGCAGAAGCCTGTGGCCCCTGTGGTTACCTCTCACAATAGAGGCGAGGTTCTGAATGGGGAAGGAAGCAAGCTGTCAGGTTTATAAAGATCCTATGTTTAACTTGAATCCTAAGAAAAACAGCAGCACAAACTATTAGTAAAAGCTTGCTAACAGATAACACATCTTCAGAGTTACTTAAGAACTAATAATGTCAAGTAAGTTACATTTTCTCTAGGTCTTCTGAGTCCTACACTAATTACCGTAGAGAAGTAGCAGATGCCGTAGTATGGCTTGATTCTTAACAGAATTTATAGGGCAATTTCATAAGAAAGACACACACAAAAATTACTACAAGGAGAGCAGAAAGGAGTTTTGAAAGCCATATTCAGATAACAGCTATCGATGCTACACTCAGAGAAAATATACCTGCCTGTGCTGCAGCAGAACCACAAAGAGATGGAAGGGTACGCTCGCTGTCGCCAGGGAGGACAGAAGCCCAGAAGAAGGTGCAAGCACAAAGGAGGACTGGAATACTGGAAAAGTGACTGGAGAAAAAAAGTTCAAATCTACATTTAGGTATATTCCAGTGAGCATCAGTACATGACAGGCTGGACAACAATCAGCCTTGGCTTCCAAATGATGTAGACCAAGAAAAGAGTAACAACTGGCAGGTGGTCTAAAAAGAACCCACAATGAAATATTAATGAGATTGGTGATTTTAATCTGGAAAAGATTTAGGAGAAACATAAACCCTCACGTACATTAGAGGTAGCTTCAAAGAGCAGAATAAGCTGTCCACAGTTATTGAGTATGGAAGCCTTAATACACAGAAAGAAAGATTTAAATCACGTAGCGAGACAAAAACTCCGAAGGTTAATTCAGAACGGGAGTCAGTTTCCCAGTAGAGGCGATACCATCTCTGATTAAAGATACATTTAACTGAGGTGCCTGAACTGCAGTCTACAGACCAGAGTCTGCAAGAAAAATCCATGTGTCTGCCCAGACTGCGCCTGGGCATCGTTTTTTTCCCCAGAGCCTCCTAAGAGATAGCCAGAGCGTTTGAAAACCTGTTCCTTGCTGCTCTGAGGCTACCACACCACCTCCCTCCTTCATAACCAGGCCTGCATCTGCCAGGTAGCCGAAAGATGTAAGAGCAAGCCATTCCATCATTCACTATAGAGCAGTTGCACCTCTGAATATCTAAAAGCAGTCACCTAAGCGGACTGTCCCATTATATGAGACAGGTGAACATCACCTGTCTTTTACTTATATGGTAAAGGAGATATCAACACAGACCAATTCGAAGCATCTTGAGCAAAAGCCACATGGTCTAACCCACACAAAACATTGGAACAAAGAGCTAAGTGTCAAGGTTCTTCCCAGTCCCATCATAAAAACTGACAGATAAATATTGATGGATCTTAATTTGGTTGAAGTTGGTGACTCTAATTAAGCACAGTATGAGTGGAACGTAGATTCCTGGAGTGAGAGTCTTCCTCTCTGGGAAGCACACACTGTTGTAATCACAGTTCCAGCTTCCTTCACATCCATGCTCTACCAGGAAGACAAGAACCACCAGGAGTTACACTGATTTTAGGCAGCACATGCAGTTGAGAATCTAGCTGTTCCAAATCTATTTGTATTTCAAATATCAGGGCACATTTTTTAAAGAATCTGAGAAATTACACTGCAATATGGTTAAAAAAAAATACCTTCAGAGTTAAAAAAAGTACAAGAGTTAAGAATAAGTTCTGTTCGCTTATATATGAGAGGAAGGAGTGGCTTACAGTTGTAAAACCATTAGAAAATCTTAGTTATATATTACTCCTCTCACCCCTCCCACCTTTTTTCTTGGACTACCTCTGACACAGGACAGATGGACTGAGGAGTAAATGAACAGTTAGTAGGTTTCTTCATTAATCAGTGCGTAGTGACTTTTTTGCACATTTATCAAAACTTGTTCTAATATAAAATTCACAAGTTATTCCCAGTTTAAGCACAGTTTCATAAAATACAGGATCTGAGAGCTTCAAACTTAAATACAATTATTTTTAAGAAATCAGCAAAAGTTAGAAATTCAAGGAGAAACAGATGAGAAGTTGTTTCCTCCATTGGGGAGCTGAAGCACAGTAATTAGTACCAAGTCTTCTGATGGATCATTTAATCCAGGATGATCTAGGGCCCTTTGTCTTCACTGGCCATATAATGTTCTCTGCGCTTTGAAGGATTAAGGTATATACTGAATAATTTAATGTTTCAATAGATGAGGCCCACAGTTTTAAGTTAGTCAATACAAAAACAAGTCAGGACATTGCTAGTGAACATCCCTGACAACTCTGAACAGCTCAACCAGCACCGAAGGACAGAAACTCTTTGAAAAATAAAAAGCAGTCAGTTCTTGCGGAAAATACTGAGCTGAGACCACAAAATCCTCTCCTCTCCAAGCAGTTCCCTACCTCATTCATGACACACTTTCCAGTCTCTGAAACAGAGAAAGACAACCTAAAGCAAGCAAACAAACAAAAAAACCCCAAAACCAGCCTTCAAACCACAGTCTAATTCTGCAAACCAGAATCCAGCCCCTATTGTAGGGGAGGAAAAATAGCATATAATCGTTCACATGCTTCCACATCTTTTTTTACACAATTCTGCATATAGTTTATGCATAAAGGTATTAATTAATGACCACAAGCTGGTAGGCTCATGTGACTGCACACACAAACATAAAAAACATATCCGTTTCTTTTCAACGGCCAAACAGAACTTTGGACAGCTTGTATCAAATCTATAGGATTTCATTTCAATTTGGGTGGAAGATGATGGATATGAAAAGCTGACTGTTTTGTAACAGCCCTATTTATAGCAGCATAGCACCTGAGCTTCAAAAAAATAAAAAATAAAATTAAGGCAGTATGCCCTGCCCATACACTGATTGCTTTCATCTGGCAATCATTAGCATGGAAATGGGATTATTGCTTAACCTGCTGCATCCTTCTGCTCATTTTTCATTGCCACTCCATTATACTATGAAACACAACAGTACAAACCCCTCAAAGAAAAAAAAAAAAAAAAAGGAAGAAAAGATTGGAGGGAACAAAAGGAAAAAAAATATTGTAAACAGTGCTTGTTCCTAGCTGTTACTTTTTGCTCTCAATCGTTTTCTTCTCCATCCCAAAGTTATACTTGGAAAAATTCTGTGGAGATTTTCTTTAGCCCGGGATGCTGTCAGCAAAATCATAGCTGTTACCAGACTTGGAGGAAAAAGGACTATGTGATACAGTTGAATTTATGGTCCAATTAGATCAAAGTGGAGGGCTACTTTAGACACCTGAAGATAAAAATACATTGATTAGTAAAGCATTTAACTTTTAAATGCTCTTTTTCCTACAACCATTGTTTTTAGAACATCCATTCTCTACTTTGAGCTCCTTTAAGATTTACCTGAGTAGCCTAAAAACACACTGCTTGGAACTTGCATCTCAAATTTCCCAGTTTCCTGTGCATAGTCTAGAACCTCTCCATCCTATATATTAAAATAAGTTCATTTCATTAAGCTACAGATAAAACTGTTAGCTTCACAACTAAATTTTGTTCTGTCCCCCCCTCCTCAAGAAGAGGAGGCAGTTTCACAAATTCCTACTGTTTCCTGTGCCGAAAGATACCATTAAAACCAGTCATCACAGCACTGAAAGCCACAGGCATTATTCTCATTCTCGCCAAAAAAGTTCTGCCACAGAAGCAAAGATTCATCTCCCCAAAACAGAAAGCAAAAAGCCCCCAAGCCTCCCCGTCTGTTTCTTTAAATCATTTCTCTGCAACAGAGCTCAGGTCTGATCTCACCAAATACAAAAGAATTTTTTCAGGTTGCATCAGGTTCTCTTTGTGTACACGGAGAAACGGTTTTTATTGGGTCTGCTTGGGCACAGGCACGAATAATGCTCTGCCACCCAGCTCTGAATTCAGCAGCAGAAAGAAAATGGTATTATTAAAGGCTGCTTCCTCCTTTAAGGATGCTTTATATATTAGAGGCATCTCCTTGGCAAAACAAGCAAGAGAACAGTACTGAGAGATGTTTTGAATCTTTCCTAACTTCATTTATATTAAGCAGCCACACGTATAAGTAAATTTACAACATTGAAAAAAAACCCTGCTACTTGCAAATCTGCTACAAACTGACAATTTAAAGATATGTTTAGACAATGGCATATTTCAATTCCAACATCAGAGAAAGCGACAGTGTTTGACCTGCTAATTTTAGTATCTAACTTAATTTCAGCCTAGATTTTATAAGGTGGCTTTCAAAACCCACAACAAAATTCAGAGGACTGCTTAAAATAAGACGGATTGTTATATAGCATAAATGTTACAGCACGTAAGACACAATGCATGCATTTTATTCTTAAAAACACGATATTAAAAATCCGCAGCTTTCAAGTTTCTGTATTTCAGTCATCTACATGGCATGACAGCCTTTGGAGCAAAGATCAAATTAACATCCTTCTAGCTTTCAAGTATTATTTTTCCTTCTTTTCCACTACGGAAGTCTAACTAGATTATAAAATAATGCCTTACCAGATGTTGTCATTTGTCCATTACTTAATTACTGGTTCCAGAGCCACAGAATGTAATTTTCCCAAACATGCCCATAACATTTATTCCAGAATCCATCTAGGGCACATGTAAATAGTTTGGATGCTGAGATTGGTTGGTTTTAGCACTGGGGGGAGCGGGGAGGAAGGGAGGGGAGATGTCAATATATTGAAATGTCAAAGTTAATTCTAATCATTAAAAATTAACTGGATCTTTTGCTTTAAAGATTCATGGAGTGCCATCTGCATTCACTTGCTCTGCATCACATTTAAAGGTTTTCAGAATTTCATCGCCTAAGATGTTTTTGGTTTGTTTTTTTTTTTATTTTTTCTCCATACAAGAAATTTCTCCTTCTTCAAGTCTTTACATGTCGCTTGGCGATACCATCCCAGCTCGGGGAAGAGAAGACGACGACCACCACCCCCCCGTTTGCCTGCTGGGAAGCCTGGTGGCGTTACACAGGTGTCCCCTCCATCCCAACACAAAGAAAGGCTCTGCGACTCCGCTGACGTCACCGCAGCTACGGCGGGCACCAGAATAGAAACTCAAATATATCCTTCAGCTACAGTCCCACAGGAAGTCAGAACCGTACCCTCCTGTTAGAGCATAAAACGAACGTGCAGAGATATGTGCCGGGAATACAAATTTAATATATCCTGTACTAAGTGACATTCTGTTTGTTGCATAGCAACAGGAATCTACT
>JAOXJK010000023.1:13362189-13372583 GCA_025774025.1 Xenus cinereus | reverse complement strand
TTTTTTTTTTTTTTTACTTGCCAAGCTACAATTAACCCCAGTGTTCCTGAGAAACACAACATCCACTGCATAAAGATTGCCCTCATCAGCAAAGATGCTACATCCAACACTTCCTCTGCTTTACATTAAAATGATTCTGTACATTTAAATGCTTGTAAGGTACGGTGCTGCTGAGAGAAAATCTATTGCTACAGTGCATGCGGCCAGCAGCGTTTAAATTCTATACTAATGTCCGAGGAAAAGTTCTTAGATGCGTAACATTTCCATTCTCAAGTGTGGAATGCTTTCATAATTTTATATCAGATTTTTGTCATACTATGTAAAAAAACCAAAGGTCTCAAATTCTAGGAGAAAATACTGTGGCTATATTTCTAAATTGTTTTGCTTTGTTTTGATTGTGCTGTGTTTATTTGTTTGAGGGGCTGGTTTTGTTTATGTAAAAAAAAAAAAAAAAAGAACATCAACCCAAACTACCTCAAATTTAAGATCCGTTATGGATTTTGAAGTAAAACTATGTGTAAACATCTAAACTGTGCTCCTCTTTATGAGAGAGAAAGTTTTTTGTCAGACAGTATGAATTGCATAAAATCTCTCAAAGAACAGGAAAATTATGATCACTCAACTAGTTGGGAAATTGATACACCATAAAGTATATGAAAATATGCAACACCAAATTGGGGAGATCCCGCTCTCATTTTTTTGTTTCTTTGGGGTTTTTGTTTTGTTTTGTTTTTTTAAACATGCTCCCCATTCCCAGACAAGACCATGGTAAGTTCCCTGAGAGTTACAACCAAAGTATCCAACAACTGGGGGCTCTGGGGTGAGTTCCCTCCCTACACCCTCCCCAAGGGCAGACACACTTGGAGACAGGGAGCTCAGTTCAATTCAGAGGAGAAAAATGCAAGATTTCAAATACACGGATGTTGAATACGGAGACTGCCACTATATAAATCACCAAATCTGAAAGCATTCCTAAGAGTTACACTGACAACTCGGTCTTCATCCTGATATCACTTACAGAATGCGCACAATTTATTTAGAAGAACAAGTTAAAAGTTATGAAGGCCTTACTAAATAAGGTCTAGATAATGTAAAACATACGATTAATGAAGAAACTTACAAATACTTCTCAATTCAAAACAGGTAAGGACTTCTCACACCATACAGTCACTTCTCTCCCTCTTTAGTCACAACTGATGAGCCACAGAACAGACCAGAGAGAAACCAGAGACCTGTTTGTGGGTGATGACTGTGCATCAAATATCGAGAATCCCAAACAAGTGAACACCTTCACACACAGGGGTTAACAGTTCGGATCAGGAACAGTGTTTTCTTTTGATTGCTGGGGCAGTAGGAGAGGAGAGGTTTCTTGTTTTGCATCCCTCTGACCTAAAGAAAGGAATCCACATGAATTGAAGGCAAGACATTCACGGTATTCAGCACTGGCTTAACTGTACGCTCTTCTCTCCTGCGATGACTAACCAGGGGCTTCAACAGGGCAAAAATAAAATCCTACTATTAAGTATTATTAAGCATTAGTCATGTCTAAAGCTGCAACCCTTGAAATGCATCAACTTTTATCTACATCTTACAGATTTACCATACACAAGTCACACTAGTGACCAAGACCGTCTCTCTCCACAAAAACAACACAGATGAGTTCCTCAAACAAGGCATTCTAAGCATTTTTCCAGTGATTCCCAGCATTCAGATACTTCAAAGGAAAATGCAGTATCACGCTTTACACAGAACAGTAACATTTGAGAAGTATTTTCAACGTTTTACTTTTTGGCGTTCTTCTCTGTAACGCCATCTTCACTTCCTTTACGCAGACACCGTGTTTGTGGAGTAATGCAGAAATAAATAGCAATATAAATAGTATCCTACAGCTGCTTACCCGTTTTCAAGCACCTACTACCTTATTCTTTGAAATAAGAATTATACCAAATATTGCCACTAGGTCAGACATCAAAACTATGAGCTGCCTATGAAAAATAAACCACACAACATTTACCTGTATCTGCAACGCGCCTGCAATGATCCACACAGTACAAGATCTCCACATGGTGTCTCCAAAGAATTGAGTAACCTTCTCAGGAACTCAGCACTGGAATGGCTGAAAGCTTGCCCACGTCTTGCTCCCCACCACTGCAGCGGTTGATCTAATAAAAGATATTGCCCCTCCTTATAAAACCTTTCTCCTGTTTATATCCTGAGAGCAACACAGCAAGAGCATTCAGAACCTGCGAGACAACCTCCATCTTTCTCTTCCTGCCATCCGTTCCTGGATTTAGCTGCGGTTGGAAACAGTGGCAATTACAGGAACACAGAACTGTTCTATCAGTAAGAAATGTACAGCAAATCAAAAATACACAGCAATACCCACTGATTTTAAAGTTGCCTTTGTACTATGACAAGCCAAGGAGCCCGAGATGCACTATTCTTCCAAACTTTATGAAAAGCCGACACTTAAGATATTGCGAAAATACAAATAAAGTCCCTGAACACAGCAGTCCAGATCTCTTCACCTCACAACTTAGCTGCAAGGTCAGATGGAAAGTTCAGCAGTGATAATTTTGAGAATAATTAATATATGATGTCCTTAACTGAGGTGATCACCAAACTCAAAGCTACTTGACTCATCACACCATACTGGGGAAACTAGAACAACGGTACTACTGCGATCCTTGAGATTACAGCATAAGATCTTTAGGGTGCAAAATTTGTTTCATTCACTTCTTTTATGTATTTGGTGGTTTGGTCTTCTCCCTCAATCTCATGCCAAAATTTTCATCTGAAACCCACTGCTACATTTCCACTTGATAGCTAAAATCCCAACGATACCACTGAAATGCTATGAAACCTCATTCTCAACTGCTCTCCAAAACACGTAACACTGAAGAAGCAACTGAAGTACTAGATTCAACATCTACTGAAGTTTATTAGCAACAACTTACTACTCACGTGCTCCAGCCATTCATCTGCTCTTCCTTCTACTCTTGATTAAGCACGGATTCCCTGCCAGCTTTCCAAAATTAACCTGTCTCCTCAGAAGAACACTGAGCTGGATGGATAGAGCTTTCAGAGACTACTATCAAAGCAGAAATATTCTGAACTAGAAAAAAGAACCTCTAAACCTAATTTTAAAAAATAAAAAATAAATCAGTATTTTTGCTAGAGTAATACATACTTACAACCAAACTATGCCTGCTCTTAAGTTCAGTGATTAGACTTACACATACAACTGCTGAGCTGTCATTCACTACTTTTGATTTATTATCTCTGCCATAATTAGGTTCATTTGGATTAGATTCCCCAGTTTTGTCAGTCTGGCCACACCATCTATTTCACGCAATAGATAACAAAGTTTATTCTGAAGCTATAAAGTCCATTTAACTTAACCCACAGTAGCCAACTGCAGTTCTCTAAAAATGGGCTTTGTAAATGCATTCAAGAACACAGTACAAGTTTTCTAGTAAAGCTTCGCTCTGTTCAACTTTAAGGACAAATCCAACAAGTTTAAAAAAAAAATAAAAATCTGTTCCATTAACTTAGACTGAGTACTTCTATGTACTTTTATAGAAGAATCAACATTGTTTAATGGACTAAGGTTCGCCAAAAGGATCATATACTTTCCTCAAACATCAACAAGACCTCGAGACAGGAGAGGAAATAAAAGATGTATGCATCACTATGCACTGTTTATAAAAGACTCCAGGCTTTTAAAAGAAAGGAAAGAAGGGGAAAGACTTTTATAGAACAGGAAAATATACAGAGAAAACAAGTTTTCAAAACAAGTAGCAGTGGATATTGTTCATTGGAACACATTATTTACATGAACACCTACAGTAGCTAGAAAAGTAAAATGCTTGCTAGCCTAGAGTTAGAAGTTTGGTACCTGAAAAACACTTATATTTAACAAAAGATGCTTCAAGAGCTAGTGATTTTAAGCAGCAACATTACCAGGTTCAAGGCCCAGATTTACTTAGAGCATATGCTTCAGTCAGATTTGCAAAACCAACCCAAAATCTGAATGGAACCTAAAAATACCAACCGCCTCTTTCCACCAATGCCAGTAAAAATACCACTAATACAGCACTATTGAAAGTTTTGTTGGAAATACATGAACTACAACAGAATCCTAATCATCTTCCCATACAGTATGTGCATTTTCAATCCCATACAATAAGAAAAAATGCAACTTCCATGCAAGTCTCCACAAAATATAGAATTCTAGCAGATACGATCACATATGAAGACATATACTGGTCTATACAACAGAAATATAAAAGCATTTACCACTAGCAAGACAGGACCACAACAAAATGTTCCCTTAATTAGATGGCCTTCAAAGTGTTTCAATTGAAAATCTGGAATCACTGTACAGTAACCTGCAATAAAGTCACAGCAGTTAGTGGCCTTAAAAAAATTTTAGGTATTAGATTTTAGAAAGTTGCTTTAAGGAGAATGGCACATACATAGAAATTGATTTCCTCCAGAAAGAAAATTTAAATATTTCTCTAAGTTGCTATAAAACTGCAACTGAGTCATAATAGAGGCTTTAGCTATACCAACCATTACTCTTGTTCTTTTACAATTCTGCTAAATCCCAAATTTTAAAACTTTTTTAAACAAGGTTGCTAGTATGCTCAGAACACGCAACCACCTCACCTCACCTTCTTCATGGAATTGGCCATAAGTATAGATTACTTTGTAACCTGATTCAGGAATCTGAAAAGAAGTTTCAAATTTGTGAAGAATAACAAAAGAATGTGAGAACATTTGAAACAGAATCCCTCCAATCTTGTTTGTGCTGCAGACTAGCAGTTCTGGGAGTTATTTCTGGCAACACACCAGTCCAGCAAAGTAGCATTTTTGTACCACCCTCTGGAGCCCAATCAGTTTCCACTTCTCTGCCCCGTTCTTCGTTGTGTGTCAGTATGTATTTTACCATAGTTTAAAAACAAAAAGAAAAAAAAGAAAAAGAAAAGAAAAGGAAAGAACCCACAACACCAACCTACACACTTCTTTTAATGAGCCCTGCTTAAAGATTATTCACGGAGAGCAGGAGAATCTTACTTCAACTACTTGTATTAACTTGTGCATTGATTTCCAACACGTGTGCTTATTACCAGCACTGTAACTGGAAATACTAATCCAAAGTAGATTGACATTCATCTCACACCACATTAAAAAAAATCCCATCTTCTCCACTGGGCTCCCACTAGGCATTTGGGCAGTAAACACAGAAAAATGTCAGATCACCTCCCAGGGAGCGGTTCTACAAACTGCCCCTAAGCATCTACAAAGCTCTAACATTAGGCTCAACACATTCGTAACACTGTCAAAAGGTGGTAAACATGATTTTTCACATTATTTTGAAACTTTTTAAACATCAGTCATCAAACAGCTACAGTGAAGGAGACTTGCAATAAGTCATAGTAGGGGAGAGGCTTATCAATTGTTAGAAGAGTTAATTCTGAGTATCCGAAACAAAACTCAACATTTTTCCCTAAAACCCATTTTGTACAGAGCATTTTAAAATGAGGCAAAACTACTTCCAACTCAGTTACTCAGATATATGTTTTTATTTCTTACGTCAGAAAATTTTAAAGTTAAAAAATGGTAGAGCAGCCATTTCTGAAAGGGAAAGAAGATTCTGTGTGTTATTAAACAGAAAAGGCTATATACAAACCTTGTTCTTTTCAAGGTTTGTGAGAACACATGGGAAGTTTGGGCAGGGGAGGGACAGTGGGAACACAACACTGAATTTTTATCCAGCAGGTTTAAATACTGACAGATACAAAAGTAGCTTTGCTCCCATATTAATCCCAAAAAAGGTGCCAATAGCCCAAGAACACAAGGTAGTTTTACACAATTCACTAGGACTGGCAGGGAAAGGCAGGGGTGGGATTGGAGAATGAGGGAGGCACCACCAAAAATTACTTAAATATCTTGAAGCTGTTCAACAAGGCTTATGTGACTTCTATCTCCACTACGTTTATTTTTAGCTACTACTAAAAGTCAAATTTTTTGAATCAATCATAAAAAGCACGTATTTTCTGCTTTCTCTCAACACTACAGCACTCTTAAAACCCAAACATGTCTGGATGTTTGGAGAGCTGGCACATGTATTTCTATACCGCTGAGTGGAAGCAGGCACGAACTGTCAAAAGCAATTCTATACAAAAAGTCAAAGTAAAGAAGGGAATAATATCTGTTTCGCAAAATACATTTGCATTCTAGTAACAAAAGCAAATTACCCTATCCATTTGTTCAATAACCTACTTCTATAACTGTGCTCCACGAAATGCCCTGGCGTGGCAAGAAGCAGTCCTCATTACAAAGAATTTCCAATCACATGCCTAAGGCAGAGCCGGGACACGTCACTTAAAGCATCCGCCGAAACAGGTGCGGGAAGAATAATTCCTCTCCTTTTTATGGAAGTGTAGAAAAAAGGCTTTCACGCTACAGTGGTCTGAAGGAGGACGCTAACTCGCTCGGTCTTGTTTTCTGACCTCCAACAACAAACAAGATGAAATCCTGAATCAGAGTCAAGAAAAAAAACTTGTACATACCCTTCCAAAGAGCATTCCTGAATTATACACACTCCCAGACTGTTTCTAATTTTTAGAGGCTGACAACATAATCGCTAAGATGGTCATAAATAGCTTATTCTAAAAAATTTGTATTCTGACTCCCGCACTCTCTGTTCACACGCTAATCTTTTACAGACTTATATTTTTACTATCAAAATAATTCACTAAAGTATCCGGAAACCTCAAGGGCAAAACAGTTGTCAGATTCCATACCAGGGGGGCAGAAACGTCTCATCCAAAAATTACTTTCAACTGTCACCGATAAAGTGCTAACTAAAGACCGCACTTCTATCAGACAGATGAGTCAGTCCATCTGTTAGTTTACTTAAGAACAAGGAAAGTAACCTGAATTCTTGTATCCACCTGAAAAAAAACCCCTGCCTACACCACCAGTTTTACTCCTGAGATATGAGCAATTTTAGGAACCGTATTGGTTGCAGTTATGCGTATCCAGTCTAATTTAACTGCCTGCTTGCACTTCCAACATTTTGTCAAATATTTCTCAACTAAATTAAGCTTTCTGCTTCAAATATGCGATTTGTGGAAGCATTAAAACTAAAGTAAAGGCACAACTCCAAAGTGCCACCCTACATACGGACGTAAACAATTACTTAATGCCACCACTGAAATTAATGGCTTTGCTAATTTGGTGTTTCACTACCTTAAATGATGGCGGTTCTTGCAGAAGACTGAACTATACTCCTGTCACTAATAATACAATATACCCGCTTTGCTAGAAGCTCTTGGAAATGTGTGGGTCCCTTCAAGAATTCCTAGTCCTAACGAAGGTGCATGTTTTGTTACTTCTGCTGTGGGCTCTCACTCCTGTATTAAAGACATTAAAGAAGCCAGTGAGTATGGTATTGGATATCTTAGCATAACATTTAAAATATGCACAAAATACACTGACTTAAATGATAACATGGATTACATTCTAAAGCAACATACTTGAGCAGAAAAGCTCCTGAATGTAAGTAATGAAAGCGTAATGTGGTTTAGAGACCACAAATTTAGCTATCTTTTTATCTTGAAAACACGCGAGTATATGACATGATTTTCTAAAAAGGCAAAATCTGTAATAATTTAGTTGCTTGCCCCATCTAACTACAGAATGAACACTCAACACACACGATATGCACAGTAGCCCATCATAAAGGGAAATTAATATACCGGGCTCTGGAAATCCTAGATTTTAAAATTCTAAAAAAATACTGTTTCTTTCCCAGTTCCTGCAACTTGGGTAATGAAACCAGACTAAGCAGCCTGCTTTCTGACTAGCACACTAATGAAAAACAATTCTTTCCCACACAAAGAAATGGATGTGGCAATCCCAAGAGAAGGCCGTACAGTTTGATTAAAAAAAAAAAAGTCAGTATCTTGGAAAGCTCATTTATTTTTATTGGAGTTAGCATGAAAAATGAGTTAGACAGCAAAAAAAAAAAAAAAAAAAGTTAAGAGAAGCCAGTTAACCTTCACTGTAGAATCCCAACTCTAGAAGTAGAGTTTATCAGCTTCCATAATACAGATTTCACCATATGCTTCAATAAAAGTCTGTTCACACACGTTCTTCTTGTACGAAGTTACGCTATTACTAGACCCGGGGTAGCAAATTGTGCTGTTACCCAGATCTTTTAACTACCTTTTCCCCCTACCACGTTCCAAACGACTAGTAAACTGAACCCTCATGGAATATGCCTATTCCTGGATACCTATTATGAGATAAGTGCACTCGGGAAACTCTATTAAGAGCAGCACTTAGTCAGCTAAAAACAATACAATAAGAGCAACAGGTGTTCACAGGAATCAACTATTTACCTAAAGCCAGGGAGAGAGATACACACAAGCCCTATTCAAGCCGTCTCCTGAACCAAGTAACTTCATCCTTTGGCTAGATATTTAATATTCAAAGTTTATCAGCAATCTAAACCTCCTAACAGGTGCTACTCAAATAGCATATAATTTTAATTTGAGTACAAAACAGGCTTCTGCAAGAATTAATTCTTGTGCACCACTGATGTTTCCATGATTATTTTATGATATGAAGATGCTCTGTATGATGAGGTTTCGTTTTACTTGATATTGAGGGAAACCGGTTTGCTCTTCAGTAACTGCCCAGTTCACCACCCAGACAAGATGTCAGATCTTAACACAAAATCACCAGAATTATTTCAGGCTCATGACAGTTGAAGAATAAATAGGCTCTTGCACACGTACTTGCAAAAGGACAGAACAGAAACTAAGGGCTCACTGGGGTCTTTTTGTTTTGTTTTTTTCCCCCACAGCTGATCTCTGAATGACTTCTAGTATTTCTTTTCAGATTTTTTGGAGCACCGACTGCATACCTACCTGCAGAACAGCAACAGCAGAATGCAGTTTATGCACTCCAGGAGACCACCAATATCATGTCAAAAGTATGTTTTTCATATTAACTGCTAAGATTTAACACAACCTGCAAACAGAGGAGCTGTATATGAAGTGGTGGTCACTTGTGTCATCCACTTTGTCACTCCTCCCCCATCGCAACTTGCCCTGACCAGCAAATACACATTAAAACACATTGCCTGAACAAAATGCGGTGTGAAGGTATTGTTTAAACATGTTTCAGAAATATACTGTCAATCCTAGTCTAAACAAGTCCAAAGAGAGAGTGTGCAGTGAAAGCTTGCCATTGTGCTGGAGTTGGACCAATTAAACAAAACTGAGTCAATTTAATAGCACTTCTATAGAGAGAAAATACTTCTTTAACCACATCATTTTCTTAGCCTGTGTAGTTTAATTGGTACATTTTGCTGCTTTTTTCAAAAGGCTTGGGACCGAGCGTTCTCGAAGGCGGATTTCTTTGAAAATACCCAATGGCCACTCGGAGCGACCATCCAACTCGCAACTTCATTTCGCTCTTACCAGCTTAACGCCCCGCGCGCGCCAGAGCGGGCGGAAAGTTTCAGATCTGTAATATATTCATTTGCCTGTATTCACTAACTGCTTCGAGTCAACATCTAAATAAGCAACCTAAGGGTAGGTTCAACCTAGATGCTTTCCTGTTACGCTGGTTAAGAGAAGTATTTGTGCTCCCTCCGAGCTGGCAGAAGTCCTAGGGCACATCCAGTTACATCAGCGAGAGAGCAGGCTTGCTGGTATAGCTCACTTCACCCAGCATCACCCACACAATTAAAGTACGTTTTGCCAGTACGAAACCCCAATTTACATGGGGCTTCTCAAAATACTCATGCCAACTTTGGCTAGATTAACAGTACTCATTGTGTTAAAGGCTGTCAAGATAATAATTAAATAAAAAAAAAAAAACCCACTCTGTTTAAAGGATCTGGATATGATCTGTAAGTTTTGTTAAGTTGGAACTTTTTATTTGCAGGGCATCTGACTTCTACATGAGCAACATGAATAAGCGAAAATAAATTATCACAAGACAAAACAAAGCTTAAAATAACACAGGACATAAATACCTACAGTTAACAAAGAAAACTAGAGGGAAATAGAGAACACAATTCTAAACAAAACAGCAGGGAGATTGTTCCCATGCTTCCCGCTGCAATGCTGCCCTTTCCATTGAAGGTGTACACACACACACACGCGGGGGGGGGGGGGTGTGTGTCAAAAAAACGTAATTAGGGCTTTACTGTAATTTACAGGGAATTCTAATGGCTCATCAGTTTTATGCAGCAGAGAATTTGCTGCAAATCTTGCCGATGCTCCAAAGGACCTCACGACTTACAGTCATCTTTAAGACAAAGAAGGTTCAAATCCAACTGCAAGCCAAGCAATATCGTCGCGGAGGGG
>JAOXJK010000023.1:13341717-13360768 GCA_025774025.1 Xenus cinereus | reverse complement strand
GGGAACGGGGCGGACTGGGGGACGGACCGACAAACCGTCCCCAGGTGAGGCGGCGGTTGCCCGGGAGACGTTCCTCAGGTCGCCCGCGGCAGCTCCGGGGCTCCCCAGCGGCCCCGGGCCATTGTCCGGCGGGGCCGGGGCAGCGCAGGGCGGAGAGACCCCGCTCGGGCCGGGACAAACGGAGCCGCCGCCGCCCCCCTGCCGTGACCCGGTGCCCCGGGAGCGGGCCGGGCTCCCGGAGAGTCCCGTCCCGGCCGGCGGAGGCCGGTTGTGCAAAGCCTCCTCCAAACCCCTTTCCCCACCGCGGCCCCTCCGCTCCAGCCCCGCTTCCCACCGCCCGCGGGAGCCTGCGGGCCTAAAGACGCACGTTTTCAGGGATCCAGGAATGCCATTTCTGTGGTAAATTTACAGATTTACGTATTGCTTTTAGTGCTGCCGGCGGACGGAGCGCCTAACTTCAGCCCAGCACCGAAAGCCCCGCTCTCTCTTCGTTAACAGAAGTGATGAGGGAGCATCTTTGCCATTTCCAATGACATTAAGGCATCTCAGTGCTTCTGCATCTCCGATATCTTTTTTTCCCTAATAAACACCAGTGTTTTCTAGAGTTTAGTTACTCAAACTGTACTGTCCGTGAGAAATAAACGCACATACATATCTTCTTTATAAATTTCTAGACTCTTAGATGTAAAATGTAAAGAATTTTAGAAAAAAAATACATCATCATCTTATATTTCTGACCTAAGTTTCACACATTTGAGTTTCTTTACCATGAATCTCAGTTCCTTGACACAATGCCTACGACCTCTTCCTTGATCCGTACGGTGTCTGAGGCAGGGTCATCCGCTGGCAATTAATGGTGCAGGTAACGGAGTAAGACAGGAGCTAGTCAATGAAAAAAATGGTCAATCGTTAGAAAAGCCTAATTCAGGAAAAAGGACAGGCTCTGAAACTGAAGCTAATGAATAACAGTTTAGTAAGAAAATTAACATGTTTTTACTGGCAAAGGGATGATGTCAATGAAAATCTCGCAGTAGAGGTGAATCACAAAATCCAGATGAGTAATCAGAAGAAAAGCAGCATCATACTCTTAGAAATTAAGTGGGCACCTTTGACAACAATGTAAATACAGTCTGAAAAAGGGGACACAAATTGAATCCGGTAAATAAATTTACCTTAATTGCTTCCAGCAAATACTGAGGGCTCTAATGACTCACAGTGGACCTCGTGAATTGGAATCAGGAATTTTCTAAGATCTGGGTTTCCTATCACCAGAACATCCTCCAAACAAAAGGTTTGACAAGAACGCCATTCTGACAGTGAAAAGTATCTTGAAGGCAGCCAAATAGAAATGTTAAGATCTGTACCTAACTGATATACCTATGTATCTATACTGATATATCAAAGATATATATCTAATGGGCTTCAGCAGACACATCAGCAGAAGGAATGACAGAGACGGTCAGAAGAAAAAAGGTTTTGTTCTCAGATCCCAGTTGTTCTATACCAGAAAAAATCAGGATGATAATGTGACTGTTCTGATTTGACTGGTGATATTAGTTAAAACTAAAAGAAGTTTGACTGTGACAGGTATATAAAAACCCTGCCTGAGCAACAAGTCTGCCTGAGAGGGGATGAAATAGCCAGAAGCTGTTACTCCCGCAAAATAACTGTTATCGTTACTTGTGTTGTATTACTTGGTGTTCTTAGCCAAATCAGATATGGTCATAGCTGGATTTCTCAAGACATACTCCATGGTACAACAGAATTTGTAAAAATGCCAGAAGAATCATTTTGCATGCTGGTATCACAGATGTCACCAAGTGCAAAGTCATTCTGGACACTAGTTTAGTCAAAAATCCCATTGAATTAATCTGTAACAAAATACTAAATCCACAGTAACTTGTATTAGCAGTTACATGAGAAGGAGGGGAGCCAAAACGATATAGGGCAGAAATAAATTATAAATGTTGAGTGCCTTTTTCTTTCTAGGTCAATTTAGCGATGTTACAGCCAAGAAATTAAAGTAGCCTAGCAGAAGAATGAGTTAGTGTCGTGTACATGTTTATGATACTGAATTATGCATTGAAAAATCTGTAATCTCTCGTGGTGGGTCGGCACGCTCTCAAGCCGTAACCGTTCCATGTGTCCAAGTCACTTTGTACAATTCGACCATTATCTGTCTCGGTGACAGGATCCTCCAGTGGCACAGCACGGGTGTTGATGCCCCTCCGCATCGCCTCCCACTGCTCTCCCTTCTTCTGGCAATGACAAAACCCACGTGGCAGAAAGCCTTCGTAGCTGGTGGTGTCCCACCAGAGGCCTCTGACAACTCACAGAACGGCTCTTCTCATCTGTGTCCAAGGACCACGTTCATGCCCTCCTTCCTCCAGACCCAAGCAGCTCAGAAGACACCAAAGCCACTTTGTGGCCCTCCCTCTTGCGTTTTCTGCTGCTCAGCTGCAACCGAAGACTGGAACTGAGAAGTCTCCAAGAGCTCATGCAGCGCAAGCTGAGGGGTATTTGTGTGCCTCCTCTCCACACAACCCCACCAACGAAGGCTTTTTGGATGCTGGTCACATCTCATCAACGTGGATCACCCTTAACACAGCGTCATGAGGAGGATGCATGACTCATGTTCTTGGGGCATTCAGGGAATCCAAAAGCTTCAAAAAGTGAAATAATCCTTCCTCTCACAGCGAGGTTTCCCCCTTCTTCTCTGGAACCATCTCCCACTTTGCAGTCTTTGCTTCTTTGGAAAATCTGTTTGTATTTAGGAGGAAAAAGGAGCTGAGATCTTCACATGTCTTACTACAGTCAGTGTCCTAGGACAGCAGCGCTTATGCAAGATCACTTTGGCCTTCTTTGATGATCTGTAAATAGCACAATGCAGGATACACAGTCAGAGAGGTTTCTGGAGTGGGGGGAAGTGGGTTTTTCTAGTGGTTTCGGTTTTTTTGAAGGTTATTGTTCTTTTTACTTAATGCATCTGGAGTTTGGTTTTCTACTATGTATGAAAAGATTTTTTATTTATTTCACTTGTTTGGATTATTTTCCATCGAACTAGTATAGAAAGAAAATGCAATTTACTGTATAATAGAAGTGAGAGAATTGCAACAACAAAACATGAGCTTTCTCTCTGGCGACAGTGAAGGGCTTTCCAAAAATGGTGGACTGAAAGAAAATGGCTCTGACAGCGTGCTCCTGTTAGCATCTGAGATTATGAAAACAGAAGTGAATTAAGTAATTTAATATATTATTGTCATCACTGATTATGTTAATCTAATTTATAAATACATCTTTTGCTCTGGACCAGACACAGACCTGATGCCTGGACCAATTCCGTGAGGTCATGGTTAGTTGAACAAGATGAGGATCAGACTACTATATAGATAGTTAATATATACTGGCTGGTATAATTCTTCCTGTCCTCTTCTTCCTTTCCCTCACCCCCAAGTCATTTTCAATTTCAGGTTGCCATGAGTCAGCCGACTGCTGAAGTGTTGCATAGCAGACCATTAAAGGAAAGGCTTTCAACCAAAAACTCTTTAGCTTTATTTTATTTATGAAATTATGCGGTGTTTCTCAACCCTCTTCTGCAGGAAGGGGAGTAAACAATCTCTAAAATTCTTTAAGAATGCTAAAATAAACAATTCTTGGCATGACTCAGCAGCTAGCGACAACAATAGCCAGCAAGGTCTTTTCTTAATGGAATAATGTTTTTGTTTTGTTCTAAAAAAGGCAAAACAACATCACCAGAAAAGGAAGCAAATCTTTTGCTATCAAACACAGCCCTTTGACTCCTGAATGCGAAGCTCGGTCTTCCCACCAGCGTACCCTGCTCCTTGTTACACAAGTAAACAGCTCCTAGATCTTCCACCAAGCACCTCCGAAGAGGGATGGAAACAACAGCTGAAGCTTCCCGCGGCACCTCTTTCCACCAAGGCTCCTGATACTGCCCCTCGTCCTTCTCAAACAGCATCAGCAAATCCAACCACGGGCCCCTGGAGACTTGAGTCCAGAGCATGGTATCTGTCTTCCCAGTAGACTCAAATATTTAAGAGAAAATTCCTTGAATAAAAAGGGATTGTTTTTTCTCCCTAGGTTTATCATGAAATGAATTTGTATTGTGCCGCAGGCTATCCAGCGAGGGCTGAGGTCTCTTTTTGTGTAAGTACTGTCTATCAAGTGTAAATCGATGCATTGTGTACTAAGTGTAAAAATGCTTTTCTGACACTCAGATAAATGATGATTGTTGTTTCGACCCTTGTCTTTCATTCACCTCTGCTCAGTTGCTGACTTTTGTGGTTTCTGAGATGACATGTTGATTTAGGACCACTGCGATAAACAAATCTCATCTCTCACTTTCCATCTAATTTTATACTCTTATACCCTAATGGTCTTATTTGCCACCAGTCTGCATTCTTCTTAGGCATTGCGAATAAAATTTATTCATTATGTTCTTTGCACTCCCGTGCTAACGTCTTAGAACAAATTGTACTCTGCTGCTTTATCTTCTGCTGGAGGAAAGTCCAGGCACAAAGCTGGCCCAGGATTTGGTTAAGATTGTTTTGAGCCATCTTTTCTTACAATTCCACATGAGTGATGTTTTAAGTTTCTCAACCCCAGCCAAGGATTTGGGCCATTATTAATTAGTTATTATTAATAGTTGTTAAGTGCCTACAGTGCACTTCTAGCATAAAAAAGGGGCAGGCTTCTTGCCTGAAAGAGCTGTTGCTCTAAGGGGATGTCCACACTGCAGCCTCCCATATCTGAGCTAGCTTTAAAATACTTAGCTCGTTAGCTGGTATTTGTGATCTGGTATCTTATTTGAGCTGAAACTGCATGGAGCTCTGCAAGTGGCTGCTCGTCTCACTCCTTGGTCCCAGCATCAGCAGAGATTTGGCTTTACCAGAGCACATTCACTGCACCATGCCCCTTTGTTCGGTCCAAGTTTGAGTAGACGGATGCCCAAAGAGGTGGTGCAGCCTTTCAGTTGGAAGCCTGTTCCAAATTTCAACAATTTAAAGCTACTTCACACCTTGCAACTTATCTCTAATGAACAAAAAAAGAAACAAACCCAAACAATTGCAAAACGTGTTGGGAAACCCTGGGAATATTCTACTCTGACTCCGTTGCAAATATGTTCTGTCTTTTGACCATCTTTCTCCTTTCTATTTCAGATGCCTGACAACACACTTACTATTGCTGGTTGGTTTCCATTCACTGCAAAGTTGGAATAACTTACGTTGAAAGTCCTGTCCCAGTTATAGATGAATGACAAGGCTTTTACTATAGCTGGTTAGTTTCCACTGGCTGCAAAGTTGGAATAACTTGCAGCTAAAATAATGTCCCGATTATAGATGAATGACAACACTTTTGCTATTGTGAGTGAGCACCTGTGGACTGCAAAGCTGGAAGTAACTTACAGTACAAATACTGTTCCAATAAAGGTAGAAGCTTAGTAAGATGACGATCACCTCTTTAGTCCTTTCCAGCACTGCAGATTTTGCTTTCTGGCAATAGCTATAGCCAACTCCATAATTTGGATTTCAAATTTAGTAAGTGATAAATCATGCATGAGACCCAAAATATACAAAGCAGCAGTTGCAAAAATACTCTTCTTCAGTATTTTAGAAAGAACATCACAAAAATGTTTGCCAAATGAATTAATGTTTCTATAAAAAGACATGTGAAGAAATTAGCTCTTAAGAGATTACACCACCAACACATGCCATTATTATTACTATAACTAGTTAGCAACAATTTCAAAATTAAGATATACTCTATAAAATCAATAAGAAGGAATTCCTTGCAATTGGCCCGAAGTCATGCTTCTAGGATTGGGGATCTGTATCTCAACAACAATCACTCTCTCTGCTGAGTATTTATTTATTCTCTGCTTCCTCTACTAGTTCAGCTCCCGTGTTTCATAAATACAACCACATAAACAGTGAGGGATTTTCTCCTGCTCCTTCCAGCCTCAGACAGAACCGTCTCGTACCCCACTTCCTATTTCACAGAGTTTTTTTCTAAATAACTCATTCCGATGGTTTGCCACCAACTGGCATGGTACAGGCAGGAATTTAGGCACTACGGTGAACTGAGTGCTTTCCACGCCTACCACTCATTAAAAAGTACTGCTGGAGAGTTTACATTCCAAAAATAAAGGTTTTCGTAGAAATATGGCCTTTTTCAAATGCTTGCTGAACGCTGAGGTTTCTAACTGGCTAGTAAGAAAGTGTTGCTCTTCTGGAGAACATAAATAAATACAGGTAAAAAAAGACCAATAAAGGAACATTCCTCACTAGATGGTTTCCAGAGTTCTGTATAAAAAACAGCCTTTTACTATCTGGAATAATTTCACTGTCAGGAAGTTTTTCCTTGTAAAACTTTCTTTGTTTTTCTTAGGCCCACTATGCTTTGGTAAATTCTACCTTCCCTTTACTTTTGTATTCTAAATAGCTGTAAATTTTATCATGGGTTTCTTCTGACAACAGCTATCCCTAAAACTTCGACTGCTCTATGACACTAAACGAGATTTTTCAATATTCCCATTGTTCTTCAAAAGCCTCCACTGTCATTTTTGTGCCTTTGTTCTAAGCACCCTCCAATGTTTGTAGTCCTGGGGGCAACGAATTAATGTCTTATTTAAGGTCCAGCCAACTGCTCTTTGCTTCCGAACATGGAAACAGAAATCACATTTCATGATGCTACTTCCACCTGGGTTGTGGTCACTCTAAAATATTCTGTGGATTTCTAATAAAAAGCAGGTAATGCCAACTGTGTGAAGATGGGCTGATTTATAACCCCAAGCGATGCTCAGACAATAATTTTATTTAATTGTCACAACTGGCTGAACATTTCTAACCTTCTAATTGTGAATAGAGGTTGCCTTGTGCTGCAAAATGACTCTTACAACAATGAACCATTCATTCTGCTGTGACTACACCAGTGGGCGGAGGGGAAGTGCCAGCTTTGTAATCTTTGAAATTATTACTATTAAAACAACTGTACAACTAGGATATTGGCACATCAGCAAAGAAGTAAAAAGCCTTCCATCTCCTACCTGTTCACAGTTTAGAACCAACCTGAGCTGGTAGCAACCATAACCATTAGCATCTGGTAGGGCTGGTATATTCATGAAGTCATCAGTAATGTGAGCTGATGCGATGATAAGAGAACATGCTCAGACAAAAAAAAAAATGCTAGAAAGATGAGAAGCCTTGTCCCTTTCCATAAGTGGTGGCTGATAGGATGAAAAACGCAGAACAGAAGGAGAAGCGGTACAAGATTTGCAAGCCTGTTCCTAAAACCCAGCAGCGAGGGAAATCCTTGTCTTCTCTTTTGAAGCAATGTCTGGAACAAGAACAAGAAAAGAAGTGTTATTTAGCAAAAAGGCGGGGAGGTTAGAATGTCAAAAAAATTATAAAACCCTGTAGGAATTAATCAGCATTTTTTCCTGAGAAAAGTACAATATATGGATCTACAAGTGCAGGGAATGTATTTTTTTTTAAGAAATACCATATAGTACTGTTTCATAGAGCATTATTACAAGCCTTATCCTAGAGAAAATATAATACAAAGTCAGTCTGCCTTTGTAGAGGTGGGCTTTACATTCATCATTTTAATTTCAGTTTTAAAACCAAAGAAGGCCAGCTATTTATTCTGGTAAAGTTGCTGTGCATCGCCCTTCCATTTCTTACCTTCATCAGGGAAGCTCAAAAGTGTTAAAAAAGACATGTTACAAGGTTCACTTGACAAAAAATCATGGTTCACTTCACATGCTTCTCCATCTGGAACAGACAGTGTGTTTGGTGGACAGCTGAAAGGGGAGATGTGCCCCCTATCCCACCAAAGTGCAGGGATTCCTGCTTCATAATGGACATAATGGTCCAAGTGCTTGTGGGACCTTGGAGCAGACTGGAAGCTGCTGAATGCTGTGCTCGGGAAGGGAGAGGAGGAAGCTAAAACACAGAAGATGAACTGGGCCAAGAGGTCCTAGGGGGGTTTCATACACAAATCAGATTATATTAGGTCAAAGCGCATCACTGGAAGTGGACCTGATGCCTTCAAACCTGGACAAAATGAGACTGAGAGCATGGCTTTGAAATTCCTTGCTATGGAATCCTAGGAAATTTCACCCCAGTGAAGGAGTATTATTGGTTGCACTCAGGTGTTAACCAGGAAAGAGGTGTTCTTGCCTCCACTTACACGAAGATCCCTGAGGAACGCCCCAGGCAGTTGATCTTTTTCAGGAAGATCAGCCTGGTACCTACTGCAGGAAGGTCTCGGGCACAGGAGCTCAGTGAACAAACCTACTCTATAAAGCTCTTCATCTGCAGTATTTTCAGGCGTGTTTTGGAATGGAGCTTTTAGCTCATAGAAACAAGCAAATTATCCTCATTATCTCTGCATCCCAGTCTCACCCATGACAGCGTAATGCTGGTTTATATGATAACCAGGTATCTGACCACGTTGCTGTGTGTGTGAGTTGGACCTTTGGCACATGCAAATCAGATGAGACTCTGCCCCACAGAAGCTGTGACCTTACAATAGGGCATTTCGTCTTCCCTTTGGTTTCAAATGCAGCAGCTCATATTTTCATTTACATGAAGATCTTTTACGTCAATTACAGCTGAATTTTATGCTATAACTAAGATCCCTTTGCGCCGAAAAAGTGGTTCAAAGTGCATTAATTAATTACATTCAATAAGCACACAAGAGACCGCCTTGTGGTTTTTGTTCCTCCTCTAAGAATTTTGGGAAGTTGGCTGCAATTCACAGGAGTGCTCAGCTCCATAAGCCTTTCTCCCTCAAATTCTCCAACTTTCCCCTTTTGCACACCTTGCTGCTTTCCGTGAGGTCTCTCGAGCAGCCACAAATGTGTTTCTGTTCTTGTATCCTACTCCGTGCATTTGCTAAATCCTTTACAATGGGTTTTCCTCAAAAGCTAAGAACTTTCCATAAACTGGGTTTTACCTATCCAGTTTTGCAGATGTACTCTCCTGAGACGCTGACTTCACTCGTTTAATGATTCCTATCCAGCTACTGCATTTTTACAGCAACTGCACGAGGGGGTTGTGACCAGAAGAACCAGGGAAAGGCTTGTCTGAGTGTATTCAAAGGACTTAAACGTATGAGCAGAACATCCACGAGGCAGTTAAAGAAAAATTCACCTTAACTCTCCGGTATTGTATCTTTGTTGTGTCTTCTCCTGTTATTATGTAAAGAAACTCTTGGATTAATATTAAATTTATTATTAGAGCTGTGCAGATGGAAAAGAATTCTAGATGGGTAGAGAAACTACAGAGTAATTGCCCGGCAGTGGTCACTAGTAGGGGAAGACAAAAAGGAATGCTTAGTTGGGAACAGTGATCTTCCAAAAGACAATCTTTCAGTGACCTTTCAAAAGAGACCTTCCCAAAAAGACAGAATTTTTGCCACTATTTCACTTTATGACAGCTTTGTCCAAATGGGAGTATTGTGCAGAATTCTGCTTTGCTGGTTTCTGGTGTCTTTAGCACAATGGAAATAAATGATGAAGAATCTCTGGTGCTCACCAAAACCAGGGCATTCACCAAGCTGATGGGGAGTCTCTGTCCAAGAAAAGGGGAGCGTTAGAAGCTGAGACCACGTGAAATACAAATCATAACCTGTGTTCAGAATCTGTGGCTGGTAGAGCTCACCCGAAAGGCTGGAGGGATAGATCTGCTAATGCTATATACTGTGCTCTCCCTCTGCGCTGCCTGTGAAGCTCCTCTGTGATGGAAGGCAAGACCTTGGCAGCCTTTGGTGTCTTGCTCGTCATTCCCATGACGCTGCCATACGTTCCCTTCAGCATTTTCTACATCTTCCTTTACCTCCCAACAGCAGCAACATCAGTTACTCAACAGGAAACGGCTCAGAATGAGCCTTTCATTTGAGGAGTCTGCCAAAACCAAAACACTTTTAGAAATAGACAACTGATCTCATAAACAGAAATAAATCTAAAATTAACCGAAACCAAAATCACATGTTTCCCCCCCCCACGCTCCCACCCAGGTCTCTGGGTGTTGGGAATCTTAAGCTGAGATCTCCATTCTGAAATTAAAATTAGACTCGCAGCCTGAAAACTAACCTCAGACTCAAACTTTGGAGGAGCGGCTCGAAATGATACGTTCTATACTTAGATATAAATGCACAACTTTAGACTCATCTGTACTCATAAGTTGTTTCCTAGAAACAAAATCTTACGATTTCTGTTCAATTAGATTGTGTATTTTAATTAATTCTCTAATCTTTCTCTGGAAGCAAATCATCAAATACAAGAGGCATCTGCACCGCTCTAATTGACATAAATAGAAATAATGAATGCACAACCTTTGGGTTGATTGGACACCTGGATTATTTCTTGCTGAGAAAAATAATACATCTATCCACAAGCAAATTTTGGGAAGAGAGAGAGTGGTAATTTCATCAACAAAGCATTAGGGAAAAAGTGGGCTAGAATTACACGCATTTACTAGGTAGAGCCTCTACTCCATCCTCTGTCAGGGCTTTGCTCAAGAGACTGAAATGAAATGGCAACAGTTGGTTTCTCTCAGAGATTTCTGTAATAGAGAACAGAGGACCCAATCCACGTATAGGAATTCTGGAAATCCTCATTGAAATACAGCAGGAATTCCGTTTGCCACCGTAATTCCTTCTGACTGAAATAATCCCACTGAAATCTATTTCTTCTTTTTTTTTTCCAACAGAATAGGCTTTCATTTCTGTAAAGGGATAATACTATTGTTACAACTATTTGTTCTGTAAGAACAAATTCTTACAGAATACAGACCATTTACTTTGCAAAAATCGATCTCTTGCCTCTTGCACTTGGAATTTCATGTACAGAATGCAAACCTCCTGAATGATTCCCATAAGGATTCATTTAAGAGGCTTCATTATGTGGAAAGGGTATAAAAGCAACCCAAGACCTAAAATGGCTGCTCGGCATCGTGTTGTTTGGTGGCTGCCGGCGTGATTTACAGCTACGCATTTTCTGCTCTTCTTTCTTTAGCTTCGTGCTGAATTATAAATGAACGACTGGATCCCGGGGTTCTTCTCCTACCTCGAAAATAAAATTAACCTGATTGAGGGACAGTTTTCTAACACAGGGAGTCAATGAATTCTTTATAAGGAAATACATTATTTGGAGAAAAAGACCCAAACCGCTCTCAGACCTTCCAGTTTTCCTCCGAAATGAAGAGTAAAGAAAGCTAGATGTAAAACCAGACCAAACAATTAAACATAAGCTAATTTGAGGCAGTTGTGTGGATAAGCAATTCACAATGCTTTGGGTGAACAAATATTTAAGCAGCTAAAAGGTGACTCGTAGGCTTTGGCTGCATTTGAACGCTCACGTGCAGTGGAGCTCCTGCTGATGGAGGTATCGGACAACACGTGCAATCTGCAAAATCACCTTCACTCTTCCCGACAGCATGGATGCTTCCTGTCTGCTTCATGGTTGTGGTCCATATCTGTTCTTAAATAATGTACGCAAATGCTGCAATCCCATCCTGCAAACGAATCGTAAATAATTACTTAGCTTTTTTTTTTTAACAGATGACGCAAGCCCCTGCCTTAGGGGCATGCAGCCTACCTCAACAACAGGCTAAAACGATGGAAAATAATACACAACACCAGAAATTGGGGGAGGGGTGTGTGTCTGGCCCCGCTCAATACTGAAGGCTTGAGAGAAGACATTCATAGGAAGACAGAGGAGACAGAACTGTGAAGTTCAAAGTCAAGAGGACATTTAACACTCAAAGGCCATCTAAGTTTTACTTTCATGCTGGATGCAGCCCCCAGACGTGCTGGAGGGAGAATCACCTCCACGGGGCAGGCCCAGGGGCAAGAACAGACCCAGGGGAGGCATCTCTACAGGCCCTTTGCACCCTCTGACCACAGCCACCAACATAGCTCTTGGGGTCGTCAACCGCGAAGGTTCCTTAGCTCTCTCCTTGGATTATAGGCCAGGGTTAGGCTGATTTAGCCTTATTTCTTTTTGTAAATAAGGCACCAGGATCTGCCAGCAACATTCCTCTCATTTTATCTGATCTCATAAGAATTATTTTTAGTAAGAGCTGGTTTGGCCTGAAAGAAAGCTATTCTCTAAAAAAAGCTTTGTACACTTAAGACATATGGGACAGAAGGAAGCCTGCATCTAGCATTACTGTTTTTTTTCCAGTCACCAGAAAAACCCTGAAATTGCCCTTTTTAGCAAACAGAAAAGATAAATGGGTTGGTTCTGAATTGAAAATAATAGATATGCCTTGTGCCATTCTTGACAACCTTTTCTGAAGTCTCATTAGCTCACAGAACATGTGCACAACTCCTACCTCTTTTTATAAGTTACACAGGTATAATTCCACCAAAATAACAGCTGAATAGCTGTAGTAGAATGGGAGCTATTTCTGTTGCTTCTGTCACAAAAATTAATTGAAATAAATACTTTACAGCAGCAGCAGCAGCAACAACATCAGCCAGCCCCCCTTTCTGCCAAGCTTACAAGCCCTGCAGACGTTGCTGAGGGTCATCGTGCTCTGTATTTCAGTACACAGACTTAGTGAATGGCACGCGTGATATGCTTACTAAGCTACTTTGGATAAACATGGAAAAAATCTAGTGGTGTAGTCGTCACAGACCAGAATGGTTTCATGCGCTGTGTGATTTGAAGGGAGATGCCTTTGCCATGTGTCATTTACCTTTTATACATTGCTGCTGCTCAGGATTTCATAACCATTAATTCTTTGGATGCCCCCACTGAGATTGTTATACACATATATGCATAAAGAAAATGAGAACTGTGCGTTCTTACGTGATGTCACATTATAGTCCACCGACAGCTTTATTGCTCTTTACCATGTTTGGGAACAAAGGGAAAGGGATGCCAATGACGTATGTCTCACGTTAGAACAATTTCCTTTTCACACTTGGAAAGCAGAGCTCCTCTCTTTTACATACGTTTTATGTACACACACAAAGCCTTGGGACGTCAGGATCCTGAGGGGAAAAAAACCCACCTTCTCTTACGTTTCCTATGTAAATCAGTGACAGCCGTGATCATGTGCTAAATGATAAACGAGCCAGTGAGGTGAAGTCAGCAAAAACTGTCACGAGTTAATTTTTAACTTCATTTCTTAAGCCACGATCCTGCAAGTCACAAGGATCCTGGAGTAGGTTGGTCTCTGTCAGGTGTGGATTAATTGTTGACGTAAGCGATACAACAGCAAACAGCATCCTAGACTGTCCAAAGACTGTTTTTGGGAGAAGAACAGCATGTGTCTGTCCAGTGTATCGCAGAAGACCTTGCTGATGATCACCTTCCCTGGAACACCTGTAACACACACACTACGCCTCAGTTTGATTTGATACTAATTTGATACTAATTGATAAATCAGCTGACACCACAGGGAGAGAATGATGATATTTAATGTACGACGGGAATTCAGGGTAATGTGGACTCAGTTCCTCCCTCCTGTCCCCACTGTGGTACTCCGAAACCACCCCCAATCCCTCTGTGCCTCCATTCCTGGTTGCATGGTAATAATTTCCCCCTCCTTGGAAGGCTGAGAGACCGTATACGTGTTTAAACTGAACTGAGGTCTTTGGTTGGAATTTGAAAAGTGGCTATTTCATAGAGTACATTGTGACATTATGGCTAATGAAGATAAGGCTTCCTGTAGCTGAGGTTTCTACAATCTCCATTTAAGTCACTGTTTTCAGCTACTTACAATATTAGGAAGTACAAACTACAATGGCTGAAAATTACCACATTGGGTATTCACCTCACCTGAATACTTTTGGATAATTCTAGCCAAAGTAACCCGGGCAAGAGAGAAGGATATCATTTTGCCTTAAAACGTACACATCCTTTGTCTTTTCCGAAATCCTAGCCCATCCTCAGTCTAAAGGAGAAAAGGATCACAAATGCAGTTATCAAGGAGGCACCTTTTGCTGTTATAGAACCATAGGATGGTTTGGGTTGGAAGAGACCTTAAAGATCATCGAGTTCCAACCCCCCTGCCCTGGGCAGGGACACCTCCCACCAGACCAGGTTGCTCAAGACCCCATCCAGCCTGGCCTGGAACCCCTCCAGGGATGGGGCAGCCACAGCTTCTCTGGGCAACCTGTTCCAGTGAAATGTCCTGTTTTAGTGAAACGGCTGTGGGAAGCTACGCTAATACCCTCTGAAGTCAGCAGCCAACACAGAGGAACATGAGCCCCATCACTTTAAGGCTTTAGCTCCAACATTTTTAGTGTGTTTTTTTCTTCTTTTTTTTTGTTTTAATTGGGCGTTTTGGTTTAAATCCTACTTTCTGACTGATGAATTTTTCGATTAATGCAACTCATTTTCAGCTTGGTATTTTGCCTAGTTCCCTTCAAATTGAAGCAATTATAGAAAAAATTAAGTGCTCAATAATTTTAAACCTCTCTACACTCTGCAATATTATCAGTGTACTTCACTTTTTTTTTTTTTTAAAGGTGCAAGCTCTTCAGGAGTGCTTTCTATTCAAGTACACAAAGTCTATGAACTGATTAAATATTATCAGACAATTTAAAATCTTTATGAGAGCTTTGGCTTTCCAACACTGAAAGCAAATGCTGTGCCAAACTCAGATGATGCTATGACATGGTATGCTCCAAACAAAAGAAATACCAAGATGATTTTCACACAAAGACAATCTCGGGCTTTAAATACATACAACAGCAGAAAAAACAGCCTCTTCACAATCAAAGGGTGAACTCTTCTCAGATCTTGACCCAGAGAACTTAGGCCGAAGTCCTGCCAGACATAGGGGTAGACAGCTGCAAGCAAAGCCTCATTGACTCCCATTGCTGCTTCAAGAAAGGTAAAGGTAAGGACCAGTAAAGGTCCTCCTCTTGCAAAACCACCTGCACACCTGGGGCTTTAATGAACACATATTTCTCTTTGAAGAAAAACCCGCCACGGGCAGAGAGAAAGACCCATCCGAGGGGCTGCAGAGGTTTGAAATGCCTGCTGTCTTTGCAGTACAGCAGCCAGGCTTCTGCCACTCTTTTCATGTCAGGAGTTCGTATGAATGATTAAATGAGCTCTGGAGCAGGAAGTTATCTCATCTTACACACTTAAATGCTATCTTAAAGAGTCCACTTCTAGAAATCTACTGCACTTAATCATAATCTTAGTGCTCTTTTCATGTAAGGTTTTCAGAGTAAATATAAAGGTGATAAACCTACACACAGAAACCTTATTATTTCTTCCCACCAGAAGAAGAAACTGAGGCAAATAGAGAGTTTGGTTTTGATAGCATTGTTAAAAGAATGAAACCCAAAGAAAAATACAGAACATAGATCAATGAAATCAATGCTTTCAGTGCAAGGCTTGGCTTCTTCCCATATGTTACACTGCATTTATAATTTCAAAAAATACTGTATTATGTATGATGGTACATGACTACTGAGGAATAGGCTTACTCCATTCTCTAACTTATTTGTACAAGACTCAAACAATTTTTTAAACCACTCAATTAAAAACAGTAACATAACTACAATACGACAGGCTCCTGCTAGAGTCAAAAGTCTATTATTCCTTGCTTAAAGAGAAGGAAAAAAGCAACACAGGTTATCTTTTTTTTTTCTTTTCTTTTTGTCCTGTTAAATACCACAAGAGCAGTTTGTAGGCTCAAGGGTAAGTTCTTGATTGCTCAACAAATGCCATTACATTCCACACAGATTTCTCTTGATTGACCTAAAAAGCAATCCCCTGGAGATGGGGCACAGGCTGATCAGCCTAATGTTTTTTGTCCCGCATTCCACGATTTTTACCCCACATACCACGAGAACACCGCTCTATTGCAGCATATGAGGACATGTACTGCCAGGCAGACAAAGTTTGCAGAGGTAACTCCTGACCCCACCCTCAGGCATCTGTCTGAATGTGAATGCTCCCAATTTAAATCCACCACCTATTGCCCAATTCAAAATCGGCACTTCAACAAGTGACAAATTCTTTTTACCACGTATTTCAATAAATACTTAATGAATAACCTGTAACAGGAAAAAAGGATGTCAAGAGAGGAAGGGGCAGATTACAAATCAGCATTTACAGTGGCATATTTTGTGTGTTCTCCCTGTATCCATTTTCAAGCCTGTCTTCCCTTTCCTTGCTCTTTGGAGTTATCTTTCAACTTTGACCTTAGCAGAGTGAAAGAGATTACCTTCAGCACTAGGACAAGCAAGTCTTAGGTCTAAATAACCCTTCTCCATACACGTGTATTGGCCATTCATGTTAGTCAATGTCAGATATGGATCAAGGGAGAGTAGCTATCACAGTGTAAAGGTCTCATCACAGACCAGCCTGCCAAAATGCTGCAGGAAAATACGCGTTCAATCCATGCCAAACGCATGAACTTATGAGCGGTGTCAGGCTTCAGGTGGACAACACAAACTGGAATCCAAAGGGCCAAACTCTTCTCATTTGCAGCAAATCATGAGCTCATCAGCAGAACTGCTCTGGATTTTCTTGTGTCAGAGAGGGTGGACTTTACTGATGATGTTCTCTGGGAAGGAAAGGTGCTCAAGGTAATATTGTCATACTAAAATCTAGTGCAATCTGTAACATTAATTAACAGCAGTCCCAAGCCCCACAGCTGCCCCCCAGAGCCTCTCTGACAGTTTTGTGGCTTCACAATCACAACTTGTCTTTCTTAAGTACTATTTTCTCCTTCTCGATCTGTCTAACACCCACAAAAATATCAAGGAAAACAATGAAACTGTACACTAGGGACAGGGTTATAAAAAAAAAGCACTTAACATCAGTCTAGTTCTGCTCCTATTGACGTCAGCTGTAAAATTCCCACTGCCTTCCTGGAAGCCAAAAGATGCCATTGCGGATCACTTTTGAAAATAGCAATCCAAGAGCAGTCAAAAGCAGAAAGATAGCAGACTGTCAGATTTTTCTTTTCCCTCCTGTTGCTTCTAATTATAGTTTTATTTAACTGTACCCCATCATCTGCATGCTATTTCAGGGAAGGGGTCCCCAGGACCAAATGGAGAGGTCAAGGCCCTTTGCAAGTATGCTTCAATTGATGCTGTCTCTCCAACTCAGCTTTCTCATCGAGCCTTCAACTGGAAGGATGGGTGGGTGCACATGGTTTATTTAGTTCACTTCCTATTTTACTCCTGTACTGAGATGCCCTGATCATCCACACTGCCAAAAAAAATCTAGTTTTCTCCTTGGCTCCCTTCTGGAACAAACTGCGAGGGGAAACACAGTTTCTCCAAGGGGAAACAGTCTGATGGGAGAGTCACCCCAGCATGCATGCTACACAAGGAGTATGCCTACATGTAACACCAAATTTGGCTCCTTCAACCTTTCTGGCAGACCTCTCATCTTCTAACACCTACAAACCAACAACCCACAACACAAAACACACAACCCAGTGGTATGTCACAGGAAAATCACTCACCACCAACACCCCGCCGTGCCTTCTGCCTGGGATTTCTGGCATTTTGAACTGCCAGAGTTCAAAACGTGACACAAAACCATCCCAGGGACACCACAAGGTCAAGAAAAAACACAGGCGCAGAGCTTTGCAACACGGAGGTGGCTAGTTCCATGCAGAGGGCATTAGCCCTAAGCACAGCCCACGCTGGAGGGCAGATGCAGTTGGGTGGGGAAGGAGCTGCAGTCTTCATACGGCAAAGTTTAGTCAATAGTTACAGGTGGCAGTAAGAGGAACACAGTGACAGCCTCGTTCAAAACAGGAAAAAAATAGCTCTTAACCACATGTATAAAATAGTGACCCAAGCAGGGACTGGGTATTTTAATTGACAGAGGCCTTCCTATTTATCCCTCCTTCTCTCCCACAATCCCAAAGGCTAACAGCTTTACAAACAGAGCTATTTTGTCGGATTTTTGACTGGCCGTCACATCCTCTTTGTGAGTCTTCAGCTGCCTCAAACAAATGGTAGCTCTAACACGCTAACAGTGTGAGAACATGACAACGTATAGACATAACTCCAAGCCTACAAAACAGCATTTTAAAAACGAAGGAAAAGGGAGTTCACTTATGCCTTGATTGGACCTGATTATGAAGAAGATATAAAGATGGTGAAGGTACAAATGCAAGAACTTCAAACAGGAGTGGAGTAGAGGAGATTAAGCTTGAAGTCTGGATCCCCGTAACCCCAGAGCTCTGCAGCGGTTGAGTCTAGCCAGGACCACAGAAGTGCTCAGTAGTGGAAAAGAGAAAAAAGAATGCGAGTGCTAGTGTCAATGGACTCTTTCTGAAATAAAGAAGTCAAATCCCATGGGTCAAAGTATCCATAGGTAATATTCACATGAATTTTCTTCCATTGCTTAAACTACACACCTGTTTTTACAAGACCAAGATGCACAAACACAATTCTTTGGGTCAAAGCAGCCAGGGCATGACTGATTTTGGAAGCTTTTTTCAGTATAATTAACAGCTGACATTAAGAACTGACATCTAAGTCAGCTCTTAATGTTGACTTTTTAATTTACTGTCACAGAGCTTACTTAGATGAGATAAATCTGTCTTCTTTAGGTCATGTGTATGCACCAACAAGAAAAGGCACAGACCTAGAATTCTCCATAACGTGCAGAGATCCCGCTGAAGCTGAGAGCGATGTGGAATGACACAGGCAGGACTGCAATGACTGTCATGTACTAATCTCTATAATTAGCTAACTGATCAGAGCATCTTTCACATTGCCTTGCAGTTTCTCAGGGGTTCTTTCTCATGCTTACAATAAAAATATGGATAAGAAAATCTTTGCTCATCTTTGGGAACATAAGGACTAGCTTTTATCCAGGCCAAATCTTTTCCCATACTGACAGCTCAAATTTGATTTATTCATCACTAGACCATTGAACTCCAAAACAAACCAAGGCCTAAAATAATCTTTGTAGTAAGTACTTTTGGAATACATTTCCCCTCTTCTCTCTCTCCCTTCCCTTCCCTTCCCTTCCCTTCCCTTCCCTTCCCTTCCCTTCCCTTCCCTTCCCTTCCCTTCCCTTCCC
>JAOXJK010000023.1:13328618-13341617 GCA_025774025.1 Xenus cinereus | reverse complement strand
GGAGGGTGTAGCCAGGGGGGGTCGGTCTCTTTTCCCAAGGAACAGGCGATGGGACAAGAGGAAACGGCCTCAAGTTGTGCCTCTTGTGTGTCAAGATTGGACATTAGGAGGAATTTTGACGCTTAAAGGGTTATTAAGCCTTGGAATGGGCTGCCCAGGGAAGTGGTGGAATTACCATCCCTGGAGGTATTTAAAAGATGGGTCAACATAGAGCTTAGTGACATGGTTGATCTTAAAGGTCCCTTCCAGCATAGATAATTCTATGATTCTATGTTCTCCTCCTACCCTCTCTCTGTCCCATGAGCCCAGCGTTGGGACAGCACTGCGCAGACCTGGAAAAGGTCTATCTTCTGGTATCTCATCTGAACTCCTGCCTTCCTTTGAGAACATCACAGCTGTCCCCTCCACAGGTATCGCAACTTTCCCTGTTATTTTAACCCGCACGTATATCAGCAAATTATTTGCAGGCACTCCGGTTTTACTTCAGAAAGATCACATCAGCAAAACCTTTCGGTTAAATATCAAGGGATCGTTTTTGCAGACAATGTTTTCATTCTGAAAAATTCCACCTGTCCCGCAGACTTGACCCCGCACCTCAGTTTAATCGAGGTGGCAGATTAGGTAACGGAGACTGGTGGTTCCGCAGCTATTTCTGCCGCGGCGGTGCCAGGCTGGGCAGCGCGGGTGCTGCCACTCATTCCGACCTTTGCCTCCTCGCCAGCACAGCTGTTTGTGAACCACGGCAAGGAACGGATCCAGCTTAAACGAGTGGCAAAGGGCTGCTTAAGAAGCGCTGCCACCGAACGTGAAAACACGGCTTCGGGCTCTTCCCTCCTCTGCCATGGAAAAGGGATGGACGGAGGAACTTCAGATACATTTGGTCACGCACAGCAAGGGGTGCCACACGCAGATTACTGCTGATATGGACCAGTACACCTAGCAAACTATGGAAAAACAGAGCAAAACCACAGAATGGTTAGAGCTGGAAGGGACCTTAAAGATCATTGAGTTCCAACCACCCTGCTGTGGGGGTTCGACTAGACCAGGTTGCTCCAAGCCCCATCCAGCCTGGCCTTGAACACCTCCAGGGATGGAGCAGCCACAGCTTCTCTGGGCAACCTGTTCCAGTGTCTCACCACCCTCACAGGAAAGAATGTCTTCCTAACTTTAACCTTTTATTATTAGCATTGGTAAGTATTCGTAGGGCAGTAGTCCCTCAGTCGGTGGGTGTTGGGTAAGCACAGGAGAAAAGTCTGTCTCTTCACGGACAACTCTGCAATCTGAAGAATCTGACCTGTAATTCAATAGCTGGAACTTTTCACTGCAGCATTCAAATTGAATTCAACCAACCCCCATCTTATCTTGCTAGTCTTCCTTCTCTTCCTCCTTTTACTTCTTCACCCCTTAGGTTTCTATTTCTTTTTTGTTTGCTTGTTTCACGCTTTTTCAATAAAAATGAGAGCATTCTGCATTTCTCCATCCATGTTTTCCTTTCTATCTCCTCTGTTTCTGTGCTTCTTTCCCCACAATTAGCTCACTTTTTTTATTTCTTCATTTTTATTTCTCTCTTCTGTCACAAGAAATGAAGCGTGAGCCTGATCTTGCATTATCTTCGTAATTATTTGAACCTGTATTACGTCTTCAGACCACCCTTATAACCACAAGAGCTAAAACTTTATTATTATTATTATTAATAATTTTTTTGTAATAAAAACTCCTTCTGGGCAGCCTCCCAACTATGATATCAGTCTTATGACATTTGCCTGAGTTTGCAGACATCCTGAAAGAATGATCTCAGGAGGTGTATTCTCCTAGCTGCGAGGGCCAGCAACGGCACATCACAGTCAGTAATTAGCCTGCCCACAGCTGATTATTTTGGGGATTGGAATGGTGCAAGGGGAGAGAATGAAGTCCCCCCCCGAGAGGCAAGATCTGGAAATGGCTGAAAGATGGATGTGCGGGGGATGGATGATGGATAAGCAGAAGAAAATCTGAGGAGGAAAAGGAGGAACTTAAGAGCCCAGAGGCAGAAGCAGCAGTAGCCTAGAGGAGAGATTTTCTTAGTGTGATGGAAAAGAGGAAAATAAGCACTGATTAAATTTCAGTTACAGCACATTTTTAATCTGTGAACAAACCTCCTGGTGATATCAGCATGAGATCCAGTGATAACTGGAGAGGTTATAACGAAACAGGATAGCCTGCCTTATTTTCTCCTCCGCTCGGCTCTATTATCTTCCTTATCCATCCCCGTTTTCCCTGCCTGGGCCTGCCCAGCTCCTACAGAATTTAGCAGGAGCTTTGCCGTGGGCTCCAGGAGGAGCTTGGCTGGGCGCCATTTGCAGATGACTGGCCATTGAGGCCAGCCCTGGCAACAAGCTCACAGAAGGGCCAGTTCTACCTCAGGAAGCAGAAGATGTCTCACCAACAGCGTTAACGAACTGCGGAACAATAAAACTACTGGGTTCTGGCATATTATGGAGCAACATGACAAAAATTGCAGAATCCACAATATTATCCTACCCGCAGTTTTCCATCGACCCTAATTATAGTTCTGTTGCTAAAGCCATATAATTTGATTCTCAACAGCGCACCAAAAAGGCAGGAGCTCAGCAGTTCCCAGAACGATTGCACACAGTTTGCTGGACAAATGCGTTTTGCTTGTAATCAGAGTTAAAGTGAATAATGAATTAAGAAATTAGGTGTCGTGTCTAAACATTGGATCTCCAGTCAGACTACAGGAGGAGAACCAGTATCAGTTAGTTAGGACTGGCCTGCCTGTATCTTCGAACTCCAAACTTTGAAGCTGACGATCGCTTTTGACTCTAAAGGCAGGTGGTGGATCCAGTGGAGGCCACAGTGTCCTTCCACTTTTATTGTGAGTGTAATTCTCATGTCTTCAGAGATAACGACAGGCCGAAGCACCACTGGGGTGGTGGCACTTGGGAGTAACATGGAGTAACACTCTTGGCGTGAGTGGGAATTAGGCATCCTCTGACTCAAGTAAAAAGTGGCAAGGGACATCATTTCAGATTGTGACTGATTTTGTTTTGCTTTCAAAGGCAGCATGATTAAAATTTGGATTCCAATTATCTGCCTTTTTTTAAAAGTAGCAGCGCCTAAATAATTCCCATCAGTGCTTTCCCTAAGATCAGAAGCAAAGCTGTCTCCAAAATATTTTTTTTTCAATTCCAAGCCAATCATATAAGAACAGTGACCAAGATGCATCAGTTCTATGATGCTCGCATTCTGCATTTAATAATAAAATAAAACCAAAAAATTCTAATGGAATGCCGAATCCTGCAGGGTGCTGAAAATTGCAGACTGTTATCTGAGCTTGCACTTCGACCCTGGCTTACATTTGTCTGCTAAAGCACAGTAAGCACTATTATAGAAATTATTTTTGAATAATTTTCTATAGGCTTTTATAGAAACCAATAAAACACAATTAAACCGATACATATTGGTTTCTATACATATACTTGTTTCCATAGGATATTATAGAAACAAATAAAACACAATTAAACCAATACATTCAGGCAGATAAAACCAACGAAAGTTTTACCACCTCTCAGAAATAATGTGCTCAGTAGAAGAAAATCTCTTGAAGTGTGGTATGTGTTATCATAATACATTTCCATGTTTAGATTTTCAAAACTGCAAAATACAGACATTTATAGGTACGTGTTTCAAATTTAAAATAATCTCTTTGGAAGGAGCAGATGATTTCTTTTTCTGACACACTGAAGGGGAATAATGTTCATTGTTTATGCATTTGCTCAAGCAGTGGAATTTTACATGGCTAAACTTCACTTCATCAGACGTGTATCAGTTTAAATTAGCTCAAAATCCATCCCAACATACATTTTTAGATCAGAGTCTTCAGAGGAACTGATTTATCAGGATGCCTAAATCCAGATGCACTACAAATAAGCCAGGAGAGACAAATAAGCCTCTTGGCATAAACCAAATGAGCTGGGGGAAAAGGAATGTGAAAAAAAGAAAGAACTACGGGAAAGTAAGAGAAAACCTCAGTGGGAAGAATGCAGTTTCAAATCCCGGATGCTACCGCACTTGGATTTCCTCATGTTCTACCTCCCCTCCAGCCCCTCCTTCTTTTTTTTTTTTCCTTTTTTAATTTTTTTAACATCACCTTCTGGACCACCTCCTCTGCCCTCACCATCAGCTCTCCGCTTTTTCACTTGCATTCCTTTTTAAACCACTTCTCTTTGACAAACCTTATAAAACCATTTAGAGTGCCTGCATGAGAGCAGTTGGGAAGCACCGAAAAGCTTTGTGCATGGTCTGATGTATGGTCGCTGCCTGAGAATGCTTTTAGCTCCCAGCAAATACAAGGAAAACCAGAATAGGATCTTAAGATGAAAGGTAGTTGATAGCAGGCCCCTTATTATCCTTCCGTTGGGTATATCGGTTTGCTGATTTTGGAGCCGTGAAGACTTTGTAAAAGAGTATGAGTGAAGGGAAATCGAAATGCTTGGTTGACACTACTGCTGGCAAGAAACAGCAGTCAAGTGCTAAAATATCTAACCTTGAAAGGAATTCGGGATTAAAGGTTGAGACCAGCTCTCCTTAGCCAGGGAGCAGCTCAACAGAGAGAAATTCTTCTTCCTGCACAAGCTTTCCTTTAACGGAGGCTAATTAACCTGCTGTTACGTTAAAGATTTACCACATTTATCAGGTCTGACTCAGTTCTTATTCATCGCTATTTAAGAACACAACAGAGATAACTTGTCTTATTTTCATCCTTGTTCGTGTAGTTTATCTTGGTAGAGGGTTAAATGAGCTCAGAGAAGTTACTTCTCTTAGATCATGTACAAGACACAGTTTCACCAGGTAGCACCGACTGAGTCGGTGCCCCATATATTACCATTATATTCCTCTGGTCTTGATTTAGCTCCTTTTGTTTCCTATCAGACTCCCTAGAGGCCTTAGTTTGTCTTCATTCACTCTCTCAAACGTCTTCCCAGATGCTCAAATCCCACTTCTGTTATTGCAGTTCCTTTTAAATTCGTCTGGATCCCTTGTGCAGAGTCAGGACTTTACTGTTCCTGAGCTCAGCATTCTCCTGGCTGGACTCCAGCTCAGGTAATTATATCCAGGGCTCTCTCCGACTTCTCTCTCTCTGGCTGCATTTGGAGAAGTTATTCTGCCCTTTCTTTTCCCAACTGCTTTATAACGTTGCGGATGCTGAGAACTGATGGGATGCGTATTTCGGAGAGGCCGTGCATTATGCATTAGGGGTGAACCAACACCTTCCGCGGGGGGACTCAAAGTCCCATCACAGCTTCCTTTATTGCTATTTTAAGTGGACAGTTGTCACACAAAGGAGAAGCTGAAGGACAAAAATTTGGCCCAGATTAATCTGTTGTTGCTATTTGACTGTGGAGACTTCTCCCCCTTATTTACTATTCTGAATTTAGCCTAGATTTGTTCAATAGCTGCTCAGTGGCTTATGTCACTTGAGCCGGTTGTCACAAGATGCTCACAAAAATAGATTTCTCACTTATTGGGAGAAATATCAATACAGAGGCTAAAGAGAGGATGAGCATCGCTAGAGGTAATGCCGCTACATCAACCATGCAGCAAACCACAAAGCAAAAGCGATAGGAAACTTAATTTTGCAATGCCCATGTTCAATCTGCTTGTTAACCAGCAGTTTTCTGATTCTGGTACTTTCCAGTGCTAGGCCAAGGCTCAGAGTATCCTCTCCAAGGAAAAAGGATTCAAAAATCATCAAAATCCCAGTTTGTAATTCAAACAGAATCACAAGGACTCTGAAACATTTAAGAGAGAGGAAAAATATTTTCCTCCTGAACTAAGAAGTATGAACCATAAATTCAGGTAAATTACAGAAAGAAAAAAAAAATATATATAGTAAAAACCAAGATAGAGAACGGCAATTAATCCACTTACTAGATGCTGCTCATTTCCCACAGGATACGGGCATGAGAACTGGCTGCAAGTATTTACGCAAGCTCATCTAACTGCTCACTGCAGTGCAGCTCTTCCCCGGCAAAGAAATGGATCTTCACACTTCAAACGAGTAAATGATAATCAATTCTCACTCCCTCACCTTGGAGGAATTTGAGCTGTTGCTATCAGTCAGTGGAAGGCAGCTGTTCCCCACTCTGGGCAGAAGTGCTGCACTTGGGAAAATTTCAGGAAGGCAAATGATTCAGGAGAGTTCTACGCTCACAAAAAGTTTAAGAAATGCTTTTCTAATTTAAAATTGAAGGCTTAGCTTTTGCCATGGATCATCTATCAGAGGAGGATTATCAGGGACCAGCCTGCCTGGAACTGAGGTTGGACCAAATTACCTCCAGAGGACCATTTGAGCCTAAATTATTCTATGGTTATTCTCCAGCCCCGATGATGATGGCCTGTAATATCTGGAAAGAAGGTGGTGGTGCCTGCTGTGCACCCACAGGGGAATCCAGCAGGCCAGAGAAACTCCTACTAAGGAAAAACAATAAAAGAAACATCTACCTGATGCAAAAGTAATACAGACTATATTCAATATTTTTGGGGTTTTTTTTTTCTTTCCCCTCAAATCTTCAGATTTTAAAAGCTGCCAGGTCCAGCTCGGCTTCATGTTAAAAAAAACAATTTATACCCAGTTAAGCCATTACTGAAGTTGGATCACTTGCTGAATTACGTTCTCCAGAGCAGTCACAACCCTCACAGACTTCACCTGATGATGTCCACCTGGCTGAGATGGCTTCTGCACTTGTCCCAGAAAGGACTCCGGGGAGCAAAGCAAAGAGAGGCGAAAGGAAGGACCAGGGGTGTGTGGAAACGTACATCTCGAAGCTTGAGTTAACCTTGCCCTGCTGCAGAGTCAAGTTAGCGCAGCCCCCGCGCAGGTTTGATGACAGGACTTGGCCGGTGCAAAAATAGCTGGCACCAGGTTCAGCTTCTTCCCCTTCTGCTAAACAGCCCTTTCAGGCAAAAAAGAAATCGGCCCCACTGTACTCGGTAACATTTTTATCCTCCCTCCCCTGCAGTTCAGTGGTACGTTAGCAGTAATAAATCCGTATTTAAAGTGCTGTTGACTGCTTTAGAACTTCAGCAGCAAAGGAAATAAAGTAAGCACAGAAGCATGTAGCCCTTGCACAGTTAAACATGGGTATAACTAAAAGCACGGTTGACTAAGGAACTAAATAAAACCGTAACGCGCTGCTGTACGGTTTTTATCACGTGGATTTTTTTGTAATCTATGTAAGTGGAAACCAGGAACGGGTGCGCATGTTTGCACAAGACAAACGACAGGAACCAACTTATTTTAGGATTCTTACTGCAACCAAAGCACTGGAGACAAGGAGAGAGTGAAAGTATACAAACATGCCTGAGAGTTGGAATTTTTATGAAGAAAATTTTTATGATATCCACGTAGAATGGATGCAGTTGGCTTACATTATACCAGCAGAGATGAGTCTGATGATGACGATGATGCTAAGGCATAAATAGCTTATAAGAAATGTAACTTGCATTATTTTATGCTTGTACATTTTCATAAGAGGCGACACTGAAGACAATTCTACAGCTTCATAATCTTCAGCATGTTTCTTTTCTCTGTATGAAAACTTCAAACTTCAAACAGGTTTGGAGGCCAGCCAGCAGGCAAGTAAAAATTGCTTTATCAGATCCAACTCAGGATTTTCTTATTAATTATTATGGGTAAAGGTGTCTAATGTAAGAATAGCACAGTCTAAACTTCCACAGTACCCATCACCCAAATATTTCAAGTACTTTACACATATTACTAGGTGAATTTGCATTGCACAGGGCTATACATCTTATTAAAGAGAAGCAAAGGCACTGCTATTACGGATCACATTTTTGACAGCGTTGGTTGCCAGTATTATTCTCTGCGGGGTCTTTGCACGTGGGGCAAGCTCACCATGGTACAATCCTTACCTTCCTTTAGTCACTTAGTAAAAGAGCCTCAGACTGCTCATAGACATTTCTGCAAATGCTGTAACGACCTCCTGTTCTCAAAATACATTAGAACGGCTACCTATTTTCTTTTTTAAAATGTTGTCAGAGAAACAAAGTGAATGATTGAACTGCTGCTTTACCAGGAAGCCCTTTCTGGCTGCATGATTGTGAACGTTTGTAGATGAGCGAAAATCATCCCAGTCAAACTTAAAAAAGACTGTGGAAATAACCATTAGCAAGCCAGAGGTGTCCGTGAAGATCATAGAGGATATAGAGAGGGATATTAAGAGAGTGCTGCGATTCAGCTGGGAGAGATCAAAGAGAGCCAGATAACAGCCAGGGGACATCAGAGTACCATGAAAGTTGCTGAGGATGTAGGAAAAGCCTGCGTGGTGCTGTGGGACATAAGGGAAGCTGAATAAGATATGTGTGTCAAGAAAGGTCCCAGTGTGATACAGAAAACCAGAGGAGACATCATCATGACAGAGCTGTCTGAGAAAGCCTCAGGATGACGATGAAAACCAGAGAAGGCCGAGAATTTCCGGGGACACGAAAGACAGGCAGCTAACACAAGGGAATGTTACTGAATGTGATCGCATCAGGAAGGGCTACAACTGCCAGGTAGAGCTGCAACGATGTTTGAAATAATAAAGTCACAGAGTGCCCAGATTATGGGTAATAACACATGCTGCTGGAGGTCAGGGACCCATAAAAGGTAAATGAAGAAGCAATTAGAAATATGCCACAGAAAGCCAGATATTATCACAAAATGGGAAAGAAAGCCATTGCTAGAGAGCATGAGGGGGAATATGAAAAATGTTTTCACAGAAAAACTCCCCAGCCTTAGGAACCTTCTTGGAGCAGCTGCTGAGGCTGAAGAAGGCTACAGCATGCTAGGGAATGAGAGAGCAATCGTGAGATTGCTCAGATGCCAGAAGCAGTGAAGCAGATTGTGAGCTGAATGACAAATGTGTAAACTGCTGGTTGCTATAAAGGGCCACGGTGTCAGGAAAAGTTGGAGCCTGCTGTTCTGGCTTCTGGAGGCATCCAGGAAGAATGCAAGTTGAAAGAACACCGCATAGGTTGAGCAGCGTCACGAAATATTGGAGAAGGCCACGAAAACCTTCAAGCCTGTTCAATGGAGGGATCCAGAGGAAGGCAGTGCATTACTGGAGCGGTTATCTATGCAGCCACATAGAAACCAAGGCGAGGCTGCGATCTCCCAAGGGCCTGAGATACCAGGAAAAAGCTCGAGAAAGAATGCAGATTGCCAGGGGGACTAAAGAATCCTGCATATAAACTAGGGATGACTGAAAAGCTGTGAGATCTGTCAGGAAGCACAGGGTAAGGTCACAGACTGAAACAACTCAGATGTCTGCTTTCGCCATTTGACTAACAGAAGAAGGATGTGACCCAAGATAATCTTGCCTGATTCTCTTTTGGAGCGCAGAACAGAATCCCTTTCAGTACTGTCTTAAAGGAATGAATGCTTCCTGCCCAACGACCAATGCCATGTATGGAAAATAGCTATCTATCCTATGTCATTGTATGTGTTTAAACTGGGCCTTGGAAACCACATGAGACTAGGAGAGGAAAATAATCTCTTTGGGACGAGGGAAACTTTTTAAGGGCTGAGTTATGCTCAGCTCTGTCTGCTGGCACATGGAGCCCTGTCACCCCTCACAGCACAGTTACACAGCAGGTAGGTATCACTGAGCTCTCATCCTGAGTTTATAAAAATACTGATAGAGAAAACCACTATGGAAAATATGTTTTATTCATGCAACATCTATCTCCAGAGCACCGGTCCTAAATGGAGTAACACAGCCAATGTATTTATAATTCACGGTGCCGACTGGCTCTGGAGCGATGCCTTGCTGGAGCCAGGGCAGAGCGAGGACCTCAGCCCCCATCTGGCAGCCTGGTTTTGCTGAAGAGACACTTACCCTATTTGAAACGTGCTCCTTGCTGCGTGTCTTCCCAGGGGAATGACGATCGGCACTGGCACCAGCACTTCAGCAGCGCATCTCCTCCCTCCCTCCAGCACAGCTCAGCCTCAGGAGAGCCATTCTGCAGCCTGCATTTGGATAGGGTGGGGAGGGGGAGTAGGGGGGAGCAAAGAAGACAAAGAGTTATTTTTCGTTAGATTTGCTGCAGAAGGCAGCAAATAAGGTTTCCAGCCTCTTCTCTTTGTTTGCCTTAGGTCTCTCAATTTCTATATCAGGCTGTGGTACAGCTTCCATTAGCGCTTCCTCATCAACATCATTAACAATGGTTTCCTCACTGAGGGTATCACTAGGATTATACTCACTGCCAGAATCCTCTGGCACAAAATCACTGTCTGAGTCAGAGCAGAGAAATAATTAACCCTCATGATACTTCTCTGAGGAACGAACAGAATACCTAATAAGATTTATGGGGCATCAAATTGATCCTGCTCCTAAGGAGAAAAGCATCCACAGGCTGAAGTTGGCATCGCCACCGAGAAGTGAGGAGGTTCCTGTGTCAACACAGGAGACATCTTCACCTCATCTGTAAGCAGCCTGCATTACCTTAATTGTGTTAGTTACCTTGCATGTCTAAACAGCAAACCACTTGTTTACTGCTCTGGCCCTGGATTAGATCATGGTTTCACCACCCCAAAAAACTATCAGTGTCAACGGATTCTCACCTTCTGTGAAACTGGAGTCAGGCAGGGTAAGACTATCTTAGTCTAAATTACCAGCATCTGATTAGCAAACAGCCTTCAATCGCTCCCGATCGTATTCTCGATCTATGAGATTTAAGCTATAGATTTACGATTCAACCTACAACTCCAGAAACTGAAAGAGAACTGCTGGAAAATTTGCCCCACATATGGAGAAGAGCGTTGCCCCACAGAAGAGAAATAAGCATCAAGATTTAAACAAATTTGCCTGTTCTTGCTGCTTTCAACTCCAGAGACAAGATTCTTTCCTTCACTCCAAAAACCAATCAGTCACTTCAGTGGCAGACATTTGCAAGCAAAGCTAATTAACTTTCTAGGTCCAGAAGGATCCCCTCCCAAAAGCTGATAATATGTCTCAGTGGGATTGGAGAAGGACAGTACAGTACTAGCTGGCTGGGAAGGACCTCTGGAGAAGTATACATCATGCAGATTTCTGTCTGCAAAAAAAACCCAGTAGTCTGCTCAGATCTGGAAGCCTCAAAATCCTTTCACTTCTGCTGGGAATTTAGTTCAAAGCAGCTGCATGTAAATTTTTCATAGCAAATGCTACACTGGCAAATCTTTCTCACGATTCTTGTTCTTAAATCAACAAGAGTAAACTATATAGAAGAGGAGCTAGCTTTAGGGCAGCCAGATTTACCCTAACTGCTTTAAAATAAAAGTGAAAACAACCAATCCTAAGGAAAAAAGAAAAAAAGGGGGGGGGGGGGATCTGAAATATGTATGAGCAGCCACTGCCCTGCCTCATCTCTTTGTGCTGCATAAGGGGGACACAGATTGGCTGAATCCTTATAAATAGAAATCTGGTACAGAGATTCCTCAGAAAACATGCGTCCATAGTTCCCAGTTCCCCTCCCTCCAGCCAGGAGCAGGTAAGAGGCAGGGAGACGTGGAAGGAGGGTCAGAGCGTCAGGCTGGGAATCGCCTGAGGGCTCCTCATCTTTCTCCAAGCTCTAAAACGATGAGAGGTGAATATTTCCTCCTTTGTTCGCATCCCTTGCGTATGTGTTTCTGCTATCTGTGTGACCTCTAAACTTTTCCCTCATCTGAAAGAAGGCAGAACTTTGTCATTTATTCCCAAATTGCCAAGATCACTTCAACCTTTGACTTACTTCATACGCATTAAAAAAAAAAAAAATAATGAGATCGGTAAAAGTTGCTAATGGAGAGAGAAAACCACCTCAGCAAGAATGCAATTGTTAGGACACATTTCAAACCTTGTTAGTAGTTATCCCTTTAACATAAAGTCACAGCCCTGGCATGTAATCTATATAGATATTCCCCTGCCCCCACTCCTACACACTACCTACACCTCCCTTCATATTTTTAACGTACTCCGAATCTTATGAAAATGCTGAGCTTACTGTTTTGAGGGTAAAATTCCCCTGCAGACTCAAGCCGACCAAAGGGCTGGGTAACTACCTTGCAACCCCAGTGACAAGGATGGTAAGGAAGTAAGGAAGCCCTTCCCAGCACAGATCCCAGCTCTTACGTCTGCGTTACGTGGGCCTGTGAGCCCCACAGCCACGCAAGGTCTGTATCAGGCACCTCTTATAGAAAGCTGCTGTACTGTAGACATCAAAGGAACGTATGCGCTTGCAGTTGTTTCAGGAATTGGCCATGCAAATGCCAAGAATCCACTTTGACACTGATTTGACCATAATTTGGGCCTTCTCGGCCCGACAGCTGCTCTGCACAAAATTTTTCTACTGTTGTAACTACAGGAAAACAGCTGCACCGCTGCGGTTTCCCATGTTGTGCCTGCCCAAGGCCGGTGTGTGTGTGTGTCTGCAGCAGCCGGTGTCCTCCTCTGCCTGCTGTGGAGGGGATAGGAGAACTTTGCTGATTCAGATCCTCTCCCCCTCTGCTCAGCCCCTCCTGCTCCTTCTTGTGGAAATCATCACCTCTTCGGATCTGCCCGTGGAGCGGCTCGTGCAGACACCCCGTAACCTACTTTGGCCAACCTGAGCCAGACTTAGCTTAAATGGATTAAGCGGGAGGTTTTTTGCTAACCCGGTTTGATTGAAGTGGGTTAAGGGGCACTCACACAAGCATCTCTGCAAACACATCATAGAGAGGGCATTAATTGGGGGCTTCAGGAGAGGTGGGGATGGACTCTTGATCAGGAAGTGGAGTGATAGGATGAGGGGCAATGGTTTTAAACTGAAAGAGGGGAGATTTTCATTAGATATTAGGAAGAAATTCTTTCCTGTGAGGAAAGAGGCAACCTGGAACAGGTTGCCCAGAGAAGCTGTGGCTGCCCCATCCCTAGAGGTGTTCAAGGCCAGGCTGGATGGGGCTTTGAGCAACCTGGTCTGGTGGGAGGTGTCCCTGCC
>JAOXJK010000023.1:13285085-13322946 GCA_025774025.1 Xenus cinereus | reverse complement strand
CGCCGCTCCGATGCGGCGGCGCGGCCACCAATGGGAGACCTCGCTGCGCTGTGGGCGGGGCCGTGCCTGCCGGCATCCCGCCGCGCCGGGCGGGGTCGCTGTGGTAACGGCGTTACCAGCGGGGCCGGGATCTCCGAGTCATCTTCTTCGCCATTGGCCAACGGTTTCCCGCCGGCCAATGGGAGGTGCCGGTTTGCGGTGACGCGTCGTCCGCCTTCGGCGCCATCTTGCTGCCGGCGGTGGGAGCGGAGGAGCAGGCAGGCCTGGCTCCGCCATGCCGCACTACCAGGCCTGGGAGGAGTTCACGCGTGCCGCCGAGAAGCTCTACCTCGCAGACCCCATGAAGGTGACGGGGGTGGGGGCCAGGCCGAGTAGGCCTCGCGAGCGGGAGGGATGGACGGCCCGATGGGCCGGCCGCGGTAGGCCCCGGGGAGGTGCGGCTCTGGGGTAAGGCGGTGGGCGCCGGTCGGGGGCGGCTTTGGTGGCTCTGTTGCTTTAGCATTGGTTTGTTTTATGAGCTTGAAACCTCTAAGACCGTAGCGTTTGAATTATTCTTCTTGAAAATTAAAATAGAGCATTGGTTAGCTCTTGCGTTGTTGCCTGCAGTGTCACTTCGGACTGGAAGGTAATAGCTTCCTAAAGAGTAGCTGCTCTAGGAATTAACTGCTTGGTGTATGGCTGTGTTTTGTTTTCGTAACTTTTTCAGGAGTGTACTTTGTGGAAACCTTAAAAGCTATTTCAGTCTTAAGAATCAGCGTTGCATTTTAGCTAAAAAGTGGAACAAACGGTAATGTTGGGCTTGTATGTCTGAGAAAACTTCTGTATGAAAGGCCTAGGTTTCCTCGCCAAAAACAGAGGATGCCGAGAAACCTTCAGAAGCTGCGTTTGATGTCTGTCTTTAACTAATATGGTTGACCACTTTCTATGCAATTGCCACCTGTCTACTGATAATAAATTGTTCTGGTTTACCTTCTTATGGTCTGTAATATCCAATTAAATTAAAGAGTTTGGGAGGGATGTCACTGCAGCTGGGAGTTGCTCTTCCCCTTTTCTTAAGAGGCCTCCAAAGGCAATCTCTTCCCATCAATGACAATACATTTTCTGTTTACAAAGGAGTTTATATAGGCCCCAGGGTCACAACACGAGTGAGTACCCTCCTTTTATTTGCCAGAGAGCTAGTCTGAGAAGCTTCTGTATGTAATTGGGCTTGTCAGGAAACTGAAGAAGAGTTGTGGGATGTTAAAGGAGATGGGTCTGCATTCTTTGTGGGCTGGTGAGGCCAGGCAGTGAGTGGTCTGGCCTTTTGTGTGAGCAAGTTGGCTACTAAGTCCATGCCCAGTGCCTGTGGCAGCCTCTCTGTGCTTTTGGGCCTGCTCGGTTGAGAAATGTACTGCTCCGCAGCTGTTATTGTTTGAAGGCGACAGTTTCTTAAACAAGATAGATAAAACTGTGGTGAGATCCATCTCTGAGCAGGAATTTCAAAATATGTTTTGTAGTCAGGGAGGTTGTTCAACATTAGCAGGGATCACTGTGTACAACAGAGACCTGTTTATAGTGTGAGATCAGAATGTTCTCAAAGGACACTTTACTATGTTTCCAGTTACTGATGCTGGCTGAGGCTGGAAACAAAAGATAAAATGTCTCCATGGCCAGCTCCCTGTTCAGGATGAAGCATTTAATGCTCAGTCAGTTGTTTTTTGTCACTGTGGTTCTGAGAACTTTGGTGATCTGAGAATCCAGAAGGACTGTGGACAAGTTAAACCTCAGGGCAGGCGACTACAGTATTAACTGTTCTAGTGAGAAGTTGAATGTTTGCTTTCAGACTTCAAATTTTAGCCTTACTGAGCCTTGAAAGCAATTTAATTTGCAGGAGCTCTATTCAGTCTTCTGATTTTAGCTACTTTAAAAGCGTTATTCTTGTACAGTCCCTTTCTCCTTGCAAAACATCAGAACACTTGAAATTTGTCTGTAGGCTTCAGTGCAGCTGTTGAATTAACTGTAGCAACTGGAAATACAACTTTTTAATAGCTTAAGTACCATAGAAGAAAAAGCAGTAATGTTGAGCTTACCCAATCAGTTAATCCCTTTCAAGTCTTCATGTAGAACTTTTTTTTTTCCAAGTGTTTCAAGTCTATAAACACAAGATTCCATTTAGTTTTTCTGAAGTATGATACATGGCGAGGGATTGTTTTATATTGACATGACTCTTGTAGTTTATCTTACTTACTGAGGTCCCTGCAACTGTCATTGACCGTGTTCAAACCCACTGTAACTATGGCAATGTTAAGCTTCATGGTGCTATTGCAACAGCAGTTTAGTCTGTTAGGCAGGAAAATGTGATGATTTAACTTCCAAACCATCCTGGCTGTAGGGTATGAGACCAGCAGAGCTGAGGGCCACCACAGAGGTGGCAAAAATGTGAAGCAATACAGAATTATAACAAAAACGTAGTCTGAATTTGGGCAGATTTTCTTCAGGTAGGTTCTGAGAATTGTTAGTAGATGTTAATTCTTAAAATGTTTGTCGTTTCAGGTGCGGGTTGTTCTCAAGTATCGACACTGTGATGGGAACCTCTGTATCAAAGTAACGGATGATGTGGCTGTAAGTACGGAACATGTTTCCCTTTCAGGGCTTATTGCACCTCACAGGGACGCGCTTTTTGCTGTCAGTCAGCTTGTGAGCTCTTAGCCATTGCCTTGAGAGTGCCTGACAGTTTCCTAAAAAATTCTTGTGCCCTGGTTCCTGTGTCTGTGACTGACTCTGACCCATGGTTTGACTCTGTATGGTCCAGGAAAAATTCCAACACTTCAGTGTTCTTTGTAGGTCTCAATGTAATTATTTTAGGTTTCTATGAAAACAAACACTGCTAAAATCTTGGATCTTCTCTCTGTCTGAAAGGATAATAGGGCTTAGCGTGGGTGAGATGTTGAGTGTGGAGCACTGGTAACAGAGAAGGGCGATTACATTGAAATCTTCTGTAGGGGAAGGCTGGAGTCAGGAGATTCATGAACTGGGACTGTTCCAGCTGTTACACCGGGCAGGGGGTTGGTTTGTTTTTCTATTTTTGTCCTAAAGGTGGAAAGGGAAGACTTTCCTTGCTGCTAACTCTGTAGAGCTAACATAGCTGCAGGCAAAAGTAAACTGTTTTTCTACTGTTTGTCTCTGAGTTAGAATAGAAATTTAATGCTGTCAAAAAGTTGCTGTGTTGACAGCACTGAAGAATGGAGCATTCTGGGGTTTTTCTGTTGTTAACTCAGCCTGGGCAGTCGTGCTGCTGCTGTACAGGTGTAAGGAGTTGCTTAGTCTGCAAAAAACCTAAGCGGTCTTTCTACAATAAATCAGTGGTGTATTACTCGTGTTCCTTTTGCATTTACAGGCTTGTCACATGAAGCAGTTCCTTTTGATCTTAATCAGATGTTATGTTCCTTATTTAGGGCTGTCTTAGAAACAGATTTTGCTTGGGGGAGGGGATCCTCTTCAGTGGGAAATACGGAACTGATTTTATGTCACTGGTGGCATAACGTTAAGGACTGTGAAAGGCAAAATAAACGTGCTTTCAGAATATAGAGAATAGGGAATTAATTTCAGGTTTAAAATCTGCATCTGTTTTCAGACGACACAAACAAAGGTGTCTTTTAAAGACAGCTTTAAAAGCCAAGTTTTAGCACCTCTTTTGAGAGAGAAGAAACAATCATGAGCTTCCCTACTTTGAAAATGGAAGGTATGAATCTTTCAGAGAAACTTAAATGTAAACACAGATGTGTGTGTATTTTAAACCAGGGCAGACATGTGTTGGTGCTGCTTCGTGGTAACAATGTGCCACAAACGAACATTTAAGTACTTACCTTGTTTTGTGTGTTCCAAGCACAAATTTGTTGCAGTTACCAAGAGGATAAAAATGTGGAAACTGATACTAAGCAACTTTCTCTTCCAGTGTTTGCTGTATAGAACAGACCAGGCGCAAGACGTAAAGAAGATTGAGAAATTCCACAGTCAGCTAATGCGACTCATGGTGGCTAAGGAATCCCGCAGTGCTGCCATGGAAACGGACTGAAGTGCTGAAAATAAAATGAGTGCTCCGGTCATATTTCACTGGAAGAAAATTATCTCTTGGATTTGAATGAATACTGGGAGAGGAGATGCTTTTATGTACCGAAGTGAACTGATGACAAAGGTGAAGCATTCCCCCCCCCGCAAGATTCTGCTTTGGAAAACTAGGGAAATAAATGCTTTCAATGGAAAGCTTATATTTATTTTTGAGAATCAAACAAGAAACTATTCTTACACATTAGGTATAGTAAGAAGACAAGTAAATATTTTAAATCTACAGTACTTTAGTCTGAATTTGATGGGCCACGAGCATATTTCTGATAAGTTACTATAAAATTTTGTGTAGATTTCTTTGTGTTCATGCCTTAAGCTGGTGTATTCTCCCATGAGAAGGGTTATTAACCTGACGAGCACTGTAGCGTGATGACTGGATCGAAGAACTATTTATGTAAGTGATATCCATCAGTAGGGTTTAGAAGAACAGATGTTTTCTGAACTGAAATGTTACAATTGCTAATTTGTATTAGCACTGTCACTAGCAAGACTTTAGCTTTTGGTATTGATCTTTTTGGTATTAAGCTGTGCAACGCTATCGGATGCAGTTCTATTGGCTGAATGATCAAAATTCTGTATTTTAGAACATCAAGTAAAACTTTGCTTGAATATTGCTGCAGCTTAGTGAGAAACGGGGAGTTTCTTTTCTGCTTATGCAAATACTGTTATTAAAAAATAGCCAGTGGCTTTTTTTCCAGTACTTGAAGTATTTTATACTAGCAGGGAGGGAACTTTTCCTCTCTTTGCTTCAGGCAGAGTTGAAGTATATCAGCAAGACAAATTCTAGAAGCTGTTGCCTATTATGTTAATAGAAAAAATGCAGCCAAACACTATCCAGATTCCTTATTTTAGCGGCTTGCTAACTGTGCGTTTTCAAATGCTACATGTGGCAGATGGATGTCAGCCAACTAAATAAATGGATGAAAACCAGCTTAATAAATACTTAAATACCACTGTCAAAAATAGCCCAATGCTCCTGTGGCTTAGACTTGTTTCTCGTTGTTACCTCTGGTAGGGTGGTGGAAGCCTTGATTGTCCTTTGCAAAGGCTTTTTGCTTTGAAACCCAGTAGCTGAAATTGATACTTGCTTTGACTAGATCTTGTATACTTATAACCAGATGAGTATTTTAATGTAATTATGCTATTGGTATAACTAGGCTTTCCCAGCACTAATGTTTTGTGTTAAAACCAAGCCACAAAAGTAAAGCAGAGCCATACAAAGACTTGTCTGTAGTGGCATTTATGTATAACAAAACAATCTACTTCAATAGCTACCTGCTGTCACTTACATAAAAATAATTGAGCTGCTTGGAAGCAGTGGAATTCCCACATTTGCCAAGAGCTCAGAAAAAAAGACAGACTTGGATATTGTGTTAGAGCACCCCTTCAGCTGAGCATAGAATGTTGCGTATTGTTGGAAAACACTGCGGTGCTAAATTCCCAGTGGCTACTCATATTCTAGTCTGCAGGAGTGACCCGTACACATGGAACGTTTTTCTTTTTGTATTGCCTTTTGAAATACAAATAAATCCAGAGAGAAGGCTAAACTTTATTCATAGTTAATCTTAAAGAAGATACTGTAATGCTGAAAATTCTTGATGCTCCAAATCATTATCTTAATATTTACAGTATAGTATATTATGTAGTTAAACCATTTTTGTCTAAAACACTGTTCTGCAGTATGAGCGGTTGCTGAACTAAGTCATGCAAGCAAAGATTTAAGCTGTTAAATTGGCAGGTGAAAAGGCGGCAGCTATTAGTGTAATTTTTGGCCATCTCGTATATTGGTTTGGCACGGAGAGGTCTTCTGTGAGCTGAGGTACAGAAAGGCTGGAGTGGCAGGAAGGATAAAAGGAGAGAGAGAGAGAAGACTTCGGTGAACCAAGTGGCTGAAAGGCTTAAGCTGTGGACTTAAGCAGGTTTTGGAAGGGGGCAATTACAGCACCATCTATATATTAGAGTAGCAGTTGTCAAGCGAAAGAGGATTTCTAGTTTTCTAACTTCAGAAATTATTTCTGTAAAACTATATGGAAATATTAATGCTACTTTTGTAAGATCGTGTGTTGTTCAGCTTGTTCTTCCTATGCTCCCAGAAAAAACAGGGCAGTTCTGGGTGGACACAATACACAAGAGTACTGATAAAGCTACTGCTTAAAAAAAAAAAACCAAAACAAAACACAAAAGCTTTTGGAAACTTCTTTAGAAAAAGACAGGTGCTTCTTGACTTTGTCCTGGAATTTTCAGCAACTTCAATACTGTGTTCATGGGGTGGCAGGAAAGCTGTGAACCCAAAGCTCTGCTTTCTTGTCTCTTGTTGAGAGTTTGTGTGTGTGCGTATGTACACAGAGCGCTTCCCAAATAAATTCCCAATGAGTTAGTCCATCGTGTTGCCGACTACTTGAATGCATCCCCTGGTATGTGATGAATGTGGCTGCTGCACCAAAGGGGTGGTTGAATGTGTGGCATGAGAAGCACTGAGTTTGGCAGCCCAGCATGTCGGCAAATGCTTCTTGTCACCAGCTGGGAGCTGGTGCCAATTACAGGCGGCACTGGAGCAGATGGGCAGCCTGTCCGGCTATAGGCAGGCGGCCTTCTTTGCAGAAGATTGCAGATTTAAAAAAATTAAAAAGAGGATATTTTCCATTGCTATAGCAAATTTTGTCAGCGCACGTGACTTATCTTCAGTAACTGTTCTGTTTTGTGAGAATGGTTTAATAAAGACTATGGGTCTTGTTAGTGCCCAAGGAGATTGGATTAGTTTACCCATGGAATTTATTCTGTTTTTCTGATGTTTTCACTTCTTGAATTTGTGGAGTGTCTCCATTTCAGTTCTGCCGTTGAGCAGAGCACTTCAGCTGACTTTGTGTCTGAGCTCTCTCTTAACGTGCAACTACATCACTTCTGTTTTCCTTCAGGGGTTTTAACCTTGAGCTTCTCTGTGTGTAGTCCTTTTTGTAAGTGGATTCTGGATTACAGGAAGATCCTGACATTATCTGTACAAGTGAGGCTTTTGGTCACAGGTCTCTGTTGGAGAGATCCTTATGAAAGAGGCCTTTGTTTCCACTAAAGTCCTGACCTAACACTTTTTAAAGGGATGGATTTATTCTGGAAAATGGGATGCTTTGGTGCCTGAGGCTGTCAAAATGAGAAATGGAACTGAAACCAAGCGGGTGCTTTTCAAAATGTTTTAACTTGTCAAAGTAATCGTATTTCATCTCAGTAAGTTCCTTCCTGCAGTATAAAAGTGGGTAATACTCAATGTTTTGCTGTAATAAATGTGAAGAAACCCTGGTTTCTGCCCAATGCGGTCAGTAAGACATAGATCACTTATTACCTACCATAGATTGATTTTTAAAGGATGCCTGTTGTCTGGCAGGTGTGTGAGTCCTCTTGCGAGAGTCGGAACAAATTCTCTCACTTCACTCATCGTAAGTAAGGATGTTAACACCCTGCTGTCCCCCGGGCTCTTCTCACTTCTCTCCCTGGCTTCTTAGGGGAAGATAAAATTCTAACACAGAAATGATACTGTAACCACATTTAAAATTAAGTTTGAGATCTGAAGTGGAAAAATGAATATATAGCAAATAGGTGTGGGGTTTCTGTACAGCTTATTCTCATCTAGGCTGTAGAATCCGCCCAAGTCCAGTTCCCTTCAAGAGTCTGTGAGCGTTAGTGGGGGACTTCAGGGAGCAGGAGCGGAGCTGAAAACAGTGTTATTCTTTGTACAGTGCTCTGGGCTGGTGTCACTTAAACCTAATTGACTGAAACAAAGCTGGTTTGGTCAAGCATATCTAAAGAGTCATCTTGTGAAGATACTTTAAAAAAGGTATCTGCTAACTCTGTTTTTTTTGTTGTTTTTTTTTTAAAGGAAACTGGTCTGTGAAGAACTACATCTAGTTTTTGCATAAGTTAATAATTTGCTTTTCAAGGCATGGGGGTGTCTGCTCTGAAAAGCTGTTAGATGCTGCGTGACTCAACATAACTGTTTGTTTATAAAGATTTTATCTCTTACAAAGGCGTTTAGAGTTCAAGGACTGGTATTTAAATACAGGCAGGAGTTGAATTGTCTTTGTTGCTGGGGATGACATGAAAACATGCCTTTAATCTCTTACTGCTTTCACAGTAAGTAGACATCTAGACTGATGTCCAGATAAACCTAGGTCCTGTAGCTGTTCTAGCAGACTGAATGCTCTCAGGAGAATGTGGGCTGAACCTGGACCACGTAAAGCTGAAGTCTGTGGGAACTGGGCCACTAAAACCAGGGTCGGTGTGATGGCAGTGTTAACGGCCTTCGTGCAAGTACAGGCCCCATTGTTGAACGGAGTCTTTGTTTCTGGTGAAGGTACCTGCTTATTTCCTTACAGTCTGCCAAAGTTAGTTACAGGTGTGTGTTCTCTGAGTTCTGTAACGGGAACGTCCTAAGTCATGAGTGACCGTGGTGGGTCGACCCTGGCTGGATGCCTGGTGCCCACCAAAGCTGCTTTATCACACCCCCCCTCGGCTGGACAGGGGAGAGGAAATACAACGAAGGGCTCGTGGGTTGAGATAAGGACAGGGAGATCACTCAGCAATTACCATCACAGCGAAAATCAACTTGATTTGGGGAAAATTAATTTCTTGCCAATCAAATCAGAGTAGGGTAATGAGAAAATACAACCAGATCATGAAACCCCTTTCTCCCACCCCTCTCTTCTTCCCAGGCTCAGCTTCACCCCCAATTTTCTCTGCTTCCTCCCCCTGAGTGGTGCAGGAGGACGGGGAATGGGTGTTGTGGTCAGTTCATCACATGTTGTCTCTACCACTCCTTCCTCCTCAGGGGGAGGACTCCTCACACTTCCTCTGCTTCAGCGGAGGGGTCCCTTCTGTGGCAGACAGCCCTCCATGAATCTCTCCAATGTGAGTCCTTCCCTCAGGCTGTCTGTCTGTCTTGGAGCTGGCTGGCATTGGCTCTGTTGGACACGGGAGAAGCTTCTGGCTGTTTCTTGCAGAAGGCACCCCTGTAGCCCTCCCGCTACCAAAACCTTGCCAGGCAAACCCAATACAGTGCCATCTCTGAGCGCTGTTGAAAACACCCTGTCTTCTAGCAAGAACCAGTGCTCAACCCACGAGTCCTCCCCACACAGATGGTTCCTAGGTGTCGTGAATGTTGATATTCTAATATTAAGGGTACAGTGTGTCTCTTAAAGTGTAATATTGGAGTTTATGAAACTGTTTTCTATTTAAATCAAGACCAGCTCCAAGGATATTTTTGTTATTGTAGCAAGTTTTGATTTTGTGCTCACATTTTTCTATCCCCTTTTTTGTGGCAATTCTTAGTCATTTTGTTAGAACTTAAAGCATCAGTCATACCGAGAGGTCTGGGAGAAATTGGGGGTTTTTTTATTTCCTTTGAAGTTGTGTTTGCATGTTGGATTCGTTTTTTGTCTAGAAGTGGTAGCTGTTCATAGAAGGACTAATCTGCATTGTTCAGCTTATACAGAGAGAATCTTCCTGAGTATTGGCACGTGTTTACAGCAAGATTTCAAAGACTGGGTTCTTGGAGAGGGGATTGAGGTTTCTGGACACCTACTGAATGGCTTTGCTGGCTGGTAGTGAGCAAATGAGAATTTGCTGCTCGCATTGGCTAGCAAAAATACATATTTTTAACTGGATTGCTCATGCATGTAAATGCAGCCATCTATAACAGAGTTCTGCTGGCATTATGTGGCTAAAAGATGAAAGGCTCGCCTCGGGGCACTGACAAATGAGCTCTGGCAAACTGTGTGTGTGGCTTAAAGATGTTACCTCCCAAAGGCATCCGCTCCTCTAAGGAGCCGGCAGGAGGACGAACTAATGCCTCAGACGCGTCCCTGTGACAGTCAATGTCTGTCTTTAAATTGCCATGAAAGATACCTTTTAAATGTGGGGCATTAAATGCTCTGTAAGGTACATGACGGACAATGCCATACAACAGAAAAAACCTAGCTATGTCTGAATTTGTTGCTGTATTGTTCTAGTTCGTATGGACGGAACAGAAAGTGTGGAACCGAAGATGGTAGATGATATTCTCTCTAAAGGCCTCTAAAACACCAGTAGTGGGAGATTCTGCTTTGTCACACTTGCAAAGAGTACGTATGTAGGTGTCACAGCAGCATCAATAACAAACTGTGTGACCAACTTCCTTATCCAATAATAGGATAAGAAAATATTTTTTTCTCGATAGCAAAAAGAGTACTTAGGCTTTAGCAAACAAGAAGATCCTTCAGCTCGGACTCTGTTGGAGCATCTAATTTACTTTTCTATATTGCAAATTACATACTATTTGACATTGTTTTACCTGGCTGAGGACTGCCTAGCAAGTCTACAACTTGTAATCATTACATATCAGCAAGTCTCCATAATAATTTGCTGTCAATATCCATCTTTTTAAAAATCATTCCTTATATCGTAAGATAAAAACTGTTTTCCAACCCCATCTGTTGTTCTCAGTTTCTCTGTGCTCATATTAATCTCTGTCAGAGTTCTCTGCAGTTCCCCTCACACCAGTAGTCCCATCAGTTTCTGTGGTGGCCATCTCTTCCCCTTAATTTCTGTTTGCTTAATGAACTCCAGCGGCTTTAAAGGTGGAGATAATGCTGTGTCATGTTCCTCTAACTCAGCTCAAGACTCTAAAGCAAAGCTACCTTTAAGGAATGCCAAACCATGGAGTCGCTTGTGTTTTCCATTTCTCTTATTTAGAATCATAGAATTTCTCAAGTTGGAAGGGACTCGTAAGGATCATCAAGTCCAACTCCCACCTCCTCACAGGACTATCTAAAACTAACCCATATGACTAAAAGCATCATCCTGATTCTCCTTAAAATCTGACAGGCTTGGCGCTGGGACCACTTCCCTGGGGAGCCTGTTCCAGTCCACACTCTCAGTGAAGAATCTTTTTCTGATGTCCAATCTGAACTTCCCCTGAGGCAGCTTCATTCTATTTCTTCATGTCCTGTCGCTGGTCACCAGAGAGGAGATCAGCTGTCCCCTGTGAGTAAGCTGTGATCTGTGAGGTGGTCACCCCTCAGCCTTGCCTTCTCCAAGCTGAACAAGCCAAGGGATCTCAGCTGCTCTTCATATCTCTTGCCCTTGAGACCTTTTACCATCTTGGTTACCTTCCTCTGGACACACTAATAGTTCGATCTCTTTATATTGAGGTGCCCAAAAGTCATGGGGCCTAAGAGACCTGCTCATCAACCGGAAGCATCGTATGTCAAGTACTGTCAAAACACAGAGGAAAACTAATAGTTAATGAATTGGCAATTTAAGAGAGTTAACAACCACAGGAAGGCGTATACGTATGAGTGATATCTCCGTGGTAGGAACTTTGAACTACCTTGTCAGCTTCGTGAAAGGAAGAAGTGGAAGGCATTAAAAAGGTAACAGGGTGCCTTCCTGGATGACTGAAGACATCCGATTTAGGAGCATGGGACAGCCTGGATAAAATATGAAACTACGCCTTTAATAAGTTATAGAGGCTGAGGTTACTGGCTAAGTAGAGACTGGAGCTTAGTTAGCTTGGAGTTAACTACGTAGAGGTTGGAGCTTGTTATTTTTATAACAAATAGGGGGCAGAAGAAATTAAATTTTTCATAAAATAGTCAAATACAGTATCTATATGGTAGCTGTAATAAAGTGTTATGGCAGTGGGACATAATACAGTTGCGTTTTTATCTACCATCCTATAAAAGTTGTTATGTGTTACTGTGAAATGCAACACTGTCTTACTTGTATGCTTGTGGAACGCCTGTTGTCTCGCAGAAGAAAGATGGGTTGCTACTAATTCTTTTGGCATCTCAAGAAAAGTAGTGTGGAGCTGCTGGTGAACACAGATGCCCCGGAAGGAGCGGAACTCTCTGCCAGCATGTTTGCTGTGGAAGAAGAAAACAACAAAAAAAGGCAAGCCTTACTTATAGGACAGTTTAAGCACCCGTTGCTTTAGAACAGATTACTTTAATTGAACCGCTGTCGCTGCTCAGCAAAGGAGCAGGGGAACAGCAACAAATACTCCTCGGGCAAAGGAGTGCCTGAGCAGCCTGGGTGGTTGGGTAGAAGAGATTGAGAGATGTGAAGGGAATTGTTATCTGCGACCACAAGTCTGTTTATTAAGGCTTCTCTTCAACAATGAAAACGAGAATGGAGATGGCGTGGAGGTGACGACGCAATATTGGAACCTGGGAGTGAAGTGATATATGAAAACTGAGATTGAATGGAAAAAAAACTCGAAGAGCCGATAAAGAACGTAAGTTGCTTGTTATGTTCTTACCGATGGGATTAATTGTTACAGCTTGACCTTCTGAGGCTTGCTCTGATCTCTCTGACCGAGTTTGGAAGGCAGACCTTGGAGAACAGGGGTTTGGGGGAAAAGCACCCCTGTTACCTGCGTTCTCGCTGTGTTTCTTTCTGTGAGGCACGTCGTCGTGTTGCACAGGACGTAACCAGGCAGGTGGAGCACCTGAATGTGCTTCTCTTGGAGAAACAGCGCAGTGAGCGCTGGTGAGGTTGGCTGAGAAGCCATTTAGAAGCTCACACCTGGTGCCACCCTTTCATTAGTTGCTGCCTGGCTGTGCCCCGAGCCTGGCCGTACAGCAGGGAGTTAGTTTGCTGGGCTGAAGTGCGTAACCCTGTGCTGGGGAGCCCAGGAACCCCCCGGGTCTGGGGGGCGTTGGGCGGGCGGGGAGCCACCGGGTGCTAATAATTCCCCAGGACACGAAGGTAAAGGCTTCCCGGCCCGTCTGCTCCTTCATCCTCGGGGAGGGGGGGAGGCCGCGGCCGGCCCGCACCGCCCAGCCTGGGCCGAGCCGGGGAGGGCCTCAGCGGCGGCCCGGCGCTCCCTCCCCGCCCCCGCGGCGGGAACTACATCTCCCAGCGGGCTGCGGACGGAGGGGCCCGGCCGACACCCTGCCCCTCTACCCGGCGGGGCGGGGAGGAGAGGAGAAGCCAGGCGTGCACCGTGCCGGTCCCCGCTCCGGCCGCGACAGGTAATGGCGGGCGGGCCGGGGGTGGCGTGTGAGGGGAGCCCCGCGGCCCCAGCTCCCCTCTCCTCAAGGGGAGGAGGCGCTAAGCCCCTCGGCGGCGGGGTCCTGCCTCCCCTCAGCCGCCCGGCGGGGACAGCCCGCGGGGAGAGAAGTCCCTCGCCTCGCCTCGCCTCGCCGGGCGAGGTGCTGCCCGGTCGGCCGTGGGGGGAGGTCCCTGCCCCGGGGCGGGGTGTGTGTGTGTGTGAGTGAAATGGTGCCGCTGCCCCCCTTGGCAGCCGGGGGGTGAGGGAGCGAAGCCTGAGCGACATTCCCGTCCGGTAACAGAAATTACTCTATTCCCTGCGTGCTCAGACCCTGCACGCCGGGAGGGAGAGGGAACGGGGGTGTGTGGGTGTGTGTTGCTGTTTAAAGCGGGCTCTGCGCCTACGTGCCTTGCATACCATTGTTTGAAAGAGTGTGTCCCCCTCTGCCAGCATCAAAATACTATTAACGATGGGTATTATTAAAGTCTGGATGACAACGGTGGAGATTTTTTGGGTTGATTTCCGGAACGGGAAGGTCCTGATAGGCTTTTCTTGGGGATGGGGGACATACCCTGGATTGAGCCAGGGTTTTCTGCTGACAATACTGATGGAAACAACAAGTTTATTTAGCGTTCATTGGGAATCTGGCCAGGTTTTCCTGGTTTAGGGGGAGTAAGTGGCTTTAACTGTTGGCATATAAACGCTTTTAGTCTGTTCTTGGTTTGTTTGTTTTTTTTTTTTTAAACTTATATCTAAACCGGGAATATGAAATCTAACGTGGTTTTTTTTTTTTTTTTTTCTTTAATGGGCCATTTGCCAAACCTGAAAATTGTTTGAGTGAGCACCGTATACATAGTTACGTAGTTCCCTTTGCTGAACAAGCATTTTAGGAGTGAGAAGAAATTTTAAGTTTAATGACCGTATTTTGTTGCATAACTGAGCAATCTGCAAAGACGAAGCAAATGACATGCTCACTCCTCGAGTTTGGCCAGTTTGTCAGAATTCAGTTGGGATTTTGACTGGGATGTCCTGCAGTTAAAACTTGTCCTAATCAAGTGTATTGCTTCATTTTCCAATTCTGTTGAGGTAGTCTGGTTTGTCTTATTTTCATAACAGAGCTTTACCGAAAATAGGCAAACTCGCCTAGCGATTGTAGGTGAACCTGGGAGATGGGCTGAATCTTAGAAGCCACTGCCTGAAACTTACTTCTCCGGCCACAAATGTGAGGTTAACGTTTTGATTGGCGCTATTCCTTTTGAGATGCCGTGCGTCTCCTCTGAAACGGATATTACCCCTGCCTGAAGTAAGCTAAAACTGAGCCTTGAGTGCACAAATTGCTAATGCTTACTGAAAATCGATGGGAGAGAGGCACCAAAAGCAATTAGGCAGCTTTGAAAAATCAATCCGCAGCTGAAGTTGTCCAAGGACAAGGATTAGATCTTTGTCAGAGCTGAAGTCTTTGCGGGGAAGGTCCTGGCACGGTGTCAAGTTCATGACTCTTTGTTCTACATCTTTCCCAGTCTGAATTCATATACGAAACTCGTGTGTGGTTTGCTTGAACTCCGTTTGTTTGTTATTTCTTTTGAATTGTTATTTTTTTCATAGGGGGAATCATGATGTTGAAGTAAACAACTAGAAATAGAGCAGAGTTGGTAATAACCAGTGCAGCCTGAATCCACGTGCAATTTTTCTGTATGAATTGCCCAAAATAGGTTTTGAATTATTGAGTGTTTCAAAAGGCCTTTTCCCCCCCCCATCTTGATCTCCTATACTTCTTGTGTTTGGTCATCGCATAGGATAATTCCATGTTTCTCTCTTGGGTTTCAGCAAAGCTTGCAGACGTACCTAGCATTTTTAGCCAGAGAAGTGCAATGTTTTGGTATGGTAAACACTGTGAAACAAGTTCAGGCTTCTTAGTAGAATATACACGGCCAATTTGTTCGAAGTAATTGCAGCAGGTACATAAAAAGGTTTGGGGTAATAATTCCTGAATGGTAATAGTCCCAGAAGTTCTTGTTTCTTCAGTAATAGTTTGTCAAGTAATTTGTCGGTGGAGAAGCAGGGATGGGGGTGGTAGGTGAAGTATAGCTTATAGCTCTAGGCAAAATGAATTGATTATCTTACGTATTCCTATGCATAATTTCTTGTATTGTAGTCGGAGTATTCAAATTTTGTGGCCAGACAAGCAGAGGTAAAGCCTTACCTGTGTGGTAGAGGGTGCACTGCTTCCTTGAGTCTGCAAGAGTATTTTCTTCATGGCACGCACAGTCCTAGAACCGGGGCAGTCGTCTTTAACGTGCAAGTTTCACACGTGGCAAAGAGATCTCTAATTACTGCGTAGGTCCCTAAAGAAAAGTCACTTGGAAGTAGAGTGTCTTGCCTCTCTCTCTGAAGAGCTTGGTCTGCTTATAATTAATGCTGAAAATACTTTTTTCCCTTCTGAATACTGCTACTGGAAGAAGTGGACTTCTGAACATGGTATTTTTAATTAAAAGCATCATTGTACGTGCAAATGGGTATCTATGTAAATAGTAAAGCACAAAAATCTACTTGTTACACGGTTTGCTTTAATATCTTGGTCACACTAGACATAGCAGGATGGTAAACACAACGATTTGAATATATGCTGGATTTTATGGGTTGGTTTGTTGTTTTGGGGTTTTTTTGTTTGTTTGTTGTTTGGTTTTTTTTAAATGCAGCATTATCAGCTTTGATATATATTCAAGCATATTGTTATTGATCAAATACTTTCTGATTGGCAGGGCTGGGAATATTTTGGTGGGAATCGTAGTAGCCATGCTTTGTTAGTTGCTTTTCCCAATAGACACTAACCCCTGGTGCAGTTGCCAGAATGAGGAAACCATGTGTGATCATGTTTGTGGAGGGATCCTCTGGGAGTAAAGAACAGGAGCTGTTTTCTAGGTTTCTTCTCTGAAAAGTGAGCTGTTCTCCAACATTCCTCCACTTGGGTTTTTTTGAAACATCTCTGTTGGATGTGATTAAGTGTAATCCACAAGAAAAATAAAGCCTCCGCAAACTTTTTTTCCCCCCTCTTCATTGTTTCTCTACCTCAAGCAATTCTTTTTATATTTCTTGTGCCCAGCAGTAGATTTTTTTCTATTATTTATTTTATTTTGAACTCTGCAATGAAGACACACAACTATTGCTCTGTCCATTTGTTCCGTATGTCCTAGCTGCCCACCATGTCTGTACCCTGGGTATGCTTTGCTGCCTGATGCAAGATGAATCTTCCTCTAAGGTTAGTTAGTTGCGTGTTATGAATCAAAAATAAAGCTCTAGTTCTCTTGGCTGCTCCATCATGAGAGTTAATTGTTCTAGTCTGGTGGTTACAGGTAGTACACTTTTCTAGGTGAAGCCCTTAAATCCAAAGAGATCTTAAATATTTAGTTGTTATTAAGAGAGAGATGAAGTAGCAAGAATTGTTCCTGTTACATGTTTACTCTGGCACATCCTTTTGGTGTTGCAGTTATTTGACAGAAAATGATGACTACCATCTGTTCCCCTCCTCTCTCATCATTTAAAGTTCCTTTTCTCTTTGAGACTGAAGTCCTCAGAGAGACATAACAAGTTTCTATCTCTTCCTGTTTCCATAGTCACAATTTAAAACAAATAATATTTTTTTTCTTTTACACTCTTGTACACGTTTTTGTTTATGATGCCCTTACTACTTGGAGTCATGATCCTAATTTAAATTTACAGAGTGCACCTTGTCTTGCTGTCTTGCAAATTGCCAGAGATTTCCTCTGGCAATCTTTATATTCATCGTTTCTGTCTCCACACCATCTTTTAATGGAAAGATTGTCATATACTTTGTTCTTACATAGTTTGAAGTGCAAGATTTCAAACTGTTTGCACTCTTTTCCTTTTTTTCCCCTCTAAGGCACCTGTATGTGTCAATTCTGCATGTGTTAATAATTACAGGTTCTAGTAACACAGTTTTCTAACAGCGCTAATACAAAAAGCTTGTAAAGCTGCTAGTTAAAGAAGATCTTTCCCTCTCTGATTTCATGGAAGGCAACCTTTAGTACTCCTCTTTAGTACTGGAGGATTTGGTGAAGTTAAAAATAGAGCCTGAATTGCCCTTAAGGCCTGGAGAACAATTACCTCAATTTCATTTTCTTATCTGTAATATCGAACTCTTCTGGTTCATCTGCACTTTTTTCCCACCCCTTCTGTAAAACGCGGATGCCGGCATAGGATAAGGAGGTTAACCTCATTATTGTTAGAAACTCTGGTGGAAGGCAAACCAGAATGATGTGCTATTCATATCTTCTTTTCAGACATTGGACACTACATGCTGAAGTTCGAACGAGATGTTCTTGGGAGCCTGTTATATTGGACTGTGTCATTTAGTGGCTAAGAACTGTTTTAAAAACTTTTTACAGGCATGATATCCTTCCCTTTTTTTAACTCTCACATGTGATTTGAGGGAGTTCTGTCTAGGAGACCCAGCTTTCACTCCCAGGTTGTGTGCCAGGTTTCTGTCGCTTCTCTGCCTCCGTGCAAACAAGCTCTGCTGTTGTTGGAACTTGAGGGTCATTAAATAGGGTAAAGGCTGGAGAGGATAAATAGGATAAAATCTTTGCATGATCTAACCTTAGTGTTTTAGCTAGCAAACGCATTATTATGAAAGTTTAAACAGTTCTTTCACCCTTAATTAATTGTGGCTGAGCAGTGCTGATTTCAGAATCCTTTAGCAGGTTTTCTGTCTGTAGAGTCCTAACCAGAAAGTACTGCAGATGGAGAGCAGAGCTCCTTTCCCCTGAATTTATGTGCATTGTCATTGGGTCACGATAACGGACATCGCACAGATCCTGGGTGGGATTCTGCCAGTTTGTGTTTATGTAGCCCACAGGCTTTTTGTTTAGACTCTTTGAAGGAAGTGGGTTTGTTGAAGAATAATAGAAGCAAAATAAGGAAAATCGAGATAAACAAGACATGTACTATCTGCCATGAGTTCTGGGTGATAGGTACAAGCCTTACGCTGGCTTTCTGTGCAAGGGAGCGGTGCTAGTGGCACGGGGTGTCCCTCAGCAGTGACGGAGGTACCCCTGAACCTGTCCTGGCAGAGGCCTCACTGTCCCCCTGGGAGAGAAACCTCCTGGGTTTCTCCTTCTTTGGGGAGGTGACCCCTTCCCTTGGTGGTAGTCTTCTAATGAGGTTCCTGCCATACTGGCTAATTCCTGATTGCCAACAGTCTAGAAAAAGATTGTGGAACAAAATGATATCATCTCTTCCTGCTGTTTTGGAGATAGCATTGTGTGCCACCTCCCTATGGCAATAAAAAAATGTAAATGCTAAATTTCTTATCGAGACAAGCCAGAAACTCTGGATTTATATTTCCTGGCTTTGATTTGCTTCCCTGCGTAGGACGCTTTGTTTCATCCAATGCCTACCTCTCCTCCTTTCCTACAACCTTAACGGATCGCTTTATGCTCACCTGGGAGATCTCATCAGTTGTATGCAAAGCAATTCCTATGTTGCTAAGCTATTTTGAAGCTTGTCATAATGCTCCATAAACTACATAAATAGGCAGCTTTTCTTATACCAATTTCTTCACTTCGTGGTTTTCTTCTGTTTCTGGTGTGTTATAATGACAAAAATGTGATGCCTGGAGATGGTAGGAGGTAGAGTGAGGGTGAAGCTTCTGGGGCTGTGCCATGTCTTAGGCCCTTTTAGGCTCTCAGTGCTAGGGGACCCTGTTACAGGTGCCACGAGTTTTTGAAGTCCTTTAGTGTGTTGTTTTTCCTTCAGATTTGTTGGGAAGAGTAACCTGCAATCACTATTCTTCAGGCGAACCGATCTGTAACCAAAGAGGCTGCAGCAGAGTGGTGTCTTTTCAGTAAAAGCTAATGGGGGAGTTTATGTAACACAACAAAAATAAATAGAAACATCACTTCTAAATTGAGCTGTTATTCCTCCTGCAGATAAATTATTAATCAATAAACCTTCTATCTGACAGCATCAGAGTGTGCTGAGCTATCTTGCAGTGTGCTCATAAACCAACCTTGGGTTTCCAGATGTTAGGTTGAAAAGTCTTTCCAGTTGCTTATTTCTCCAATGATGTGTTCCAGGCCAATTCTAAAGCAAAGACCAGTAGAACAAGATGGGGATTTTACCATTAAGCTATTTCATAGATGACCTCTCCAAAAAATTATTAGCACTGTTCTCCAGGGCACGTTACTGGATACTGATAAAAACAGGGCATAGCTTTCATGTAAGTAATAATTGTTCTCTTCTTGTGGAGCTATTTGCTCTGCTGTTAATGCATGAACAGAGGACAGTGCAAATCAAAATGCAAACAATGCTGAAAAACAAGTGTTTTCAACAAGGAGTAGTAAGATGCTCTAAGAAACTTTTGGGGTTTTTCTTGCAAACAACGTATTTCTTGAGGTGCACTTGGCCTTCTTCAAGAGGAGCTAGTTTTTGGGCTATTTACCAAATCCATCACGCTTCAACATTTTTCTTTCAAAACATGGTTTTTAAAGTAGCAAAATGAAAACATTCTTCCTTGGATTCTTTAGGATAAAACTACTGTCTGAGGTATTTAGGTGCTGTCCACAAACAATGTCCACCCTGGAGTACAGCAAAGTATTTGACGGAATAAATGGAAATACTTCCTTCTGAGGTCTTGCCTTTGGTTGCATAAAAAGAGGAAAAAGCCAAACAAAAACATGAACTCCCTTTGAAGTAGTTCTTTTTAAAGGCAGCGTGCCAGCATGGTTGCATCAAGAGACTTCAGAGAATAAAAACACCAGCACTTTGTTGTTTACATCTCTGAAAACTGCAAGGGTAGAGAAGTTTTATTGTACCTGCTCTCCTTCCACGTTCCTGGTGCGGTGTTAGGGATGAAGTGTAAGGGACTAATAACTTCCATCTCACAACAGCTGAGTAGTGATTAGCGGAGGAAATTCTGGTGCGGATGCGTCACGACTGAGGCTGCTTTATGCTGTTGAAATAACACACAGGAGTTTTAGAGAACTGACTTGAATAGCAAACTTGGGAAATCATTGAGCACGTTTGCTCTAAGGGGTCTCCTCTCAGCACGGGCTGGAGGGGTTATTGGGAGCGTGCAGCATTCCAGTAACTCATAGCTGGCAAAAGCATGCCTTGGAGTGTGCTATGAACTGGTGCGAGTTAAAATACTGCTGACGCATTTTGCCCTTTCTCTTCCTCCTGTGCACTCAGAAAAGAAAAAAAATGTAGCATAGTTGGAGCTCTAGGCCCTAGTGTTTGTCATAATTAGGAATTTTGCAGGCACTTTCAAAGGAACGGAGAGAGCATGAATATAGAGAGCAGCTTGGGATCTCTCTCTGTTAGCAAAAAATAATCCTACCAGTATCAGAGGCAGCTTCTTCCAAGTCAAAATGGCATCTCATGCAAATCAATTTGTCACTGGCCCCAATTCGCTGCAATAGAAGACAGAACTTTTGTGAAATCTGAAATTGATTTTGGCACTTATTGTTGGATTGTAAACAAGCTTATCCTAAAGTCTGTCTGGAATTAATTGCAAAAAATGGCTATCTTTTCACATAGTGAGTTCTTTGTACACACACTCCAGGGCATATGCAAAATACACAGGTTTGTACATACACCCACACCCACACATGCCCACACCCTATGTCTTCTGCTGCAAAAATTCTGATTTCTCAAGTCCCCTTGAGAGCAAATGGGAAAAGCTGAAAGATTTTTATAGTTCTGGGTACTCCAGTGACTTAGGACATAGAAGTTTCTTGCGTGAGAATGGGCTGGGATTCTGTTCCTGGGTAGTGCAATTCCCTGTTAGGTGCTATGCCTCTGTCACCACGTTGGCAGAGCCCACAGTGCTGATACACCATAATCCAGGAGAGAAATTTCTGTTTTTCTAGGTGCTCCCAACAATCCCCCCTGAACAACGGGGCTGGCACCTACAGCAGCTCTACTCTTGGCTGTTTGTCGTGGGGCTTTGTAACGTACTGAAAGTTGGCCAAGAGTGTGTTTACATAGTTGTGCTGGGGAACCTTTGTAGTCTAGTCATGGCCTGAGCTGTGCTGGGATTTCAGGGAAGTTGCTGTTCTTCTCTGTGAAGACTTAGTAGTAGAAATGCTATTAAATACTGTGGTAGGTATTTAATGGTAGGTATGTCAAGAGCTTTGAGGTTTCTAAAAGCCCCTCCAGTTTCTGCTTTGCAGTAAAATTTCATTGTGCTCTAGAGGTTCCTAGACTGCGTGGGTTTATGTGTTGAGGCAAGCTGAGATTGGACAAACTTTTTAATTTGGGGGTAAGTTATGGCCTGAGCATGCTGGAGGTGGGAAAATATTGTCTTGTGCTCCAGAGAACATGGTGAAGAAGAACTAGCACCTCCTCGCACAACAGAAATTATGGAAGGACAAGTGAAATGAATGAACAGATTGAGTTCTTTCAGTGCCTATCATTTCTGTTTCTCCAGCCTCTGAGGATCAATCAAGGCTGTAACACTTTCATATGTAAGCAATATATTTTTGTAGCTCGCTGTCCTATACACATAGGGCCTGACTTCTCTACAGATGTTTCGCTGCCTGCTTATTTTGACAGTTTTATTTATTTATTTATTGCCAGCCACTAGAAAATTGAACTCAAGAGGTTGACTAAAATGTGTCCTGTCACATAAAGGCATTTAAAGACAGGTCAGTTTTACTCCTGTTACATTCACGTGAGCTCCCATTACCTTGGGTTACAATTCCTGGTTTTGATCCAGAAAGAAATTTCGTCCATTTTGTTGACTCTTTGAGCAACTTCAGAGCATCAAATTACTCTGCAGCAGCAAAACCAACAAAACCTTCCAGCTCTGGAGAGAATGGAGACTGTTCTGTGTCATAAACAGTGCTTGCCCTGCAGAAGTTTTGAAATACTTAATGTCTTATCAGTTCCCTAGCAAATGAGTGTTTGAACACTACATTCTTTAAAATTATGCATTAAAATGCTGACAGTACTGTTCCCCAAGCCACCTTGGAAATATTTTTCATACTTTAAGGGATGCTTGAAAACATTAATTCTTAGAGTCTGAGTAACTATTTTTTTTATTATTTTATTTTTTTATTATTTATTATTATTATTTATTTTATTTTTACAGTACGAAACAGTTCAAATATATTCAAAATGGATTTATTTATTTACTTATTTTTCTGTTAAGATGTTCTGTTTGACTAAAGCCCAACAGCCCTGCAGTTGGGCTGTGCAGATCTGCTGTGAAATCAGGTTGTTCTTCACTTTGATGGAATTTTACTACTTGGGAAAGGGTGTTTTAGAGCCAGGAGAGCATGCATGTGGTCTCCTGTTTTCTCTTTAAAGGAGTTCAGAGGGAGAAAGAAAGGGTTAGGTAAATGTAAGTTGTTCAAGGGTTCTGTAAATATATCCCTGCCCCACTCCCCCTGGCTGATGGGGAGGTACAAAGTGGCTGCCTCACGCTCTTCATTGTTTATTCTCTATATGTCGTCTTGTTTTTTTCCCTTCCAAATTTGTAACAATAGATATGTGGGCCTTACTGAAGAGACGCTCCGCTTTGGAATTTGGGGGAAATCTAGAGCTTCAGAGGAGGAGAAAGCATTAAGCTTGAATTATACCTACAGTCACCTCCTCTACTGTTGAAGTTTAGCAGCAGTCAGCAGCCACTGAAGAAGTTTTTAATCAGAGGACTATTTAATTACCAAGCCATGTGATCTCTTGACTTGCTTTGAGTACTGTTTTAACTAAATGCTTTTATGTAAAACATTAATTCCTCCCTATTTGGGTTGCGTAGGTTAAAACATCCTATTTCTGAAATTTCACATAAGTGTTGATGTCCCGTGAGTGACAGAACGTTATGTAGATCAAATCTTATCTTAAGAAGCAAGTAAACTATTCTTTATATATTCTATATTCTTTATAAATTAAATTGTATGTCTCTGAATTATCTCTTACGAGCTTATGAGTGTTCTGTTCTTCTCTTGCAGGCATTATGCTGCTGGAAGTGTTCCTGGCTCTGGGGGCAGTCATCATCTACTTCTTGTTTTCCAAGAAGAAAGAAGAGACATTACCCTTCAAAGAGGGATGGTGGGGCAAGGGACAAAAGCCTGATGCTGAAGAAGATACAACTATTTGGCCATTTAAGGTGGAAACTACAGAAGAAGAGCTGAGTGTAAGCAAATCTCTGTACTGGGGAGAGAGAAGTACAAAATGGCCAAATAAATGCAGAACTTGTTTGGAAGTAATATTTAAATTGAACCCATAGTTACATTTATGAGACTGAGCAATGATGTCCAGGGCTTGGGGGACAGGATTTTTCAGTACTTCAGAAGACAGGGATGGGTAGGTAGATTTCACATCCTGCTGTACAATTTAGTTCTCAGCTGGCTGTTGCGAGATTGCTAGTAAATAAACCTACTCTGCAAAGCCTAATAAAGATAAAAATTATATTACAGATTACTCAACTCTGTGTTCCTGTTTGTGCACGTTCCTCAGTTTGATTGTAGAGGCCAGAATATGAACAATGTCATCTTTTTTTTTTTTTTTCTTTCAAAAGCAATTATGAATATCTCATTTTTTTAACTGCTTTATATTTGCAGCTGTGTTGGATGCTGATTCTTCTGTAATTAATGATCTACTTCGATCAACACTAATACCACAGCGGTAATTACAGTAAACACATACATTGCAGAATTTATTAGATGGGAAGATTTTGATTGTGTAAGTCAGGGATTGCACAATTTCATAAATCTGTGTGGAGCAGTGGGATTCATGGGACTGCTTGTGTTATTAATTCACGATGGATTCCTGTTTTCTCAGTGAGGCCTGGGTTTTTTTAACACTGTTTGCCCTCCTTAGTAATATCAATGGACATCGATGTCCAATATGTTTTCCTCTTGCACTGCAGACACAAAGTGAGATAATTTCTGATTTACAGATATTTTTGAAACACACGATTCTCTATTATGATAGCTATTGCAACATAATCCATCAGGAAAAAACTGTTTCTAAATAAATGTTTACATAAACTGGGAATTAGAAGTTACGCTAACAGGCATTACTAAGGTATTTTTTAAAAGGTGTTGAGCATAGACAGAAAGCATTTATGTAAAGACAAAATCCCTCAGAGTGTTTCCCAGTGAAGACCCCAGCCCCTTGGTTTGAGAAGGAGAGTGAAAGGTTTGGGCCAGACCCACGCGGTGATTGCGAGGTTTGGCTTGCAGGTAACCTGGGGAGCAAAGTACCCTGGAAAAGCGACACGACTTACCCTGTGAAGCCACAGTGGTGTCAGAGCGTGTTGTCCTCTGGCTATCAGCCTGGCAACCAGGTTAGCCAGCCCTGCAAAACAAAGAGAGAGAGAGACTGTTAAGAACAGCTGTAAATGGAAGAGGAAGGAGGCCATCTGGAGGAGAAAAATAATTGGAACAGCTGACAGAGCATCAGGAAAATGCACAGGTGTCATTAAAGATGTTATTTTAATTATTCTCCTTTCACTTTTGAGTAACTAGAAACTACACACAGCAGAGCCAAGGTGGCAGACACAAGCGCTTGTAATGTCCCTCTTTCTTTTTTCCCTGTAGGACTTATTTAGGAGACTCGACCAGGCTCGATTCACTGAGCCGCTGGAGAGCAGTTGCTTCCATTATGGGACTAACTCGGTGTATCTCAGGAAGGTTGTCTCCTACTGGAAAAACCAGTTCAATTGGAAGAAACAAGTTGAAGTCCTTAACAAGTACCCACAATTCAAAACTAAGATTCAAGGTGTGTGGCTTTTTCTCTTAAAATAATAAACAAACGGTAATACATAATCTTGTCTCCAAGGGCTTTTGGTGATAAGAATGCTATGGTTGTGTCGCGTGGGCTTTCCCTGGATCATTGCCTCTGCTGCTGAAGCGGCGAGAAACTCCCTTCATCGTAACTGAAGCCTTTAGGACAAGGAATGACAAATGGAATTCTCTTGTGCATGGATGGGTTGTCAGCTGGTGTTAACAGGAGCCAAGCACGGGTATTTGAAACAGAACTGGATCTTCAGATGTACGCATATTGCCTGACTCACATGCAGTCACGCAGAAATACCTCTTGCTGATGCCTCCGGATGCCTCCTCTTGCTCCGTGGAGTCCCCCAGCTGCTGCTGTCGTGGTGATGCCGTCAATCTGGCAGCTCTCCTCAGCTTGGGTTGTCCCCGCTTGGCAGGGCAGATGCCTCTCCTGCACTGTTTCAAGCGAGCGTTTGTAGGTTGAGAAACACAGAACCCCTTTCCCTTGGGGTTGACGTGCTGCCAGGTGCCAGTAATGGTTTGTCTTTCCATTCCAAGCACAGAGGCCACTCAGCCGAGGTCTCCTGGTGCGGGAGCTTGCTCAAACTGTACATTTTAGACACTTGAATTGGGTTGTGCTTGGGTCATTTGGGGGTACAGCTGTAGATTTAGAGCACAGCAGGTATTCGTCTCACACGGTGGCAAAATTCAAGCTTGAGGTTATACTATTCAATTTTTACTTGCACCCTTAATTGTACCTTATTTCAAAGTTCACCATAATATTTAAAATGGAGTTGGGACAATCAACGGTTGTTACATAGTGGTTAGAACATAAAGATTTTATTTAAGTGTATAAAACGTGGTTAGTGCTGAAAAAGATAAAAGCAAAAAGTCTTCCCTTGGAAAAAAAACAAAGTACCATCTGAAATAAAGGGAAAAGAAGATATGGACTGTGTATAGCAGTGGGAAAAGAAATTTCAACATTAGGACTGATTACAGAGATGGGCCATGAAAAGATGAGATCGAGCATGCTGTGTATCAGATTCCGGATTCATGACCTGAAGTTTTTCAGAGAATACAGAAATCCACAGAATTGTCAAGGATGTGGAAATCTCAGTCAGTGAAAGGGGTGGTGAGCTGGAGTCGATGTGTGCAAAATGTGCTTACGTACCTCAAGAATTGAGGCGTTCAGGCTCGAGTAAGAGCAAATACTGTTTCCTGGAAACCAAAGCCTTGAATGGGTTTAAGGAGAGGCAGTTCACCTGGAGCAACTGGTGCAACGCTGTGTGAATCTACTGCTTACATATTGTAAGAGTCACAAAAGAATCAGGACTGCAATTTTTATCTTTTTACTTAATAAGTAGACTGTTACTAGAACACTGTTTCCTGTTTTGGTTCACTTACTTAAGGAAATACGGAAAGCTTTGGACAAAAGTTAGGAAAGAATACAAAATTGAGCACTAACTCTGTTTTGGCAAGGCGTGTTTTCAAATGGTTGATTCAGCATGAGTGGTTTATCAGCAGTTGTGTGATGACTACAGGAGGGCTCCACAGATAGAGTACGCTGAGGGCTTTTTCAATTCCTTTTGCCGGACATTGGGATCAATGGCTGGAGACAGCAGCTAGATGTGTTCAAATGGAAAGTAAGGCATGCACAGAAAAAGAAAAGTGAGTAATGCCCCCAGACAAACAAGATTCCCTATTTCTTGATGCCTTCAAGTTGTGATTGCCTGCCTTTCAGGACAGAAAGGTTGGCAGAAGCCTACCTAGTGCCATATAGGGACATTTGGGTAAAATTTAAGGGCACTTGGACTGAATGATGTCATCATCTCTTCTGCCTTCAAGCTGTGTGAGTCCCTGTGTTACCGTTAGTAGATTGCTTCACTTCTACGTCTTAATATGCCAATTTATTTTAAAACAGAAACCCAACAACCTCATTTGGCTACTGTGCAGCTTAATTGCCCATTATGAAGTACTTGAAGGTCCTTGGATAAATGGATCCAGAAAAGTGCAGTGTTTGTATGCTCACCAAAAAAGGACTTCAGAAAATATTTATTTGTAACCTGTTCTGTGATTAATTTCAGTTTCGTGGTAAATTTGGGCATGTTAATTAATTATTTTATTTTTGCAGGCATCGATATTCATTTTGTTCATGTAAAGCCTCCCTGTTTGCCTGAAGGCCGTTCTGCAAAGCCATTATTAATGGTTCATGGTTGGCCCGGATCATTTTACGAGTTTTACAAGATCATCCCTCTCCTGACGGATCCCGTGAGCCACGGCCTCAGCGATGAACACGTTTTTGAAGTCATTTGCCCATCTATCCCTGGTTATGGTTTCTCGGAAGCACCCCACAAAAAAGGTATGATGTATGAGAAGAAAGCGAGCTAACACAAGCCTAGTCTCACAGAGAGGTAGTGTCTCCTGCCTCTTCTTTTCCCAGTGTAGAAACGTGGGAAGAGGGAGATGACAGTGTGACTTCAGGTGGCACCTTTGATCAGCTTCAGGAGCAACGTATAGATAATTTACAAAAGGCTATAAAAAGTTATGAAGTGACAACTCATGAATTGTAATGGAGTTAACGAATTGTGTGTGGGTGAGCAAGAAGGGTGAAGTTAATTTGTTCCTGGTCCTTTTGGATGTGTTGAATCCATATTCAACAGTGTTATACAGGTAGGTGAGCAACACTTGAAACAAATCAATTAATGCAACGGTGGTTTTTGTTTTGTTTTTTTAATGCAGACTTTAATTCTGTAAGTGCTGCTTCTGTGTTTTATGAATTGATGCTCAGACTGGGATTCAACGAATTCTATGCGCAAGGTGGTGACTGGGGCTGGCTCATCTGCACCAATCTGGCCCAGATGGCTCCCAAGTGAGTATCCCTTTGGTGCAGCTGCTTTATTCTTTCAATAGTTATTTTTTGTGCATGTGAGAGTTCCTGTCCAAGGCCTCGTATGTGTAGTTTCTTAGTTTCTCTCACCAGTGCTCGGTGTTAAGCAGTGATCTGGAATTGCACACCTTAGTTTATAGTATATACCTGTTCTTTCAAACAGTTGTGCAGTAAAAAAAAAATGAGATTTGTGGCTTAGTGTCTGGGAGTGTGTGCTGATTAATGACAGTTGTCCCTTTGACTTATTTTTTTTGTGTGGAAGTCCACACTACAAAGTACAGCGAAGGTCACGATGTAATTAGCAGGTCAGAATTTTAAGTATGTCCATTTTCGTTCATATAATTTTAAATATAATAACTTTAAATCACGTTTTATTTGTTGTTAATTAAATGGGGGCTTTTCTGTTTTTATTTTTAGCCATATGAAAGGTCTCCATTTAAACCTAGCCACGGTTACAAACATGGGATTCACTCACCTGCTCTCCATTCTGCTGGGCCGCTACTTCCCAGGGCTCTTCGGTTTCCAGGAGGAAGATGTCAGGCGGATGTTTCCCTTCTGGAAAAAAGGGATCTACAGGATCCTGTTGGAGTCTGGCTACGCTCACATACAGGCTACAAAACCTGATACTGTTGGTAAAAACAACAAACAAAACCCCTTTTGAGCTCAGAATACTCAGACCATTCATTTTAGTTGTGCTTTAATAGAAATGAAACATACTGCTTAAAATACGCAGAAAAATCGGGGGTTTTTTCAGTGAAATTGAAGAATTTTTAAAAGGTGGACTCCTTTTCTATATCCAAGTTAGAAAAGGTTACATATGGGTATGTAGTATCACACTCGCTTTTGCACACAGAAGCGGTAAATCTGCACATCAGAACTGAGCATGCTCCGCGTGCCACTGACCTCATTTCCAGTTTTCATAAATAGTTTATTTAATACTTTTTCACTGCTGCTCTCACTGGGGACTGGGATTCTATTCCAAATGCAGTTATGCTGAGAGCAAAAGATAGTTTCATCACAGAGAGTGGATCACATTCAAATGATGTAAACTACAAAAAGCTTTTAGCTGTCTCAGCGCGCAATGGAGCTTATTTATAGGGATAAGTAATACCTGAAAAGTAAAATCAAATTTAGTTCTTACTCATTGTTCTGAATCACTTGCAGACTTTCAAGGAAAAAAGAAAAGTGTACCTAGGAACGTTCCTTCTAGATGAGCTAGTCACTCGGAATGTTTAACTGCTGGAAGTATCTGAGTATTAAGTGTTTCTATTTTAAAAACATCCTTTGCAATTGAATTGAACAACTGAGTCAAGAAAACTGAATATATTTTAGTTTAGTGCAGCAGCGGTTCAATCATGGATTTTATTAAAAACATAGCTGAGGAAACTATTTCTTAATGGTTTTCCATAAGCTTAGCTACAGAAGTGGGTGGCTTTCACAAGGTCCCATGGACTTGTGTACCTTCAGGTTCCTTAGATGGTATCGAACCTGATCTTCTCCTATAGTGGGTGGTTCTTCATTCTAATAGCCCCTGGGTTTGCCTTCTGCACCTTGGCTGGTGTGGTTAGAGCCCCTGCCGGTGAAGACCAAGGCAAAAAAGTCATTCAGTATCTCAGCCTTCTCCATATCCTGGGTGACCAGGTCTCCTGTTTCCTTCCAAAGAGGGCCTACATCATCCCTAGTCTTGCCTTTATCTCTTATAAAAGTACTTATAGAAGTTTTTCTTGTTATCCTTGATGTCCCTGGCCAGATTTAAATCTGTCTGGACTTCAGCCACTTAGTTCTTCTGTGATCCTCCCAGTCTACCTGTCCTTGCTTCCACCCTCTGTAGGCTTCCTTTTTGCTTTTGAGCTTGTCCAGGAGTTCCTTGTTCATCCATGCAGGCCTCCTGGCTTTTTTGCCTGACTTCTTCTTTCTTGGGATACATTACTCCTGAGCTTGGAGGAGATGATCCTTGAATACTAACCAGCTTTCTTGGGCCCCTCTCCCCTCCAGTACTTTTTCCCACATTACCTTGCTAAGCAGGTCCCTCAAGAGGCCAAAGTCTGCTCTCCTGAAGTCCAGGGTGGTGATCTTGCTGCACACCCTCCTCACTACCCTAAGGATCTTGAATTCTACCATTTCACAATCACTGCAGCCAGAGGCTACCCTTGAGCTTGACATTCCCCACCAGCCCCTCCTTGTTGGTAAGGACAACGTCCAGCTTGGCTCCTCTCCTCGTTGGGTCCTCTACCACTTGAAGAAGAAAGTTGTCATTGACACATTCCAAAAACTTCCTGGATTTTTTGTGCCCTGCTGTGTTGTCCAACAGATATCGCAGTGGTAGAAGTCCCCCATGAGGACCAGGGTCCTGCGTGGGTGGCCTGTAGCAGACCCCCACTGTAACATCACCTGTTCGTGCCCTCCCTTTAATCGTAATTCAGGAAGTTTTGCATTCAATGATAATATTAAATTTCTTTCCTCTGTAAAAGTTTCTGCTGTTCTCTGAGTGATAGAAACTAAGCTTTATCTCTTTGAATTTTGAGGGAAACCAGAATTCCCAATTGCCTATTATTCTACACCCAAAATTGTATTTTTTCCCATGTCTAAGCAAAACAAACTATAAAAAGTATATTCAGCCTTGTTCTACATGAAGGCAGTTGGCTATCGCTAATTCAGAAGACGGACCTTTTAGTAAAGCCTTGCTCTTCCTTAATGATTTCCTAATAATCCTTAAAATGTTTTTGCTGTTAGATAATGGTGCAAATTCTCCTGGTCATGTGTAGGCATGTGGGGTTTGGCCCTGTAATGCTCTTTAATACATGACAACTTCCAGATTAATGGAAGCAAACCCTACTTGGCACATAGAGCTTAATCTTATTAGTTTACAAGAAGAAAAAAAAACAAAACAGCAGAAATCCAATACTATTACATCAGCTCAAAAAACATACAGTGTGAGCTAATGCAGAGCCTGTTGGTTTGTAGATATTACCAGTTTATGATTCAACAATAAATGGCTCCAACCTGATCTACTATTTTACTTATTTAAGAACACAGCTGCTGGAATAGCTTTGTAGCATTATCTACCCTGTATTATAATGGGCTGCTTCTATAAGTCGGAGTTCAATAGTGGGATACTGCCATTTTAGTTACATTTTTCTCTTCCTTTTCAGGCTGTGGTTTGAATGATTCTCCTGTAGGACTGGCAGCGTACATCTTGGAGAAGTTTTCTACGTGGACTGATCTGAAATTCCACAATTTAGAGGATGGAGGACTAGAGAGGTAAGTGGTTCCTCTTACGCCATTCTGGACAAGGTGACTAAGCCCAGAGCTGAAGAAGTTTGTCTGAACTGGTGGCCTCCCCTCTTGCAGGGAGCCTGTGGTGGCCACAAATGGTGCAGTGCTGTACTGCAAAGTGGCAAACAGGCAACAAAGGCTGATGTGTTCCCTTCCCACTTTGATCTCCTAGAAGAGATACACCCTGCAGCTTCTGGATATTAAAAACCGACTTTGGTGGAAGAATCTCATTAGGACAGAAAAACAAACATGTAACCTACATTACTGACAGGCGGAAGGAGAGTAACACGTTTCACCTCTCAATTCTTCTTAACCAAGTTAACTGTTTTTTCCTTGTAACTTTTTTTTTCTTACAACCAAAGTCAAGTCCCTGCTAAAGTAATGCAAAATGGTGTTCAGTTCTAACTAAGCAATCTCTGGCCTTACCTATTCAGGAAGTTTAACCTGGATGATCTGCTGACCAATATCATGATCTACTGGGTGTCAGGCTGTATAGTCTCCTCAATGCGTTTTTACAAAGAAAATCTGCAGAAGGGGATAGGCAATCAGAAACATGAAAGGTAAGCAGGTTTTTTCCTTAAATATTTTGCCCTGAACTTAGTGTTGCAGATGGGTTGCTTACATCTTACAGCTGCTGCAAGTTTCTGAATGCTGAGGAAAAGCAATGCTGTATCACACTGCTCCTATGCAGGACAGGGCTGTTAATGATGTACTGTGTTGTGCATGGAAAACAGGGTAATTAAGTAAGAATCCTGACCCATCAGTAAGGAAGCCTGAACTGGAGGTACTGCTTAAGGACCTCCCATTCATGGTGTATCCAACTGGGGGAAAGCACGTGCAAGTTCTTCCAGATTTTACTTCCGTTACTAAATTAGCCTGCGACTTGAGCCATGCAGTCAGTTTTGTTTATTGTTTATTTGGTTTGTAGTTCTAGTGCTTTTCTGGGCACAGTTTGCCAACCTTTGGAAGCAACTTCAGCATACTGCCAAACTGCATAACTTCAAAGTCATTAAGACTGATATTCCTGCTGCACAGACACTTAAGACAGCGGCTTGGTTGTATATACTTGTGTCAGCTTGAGTATTAGCAAAGGCTTAAACCTGCCCTGAGGTATTCGTAACCACAGCTCAGCGCTACAGTATTTATTTAGCTGTGAAATGATGCTCCCAGGAAGCTGACTCAGTTCTTGAAGCTGTTGTGGCTATGCCGTGGGCAGCATCCTGCTCCAGTTCTGCCTACATGAGATGAGCTCTAGAAGCCTGGAGGAAAGAGTCTCAAAGTCCTACATAAAATTAGGCACCTTGTTTTTTCCAGTAGTGACGTGCCCAAGAATTTTTCTATGTAAATTTTAAAGTCTACTTTCTGACAGTGCAGCCCTATATGTATGGGATATTTAAACCTAGAAAACGTTGCTCTGTTAATAGTAAGCGCAGATCCTTCCACTTTCTAAGCTACTTTTCCCCTCAAATCCAGTTGCTTCCCTACACTTTCCAGTATGTAAAATGTTCTGTACATTTGTGCCAGTTAAAAGCAAGAGCCATTTTGCAGGGTAGTCTTTTACATTCAGAAATGCTTCCTCTGAACTAGTCTAGATTTACTCTCGTCTTACTCCTCCCCTCTCCTCCCTCTTTGCAGCAGTTCAAGATACTTCTTCCCCTGCCTACCCTCCAGTTGTCCTGACAGGCTCAACGTGTTCCAGTTGTAATCTTCACTGTAAATCTCCCTCCAGTCCTTGTCAAATCATGTGCTTTCCCCTCAGTACGTGAATCTTGCGCATAAGTAAAGAAACTTGATGCAAAAATTAGAAATTTTATTTATTCCCCCCCAGAAATGGGAGTGTTGCTGAATGTTCAAATTTAGGATCTGGAAGTAAAATTTTTAATTGCCTAACAGTGTGCCCAACTCTTAAAGAACAGTATTTTCACAGGACTTTCCCTTTCTTGCCAAGTTAGGTGTTTGAAAGATTAAAATTATTCTCTCTCCTCTCAGGCTGACAGTACAAGTACCTACTGGCATCGCCTCCTTCCCTAATGAACTCCTACACGTCCCCCAGGCCTGGGCCCAGAAGAAATACACCAACATAGTTTCTTTCCGTTTCATGCCCCGAGGTGGCCACTTCGCAGCTTTGGAGGAACCTGAACTTCTTGCTGAAGACATTCTGCAATTCGTTGGGAAAGTAGAGAAAGAGCAGCTTTGGAGAAAGAAAGGAGAGTAACTCCCCTAACAAACGCAGAATAATTTCTTATCGCTTAGCACAGGAACGGGCCTTACTATGTCTACTGTAATCCATGTAATTAGATCTTATTCTTGACCAGATGTGAGGGAGAACAGCAAGAAAAACGCAGTAAATCTCAATAGGATACTGCGGTGGAGTCCTACGGGTTCTGGGGTGGTTTATGTTGTTCAGCCAGGCTAAGGTGGCAGCATGAAGATTACCAGATTACTTTCTCCCCCAAGAACAGACTTCTAAAATCTGTTCTGTAGTATTCCTGACTCTTGCTTTGAAAGGGAAAAATAGACCTTACAACTAGTAACATAACTAATAACAGTTTAATTGTTAGGAAAGGCTTTTTTTTTTTTCACGGCAGCAGTAAAACTTGAGCTGGTGTAGGTGTGAGGTTCCTCATGTAAGGGACAGGGAACAGCCCAGCAAGACCTAACTTGCATGAATGCTTTGGTTAATCCGCATCAATGATCTACAGTACCTTTAAACTAACCAGCTGGCTACTGCTGGCTGCCTTTCTCTTTGAGCCTGGGCTTGTTAAGCAGCTTCCTGGCTGTGAGGAAGCTCAGCTCCCCTGGGACAGCAAGATATGAGGAACAGCTGAAACACAGGGGTGCCTGTAGCTGGGACCAGAAGGAGGGGTTGGGTGGGAGTAATTCTAGCCTAAGCTACTCTGAACCAAAATCACAGCCTTGGACCGGCTCAAAACACTGTGGCTTTGCACCGCTTCTGCATAGTATTGTGAATACTTCTTATTAAGGAATAAAGATGTCATTAATTCAAAATGTAAAGAAACTTGCATTAAAATTTTGAATAATACCTGTATGTTTCTTCTGAACTTTTAATAATTGAGATATTGCTTCGTGACAGCAAAGAGAAACATCAATTCAGAACCTGTCGCTTCTGTGCTGGATCTGTTACAAAGGTCGGATTGAAGGCAAACTGCTCGAAGAAAACTGAATTTGAAGGGCTGGATGCTTTTGCCAGCAACAGTTCCTAGTGTGTTCAGTTGAGCTTCAAACTCACTCTTAAACTATGTCCAGATGACTGATTTCAGTATGGTTTTGTTCTTCCAGTCACTTCTGATATATTTCCCTACCCCTGCAAACAGAGGGAAATATAATCCACCAATAACACTTGCGTGGATTGGTATTATTTCACAATATTAATCGAAATGGAAGCTGTTAAGTAACAGTCACTCCAGCAGAGCCCAGCTCCATCCCACAGGGCTTTAGACTCAAGAATAAATACCAACGAGTTTGTTTCACAGAAGGAAAATCAAGGCTCCTGCTGGGCACATTTGAATCTCGGTGCTCGAAGGCACCTGATCTGCCATGACAGAAAATCATTAGGGCAGATGGGTTGTAGAAGAGCTTGGATCAGTTTTCTGAGCAGGGATGAGACCTCTCGCTGCCTTTCCTCCACCTTCTGTGCTTCTCACGAGTCTCCCTCCAGGATCTGGCTGCAGAGCTGCCTCACACCTTCAAGCTGTACGTGAATTAAGACAGCTGACTGCTTCCAGATCAGTAGTGAGTACTTGTAAATGCTTTCATTAGTCAGAATTTATGTTTGCAAAATACCATGTGGTTCAGGCCTGTCTGTTTTGAACAGACAAGAAGGAAATACAAAATCATTTGCTTTGTCTAAAATAGATTCTTCTCAGAGAAGACCATCCCCAAACTCGTTTCAGGTTCAGTAAATTAAGAAAAGCTTGCGTATTGAGGAGGAATCAGCTCACCTCTGATGATGACAGCTGTTTACACGGACCACTGTGCTTCCTCTTGCACAAGCCTTGATCTCTGGCCATTTGGTTTTGCCTTCTGTCTCCTGTGTGGCCTTGTATTTCAGAGATGGTCCTCTCTCATCTTTAATGCACGTGCAGACATCTGTGGTGGCGCTGCTGTACACTGATACAACGGAATACTTCCCTGGCGACTGCAGATAAAGTAAGCGGGAAGGAAGTTTGCTATAGGATACCAAACCAATTTTCAGACATGAGTAGAAGGCTCGAAGCATTTTCTCTCTCCCTTCTGGAGCAGATCTGCTCGAAGGGCCCTGGCCTTGGTGAAAGGAGGCACGTCAGAACTCTGTTTTGTGATCTTGTGATACAGTGGCTCATCCAGGCTTGGTCACCCATGAGACCTGGACAAAAAAACAACCTCCTGTAGAACATTTTTATTCTCAAATGCACCTCAGCAATCAGAGATGATGATAATGAGCAGACACAGTGATGAAGCACGTCCTCACCCCTCTCTGCAGGCCAGGTAAGTGCCCCTCAGCCTGCTACAAACACGAGCCGTCCCCACTGCCAGTTTTACTTGGTATAGAATAGAGACACCCAGACACTAAATCCAGCATGGAAATGGGTTTGATTAGCTGCTGAAAGAGAAAAAATAAAAAAAAAGGTGTAGTAGACTGTGGAAGCTTAAAAATTATAATTAAACACCTGTTATATAGCAAAGGTTGTTCTGAATTCTGATGTCACCCTTCTTAAACCCTGAGCCAACAGCCATCAGCAGCTGTTGTTCATCACCTACTTATCTACGCTTAGATACGAAGATTCAGTGAAATGCTATGGCAATGTGAAAGAGTATAAAATCCAGCTATGTGACCAATTCCCTGTTTTCAAAATTATCATCTGTTTTTAGCCAAACACAACCAATCCCACTGCCTGCGGTGGAAGGTTTAACGCTGCTGAAGTGTTTTTGGGCTCATGGTAGCATCCGCATCTCTTCCTGCAGGGAATGACTCTCTCATAAGCCTGAGATTTGGATTTGAAACCCACCCTGAGTGAATCCAGACTCTGATACACAGTGCAGTACATTCTGGTACAGTCACATAATCAGAAATAGTTGTAACATTTCTGTTAGCAACTAACTGCGTATCAGATTATTGCAATAGTTATAAGCAGTAAGAAAGGACTCCCTGCCCTGTTATATTTGTTCTTATTTAAATACCTGATGACATTTTGATGCTCCAGAGCCGTTTCTTGGGCCTCTGCTCAAAGAAACTGTGGTCCTAAAAATAAAAAAAAAAAATTTAAAAAAAAAAGTGCCATTCCTCCTTAAGTTTCACCAAAACATGCATTTGTCCCACACTGAAACCATAATTAGCTGACCTAAACCCTGCTTTTTAATTAGCCAGTCACGGCCCATGAAGAGTCTGGATAGAGGTTCACAACCATTGAGATGCCACTGAAAATAAACAGAACTTACACTCTGCCCTCCAACTGAAGCACTTTGGAAAGTATCTGCTTCTGGTATGGAAAAGCCACTAATAAGGTCATCATCTTCTCATCAGCTCCAGCGGAACTAACTCCCACTACAACCAAATTTGACTTCCGACTTTTAAACCACAAATGATTAAGTCCTGAAAAATCCCAGCTGCTATTTGCAGCCTTTGGATATCTTATACAACTAAACGAGACAAGACTTCACGTATATTAAACATGTAAAAAGTCAGACATTACTCAGATTATGAATGAAAAAAAAATATGGATAGAAATCACACTTTCATGTGAAAAAGGAAGTTAAACCACCATTTAGCAAAAAAAAGAATCTGTTAAGTCTGGCTTCCCAGATCCAGATCCGTAAGGGGCACTATTCATCACCACTGAGTCAGCTGGGATTGCTCAGGGGCAAGCATTGATCCGTTCGAGACAGTCAATCAAACGTATGTTCTGTTTTACAGCAGGTGCAATACATAATATGCATTAAATGAAGACACATTTTTGCCTGAAAGAGGGATGGAAAGATGCTTCTGGATACTGTAGGAAGAGACAAGGAATAAATCCATATTGATTTCAGGGTAGCTTATTTTAAAACACTGAGAAATGATGCCACTTGTTTTACTCGCTGTAATAGCACTTTAAGGAACATAACTCACACTAAAACCATCTTGCTTAGGATTAGTTTTCTTTCATGGAAGAAATATCCTGCACAGTGCCAGACAGCCCTGATGGTGTTATGCCAGTGCTGCTAGAAGAATTAGCCCCATTACAATCATCTGTTGTCTTCTGGAGAGCAGTATTTATAAACAGATCTGCGCTGAGTGACAGCTCTTTCCCCTGGCGAGATGCAGTCCAAACTCCAGTCTTCAAAATACTTTCCTGATTGGATTTTAAGATGTTAAGAAGGATGCTTGTGCTCTCCCTGTGATTAATAACCGAATGTCTGCAGTTTTGAGGATAGGACAAACAATAAATTAGATTTAAGTGATGAGTTTCCATCTTTTTAAATGAAAGATAATCCCCCTTTGCAGCTGCAAGGGGCCCAGCATCCTGCTTACAGAGCCCCTTGTCCACAGCCCGGCTCTCTGCTCCCTCCGCAGCAGCCGCAGCCCCCCCAGGGGAAAGGGGAAGGTGTACCCTCAGCTACCAAATTCCTCCCCATCCCCTGACTCGCCCCACATTGGTATCCAATGCAAAACCAGCCTTTACCTGTCCTGCTGATCCTGGCTCCACGGTAAATAGAATCATAGAATGGTTTGGGTTGGAAAGAACCTTAAAGATCATCCAGTTCCAACCCCCCTGTCATGGGCAGGGACACCTCCCACCAGACCACGTTGCTCAAAGCCCCATCCAGCCTGGCCTTGAACACCTCCAGGGATGG
>JAOXJK010000023.1:13265524-13277038 GCA_025774025.1 Xenus cinereus | reverse complement strand
GAACCTCTGTGGTCAGACACTGCTAATGAGAAGACAAGAACAACCCAGCGGGAATAGCTGGTGGTACATCAAGGTGCTGAAGGGTGCGAGGTATCCATTGCTTACCTTGTAATTCAGTGGGCTCAGGTACTTGAAACAGCCAAAACAAGTGTAAGCCAAGCAAATAACAATTGTGATGTTGACAACTAGGAAGGTAAACATGGTTGTAGGTGCTTTAAAGCCTAGAAAAATATCCAGAGAATGCAATATAAAAATACATAGCAGGGAAAATAAACAAACAAACCTTTATCTTGCCCATTTTCAGAGGCCCTGTGGTTTGTTTTTTTTTCCCTTACGAGGACTGGGCACACCATTTCCAGCCACAAACAGGAGAACCTCATTATGCACAAAGCTTGTTGACTAGTAAAACTGCTGAGAAAGCTGTTTCCCCAGCTTTCTTAAAGGCCAGCTGCAATGCTTGAATGATAAACAAGATTCAGTGCGATTCTTCTCCTCCCTCAGTCATCTACTCTGGACCCACTTATAAAATACTTTCATTAATGATCTGTGAAATGTAATAGATAGAGTCCATTTATTAAATATGAGGATGGCACCAAACTAGATGGTGTGCAAACAACCCAAAGAAAAAGAAATAGGAAAAAAAAATACAAAAATAATGTCGATAGATTAGATGACCCCACCCTCTATCAAGGAAAAAAACCCCAACCAAATATAAGTGGTGAGATGAAATTGTATGTAGAAAACTGCAAATAACTACCATTCGGAAGGAAAAATGAAATGTAGATATGAGGGAGAACAAGGCTGTAGCACTGCAGAATACAACTGGTGATTCCAAGCTGGAAAGCAGTCAATAGTGTGATGCTATCACAAAACATGAGAAAGAACAACAAAACCACCTGAAAAACAAAGCAAATCTCTGGTACCTATACAAAAGTATCTGGTGCTACTGAACCTTCAACTTGAGCAGCATTGTCTGTGTAGAACACTGTAATAAAATATGGACAGAACTGGGAGGAATCCAAGGAAAAGAATCAAGAAAAGAAACTGAATAAACATTAACTAAGCTGAAAGGTAACGTTTTTTTCAGAGACACAGAGAGAGGGAGAGAGAAAGAGATACAAAACTATAGGAAAGGACGTGGTAGCAGCCTCTGGTATGGAAAAAGTTATGATGATTACAGTGACTTATTATTCCTCGGGTCCACTGAGGAAATATTTGAAGAAATTAATCTCATTTTGCAGCAAAGATGACTTGAATAAGATAATAGGAAAAAAAGCCAAAAAACTAGCTGTTTCCAGGCTTCTCTAGTCAAAAGAGGCAACACCAACCCTCAAATATTTTTGTGGTAATCCCAGCATGTGCAGTAGCACAGAACAGACAAGTTTTACTTTTTAGCAGGTCTGTTCATGAAGGGGAAAAAAACTGCAACAAAACACACACACAATCGAAAAAAAAACATCCCACAAACACGTCACTATTCAAACCAAAGAGGGAAATAAAAAAAGCCTCCCTGTGGGTATTCTGGAATGTCCTTTAGAAGAGGTTGTTTTTCTAAGCGTAGGTTACATGAGTATTTACCAGCTGGCGAGGCACGTCTACGCCAAAGCCAACGTACAGCACGAACCACAAGGTTCAGAAAGCAGGGAAGGAGTAGTCTCCAAAGATAAGTTTTCCCTGCCCTGTGCCTCAGCAGCTCTCCCTGCTGACAGCTCCGGAGAAAGTGGGACTTAAGTGACCATCCCAGGAGACAGGTGATATTTGATCCTGGCTGAGAACTGGGACAGAAGCTCTGCCAGCCTTATGTTAATATTAATAATGAGTGAGAAAACGAGTGAGTATTATCACTATATTCCACAACCAGACTGAAATATCCACACCAGGCAAACTGTACAAATCCATGACTAAGCAATTGAGCTTCAGACACTATAAACTGATCTATTTCGCAGATAAGGAAGCGGAACACTCTTCCCGCTCCTTCCTCCTCTTTGGCACAAGAAGCAGCCAAGTGAAATCAATGGCAATGAAATCCAAATCTCGAGTTCCCACCTCTCAGACTCACAGCACTTGGCCAGAGCACCAACAAATCACTGAAAACATCCCCTAAACAGGATCTTCTATGCTGACCAAGCCAAACATGGTAACCTGGTCTGTGTTTTCCATTACTGAGTTCCATGACAAATGATGGTTTTACCACATATGCAGAACCTGAAAACAACATTGTAAAGATTTAAAATTTCTACTCCATTTTCCTTCGTAACAATTAAAAGAGGCACCTCAATTGCTTTGTGTTTGGAGTTGATTCTTGTAAAGCATAGTCTAGAAATTCTGCTGTTGTTTTAGAGGACATAGATTTGTTGGTCTTCCTGGTTGCAAAGACAGCTCTCAAAACAAGGGAAAAAACAAGCTCTGAGAAATACAGGTAACACAGGGACATCTGCTCAAATCCAAGGACAGCCTGAAGCAATAGTTCCAAGTGTCTCTTACAACCACAGGGAGCCATCTCTGAAGTTGACAGTCTGCCAACAATATTTTTTTTTTTTACTAGTATGCTAGAAAAACACAATGCAAGCATGGTCATTTGTCACCAGTGCTGTGAAAGCAGAGAAAAGGGCAAAATACAGACAGATGCCAAGGGCCTCCTTCCCAAGAAGGGAAGCTCAACTCCTTCTAGCATCATCCCTGTTCCACATCAAATGCTTCCTCCTATATCCCAGATAAAAAGCCATCAGCTATCGTCTACCTTTTCTGATGTCAAAGCTGTCAGTACACCACAGCCAATGCTATCAATGCCAAGTATTTGAAAAATAACAGAACATCCCTATTTTTAAAATAAATTCCACACAAACCATGAGGTTTTAAATTGCAACACAGGGAGGAGAGCCACCATCTCACTACAGTCTTCCATGTAAAGTTTGATGGAAGATGTAGAACACAGGCCTTCATAGCATTAGCCAACATTTTAGCAGTTTTTCTAAATGAAAAAACAAAAATCTATTCAGAATTAGCTCTATTTAATGATTTTTACTGTCTACCACTCCACAGCCCAACTGGCCAATTCAAACTCTACAGATTTAGGGAACACATGATCTCCTCTAAAATGAAGAACATGAAGACCCACGCTAACAGTTTTTAGTTAACATATCAGCTTCCCACTTATGGAATCAAAAAGAAAAGCTCACAAAGCCTATGAAACTTCATGTGTAATTTAAGTAAGCTGGCTTGAGACATAGAAGCAGCTTCTAGGTAGAAAAAGGTAATACTTACCTAGCCGCAAAAATGAGAAAAAATAAAGCCAGAAAAGGCAGAGAATTGGAGCTGCAAGGGCCTGATTCACAGCTGCAAAGTGCATCTTCTTCTCCAGCTTGGCAGGGAGATATGCATAGTAAAGGTTGTAACGGTCCACCATGTGCTTCAGGAGTATGTATATTAAACCTGGAAAGAAAAAAGGGAGAGCCAAGTAGAGGCTGTTGAAGACTTGATAAAAAGCAGCAATTCTGTGAGCAGATCTACGCTAAAGAAGTGACTGAAAATCCAGGTACACAGCCCAAACGTGACTGGGGTAGAGCTGCACGAGAGCAGCCTGCTCCTGATGTTGCTGCATCCCAGCCCAAGACCCTTAGGGTCTCCCCATCCTTCCTCATCTCCACACACTTCTCCGTGGCACCACTCGTGCTCCCAGAGAGATCCCAGAGCTCCCTTCGAGCGCTGGCACGTGAGGCCAAGCCAGCAGGGAGGACATGGTACCTCCTCCACCACCCTACTGGGAAAGAAGAAAGATCTAACGGTGGCTTAACATCTCCTCCTCAGCCTTCAACAGATCCATGACTGGATTTCAATCACCTATTTCTTATCGCCCCCCCAAAAGCCAGTTACTGCAGTAGCATGTTCAGATATTTACAACTCTACACAAGACAAAACGTAAATAAATATCAAGTACATTGTTACCAAAAAAAATTGGCCATGTTCTCCCAGTAATAAGGTTGTTGATTAAAACCGGTTCTGAACAATGCAACATAATTAGCTAAATTAGATATCTACCTCTCTAAAATTTTGCATTAGAGAAGGAAAATACCAACTATATAAAATGATTTAGCACTACTTATGTCTAATAAAGAGGTTCCCAGAGTGGAAGTATCTATAGCTGCTGAAATGATTCTTTATACATAATTCTTACGATAGTCCAGAATCTCTGTGAATGATAAATGCAATAAAATCAGATATAGATCATGTCACAGTCACTAAAGATGGACAACTGTCCGTGAGTTCTAGACAGATTGCTAATTGCTAATTTCTTGCATACCCATACAGGGTTTAACGGCTGGTACAAGAAGAAAAGTAGTCAAAGCCAGAAATATAGACAACTTAGGGCAGAACTGTTAAGTTTTGGCCATTGGACAGCGATAAACCAACCGAATAAGAGAAATATCCTAGAAAAAGTTCTGTGACTCTGAGATCTGGAGACCTTCTTAGGTTCCTGTAGGATTGCAGCTCCATCTACAGCATGGGGCAGCTGTGCTCCACCCATGTGCCCTCAACTCCTACCTAACTGGTTTTCTAAGGCAGCAAATCTACCAGAAGTCCTTTTCCAGTCAAAGGGCAGTTACAATGTCCACCAAAAACACATCCCAGCAATGCAGTCAGCACATCGTTGGGTCAGGACCATACAGCTGTCCACAGTGGTGACCACAGCTCCTTTTCCTCACTCAGGATGTAGAATTTTAGATTCCACATTTAAAACTGGAAGATGCAGAAGATGCATCTTTGCGACACAGAAGAGCTGCAGCAGTGAAAACACAAGTAGTTTTCCAGCCTCTTGCTCCCGGATCAACATGCTTATTTTTGTGCCTCGTTTTATATACATCAGTCAAACTTTAGGACAAAAGGTATTTCAAACATGCCTAGAGGATTTGGGGATCAGAACAGCTCAGGTTTGGCTATTTTAGGTGGACCTCCAGACTGGCACACTCTGCAGCTTGCTTCTCCCAGCCCTTAAGAACCCAGAGATATAAATAATCCCCTCATCCCCAAACCTACCTAAACTCCTACACTTAACGATTAAAAACCACCACCAGAGCTAATACATTCAAACTTGAGAAATAAAATAAGCATTTAATAGACATTAAATATACTTCCAAATTCTAAAGGCAGTAAAAAGGTAAGTAATTTAGCATCTTCTGTTTTTCCACGAGAAGGGAAGGAAACTTGGCTCCAAGTCTTAAGGATGGACTATCAGCATTTGAACTGGAATAAGGATGCAGAACTGGGCCTTCCGAGCCTCCCGCGTGCCCACAGCTCATCGGAAAACTTACCAAAGGGGACAATGATGGGACACGTAATGCTGTAGGCCATGATGACAGTGAACACGCACAACATCCAGGCATACATTGCTCCAAATTCGTATTCAAATGCTTGTTGCTAAGAACAAAAACAAAACACCCAAAACTATCTGTCAGGAATTAAGAATAGATTCACTAACGCAAGTATTCTCTCAGTTACTTCCCTAAGAGGCATAAACGACATCATTACAGAGGTGAAGTATTACGCATTTTAAGCATCTGTGCTTCCAGAAAATACGCTGCTTCTTTCATAGCCTTGAAGTGATTCCTCAGGGAATCTGTTTTCATCTACAAGAAGCAACTACGTAAAACCACAAGGCAGAAAACAATTGTGCCAAACTCATCTTCATTTCACTGCAGATTCCACTGAATCTGTACTGTTCCTTGTGTTGGCTTTCCCAGTAGGGAAAGTTCAAGAGATCAAAGCTATGGTGTGGTCAGTATTCCCACTTTTTCTTCTTGGGATGAGGAAATCAATATAAATAATTTCAACCAGAGCAAGGGGTAATAAGTAACAGTTAACAGAAGCGGACATTTAAAAGAATCTTTTAAAAATGGAACCCACCCACCCATAAAAAAGTAAAAAAGAAAAAAAAAGTAAAAGAACAGGGGCAGCTGTACAGAGGCTTAAGTTTCCATTGTAACACCTGGAATTTCAAGCTGCAAGATGGCACATCACCTGGAAGTGAAAGTCCACCACTTAAAATGGAATATAGACAATAAGTATATATTTTGCTAGGTGTATGTTCAGATTAAAGTTGTACACACCTGTGGGCTGACAAAAGAAACTAACTAGACAGATCTGAATTTTAAAAACCATGAAGTTTAGGCTATAAGATAAAATCAGAACTATCCTATAAAATAGAAATCATGAAACTCTGACTTGAAGCTATGAAGAGAATAATACCTGAAGTTCAGAGCTTGGGTTTTGATTTTTGACTATCTCTGACTTGAATAAATACCTCCCCATTACCTGTGCTGAAAATGAAGGGAATATGAACTTGTCACGGATGAGTGAAAGACAGGCCATAAAAAAGAAAGACGGGATATGATAGTTAATGGTATGACGGATGGGGGCTCCCACTGTTCCTGATAAGGATTAGTCATTTAATTGTCTCTTGCTAAGGAGGGGCTCTAATACCTGTTTAATATTTTTCCTTTCTGCTGTGGACTTAGCCATTATCATGCGTATGGTGTAAAGGATGAGACCAGGGAGGCGCAGCAGCTCCATCCCATTGCCAATGAAAGCAGAGGCAATCACGTAGTTGACAAAGAAGGCTCCCTGGTCAGGCAAAAAGACACATCTGCAAGGAAAGACATCAAAAAGACACTGACCGGAAAGCAGACAAGCAGATACAGCAAATAAACAAGGGATCCCTATCACCTTGGAAATCTCTTACTGTAAGAGTAAGCACAGGTCACCATAGGAAGTGGCTAGAAGATTTCCAATGATCTTGTTGAAAAAGCTATATACATATATATTATATATATTTATGTAATTTTATACTTATTCTTTTTATATATTTAATATATTTCTTTTATATAATTTTTATATTTACTTAATATATATATTTATAGCTACATAGCTTTAAATGCAGTAACTGGAGTACACTGTAAAAGCCTGGCTAAGTTGCAGCTTGGATATGGAATAAATCATTCAGTCTGATGAGTGGCTGATGGCAGACAAGAGCATCATTTGATGTCTGCAACAGCAACCTGAGACAAGATGAGGTAAGGCTGCGATAGAATAATTGTCTCGCCAAGCTTGGTAACTCCTAATTGTCTTCTTGTTACTGAGGCCCCTGTCCTCAGTACATTTTCTGGTCCCCTCTCACCTGGATTGTATCATCCTGCCCTTTCTTGTCTTCTACAAAATGTGTAAGGTTTCGGGAAAATAACTGTCTCTCAATTGAATGTTTGTATGCATTATTGTGCAGGAAAAAAGCATGGATTTCTTCACAGCAAAATCACTTGCATTCTACTCCTCTTATTCAGAAACTCAACATCATCTCACAGGGTACCATCCCCAAGCAAAGTTTAATAACACCAACCAAGGTTAGTCAATGGCAAAAACCCCCAAATAGAGTCCCAAGTGCTACTTTAGCAAAGAGTTGCTAATACTTACTCCAGCCTAACCGCAGAATCAGAAGATTCTCTGTCAAACAGCCAACGGAAAAAGAAATCAAGGCTGCAAGAAAGACAGTTAATGTAATTCAGTCTCCAACAGCTTCATACTGTGTAAAATTGCTCCTCTTTTTAAGTAGTTCAGATCAGGATAGTGGGTAGAGAGAATTTAACCAAATAATCTGAACGCTAGTTTAGCTTTATTCCAGTTATTGATAGTTGGAAATAGGAAAAAAGGTATGGAATCAAACAAAACAGAAATGTCTACTTCATACTAAGGTTTTACTGATTGATTTTTAGCAGTTCTTCTATAGGTAGGACAAATACACGTTACTCAGCCAGGGAAACAGTACAATACTCTAAAGTTGGAAAGAAAAAGATATATAACTGAAGTATAAGACAGTCAGAAAATTGGGTTCCCAGCTATGATGGTGGGTACGGGCAACTTTAAATTCATCGCTGATCTTACAATGTCTTAAATTTCTTTGCTAAAAGAAAAGTCAGCCTTTAGAAACTTCAAGGGCTACAAGTCCTCAGATGAAAGATGAACATTGTAATCTAATGCATAATGACAATATAATCATATTACAGGAGGGAGTGGCAGTACTTCAACTAGAAAACAGAAGTTGTCTTAGATGATAAAAACATCACCCTGTTAAACCATGATTCTTTACCTGGTCAGACCAAGGGAAGGCAGAATCAATACCATGAAGATCAAAAATATGTAGACTTTATGCATCATTATTCTGTTCTCTGTAGATCTACCAACATAAAAAAGTCACCAAGTAAGAAACTCATACAAAAGACTTCCACATTTGAAGGATCTCATTCGGAGTATGTCAGCACCCGTCAGACTTCCAGCTTCCCCCACCATTGCTACAAGATACTCAAAGAAGAAACATCTTTAAGATATTCACTTATTAGGACCAAGCAGGTTCTCAGTATCTTCTTGAGCAAAGAAAACACTTCTGAACATTAATCCAGACTCTGGATTAGCATCACTACAGGTTCTGCACCACAAGCAAGGGGATGTGCAAGCATCTTTTACTAACACAGAGCAGGTAAAGAAAAGCAGAATAATATCTGTGTTAAAAAAGCATGCTGTGTTATTTTTGTATTCTTCATAGCCTCTCTGATGTAATTTGTCTGCATTCTTTTGACCTTCAAGTCACATCAGAGAGCTAGACTTTCAGGCTTTTTTTCAAGGAAGTCCAGGGTATAGAATTCCTTGCAAGAATTTGAGATGCTGGAGAAAGTTCTGCTGGTTGCTCTTCATGAAAAGCATACAACTTTGATGAATAAACTGGACATGATGTCTTACAACAAAATGGTACAAAAAAAAATAACACAGTCCAAAAAATTTGACCTTAGGATCCAGAAAACAGCCAAAAAATGGCTGCAGGCATCGTGGAGAAAGATTCAGCGGAGTGAAGCTGGGATTCACTGTGCAGTGTACATCCAGACAACATTTTTCACCCAAAAGTTGGATACCCTTTTTATAACTAGCACACCAGCAGTTGGAGCACTTTCTGTTGAAGTGGGATTCTGGGGTTCTGTGATGTTCTCAGCCTAGAGGGGATCCAAACCCACACCTCCCATCTTCCCAGAGAGCCAGCTGGTTACGGGATCTTCCCATGCTCCTGTTGAAGCTACACCCCTTGAATCCACCTTCTGATTAAACATCAAGAAGTTTTGGGGAGGAAGCACAAGCAAATCATGTGGTCAGATTAAACTTGCTGTGTTGACTACAAATTAAGTAAATAAAGTGTTGGTTATAGCATTAGAAAGAGATGAGAACAAGACATTCGTTGCTATGAGATGTATGCGGACCTAAGAGACATAGGAAAGATAAACATTTTCTCCATATATTTTAGTAATTCAGCTGATAAGGCCAAAACCAAGGAAAAATCTCACTTACTTTGTCCAGTGTGACTCCAGCAAAGTTGAGTAATAGACAATTGTTGGTAGCAAAGCTGAGAAGGACCAGAGCAAGAGCGTTGGGAAAAACTGACTGACAATGGGATTCTAGTGGGGGAAGAAAAGTAAGAACAAGCATTAAAACATTTTAATGTAGCTGCTGTAGAACAGAGGCTGCAATATTTTGCTTTTTGTAAATTATAGCAGGTTGGACTGTAGAAATTATACTCAGATACAGTCTTAAAATTAGTTAAGTGCTCAGCACTGATGTGCAAGACAAAAAACAAGAACAGGATTGGGAATTAAATTAGAATTCCATGAGAGTGAAGTCTCACAAGCAGTTTTTATGTAGCTTACATTAGCTCGGGGAAGTATTTAACATGAACAGTGTGAAAGAGATTTTAGCTGCAGTCAAACTAGGACCAGCTATACGTGCCATCCTGCTTGGAATCCAACAAGCAAAATAAAATAATGGAATTTTACTTCAGATTTTTTAAATCTGAATTCCCCCCTTCTCATCATAAAAAAAAAAAAAAAACAAAATACAAGTTAGACTTGAAATTCCATTTTTGGCCAAAGTTTTTGATTACAAAATTTAGAATTATGTAAATTTGGAATCCAAATTTTTACTACAAACAAGTAAGACATTTATAATAATATAAAGTTTCAGATGAAATTACTTCAGCCTACCACCAAGGAACAAAAGAAGACTAAAGACCTGATTCTGGACATATGCTTTCTAATCAGCAGTTACATAAAACAATCCTGAGAATTTCAACCAAATTTAGCTTTGTTTCCTTGTCTTATTACACACCCATCAGTTTATCAACACTGTGATCTGACACACAGCTATATCCAAACATATGGTGATACTCACATTAAGGTAGTGAATAGGTTTAGTGACATTGAACTTGTCCATGGTTGAGATGATTATGGAAGGAGTAGTAAGAAAAAACAGCACAATAAAAAGCAGTAAATTAATGCAAGCCCATCTAAACCACCATTTCAGTCCACGCACTGAAAGATTTTTCCTGAAAAAAAAAAAAAGAGGATATAAAACCAAGCAGTAAGCATTTGCTGTTAAAAATACACATATACTATCTGTCAAGTAACAGACACTTTTTTTGGCACTGCTTTTTCTAAATTGAGCTTACATAGTCTCAAACTTGTGTAACAAAGGACTACACAAGTTCCAGTTGCTATCAAAAAGAAAGAAAACCGTGCAACCTTTCTTGAATGATAACATAAATTGCGCTTGAAGGAGAACATATTTAGTCTTCCATAACAAAACCACAATGTCTAATGTAGTTAAGGCTTGGGAGGAAACATTTCCCCTGTTTAATAATACGGAAATACTAAAGTTAGAACAAGAGACAGAATTTCTGCAAAGCGAATAGCGATCAGAGGCAGAATCAATCTATCAAGAAATCATGATTTGAAAAAAAAATAATTAAAGAACCCTGCATCACTTCCTGTCATATTAAAACAGAAGCCATAGGTCTTAAACAGGCAGAGTTCTTAAATGTAATCTGAACTGGTTTCCAAGGGGACTGGAATGATCTGAACCCCAGCGAAAGCCAAATATTTAGAACAGACAAAACAGGGCTACAGAGGCATCCCCAACTAGGACAACTCTTTTGATGAGCCCAAGTAAGTAACCTGGCAAATCCCTGTGCCTCCTCTTCTTCAAGGAGGAGAAACAACAAAATCCCACCATCTTCCCCTCTCAGAGGTGTTTAGAAAAGTTTTGTAAGTGTCTCAGCCCACTGAGTCTCAACAATCATTTCCTGTGTCCATAGGCCAGTGGTTGAAGAAAGGAAGAGGAAATGAAGCACACATATATGCAAGAACCCTTTCATGAAAAAGTCAGATTAAACTGACCTTGCTTGGAAAGGTGCTTGCATGAGATTTTTAATTCATGTCTCAAAAGACACAGCTAAGATTCATGGTTGTTTGTTTTATGGTTAAAGATTCTGCTATTCCCAACAGCAGAATTGTAGTTCAAGGGAAAACCTCTCAATTATTAGAAATAGATGGTAGTCACCTTAAAAGTACTATTCTATTAAAATCATTAGGAAAAAAAGTGTTGGTTCTTTGGGTTTTTTTTAACATCACATACATGTGAAATACAGAAACT
>JAOXJK010000023.1:13236387-13265424 GCA_025774025.1 Xenus cinereus | reverse complement strand
TGTGCATGTTTGTGTCTCACTTGCAGTTTTGGTTTGGGCAATGGAAACATCACAACAAATTACTGTTACACGAACAGGGAATTATATTGACCCAACCCTAAATTATTCACAAAGTGACTGGAAAACGTTTGGTCATTTTTAGCCTATAAGCATGACAGAAGGCAGCACAGGACCAATTTAATTCAAAAAGCATTTATCTATTTCCTGACACTCTCCTGTAAGCAGTGAGTAAAAAAGAAATATAGATACTTGGAGAATACTCAGCACTAACACCAAGGGAGGATGGCTGGAGGGGTGATTTGGCTTTGTTTTGTTTTTAACTTAACAGGAACTGCAGGTACCAGAACTTTGGGGTGGCAAAACTCTAGTCAGCCCCCTGGGAGGCCTTTCCAAAGTCAATGAAGAACACCAGTAATGGAAATAAAGATGTAGCTCAACAGCATCCAAACACTACAGAAAGTCTTAGTTTAGGGTTAAAGAAAAACGTGCTCCTCCCCCTTCTCATGTCCCCATTCTAAACAATATCATAAACAACTGGATATAAGGCAGGACTCCTACCAACAAATATTCTCAGGATAAGGAGCGTATGTAACCTCCCAGTTTGAGACACACAGCTCCCTGCTGTAGGATGATGGCTGGGGTTCTCCTTTACACTTAATACTCTGACATTTGCAGGCATTGAAGTCCTTAAGGATACTGTAAAGAAGAAAAAAAAAAAAAGAAGAGGAGGGTTTTTTCAAGTTTTTACACCTCAAAACACTGCATATGTAATGAGAAAGACTGGTAATAGGGAGGAAGGTTTTTCTGCTTTTAATAACCAGAGATCAAGACAGTACCTAGATAACAAGGTAACATTATATTATGCATTTTACCCTTTTTTGCCCACTCCTAAAATAATCACAATACTTCATTTTATCTTCTAATATTACAAGTTGATTGACAAACAATGTATTTAAAGAAAATTTTGAACATGCCTAGAATAAATGCTTTCAAGATTTCTCAAAACACAGCAACAGAAGTGCTAGGCAGATACTCAGTACAGCTGTGTGTACGTTACTGTGCAAAAGAAGTTCTACTCCAGATAAGCTCTTACACCAGCATGGAAACAGTATATATTATATTTGAACAGGCAGACTCTAAAACTCCTGAACATGCTTGTTTCTCATTTGTGTTCTTAACACAAAGAAAACAGAGAACCACACACACACACAAACAGCAAACAAACGAAACAAAAACAACACCCAAACCCCAGATCTTTACCTGACTGAAATTCGAGTAGCGATGTCGAACTGCGAGCATCTTGCAGCAGCAAGTATTTAAGAGAGTTAATTACACTTTGACAGTTTATTTTTAAAAATATATACAAAGTGAGCTTTTACACTACCAGCTGTACTACCAAGTACCATCACTAACCAAACTTCTACAGCCACCTGACTCCATGAACCTCAGTCCTGGCCTCCCATTTCCTCCATCCTATTTCGGGGCTCTGTGGAGCAGAACCTGTGAAAGGCACCAAACAATTTCCTAATTTGATGGTAGCTTCAGCTTCACACATAATCTAATCTATTTTTCCAGAGAATGGAGTCCTCTGCATCAATTCCAAGCTAAACAAACATAAATATTTTCAGTTCTTGATAATTCAACTCAGAGACACCCGCAGTGTGACTCGGAATGTGTGCCCAAAGAGAGACTAACCCATCAATACTGGGTGTGACAAATGAGCAGCTAGGGGAGGAACTTCAGCACTTATTTCTTCTTTCAGTTTCCCATCTTAGAATGCTATTTCATGCTCTAGATTCTGTAAATATGGCCTGTAACATTACAAAATTAGGAGAGGGGCAGATTTCACCATGTAACTACCACACAGCTAAAGAGCAACAAGCAGAACCTTCTCCTGCATCTCAAATTCTTGCAAAGGAATTCTATACCCTTGGAAAAAAAAGCATGAAAGACTGCCTCTCTGACGTGATTTGAAGGCCAAAAGAATGCAGACGTTTTACATCAGAAAGGCTATAGAGAATAAAAAAGCATGATGTGTTATTTTTGTAACACAAATATTATTCTGCTTTCCTTTACCCATTTTGTGTTAGGAAAAGATGCTCACAAAGTGCCAAGGGATTACAAGAGGCTACATGCATTTTCTCTGCAGATGGCTAAGTAAAAAGTGCCAAAGAAATACTGATATTAGGCCTACGCAGATAGCTACAATAACAGGCAAGAGAGATACATAATGTGTGTCTATCACCTATAGCCCGGTCAGTTACTGACTCTAGCTGCCAAGATGACTAACTGGCAGAGTAATTTGCACCCACCATGACAGTTTGGTAACTGGACCATTTGCCCAGTAGAAAATGGACAAATTAGTAATTTGTATTCAAGACCCAATTATTCTGGCCTGCTATTAACCTTAATTGATGGACTGGATCCACACAGAAGAGAGAGGCTCCTTATCCCAGTAAATGTCCTGAGCCATTTAGTCTCTTAGATATTTTCTTCACTTGAAGCATAGAGGCTAACTGCACACTTAGAGGAAAACTTACCGGGAAGCAAAGCAGATGAAATCCACGAGATGGTGAAAAAGAAGAAAGGAAGAAGAACCAACATAAGCAAACAAGCGACAGGAACAGGAGATCAGTTGTACTATTATAGTTAAAAGAGAACAAGCAGACAAAACTTACTAGGTTGCCATGGATTTCTCTTGAAATGTTACAAAAGCCATTCCCAGTGGGTTATTATGAACAGCTTGTTCCTCTTTTGAATATTCTTCCATCAGTTCATTTCTAACTTTGGTATAATAATCTACAGCATCCTCCTGTCGGGAAATTGATGACTGTTACATCCAAGTACCAAATGGCTAGTATCTTCAGTAAAATACAGCTTACACAAACCATAGTCTCTTCCTCATAGTACTTCCACAAATTACAAATCAGATCACGAAGACAAACAGGAAGTTTTTCAATTTTTGCACTAAGATTACATTTCAAAAGTTTGGGGGGATTCCTTTTCTGTAGGGTGCAAGAACACAAAGGATGAGCTATCTGCAATAAATAGGGAATTTTCTGAAGCTCAACAAGGTGTCACAGAAAAATTACTCTCTAGTACTCTACCAATCTACCCAGCCATAGCTAAAAATGAACACAATTTCTTACCCTTTCGCATCCTCTCACTTCACAACAGCAGAACTGGCCACAGGGCTTAGGGTTGATTTGGACCCGCTTGCCATACTTCTGATGCAGGTGTTCATAGTAAGTCAGGCTTTTTTCTGCCTGTTTTCTGGACAGAAAAATACACCCATAACATTTTGCGAGAAAACAGTAGCAACATCAAGCTTAAGAAGAATATAAACCCCAAGAGAAAAAGCTATGTCCAGGACTGACAAAAAATTAATCAGTCACCAAAGACACTCATATACCTTATTTTGGCTACTTGGCATAGTTTATTTTCAAGTCTGTAATAGAATTATACAGCCTACACCTGAGTGAGGTTCCAGGAAAAAAAAACAGCAATGTATAGCCCAGAAGGTAACACTTTTTTCTCCTATGGCCAGCACCCCTGGCCAAAGAAGCAGGGTCCCAGAGTCAGTAATTCAATAGTTGAGTTTTCCCACTTTGTGCTGCCTGACAAGAACTACATCATGCCTCCAAGAACCAGGATGAAACCCACAACTCACCTTAAACCACAGCTGAATCTAACTGAAGTCCAGAGGAGAACTTTAAGAGTAGAATTAATTTCTAGTATGTGCAAGCTTAGTACTACGGGTATATGTTGATTAAGGACTGGCAAAACATTCATAAAATGACGCTAAACTTGGGTAGATTACAAAAACAAGTACCTTTTTTTGAAAAGACGAATAAGCTTGGCGACATCATAACACAGCTGGACCTCCAGCACAGTGCAGGTTGGGTAGGCAGCACTGAAAAGGAAGCAGAACATGAAAACAGTAAGAAAAGAAAGTACAATGAAGTAACTCTTTCAAAGAGCATCACTGACGTCTAACTGACATCTCAATCACTCATTTCACTTCTGAACGAGGTACCATAGAGTGGAGACTTTCAGAGGGACAGTTAATGAAAGTTACTTTAAGATGAGATGTGCAGCATTATTCCCAAGTAAAGGCCACGTGGGAGCATGAATGGAGAGTGTGGATCCCCAACCACTTTCTTAGATTCCAATTTTAAGATCAGCTAACTAACTATAGTCTTTAATATGGTCTTTTCTCAATTCTGTCCAAGGAATAAGATACGGTTTTAGGAAATGGATACTATAATACAAATTTTGAACAGTGCAAAAGTCAAATAATGTTTCTGCTTGGGCAGGTAAAATTACTAGGACAACTTTAAATCTCCTGTTCTTAATGACACTACTCAAGCATGAAATGTACTTGAAATTAGATAAAAAACTCACGTGAAATGGCCTTGTATTGTCTCTTCTCTTGCATTTTTTGGAAGACCAGTTATAAATAACGTGCACTTAACCTGCAAGAGAAAAAGTGCAACTCCAATTTTGAGAAACCACATCATGAAAGAGAAAACAAGAGTATGAGGAAGGCAGTGACACAGCACAAGTTGCTGTGCTGTAGAGGGGAAAAAAGGCAGGAAATTTTTATTTTGATGGGAGCCGCATCTATTCAAGACAGTACCATGTTCACCATCTACAATGGCAACAGGTTACACCAAAATTTCACAAATCCCTCCCCAATCTCCTTCTCTCCATCCATTTTCACAATTCACTCAAGGGAGCTTTGCTTTCAGTGAATTCCTTCACACTTACGTCACATTCTAGCAAGCAGGAGGCATCTTAGCAATTTGCTTTTTTAGCACTATCCACTTGGAAAAATGCAGTGTGATTTTTATTTCACCCCAATACAGAAACTTACTATGTTTTCTTCTTTATATGTGACATACTTCATGTGATGTCTCATGAAGACAACAGTCAGAATCAGGTAAACAACAGCAAAAACCGTGTGCAGCCAAAGAAGATCATTACTGTTGGACAAAACATTAATGAATATAAGAAACAGGAAGAATTAAATTGTCAGCCTGATACAAGTAGCCTTGAAAACACTAAGCAGAGCAGAACCTCTCATTGAACAAAACACAAGTAAAAAAAGGTAGTTACTGGTAGTCAGTCAGGCCTGCAAAAATTGTTTTTAATGGCCTTATTAGTTACTGTGCTGAGTGCATAATTAAACTCTCCTTGAACACAGACCTCAGCCAAATTGACAGCAGCCTAATATAGGGAGTAAATTCTGCTTCTCTGATAGCTCCTTCCTCAAAGCTTATAGAAGTTCTGTTCTGCGAACAGTTCTTCAGTTTTGCAAAGAGCATTAATAATTATGATTAACCTAGAATACAGGAAGCTATTTTACAGATAAAAACCCAACCAAACAAGAAATCCCCACTAGTTACTAGGATTCATAACGTGGTTAAAAAAACCAAAGTGCATCGATAGAAACTCTAATGGACATAGTAGCATGGATAGATGTGGATTGATCAAGTATTAAAAAAGAAAAATTGTACAGCTTTGTATCTTAACTGTTTTACAGACTGTTTTAAAAACACATAGAAGTCATTTTAATCATGAGCATGGATGGGAGAGATGTGCACATGCATAAATCTGACAGAAGAGAATTTCAATCATCTGAGTTACACATTCTAGTAAAGCCGTCAGGTTTATTTTCCATCTGAAGTATGGTTTCTTTTAATGTGGAAATTTCTGAAAATAATATGGCTAGATGTGTAGTCATTAGCCAAGAGAAACATGTGGTGCAAGAAGCAAGAGCTGAGAGAGTAGGAGCCAAGTCTCCAGATTTCTTATCAGCACTGTAATGGCATAGCCTGAGGCAGGACGTATCCCAGTTTCAGTTGACGAAGCGCGAATAAGTAATTTCTACCCCACGAGCCATGCTGCAAGTATCAATTCATGTGTTTAGAGACTATGGCAGGAAACAGACATCAGCATAAAAGTACTCAGCAAGATTTACTTACCCAGTCTGTAAGTTTACTATAGTTGTTCTTCCAAAACTATAGGGATCTTTATCTAAGAACAAAAACAAGTAGCATAATTGACTGGTGCAACACGTAAATTAACAGAAAGTCAGCTTTGATTCTATTTTTTTAAATGCTTATATACTTGTTTTTAATGTGGAGCATATTCATTGGTAAAAAGATTCAGAATCATTATCAAAGCTGGTTTACACTGCAATTGCATTTTAAAGTTGGAAAAAATTCCCAGGATTATACCACATGCAACCCACCAAGAGATATAACAGATTATTTTAAAAATCTGAATACTAGATCCCAGTAGTTCCCTTTCTCCTTCCAATCTCTCTTCACATCCACTAAGAATATTGCTTAGGGATTTGAATATTTTTCCTTCACATCTTCACTGATTTCTTATCTCGTTTTTTTTTTTTTAAACTGCATTAGATCAGTGTTGACAAAACAGAACTGATAACCTTACTAAGGTCAAGAATGAGAAAGTTTATATGACACTGTTTCTCTAGACTGTCAAGTATTTAAAAAAATGATAATGCAAATGAGTGAAAATTGAGTACATGTTCACAAAGGAAAAAGAGCTAAGTGTATCTGGAAAGCTAAACAATCTTCTGGCATAGACTGATAAACCACATTGAGAGTTAAGTCATCAACACAGAAAGAACTGCAAATGCACAAAATCAACATATGGTGCAAGGGGAGGAAGAAGGGGAGACACTAAAACTGCATCTTTGATTTTCAGCTGTATTTCCTAGCATCACAGAAATTAATGCAGGAAAACAGAAGCTGTATCCCCCTGCTGTAGAAGGCTGTAGAAGGCCAGCCATACTCTGCCATTTGAATTAACAGAGAGCATCTATTGGTATCCAAGATAACACAACTTTTATCAAATGGTAGTTAAAGGACAGTGCACAAATTGATGCGTTTTACAAAAATTCATCTTGGTGTAAATACACAGGTAGTAACTAGGCCAGAAGAGGGAACTACATTCTCTAAGTTCTTTGAAAGCATCAGCATTTCTCTCTTTACCGAGGAGGTGAAGACAGCAACTGGGGCACAAGTTATGTTGGATTTGATTCTGTTCAACCAGGGATGCTGGCTGAGAACACAGAGGTGGAAAGCAAGGAAGGAGAAGGGACTGTGAAGTGGTAAAGAGTCCTTTGAAAGAACAAAAAGAGAAAAGACATGCAAAGAAAAAAAACACAATAGCAATGGCCTTTAAGAAAGCAGATACTAATCTAAACAGATAATTGCTAAGAAAGAGCTTATAAAAGGGAAATCGGAGATAGCAGTTCTGCAAAGAAACAATACTAAAGGCACAGCTACAAAGCATCCCATTACAGATAAGGGCGAAGTCACAAGACTCTTTAAAACACAGGTAGGAGTAAACTGAAAACAAGAACTAGGCCACATTATTAACGACAAAAGAAGAGAATAAATTATAGGGACAAAGATCAGCAAGGTGTGTACACAAAATACAATGCAAGAGTTGTCTTGTGGTACAAGAACAAACAAAACAAAACACAAGCAAGTACTCTGCTTGAGAGCTCCTGGGAAAATCAAATTAATTATTGCTTTTCTTTTTTTTTTTTTTAATCATTATTCACCAAGACGATCAACAGTGAACAAATCCATAAAAGTGATCTTGACAAGACTGATGCAAAGCCAGGTATAAAATGGGCTTATAAGGGCTCATTATAAAAAAAATGGAAGAGTGACCTAATGAACTGGCCTGGTTTATCAAAACGAGGACCAAGCACAGATGAATTGATAGTTCTCAAGCAGATAAAAGGATATTGCTAAAAGGAAAATAATAATCTGTTCTCCCCAGTGATCTTAAGTTGCAACAAAAGAGATTCAGAGTGGACACTAGGAAAAGATTTCTCAACGGCAAAGACAGTTTCCATTGGCAATCACCACCAACAGAAATCATAAAGAATGCTTAAAAACACCATTTAAGAGGGCATAGGTCAAGTAAATCTTGCCTTGAGCCTTCTAGGTTGAGCCTTCTGTGTCTGCATGTGGTCTGCCCTCTTGTTTCTGACAACAGCTTTTGCCAGACATTTAAAGAACCCTCTGCTCTCACACAAATTTCACACAAAATGACACACACATCAGAGTGAAGTGAGGAGGGGAGAAACAAACCCCAGAATTTACCAAAATAAATCCTAAAAGCTTTTGCAATGATATAAACCTCAAAATTCTTCCTCAAATACAAAAAAAAAAAAAAATTAATAAAATCTTACCAAGTAGATCACCCGACAGGTTGACGGGCAATATGACACAGACAGACAGAATGCTGACAGCGATCAACAAACAGATGATGTGACGCTGGAAGGCAAGGTAATGTATGGCATCTTCACCACATCGCTCATGAATCTCATCATCGCTGCATCATAGACAGAAAAGCACACAGTAAGTCTCCTTAACATCCCTGGGGTTTTGGAGGGTTGTTTTTGAACATAGCCTAATTTCTCAGGCATCCCCATCGATCCCTATCCATTTTCAACGCAGTTGTGTTCTTTCATTCACAAATTTAAGTTCCAAAAGCGAATTTTTCTTGTGCAGTATCAACATAAAAAAATTAACAGGAGGGAATTTAAGATGGAAACAAGTCATCTGAAAAGCAAATATAAATCCAAGTTCCTTTTTATCAGCCTAAAAGCGGGCAAAGTCATTTGCTGTGACCTCCTGCTTTATGACAGTCACAAGGTATTCAGCTTAGCTCTCAAACTTCAAGATCACACTGTGACAGTGTTCACTCATCTCCGTAAAGGCTCCCCATGAGGAAAATGACAACAGAATCACCTTACTCTTATGACATCCAATTAACAGAAAGTATTAATAGGCTTTGGAATGAACTCCCATCATCTATCCATTGTCAGCAGGACAGATCTTTAAAATAGGAGTTCTTGGAAAAGGAAGGAATTGAACTAGCAAAAATGGGGAAAAACAGGCTTAATCCCCACCCTTTTTTTGTTTCAATATACCCAAGCTAGAAAGTGATTTTTAAAAATCATGATTTACTGAGCCCCAAGAGATACAAAGACTGAACATCACACGTCTCACGCTTAGTTTCTAGGAAACAGTGGGATACGCTTTTCATAGTTAGTCAATTCCAGTCCCAGCTAAAGCACCAAAACCCTTGCAGGGAAACCCTGTTTCTTGCCTGGGGCCTTGCTGGCTTCAAACAGGGGAACACCCACACAGTACTCTTTGAAGGGTAAAAGCCTCAAGCCTAGTTATTAGCTCAGAATCCATATAAATGCCACAGATTCACACACTGTCCCAAGATCAGGAACTCCCTGGGCTGCCAGCAGAAGGACAACTGTATCCTGAAGAAGTATTCCCATAAGATGACCTTGTTTTCATATTCTTTTTCACCCCACCAGAGGCACCTGTATCACTGTTTGTATTACATTCTATCTACTCAAGGAAAAAAAAAAAAAACAATCTACCAAACACATTTTATTGAATGCAACCCCTCCCCTCTTTTTAATTAAAACAGCACAGCAAACCACAGCTCACTATTTCTGTTTCATATACTTACTGCATCCGAAAAGCAGCTGTCATCCAAGAACAAAACCCCTACAAATAAAGAAGAAAGTTCTTAGGAGCTAACATACAAAAAAATATAGTCTTTAATCTGTACAATTAAGAGAAGTGTTTCTATTAAGCCAATCTCTTAGCTAAAAAGCTGGCAGTTTGCTGCTCTGAAATCATCATTTAGAAACATAAAGAAAAATACCTCATACTCTACATATTTTTTGCAAGGTCCGTCGTACATGTGTCTTCAGAGAGTATTTAAGGGTGGGTTTTTTTTTATTGCCCATTTATTGCTTAGGCTTCTTAAATTTATATAAGTGTGCCCAAATCCTATCTCCAATGAACACAAGTCAAGATTGAGCCTTCTAAGGAACTTTTTTAAAAAGGATTATTTGAGAGCAGAAAAGGTGATTATTTTTTCCCCAAATAATTTCTAGAGACTGTCCAATTTTAAGGGTAAGTTCTGTGAGAGTCTAATACAAGTTAATCAGTTAAACAGTAATTAGAAACAATGCTGTGATTACGTTAACAGAAAGGTTTCTTGTATAAATTTACAAATCTTCCCATAAAACCCTACAGCAGAGATCACATCTCTGTGAATGTTCTGGTATGGTTCAAAGAAATCTTGTCTCTCAAAAGGCCTCTTCTTTCAAGCGAACAGTATCGAGCTAGAGAGACACATTTTTATTCAAGTTTCGATGATAAAGTTGCTTCAGGGCTTTTAAAAAGATGAAGAAAAAAACTACGCAAATAGCAGAGCAATCCTGATCAAACGCCGGTATGCTTTTGATGCTCACACAATTACTTAGTTGCAAGGCTAGATATTAAGTTGATACACATATAAAATGTTAAAATGTAGGCTGCCACCATCCCAACAGCTCTCGCATAGTTTATTCTGAAGCTGCAACAGAAAATGACAGAGATGTGCGAATTCGAAGACTCCAGAAAGACCATAGATGGAACCAACTAAAAGTCTGGAGTAGAAAACTTTTCACTTTTTTTGCCAAACCAGTTTTAATATTAAGAGCACACAGCATTATTGCTCTGCTCACACTTGTATCCAGTTTTCTCAGCTTCATGAGGAAGACAATGTACTATAAATCACAGAATCTTCATGGTTGGAAAGGTCCTCTGAGATCACCGAGTCCAACATACACACACAAAAGACCCCCACAATCTCAGCCACTAGGGCATGCCACTAGAGCATCTACATGCTTCTTAATTACCTCCAGGGATGGTGAACTCCACCACCTCCCTGGGCCGGCTGTTCCAGTGCCTGACCACTCTCTCAGTAAAGTAATTCTTCCTAATATCTAATCTAAATCTCCCCTGCCGCAACTTCAGACTGTTTCCTCTGGTCCTGTCATTATTCATTTGGGAGAAGAGGCCAATACCCACTTCTCTACAACCTCCTTTCAGGTAGTTGTAAAGACCAAGTAGGTATTATTTGCAATCAATGTGAACATAATGTAACTTTTTGAACATTTATGCATAAATTATTTAGTAGGCTTTTTTCTTCCTTGCCCCTCCCCTTTGAAACTCTAACATGTATAGTCCCCCTCCTAATTTAAAAAAAAAAAAGTCTCTTAAAAACAATGACACAAGATATTGGTTTGTGATATGGCCTGAGTTTGTTAGGAAACACATTACTAATTTTTGCATATACACATGGTCTTCTAGTTGAATGACTGGTTCATTGGGCTAGGTGGAATGGCAAATTACAACAGATTCCATTAAATGGTTCACATTTAAAAAAAACCAAAACACAACCACAAACCAAAATTCTAGAATACTTACCCTATCATATTCAAGATCTTCAGGTACTGATGAGGATGTTGACAATCGGTTGTATCTTGATTCACTAAAATACATTCAATGACACTTTTAAGCATCTTTAATAATAGACAACGGAATTCCACAGAATTTTTTCAACTTTAACAATTCTGAAGTAACTAAGGGAAATGGCATAAAAACACTTTTTCACTTATGAAAGCTGTGGTTTTCACCTTGTAGCATATGCCTAATTATAGAAACTTTTGCTGTGTCTCATGCTGAAAAGGGAGGATGTGTGAGCTCCTGACATGAGAGCATTTAACTGAACTAGAAAGAAAAAAACGTTTTATTGGGATATTACACCATGGTTAACATAAGAGAATGAAACACAGGTTTTGGAAGCCTAGCGAGGATCAGCTTTGCAAGGTAGCTCCCTGTTCAGATATTCCTTGGTACAAGACATCACCTCTTTTCCCTCCACCTCTCCTCCTTCATCTTACATCCACTGCTCAGAATCTCTCTGCACAATTAAATCCTTCACCTGTAGGGCTACCTACTTACACAAGTCCTGTGGCAAGGCTAGAAAGAGACTCCACAGCCCTCAAATATAGCAAAGTACCTGTTTCCAATTTGTTGTTAAAAAGAAATGTTGCAACGGTGATGAGCCCATAATTACAGGACAACACATGTTAAAATGGAGCGTATTTATAGGTGTATCTATGATAATTTTGACCTAGCTGGCTTAGGTCACAGACCAGCAGGGACACTCCTAGGTCTCACGTGGACATCTGTACCAAAGCACCTTCGCTCCTGCTGCCTGAGCTTGCTGCCTCAGTTATTGCCCATCTTTTTGTTTTGTTTGGGTTTTTGGGGGGGTTTGTTTTGTTTTTTTGTTTTGTTTTTGTTCCTTTACTTCCCATAGTTGTATGTGGATTACACCTAAAAACACATTTTGACTCCTTTCCTGCACTTTAGTTGTGAGTTTACCACAATTTAGTCACACCTCTACTAGCAGGAAGCCGCTCGCTGTTAAAGCCTACCCACTTCATAAACAGACAACTAGCTTTTAAACATCCCAAGACATCATCCTGTAGAATTAATATTTTTTTAAAAAATTTAAAAAATCAAAACCTATTTGCACCATTACTAAAAATCAGTGAAAATTTTCAGAAACCTGAAATGATACGTTTCTTTTTTATTTTTAAATCCTTCAGAAATAGAGCACGGGCTATGTAGGGAGCTCTGGGAAGATTCTGGGCTTGAGCCAAGACAAACAAAATAATTAATATCCTTCTATCACAGAAACACACCGTAAACATCAACCTGCAGTTATGTGGCCCTTTAGCAGACAAGCAGCCTATTTTCTTACCTCCTCTTCCTTAACCCACAACTGCAGAATGAAATTCACGGCAAGGGTCAAACACACAGATTTACTACTGAAACCGTAAAGAGTAACTCTGTGAGTGAGACCTATTTCACACAAAGCAGCACATTGTTAACAAATATGTGCATGTGATTACAAACATATCGAACTGATACAAATGCACTTAGTTTAAGCCCTATTTACTGTACCTATTTCCATATTGCCCAAATGGTTTCAAAAAAATCAGTCTGCATATCTTTTTTACTTTACCTTTGAGCTTCTGACACCAGAGCAACACGACCGTAGTCCCAGAATCTCTTTCTTATAATGGAAAACAGCAATATTAAAATCTAGAAAATAAAACCAAAGATCTTTGAATATTTATTTTTCCACTTCATAATGATTATTCTCTAGCCCCTAAGCCAACTGTCATGTGTTAACCAGCCCAATGGTGGCCATGCTACAAACCAACCTGTCTGGCACCGAAGGATAAGAACACCTTCTTTCTTGCTCTAATTTACATAGGAGGAGAACTGCCTGCAGAAATACATCTGAACCGCAGGTGTATGAAAGTTTGTGACACAAAAAGTTGCAAGCAGTGCTTCAGAGAAAGTCAAAACTTTCATAAATACACCTTTACTACTATACATTACTTAATGACCAGAACTACGATGGAAGACTTTTATTTTAAACAGTGATGTAAACAGCCAGCAGGGGGCTCAACTATTTTCTCAAGAATTATTTTTATCCTCAGTAAAAGTAATATATTATTGTAACTCATAAACCCCAGAAACTTATATTTTATCTCTGCAATGTATTTTTAATCTTCCCCCCGTATTTTCACTTTGTGGAAGAAGCTAAGAAAACAAGGAAAAAAAACCCCAAACCCACTATGTATTTCATAGATGCATTTCTTTTTTCCTTTTTTTTTTTTTTAAAGAAACAAGTTGCTCTGAACAAAGCAATGAAGCAGAAGTAACAAGGCCTGTTTTCTATGCATATGTAGCATACGCCCTCACCTTCCAGCCCCTCCTACATCCCATACCTGTTTGGCTAGAAAGTGGTGTCAGTGACGTAACTTATTTGGACTTGTGCAAATACCGACCGGCCAGCCAGGATGCACATCAAGATTATCTATGTGTGAAGATTACACAGCTAATTTCCGGATTTCACAATGAATATAACCTTCTTCTAAGAGCCTTCCCCCCAGACAGGGCACTTAGATCTTCCTCCATCATGCAAACAGGAAAATTCTCTAGACTTTGACAACTTTGGTTGAAATTGGGTAATGTATTCTACGGTTACAAGGAGGAACCACCAGACAAAAATGGGATATGTAACAATGCAATATATAAACCCCACTTCCTTAGGAAAGGAGCCTAGAAATAATATTAAGAAACCCATCAACTGACAGTTACTAAAGGGATCTGCAGTAAACCTGTAATGAAAATAGGAATACAGTGATTGCTAAATGAATTGCAGTACTCAGTACTTGAAGAAGAGCGGAGCCTTCTGCACTGCAACTAACTATCTAATGCTGTTTGAGAGGAGAGTTCAACAGCATGGAACTCAAAAGCTCAGTATCTTAAAAATCAACCACAGCTTTAAGGAAAAAAAAAAAAAAAGTGTTCCCCTCCCCCCCACAATGCTACAATTAAATCTTATTTAATGCTGTGCCATCAGTTGCACAGAGCAGTAAATAGCGTATATCCTCAGAAAATGGATTTATGGTAGCATGCCGCATACACCAGTTAAGATAAAACAGAGAAGTTTGAGCTACCACTACAAAGCTCACCATGATCCCATGTACAGACGCTATGATACCGCACTCTCTCTACATCTACACATCCAACATACAGTGACACTGTCACCCCACGTGTATGTGAGCCTTGATCAACACTTGATAAGTGGTTTGATGTTCCCAGGATGGCCTTAGCACATTTCTTATTCTGAAGATACTCAGGAACAAATCTCTACCTGACAAGTAAGAGCATTCTGAACAATCTAAGTTTTGAGAAGGCCAGAATTATTTTCAATACAAGAAACAGAAACTGGGCTTACAAAAAAGCAGGTTACATCAAGCAGCAGGACAGTTGGGATTCCACCAAAAGTTACTCCTTGAAGCACTGTGCTGCCCCGGGCAGTGCTGTAGCAGTACGTCTCATTTGTTGAGTTGAAAGGTGCACTTCTATTCCAGAAGTAGGCTAGATGAGAATGTCCAAAACCCAGAAAAAAGAAAGGGTTCATTTTGCCTTTCCCTTAAAAAAAAAAAAAAAAAAAGTGAAACAAACATGTAAAAAGCCTCCCTGTAATATTAGTACATCTTACAAATACCAAGTATAAAAAGTACAGGAAGATTCAACCAGGAAACTACTTCAGAACAGGAGTTGTATTTGACAATCTTTCCTCTTCTCCTGTAAAATATTTTGCAGTAACTGACAGGCTCAGTTACCAGTAGTGACCAAGCAAGAATTCCAGACATCTAACCAACCACATCCTCTACAGACATCTGAGGAAGACTACAGAAGACCCACACAAAACAAACTTCTTTATCTTCTAATCTATAACATCAAACTACTTATTCCAGCCTGGATTCTGATTCTAAGAGTAACACGGGGCATTAGATATTCCAACAACAGCAGTTTGAAGATTTTGCTCTCAGTTGATGGGCACGTGAGAACATACAGGCTTGTGAACTTCGTATTCAAATATCAAGACCTTGAGATTATTAACAAATTCACCACTAATTCCACAGAAAAGAAGTAGTATACAAATACACATGCTCCTCTCTGTTCTTGGACTATCGTGGGCGTTTCCTTATTTCATAGGAGAATTCAGCTGAAAGAACATAACAGTCATTACAGAAGCATTACATGAACAAGAAGGAACAAAGAGTATTTCTAATTTTCTAAGAGAACAGCCATCTACTTCATTTTAGTCAACTGACCTGCTCAGATAATGTAGTAATACACAACAATGCACAAGATTTGGCTATTGATACAATGGTCTTTTTATTAGTGCAGGCAATTTCTCACTTGTTTTGGGGCTTTCCACTTCAAACATTTCTTTTCTTGGGTGGTTCCCATGTACTTGGGACAAACACATGCTTCAGGACATACTCCTGACTGATAAATTCATTTAAAAAAAAAGCATTGCCCAAAAAACCTATCCTTTGAAAGCAAATATTGTAGGTTCTCACCACAGGTCTGGGGACACTACTGTTCTGATATCATGCCTCTGTAAGAGGAATGCACACGTCTCTGATGACAGCAGTGTTCTCGACGCTGAAAAAAAAAAAACCAAAAACCCACCAAAACAAGATTATGAATAATTGCAAGTTCTCTCTTTAAACAGCAGAAAAACAACACGGAGGATACTCCTCCCAAAAGCGCATTTACTGAACGTTGCACTGCGTGACAGGGCGGGGAAGAAATTTTGCCCTGATGTGTTTCACCACAGGAATAAAATAATTAAATTTAAAAATGCACAAACTTTGTGCCGCCAATCTATCCTTACTTTGTCAGGACTGAAGTTTAGGGCTGACAAGAAGTAATTTTTGAAAGCCTTCCTCACAGCAACTGCGGGGACCACATGCTAAACTTTAAGCGACACCACCGCATCTTATCAGACGCAGTTTCCAATTTTTGAAAGCGACTAATTTTAAACAAACCAGCCGTCGGGAAGAGAGAGGGAAGGGCGAGACCTCCCCGGGCTGGGGTCGCCCTGCACCCACCGAAGGAGTCCGCAAGGAACTTCCCGAGAAGGCGAGTCCGGGCTCCACAGACCAGGACCAGCCGGGGAGAGCGGGGAGGAGGCCCCGAGGAGCCGGCCCCCTCCTCAGGAAGGCGGCCGGCCCCGTCCCTCGCCTCAGCGGCCGCCCCTCAGAACTCGCCTCGCCCCTCCGCCCCCGAAGCCGCCTCACGCAGCCCCGTCCCGTCCCCACACAGCGCCGCTCCCGCCCTCCATTACCTGCAGCGGGACGGCCTCCCCCTCCCCTCTCGCCTGCTCGCCACACAGGGCTCCCGCTGTTACAAGCCCCGGCAACAAGTCCCGGGAGCCGCGCATGCGTGGCTGGGACGGGCCCCGCCGCCGGGACGGGGCCGGGACCCGGCGGTTAGAGACCGGGGCGGCGGCCGTGGGTCCCCCGCCTCCTTCCCTCCCTTCTTTTCCTCCCTCCCTTCCTCACGGGGCTGCACAGCCCTGAAGGCGGCTGGCATTTTTTTGCTGCCCTCGCTTCTCTGGTCTGCCTTTTCCAGATCCTGAAGTGCTTCCCTCAGAGCGGAGAACCCCGCAGTAAAACAGCCCGGGGCTGCCGAGGGGGGAAGAAGGCACTGTCGTTTCTCTTGCGCCACTGTCCCTTGGCCACCTGCCGCCGACACGACATGGCGGCCGGGAGGTGCAGGCCCCTGCTCTCGTTTGTCCTGTCAGAGGAGAGGCCGGGAGCTGCGGTGGAGCTGGGTCTCTTCCCCACATGGCGGGGTGGGGAAAGGGCTTGGGGGGCCTGGGTGTTGGGGGGCTGCCCCAAAAGCGTCTTGAGCCCAGCTTTCCTGTGAGGCCACGCGGCTGAAATCACATCTGTGATGGTTTACAACGGTTATTTTAGAAGTTGATCTGGGAAAATTTTCTGCTGGACCCTAAAGACAAACTCTGTGGTGAAGAATGAAGGACGTCCCAACTACTCAGTGATTTCTCAGCGTGGACTACGGTGCTGCAGTTTGGAGGAAACCCGTTTGTGCCTCTATCACTCACATTATCCGTTTAATAAAAACCCAACAAAACCAAACCCAGATCCAAACAGAGCTTTTTGTAGCAAAAAAAGGAGGAAGATACATGAGACTTCAAGAGAGGTTTCACAGTTCCCAATCTGGTGAAGGGGGCGAGGGAGCAGGTACAAGTGGAGATAGGCAGCTCTGAAATAAATTAAGTAATAGTAGTAATATGAATGTTCCATGAAATATTCAAAGCCCCTTGTCTCCACACACCTATAAAGAGAGAAAAAGCATTCAAATGTTGTAAATTGGAGAAAACGAGACCTAGGGATTTCGACTTAATGTGTCTACAACAGGGCTGGGATGGTTGATTCCCAGCCAGCCACAAGGACATCCTGTCCTTCACGGGAGTTGATTGCTTCCAGCCAACAAGCCAGAAAGGCCATCAAGGCCCCACCATTCACCTCTTCTCTACCCTTTATTTTAGTGTTCCCTCAACAGCCATTTGAGACCCAGTGTTGCCAACCGTCATCATCTTCCTGCGTCTTCATCCTCCGCCCCTGGTTGGCATGATCGACCCCAATGAGTAGCAGGCATCTGAGAAAGAAGAAGATTATGCTAATGATGAAAATCTGAAATCTAACCTAATCAGAGGGAGGCAGGGAAGCTACTTGCCTTCGAAGTTTTGCATCCTGCCTCCAGTCCCGTGGATGAAGCAGCAGCAATGTTTCAGAGCAGCGGTCCACTCTAAAAATGACCCAAATCATCAGGGGATTTGCAAGATCCAATCTGACGTTACACTGATCAAAATCTCAGGCCAGTTCTCAGGTATCATCTGTTGACGCTTACGTTTAAAAGAAACGAGCGTCCCATCTGCCAAGAAGCGAGTATTTCCTATGGTTGACAGTCCTGTTCCCGCCTCCCCATCTTCAATTCCATATATTCGAACTGTGTGTACTGCTTAGGGCCCTGCATGCATACCTGCTATCCTGCTCCCTGACGTTTTATTAATCCACAGTTGCTTCACTCTGTCAAATCCTTGCCTCGCTTTTCAGGAACACCTGCTCGGTGAAGAGCAGTGTTTGACTGTCTGTGTGCTGTGTGCCTTCCCCCACTCCATCCTGAAAAAAAAGGGAAAAAGTCCCAGTTATCTGCAGTGACCAGGAGACATCTCAAGATAGAATATCGTAATTTGTCTAGCACCTGCGTTGTAGATAATCTGGGATTTTAAATTGGCCGTAAACGTTTATGTTAGTTAGAAAATGACATAGAAGTCCTCAGCTCAAATCAGAGTGGTTCAGATTCACTGCTGGAATAAATAAATTCCACTATTGTTGAACATGACGTTAACAATTTTAGCTTTGAAATGCATTCTCTTCTACTCAGGGCTATGTTGGTGGCAAAGTTGTTTGGCATGAGTATAGCAGAGTAATCATTCCAACCTGACTTTTCTGGAATAACACTTCCTGTGGTCAGTTTATTTCAAAACAGCAATCCAAAGTGGAATAGTTATAATTGCTTTCTTTTAAATTAAATTTTACTGATGTAGCTACAGCAGGAGTAGACTTGCCCTGTGGGTGGAGCCTCAGTATACACTTACAGCTCTTATACTTCTAGGACCAAAATCTGTTTGATTTTCTCACTGATTTCCTAGGCTGTTTGTACTTTTGATTGTCTTATTTTTTTCAGAATTAAGAAGCCTTGCTCTGGCAAGACTGTCTTATTCTGTAGTGTAAAATAGGTGATGTTCAATGATCTTAACATTGTAATCCTGACATTCCTCATTCTGAAGAATTTTGCCCAGCTACAAAATAATTTTTCCCTCTCTTTCTCGCAAGAGTAACATCAAGCTTTTGTCATTTGGGTTTTTTTGCTTCCTCTGTCTAGACAGGCTCTTTAGCTAAGTGGTGTGATTTTGTTTATCTCTAATTTTAACAGCAGAGTCACATTTCCCTTGTCCCTACGTCTTGTAAATAGGGTTTTGTTTACCACTGTCTGTTCTTTTGGTGACAAAAGCCACATACTGTCATTAGTTAGCAAACGTTTAATTATGTTGCTAGAGCAGATGGAAATCCAGCCTTAGGACCTAGGGATCAGGTCAACAGAATTTAAAATTCTTCCATCTTTCTCGTATTTTGCATGCGCCGTATCCACTCCAACAGCTCTTTAGCACCAAGTTGAACAAGTGTGCGGGGTATTTACACTTATGTGTGTGACTCTTCCTTTACTTTATTAAATGACCTTATGGCTGGAGATCTCTACTGTCACTTTAGTTTGATTTATCACAGCAGGGCTCCCCTTGATGGGTGAACTCCCCACAGGACATCAATAGACTTTGGATGTGAGTAGCAGGTGGCCTGACGCTTTACCATGCGTGGCAGCTCTCGCCGTGGTTTCTTCTCTCTGAAGAAACCCATCAGCCCAGCTTGCTGTGCTTTACTTATCTGCCTATTCAAATATATCTTAATAGATTTAATTCAGGCTCCTAGCTTGGCAGCCCTTTGCTATCTTTTAATCTTGGCCTTCATCTAGCAATCTGTTTACGAGCCTCGATATACCAAAGGACTTAGTGTGGGCGGTATGGAGTCTTCATTTGAAAGGCCTGAGCATTAATATGGGTATAATAAAAACAAACAAATAGAAAAATCTAGACAGACAGATTTAAATGAACTCTAATCATAATGCAAATATGCAAGCAGCAAGTGTTGATTAAAATTAACAATTTACACTTGTCTTCTCTCTATACTTATTAATTATTTTTTTAGTGCTCCTTCTCATTCATAGATAATATGTTGACTTTCAAGGTAGAAGTAGCCTTGCATTGAGATTGTAATGTATTTCTATTAATAAAGACAATTGGCTAGTTAAAAATATTTAACCAAATATATCTAGTGATACGTGATAGAAATTTGGCTTGCTTTTCTTTTACATTTTGTGTCAGATAGGAAATGGTGAACGGGCTGTTGGTATTGATACTTGAGCATGATTAATTTTTTTCACGATCTTTGTCAAGTTATATTTGGATGAAAAATGGAATTTTATTAAAAAGCACAAGTAACTGCAATCCAAGATAGCAATACTGAAAAGTACAGGAGAAATGCCCAGGAGAAAAAAGCAAGCTTATTACAACGTATTTTACATTTAAACTTGATTTATGAACTTCCCTCATCACTCCCCTGTATGTAGTGTGAGATTTTAAGTCTTTGTTTTGCAGATAGTTGCAGCTGTGGAGAGTCTTTTGCTGATATATAGGTTTTATAGGTTTATTATTAGCTCGTCAAAGTGCAACCGCTATTGATGTGACATGCTTTGGTACAAAACTGGAGCAAGGTGACCTGAAACATGGATGACTTCATTGTTTTCTGAATATATGTATTATCTTAATGCCTATCCATGCGTTAACCTTGTATGTATGAAAGCTGAAGGGATTTAATGCATAGGTGGCATAGCAGTAGCTATAATTAAAACAGCTCCCTGAGAGACAGCGAGATGGAGAAACCATCTGGCACAGTCTGGTCTCTCCCACTGAAGAGGACACCACCTGGTCGCATGGCCCATTGGATTAGGTGAACCAGGGAGCAGGTGTATTGGTCACCCGTGTAAAATATCAAACCACCTACAGCCTGTCATGTTTCCATGTCCTTGGGTACAATATACCTTAGTATTAGCAAAGAACTCTAGTGTCATCAAGACCATAGCTGTGCTGACCATAGATAGTAACTCTTGTTGCGACGGGACTGAGATGAGACCTGGACAGATGTGACCTCCTTGCCTTAGGTTCTGCTTTCTCTGGAGCAGAAAGCTGGGTGAGGGCTTGTGCAGGAGCCACGAAACGCCCCAGGAGATCTTGCTGGTCTAAACCATTGGAGGGTCAAGTCAGCAGGGTTTGCTCGAACCTTGGATCGGAAGTAAGTTTTTGTTAACCAGCCTCTCAAATCTGAGTTTTGATTAGAATAGATCAGAAGGGGAAAACTAGTTTTTCCCTCTTTTTCTTTTTCCAAATACTACTCAGTTTGACAACTTTGAGCAAACTAGTAATTATTCAGCTGGGTGGTCTGCTTTGTCCACTCTCTGTCTGCAAAGAGACCGGTGAGATTCGGAGTTTCTAGACTTAAGAACTGGGTTCCAAGGCCTTGGCGATGAGCCCTCCTGGTTCACTGGCTTGACTTCCCATCAAACGCACTGCTTGAACATTTATAAATGTAATTTACAGTATTTTAATCACAGAATGGTAGGGCTTGGAAGGGACCTTCGGAGATCATCTACTCCAATCCCCAGGCAAAGCAGGGTCATCCAGAGCAGGTTGCACAGGGTGACGTCCAGGCGGGTTTTGAATGTTTCCAGAGACGGAGACCCCACACCCTTTCTGGGCAGCCTCTTCCAGGGCTCTGCCACCCTCACAGGAAAGAAGTTTTTCCGCATGTTCAGACAGAACTTGCTGTGTTCCAGCTCATGTCCGTTAATGTGTCAAAACATTAAGCCTTAATATAGGTGGTTATAGTTTAAATAAGTATATATAAAAAAATAAGAATATATTTGAGTAGAAATCTGGATTAAATAATTTTTAAAGGACTTTGAAAATGAGTAATCTTTTTTTTTTCCCTTGGGCAAGAATTCCCCCTTCTTGCTCCCGGTTTCGCAGATGAAAAAAATCAGACTACAGACTGTGAGGATTTCAAAGAGAGCTTTGGTTTTATTTTAATCTCAGGTTAACTCCAAGCAAACTAGAAGCAGCAGAGCTAAGAGTTATGCTTTGTTAGCATCTGTGTCCTGCCTGGGATCTGCCACCAATAATTATCTTTGTAGATTTGTGCGTGCCAGCCTTTAGAAATACGTTTTTCCACCGACCACCAGTGACAGCGGGATGATCCTGGTGAGTCTACACAGGGGGTCAGGTGCCAGCGGCGCCAGGGGCGAGTGTGCGGGCCGAATTGGTGACAGGATGCAAAGTGGCTTTAAGCAGGAAGCTGTGAAGAGCCGTCCCAGTGGCAAACAGCCGTGACTGAGGGCCAGCGTGGCTTTTTCCCAGCAAGGAAGGTCCCGGATCCAAGGCCTGGCTTTACCGGGGTGTGACTGGAAGTGGTGAGGAGCAGCAGCATCCAGGCAGTTCCACGTGCATGGCTGCCGCTTGAGGCATCTGCGTCCTCGCTGATGGACGCTTCCCGGCACCTCCAATTTAGGGAAGCAGAAGAGTTGCCTAAGTACTGGCCATACTGGCCATTCCCTAACATGATGTTTTTGGATGCTTTATAACCATACCTTCAGACTTTCCTATTCTCATCCCTCCCTACCCATCTTCATTCCTCTTTCCGTAGAGATTTATTTCCCCTCCTATTCATCCTTTCTCATATTTCTTTTTTTTGGTGATGATTTTATTTTCTCTGTATCACTTTCTTTTCTTTCTCTTCCATCTTTCTCCTTTCAAATGTATGCAAAAGGGTAGAAAAGTATTCCCTTGTGTACTTTCCAGCTGTACACAGCACATTTGACGTGGCCTCAGGAGTGAGTGTGGCCTGTAAGTAAGCAGTTACCAATGGCAAGAGGGATATCTCTTGTTTTACTAAGATACTTTATGTACAGTAATTGGTCTATTGGTGATTAGGGTTTTGTTGATAGAGGCTGTGGTTGGCTGGTGCCTTTGAAAATCAGGTTATTTATTTTGGTGCCTAAATATGGACTAGGAAATTTTGGCCAAAGCAATTTGCTGAAGGTCATTATCCTGTCTCAGGGACAGAACTGGGAAAAGAGCTCAGATCTTTTTGGCTCTCCCTTCCTATTGATGTTCTGTGCAGCTTCAGTAAAGCAAATGTTTATATATTCAGATTATATACTGGATTATAGCAGAGTGAGTGATGAGAATTAATTTGGGAGGAGTTAAAAGCAGGTCCTGTGAAGTGGCACAGCCACTTTGTGGGAGTTTCTGGAGTGAGACATACCCGTGTCCATGATGCCTGGGAGCACCAAGGCAAACTATTCCTGCCTTCCCAACATGGGTGCACCTTTTATTTTACATCCCAGTCTGGATCGGTTCCTGGGACCATCTGGAGAGAGAGTAAGTGTGAGCTGGCACTGCTGCCTATGCAGCCCCGAGATGTGCAGACCTGAGGTTTAAGGCCAACTGGCCAAATTGCCAACTGCTCTGGGGAACGGTCCGCCAGGTTGATGGTAGTTCCTTTGCACCGTAGTCTCCATGAAGGTTGAAAGGTTTCATATGTCAACATGAGACCTTGAACTTACTCAACTTAATCACAGCAAGAGCATCCCTCAGAGGACATGAAACAATGTTCAGAAACCAGTTTCCATCCACTTTCCTTAGGAAACAAGACAAGTGTGTTCTATAATTGCTGCGGTTTCTGGATCAGTTTCAAGGCAAGCCCAGGCAACAGTATGATTTCATATTCCATTATGAATCTGAGCTTTTTCTTATTTAGGACAGCATGTGTTTAAGAGTTTACCAGCCTGGGAACATAGTGAAGTCCAGAGGTAAGCTTTCCTACCGCAAGGGACTGAGAACGAATCAAGCAGTGAAGCTTCCAAAGAGTTTTGAGAGCCAGGCTTCCAAGTCTGGGCACATCGCGAGTCTGAAATCCCTTCCATTGGGCCTGAACTTCATTGAAAACACCCTTTTCCTGTAGTCTGCCTTTGAGCTGTTCTGACAGGTCTGGTCAAACTAAGTACCTCAAATTAATTCCCAGAACACCTATGGCTCTGCTCTGATTGTAGTAATTTATTTCTAGTTTTGTTGTCACAGAGGTAGAATATTCCTCGCTCTGTTTTAGAATCAAAGCAGAGAAGAGGGACCAGGCACCTAAGTTTTGCTCAAATCAATGAAAAGTGAGCTCTGAATTCTTTTTTGGGCATTTGAAAATCTTCTGCCTATATGTGATTTGTCAAAAGATCCTGGATTCTGTACTGGCAACAGCCCTGCTACACAAATAAAACAAATTTTGGTCACCGTGGCTTTATTATAATTATTCAACCCAGAAAGCTGACAGCTTCAAATGCATGGCATTTCCTGCAGAATCTCACATTGAAGCCGAAATTAAGGTTCAGAAAGGCATACGGTTGCTGTGTGGAAATGTTGGCCATTCCTGGATTGATGCTTTTGAATAAGCAAATGGCTGAAGTTTGTGTTTCACGCTTCAAGTGACCTGACCAAGTGTGGCTACATCCCCTTTTAAAATCAAATGGCCATGATGAATCTCCCAGGGTCCTGTAGTATGAATGCTAAAAGGATTAAAACTAGTCAGGTCACACAGCTTTATTTTACCCATTACAAGGGCAATGTTAAATCCGAGACTTTATACCTTTTGTTTACATAGATATGAGCACATGGCAGGAAATTACATAATTTAACCTGTGCCATGAAGTAAAATACCCCTTTGTATTCTGTTTTGGAGCCAAACACACAAGGAACTGTATTTTCTGCAGTTCTTTCCTACTGAAGTCTTTTTCATTAAAAAGTAATATTATACCAAAAAAGTTACAAAAGCAATACAATGATAATATAAATATTTAAGTGAAAACAGCTTTGTAGTAACTGCTGGAGCAGAAGCAGTCTATCCGCACACTCTGCTTTCTGAACATTGCAGAATTGTTTGAAGGCAGAAGAAAATGAGGGGGATATTTTGATATTTGTTATTAGGCAATTCTCAAAGGTGTAACAAGATACCCAAGCTAGACAGAAGGAAAATGGAATGAACAGGGTAAATAATAAACCAGCATAAATAGTAAGTGACTCACTAGGTTTTCAAAAATGAGGTTGATGTTAACGATTTGCAATTTTATTGACAGATTTTAAGTCTTTTAAAATGCATTTCAAATACTCCACAGCCCTTTAAGACCATTCTCAGAAGCGACAGCAGAGTTCTGAAGACAAAGGAAAGAGGCCCGCAAAGTTCGATGCAGCATTTACAGACGGTTAAGCTTGACTCTTCCTGTTTAAAAAGAATAAATATTAAGCGCTGGGATGAGGGATTACAGTCTGATCCAGATCGTCATTTCCAGGAAGATTGTTTCGTACCTTTTACATCTCCTGCCCCCCCCGGCAGCCTCTCGGTCATCCCCCCCAAGTATCAGCCCAGCTCAGGTAAGCAGGTCTGGTGGTGTTGATGGACCCATGCGGAATTCCACTTCATCCTCCTTTTGATCTCCGCCCCAGCGTGTTGTTAGCATCAAGGAAAAAAGCCACAGGCAAGTAATTATTTTGAAACTGAATCTATTGAGGTTCCGTGGTGTAAAACCTACTGACACGCGATAGCCCCAAAGTCGCTTCAGCGGCAGATGTTATGGATGGAAAACAACTATAGAAGTAGTTTAGCTCATTTTCCTGCTGTGGCAGGTATCTTTTTTTCCAGTCAATATGTTTGCTAAGGCACTGCCCAAGTTAATTTTAAATATCTCTGTGAGGATTACTGCAAGCCTTTGGGCAGTTACTCCCTGCTCTATCAGATGGACCAAATTAGAGAAGTCTAAAGTATTTATCAATTCCATCTTGTATCTCTCTGCATGTTACGACCTGATTTTATCTTCTACAATCTTACACTCGTTTTTGTAATTTCCTGTGCAAGGAACAACCCTTTTTCTTTTTTTGCACTGAACTAACAAATTACTATTTTGCATGACAGCTCACAACGCTTAGCAGAAAAGGTTCCTTTCGGATCTTGCTCATCTTGGCCTTTCATCTTTATTTTTGGCTTGCAGGAAAAACTCATCTTCCAGCAAAGTTAGTAATGCAAATTATTCAACATTCATTAACATGTAGTTCATAATCTTTCTGCCTTTGCAGCTTCTCCTGATAGTAGAAATAAATTACAGCTTCTAGAATATAGTTTTATTCTTTCTCTATCTGTCTGAGTAGGGGAAAAGTGATTTGTTTTCTCTTTTACTCAGCAAAAGAGGAAAGTCTGTTCAGTGAAGGAAAAGTTGTTAGAGTTGAAATTAACTGGAAGAAATACAACCCATAATTAAGCCAGGCTACTCACGGGCACAGATGCAATATGAATAGTATTTCAAGTGCATGAGCATGAAAGGAAAATACAGGCATTTCACAGAATTGTAGAATGGGTTGGGTTGGAAGGGACCTTAAAGATCATCCAGTTCCAAGCCCCCCTGCCACGGGCAGGGGCACCTCCCACCAGACCAGGTTGCTCAAAGCCCCATCCAGCCTGGTCTTGAACACCTCCAGGGATGGGGCAGCCACAGCTTCTCTGGGCAACCTGTTCCAGTGCCCATCGTCACCATCAAGAACAGCTACCCATCACCTAAAATGCTTTAGATAGCTATTTTTGGCAGGGCAGTGGAGGAGCTGGGTGGTCCGTGTTTGGGCACAGAAGGCAGTGGGTTGGTTACCCTGGGGAGAGCACAGCGGGTGTGAGGTGCACATATGTCTGAGGATCTTCAGCAGCAGCTGAACCTACAGGAGAAGCTGGAGTTGGTGCTGGAAGTCTCACCGGGGCATCTCTCCGTATAGAGAAAAACCTTAGGAAGGAAAGGATCTTGTTGATGGCGCACAAACCAGACAAAGGCGGCTGATGCCTTTATATAGACTGGAAACAGCTATGTCAGAAGCTGCTGTGAGCTGAACTCAAACTTCAAAGATGAAAATCTCCCAAACCAATTACTATTTGCCCCCTGTTGAGTCCCTTCTTCTGATTCATCGCTACCTTGCAGCAGATCTGTGAAATGGGGGTTCACCTCATCACTTGGGGTCATCCCCTGGCAGCACAGCCAGCTACTGCCGGCCTGGGAAGGAAAATATTATCTTCCTCAGATCACATTTTTTGAGGTAATTGCTCAGCAGTCAGAGTGAAATCATCAAACACCAAGATGAGCCAAAGCAAAAGCAATAGATACTGGTGGGTGGTTTTGACCAACTGGCTAATAAAAGACACATCAAGTTTATACTGCAAGTTTATTACAGTAATACAATCAGATTAAATGATTTTCACAGATAATATACCTAATTATATCAGGGTACGTATATATATTTTATTCCCAACACATTACAGTCTTTTTATTTTTAATCATGCAGCGAGTAATGTACAAACACAATTATATGGAAGATTATTTTTTTTTTCCCTAAAAAAGAGAAAACAAAATTACAAAAGTATGGCTTTATAAGAAAGTTGTATCATACAATGAACATTCATTTGTACTTGGGCATGGCGACTTTCGGTCTTAATCGGTGAACAACAGTGTCTGTCACTGTCACGCTGATCCCCAAAAAGCCAAGGGAATTTGGAACAGGGAAATGCCCATCGTTATTAGAGAGATGAAAAATACAGATATATGCATTCAAAGTACGAAAAAATGTAAAAAATGTTTTCAGGGATTAAGCGTCACATTTATTTAGAGGCTGAAGTCAGAGTTACGGAGCCTTGAAGAATGTAAGTGCACAAACTGTTTCTGTTTTCCTTTAGACCAACAAACATCTGGAGGGAGGCAACTGACTTAAAAAGCGTTACTTCGGGTGTAAAGAGGCGTAACTGAGGTCAGAATCTGGCCTGTCCTTCCTGCTAATGGTGCTGCAGAAACAGATAGAAGCACAGGGTTAGGGAGTCAGAGGCGGCTGAATTTTGCCGGCAACCCGGAGAAAAGAAAGACAAAGATGTATGTTTGATAGATTTTATTAAAACAAACAAAAAAAAAGGATTCGAGAATAAAATGTGGCCACTGTCACAAACCCTTCGACGGATGATTGTGGTTGTCGGCAAGCAGAAGCCCTCGTGCTTGGTGCTCGGGGGTAAAACACCTATTTCAAGAGCCGCTGCCTCTTTTCAGGAGAAGAAGAAATGTCCTTACCTGTTACAGCGCAGAGCCTGGGACACGCACCTCTCAGGAAAAGGCTGCTTTCTTAAGGCATTGATCGCTGACGTGTACAGGTGGGGAAGGATTCTAAGTCAGTTATGAGTTTTACCAGGAGAGGGCAGGCAGAGACACAGACATAGGTGTGCACACACGTGTTTACACACACGCACAGACACGCCAAGTCACTCTGAAGTGATACTCGTTGAACCTGAAGTCACACACGTACACACACAACTCAGATCCTTAGTGCTGCTCCTCCAAATTGAAATTATAAAGATGCAACCTGCAGAGCCAACCTGTAATCCAAGGATTAGCAAAGACTTTACCCTCTCCCTTTTCTCTCTTGCTTTTATGCTTTTTCCCCCAAGTTCAGAAATACAGATCTTACCTACACTTACTCAGTGTGTGTATATGCAAAATGTAAAGATCACTACACAGCACCGAGCCCCCTTTTTGATTAACAAAGTCACTAACGTATTTTTCACACAAGCACAGGGATTCTCCAAGACTACAGACTGTCAGGTTGCAGGAAGTGTGGAAAATATTTTGAGTTTATTTTTGCTAATGACCTGGCTTGGAAAGGGTGGAGGAAAAAAATCAACACGGATGGGACTGAGGTAGATTTGGCCGAATCTGATGAAATGTCACTGGACTGAGCAGGAAGACAAACGGGATCTTAAACTAAGAGGCAGGTCACCACAAGATAAGCAAACCGGGTTTAGGGAGAAGATTCATAGAATCATAGAATCATGGAATGGTTTGGTTTGGAAGGGACCTTAAAGATCATGGAGTTCCAACCCCCCTGCCATGGGCAGGGACACCTCCCACCAGACCAGGTTGC
>JAOXJK010000023.1:13195910-13217439 GCA_025774025.1 Xenus cinereus | reverse complement strand
AGTAAATAATTTTGGATCCAGAGGGTATCTAACTATGTAGAAGGAGGAAAAAAAAAACAAACAACAAAAAAAACCCTCAAGGGAATCATGGATCTCTGGAGAGACAATACAGCCAGCCAAGGGCAACCACATCTTAGTAGAAACTCTAGACTATTTAAATCTTAATTTTATAAAGTTCTTCCTTGACCCAATTTACCTGGCATCTCTCAAGACAATACCATCATACTACAATTCAACTTTGTCCACGGAGACACTGTCAACCAAGAGCCTTTGGCTGCAGTTTCCATTAACTTGCTACATCCCATTTATCATCCTAAAGTCCTATAATGCATCTTCAGTTAAGCCAGTTTTCCTTTTAACCTTTGGATTTTCTGTGCTCTGAATCCAACTCTGAAGAGTCTATTGGCTTCTTAGGGAGACTACAATTCCAATTCAAGCACTTACATCTACTGCACTGAAGTCACGGGATACAAACCCCCTCCCCTCTTCCATGGTCCACAAAGGGAAAAGTGATTGAGTAAAAGCTGCTGAAGACGAATCTCACTTTATACCGCTTCATACTTACTGTGTTCTGCAACTGGTTTGTTTCCTGAGCCTTAGAAGAAATGTTTTCTTGGTCCTCTTCTTTCAGAGCTGGGGTCACCTCAATCTTCTCTTGGACCTCATTCTTCTCTTGGACCTCCTCCTTCAAGGGCTTCGTCATTTTACTGTTTTCATCAGCTGGAGTTTTAGGTTGCCCACCTGCCTGTGTCTCTCCTCGCAGGTCTCTCCCAGTACCTTCTGGCTGCTCCAGTGGTTTCTCAGTCGCGCTGGTAGATGGAGTATCCTCTCCCGAATCCACAGAGCTGCTTGAACATTCGTTTGAGTTTCCAGCATTTTCATTGTATCTGCTGCCTGATGGACAACTTCCATCAGATGCATGAGGGGAGTCATCTTCACTGTCATCCTCGCAATCTGAGCTGTCACGATCATCCAGTCCTTCCAATCCCAACCTGGCACAAACGGTATGTTACTAATGAATATTCATCTAATTTTACTTTTTTATTATCACTTTTCTCTTTCTGAAACTCACTTCAGAGAGCTGCAGTGAACTATTTTAACAGCTATTTAGATAGTTTAGTAAATGGAGAAGCTGCTCCTCTGCCCCTTTTAAATTAATTGGAAATTTAATTCATTAATGAAAAAAAGGACAATGGGAGGTAGTAGAATATAACCATATTAGAAAGGGCAGAGAAGGGTGCATATTTATGAAATAAAGTTTGTCTGCTCCAGTTGGGACAGAATTATATGAATACAGCAACATCTACTTTCAGTTCTCCAATTTAATCAGTTTGATTTACTTATTCCTATTTAATTCTACGTCTCCGATAAGATGTTGTCCACTTGTATGTACCCAACCCGTCATCCTGTTCAAGACTTGAGTATAAAACAAGCATAATGCTTACCAAAAACATTTTCTTTTGCGAGGTTTTGTTCCATTCTTTCCAGGTTCACCTGGACGCTTCCGACTCTCGCCACTTTCTGGTGACACTATTCTGCTTGAAGAAGCCTGCAATCCTTCAAAACAAAGTTAAAAGTCTACTTCATCAATACACAATCCATGTACTTTGTAAATGCTACTTATCTTTTAATTTCAGATGCAATTTAAAACACTAATTGAAAGTGTGCACCAATAGGGGTTATTTATGTCAACTCAAAGCTCCAAAATAAACTCAGTAGCAGCAGAAGTTTTTCTACACAGTTTTACTAAGGCACAGAGTCAATTAAAATTGGATTCCTGAACTACATCCCATTCATCCTCAGGTTTCACTATCCAGCTGCCAGCAAGGGAACAATCCGCAGATAAATAAAATAACTACAAAGAACTGGAAGTGAAGCAGGGTATTTTGAAGCTGGGATTCAATTCCTAGTTTTTACCTTAGACCTGTATCTATTTTATCATTTCACTGAAAATGACAATGTAATTCTTACAGCTGAACTAACAACACTTCCTTCACAAAATTTTCCTTTTACTACAAGATGACACTGTAGCACAGCAAGATGAGACCTTACTTAAATTGCTGGTCAACACAATTGAAGAGAAGCAGCAGCCAATGAGGAAAAATTAAGTCCACCAAATTTTACTGGAATTTAAAATTTCATTTAAGAGTTACTGTCCGGAATTTTTTTTTATTTATTTAATTTTCATACTGGAGCGAGGCTACAGGGACTTTAGGCTTGCTTTATTTTTTCAGGAGAGAAAGCGAGGTTAAACTGCAATACCTTTAAGGACCGAATCTTCCAGTCGCTCAGCCATTTCATGACACTGCTGCTGGTAGTCGGGATTTGTGAAAAAGTGTTTTGGCTCCGCGAGTTTCCGCTGCAGCCTTTCCAAGCGCCTTTGCTCTTTTTCTGCTTCCCGTTCTGCTTGCTGCTTTACCCACTCCGCCATCCTGCAGATGCAAGTGAGAGCATTTCCAGCAATTAAGGTCATATTGGTTTGTTGCTTTGCAATTACTGTATGTTTCTACCACCTGCTTGGACGGCAGACAATGGGAAAAGACAACTGAAAACACTCAGGGGAATTACCGAAGGAATACACAGAGATTCGACTGCAAAGAAGAGAGTGAAGTTTACTTTAAAAGCCAGAAACAGTGGTAAGGTCTATATCCTCGATATCATGGTCTTGCAGCTTCAGAGAAAAGAACTCTGAGAATTCCAGATGAGAAAATCTAAGAGGTGCAGAAAAGTCTCTCAAAGCAGGCTGCAGTTCAATCATATCTATTTTGCAGTAATGTAACTATAGTCAGAAGAATCCTATTGGCTTCCAGTACATCTGTGCTTAAGATTCTACTTTGGCTCTTTTTAGTGTTCAAAAGAAAATTTCATTGCTACAACAGCCTGTCATTTGACCTCTTTTGTTACCAGTGAACAACATGGTCAGTTTATTTATAATTCTAGCTGCTAAGAAAATGCCTTACGCTTTTTCATGATTGACATCTCGAAGTCTCCTTCCGCTGAGATCTCGGCAAGCCTCTCTATTTGTTGTCTTCTCAATCTGAGCACCGAGTGCTCGCAGCATAGACCCAAACCCTGAGAAAAAAAGCAATCAAGGATCAGTTAAACAAACAAACGGAGGTGAACTAGTACACAACAAAAGAATTAATTATGGAAAAAGAACACAGTAAATTCAACACTTTCATCTCATTTTTGTACTCCTGATATCACACTAGATGGACTCAAGATCTCCTAGAACCTGTGCAGCATTTAAAACATGAAAGCCTATTTCTAGACTCCCCCAGCAAAATGGTTTGAAACCTTTTTGTCTCGAGATAACTTTCTGTGTCCTTTCTCATTTAGCTGGGATACACCTTCCCCTTAGCCCCCACCAATCTTAAATCCCCTTTTAAAAATCTAACAAAAAATAAAATACCTTCTTTTAGGAGACAGCTTTAGCTGCTTCATCAAGATGATCATGATGTACATGTTATACTGGAAAGCCCCCCACAAAACTGATTTCTAATTACTCATAATCAAGACTGCCAATTTCTCTCAGTCCCACCTTATGTTGTCTCCAGCTGGAGACAGACACTTGCTCAACTATCTCAAAGAAACACAATGTGAATTAATATTAATATAATCCTTCAAGCAATTTGAAAGCGCCAAGCACTGTTTTTTTAACTGTAAGTTGAACAAAGCTATACTTTTCAATGCCCCAAAAGTACCTTTAAGGAGTGTTTCAAACAGTAACCAATCCTGTCAGCCTACTGTATCAAGAAGGCAAAAAAGTGTTGTGTTCAGCTAATAAAACCAATTGCTGCCATTGGTGAGGAGAACTGCTGTAGCTCGTGAATCATGCTACTGAATTTTACCTTCCAAAGAATGAAGGCCCAGCTGCTACACCTAGCCGGAAACCCTCCCAAAAATCAACAGCAACGTGTTCACTAAGGTGCTGAATTAGGTCTGATAAGAAATGCTCAGTTCTCTTTTAATCCTGCATGATCTGCATTCCCTTGAGATCATACAGTAAGCCTCGACAGTTCTGAATTATGTTTGTTTGTCTGTTTCTAGCAGGCTTTTAAGTTATAAAGTCAAAACAAAAGGAATGCTTTAGAAAGCAGACAAAATTGTTAAAGAACAATTTTAAACTGATCCTGATGGCACATCAGTAACACAAAGTGAATGACAGAACGCGTATCCTGCATGCCATCCCAAGATAACTGAAGCTGATGGGCAACAGGTAAGGGAGAACCACCCCGTACTATGACCTTACACCACATCCACCACTTTTAGGGCACTTAAACCACAAGACCTCATAAGCTATTTATTTAGCTTTGTCTTAGATAGAATTGCTATCTAAAAACTGAAGGTGGCAAAGTAAGCTGAGCTGCAGTCCAATGCAAGGCTGCACAATTATTCAGCATTTTAGCTTAACAGCTGGAAAATTCTGAGAACTGGATTCAAAAAGCAAATATACTGACTTCACTCGCACTCAACTACTCTGTTAAATTAGCTTTACCCATCATGTTACATTTTAGGGAATGTCCACATTGCCAGTGCCTGTATTTTTTTTTTTTTTTATGATTAATATACATCTTCCGCAAACAGTTAAAATATTTTATGAACATAAGAAGCCTAGTTTAGATTGAATTTTTTAATTCTGAGGCTACTGAGATGTTGGCATTTATATCAAATAACAGTCTATTTGTACCTAGAATATTAGTCCTAAGTGACCATGAATGAAATTTAGGAGCCTACGAAGCCAGGTGCTTTTAAACACCATTTCAACTCTGAAGTCACTCTGATGCACGTTACAGATTGCTACTAGCAGAGCTAAGCTGACCAGGGGTGCAAAGAAGAGCTACACCAGCAAAGCTGTCAGCTGAACTGCAGCTTCCCTGCTCAATTCTCAGCTCTTCAGACAGACTCTGGTTACGGCTCACAGACATCATACCACAGTCATCCACGTTACAAGAGACGTGCCAACAGATTAGGACTGCTGCTGTCAGTATAGACTACAGTATAATAAAATGTTTTTTTAACCAAAAAATCTAATCAACAGCAAGCAGTTAAGCAACCAACCTCCTTTTCCACCACAAAGTCTTGGTTCCAGACTATAAACAGCGCCATTCTGCAGTACGTCTTCATCATTAGCCAGTCGTCCATTACATTTCACATACAAGCTTTCCTCAGGAATATTCTAAAAAACAACAAAACTGAGTTATATGACGATTAAAAATAAAACATTCTGACAAAGTAAATCATTACGGAATAACGTTTCCTCCCTTGTTTCCTGTAAGAACATAGGGGAGGCAAAAATCATACGATCTTAAAAGCATAAACGCTCTCTATGGTGCTTGTTTTAATTCCTGCTTACTAAAGGATTAAACACAGTCTAAATGAGCTTGGAAACATCAATGGGGAAAAACCATGCTATGGGAACATTTACAATAAGCATTCAAACACTCTGTATTAAAAAAAAAAACAACCCCAAACCCCACATTTTTTGAACAGTAAAGAATGTAAGATTGATATTGGAGCAAATCCACAGTAGGGCCGTGAAGATGCTCAAGGGCTGGAGCACCTCTCCTATGCAGAAAGGCTGAGAGAGTTGGGGCTGTCCAGCCTGGAGAAGGCTCCAGGGAGACCTTAGGGCCCCTTCCAGTCCCTAAAGGGGCTACAGGAGAGATGGGGAGGGACTCTTGATCAGGGAGCGGAGTGACAGGAGGAGGGAGGGGAACGGTTTTAAACTGAAAGAAGGGAGATTTAGATGAGATCTCAGGAAGAAAATCTTTCCCTGGAAGGCTGGTGAGGCACTGGAACAGGTTGCCCAGAGAAGCTGTGGCTGCCCCGTCCTGGAGGTGTTCAAGGCCAGGCTGGATGGGGCTTTGAGTAACCTCGTCTGGTGGGAGGTGTCCCTGCCCATGGCAGGGGGGTTGGAACTCAATGATCTTTAAGGTCCCTTCCAACCCAAACCATCCTATGATATCCTCCATGTATATATATACAATACATCTAAGAGACTATAGGACTCTCTTATAGCAAACCCTCCCGCTCAGCTAAGGGGCAGCAACGAGAAGAAACGTCCCCACAGTCGCGACGCCCCACAGCCTGCCCGTCAGTGGCCCCGCCACCGGAACAGCGGGGAAGGGGCGAGGGCAGCCATGAGGCCTGCTCGCCGCCACCGGCAGCCCGGGGCCCTCACCCACGCGAGGTCTGAAGGGGGGAACGCCGTTTCCCAACACACCCCCCCGCTTTTTCACTCACCAGCTCCCGCGCGCGATGGCGGAGCAGGCCGCGCACCGACCCGCCGCCGGGGGGCAGCGGCAGGAGCCGCGCCCGCGACACCAACGGATCCCGCACCAGCAGCGCCATTAGCCTCTCCCCACTGCTGCCGCGCGTGCGCCTGTGACGACGGCGGCGGCGCGCGGTCACGTGAGCGGTGACGGCCATCAGCCGGGCGGGGGCGCCTGAGGGAGGGAGGGAGGGAGGGAGGGAGCCGAGCCGAGCCGAGCCGAGCCGAGCCGAGCCGAGCCGAGCCGAGCCGGAACGGAGTTGAGGTGGCGGCCCTTGGCCTTTCTTCGGTGTCTCCGCCTCTCTCCTCAGGTGGTTTGAGTGGGCTGCTAATTGCTGATAGCCGGGGTTTTCTCTTTTAATTAGAGTTTTGAAAGATTTCCTAGTGGCTGGGTGGTTTGGTTTGTTTTTTTCATAGAATTGGTTTGGGTTTGGAAGGGACCTCAAAGATCATGGAGTTCCAACCCCCCTGCCATGGGCAGGGACACCTCCCACCAGACCAGGCTGCTCAGAGCCCCATCCAGCCTGGCTTTGAACCCCTTCAGGGATGGGGCAGCCACAGCTTCTCTGGGCAACCTGTTCCAGTGTCTCACCACCCTCACAGCAAAGAATTTCATATGAACACCTGAAACTGGACTTAAGGCAAGCTGTATTTCTCGTATTTGGGAGGCAACCTCATGTTTCAGTGCTTTTAGGGACCAAATTTATCATTTTTACACCTGCCACCTATATTTCCTATATTTTAACCTTCGGAGTCAGTCTGACGTTTCACTCCTTTTAGGGACCCAGTTTATCATTTTTAGACATGTAAGGTTAAATGAGAGTCCAGGTATTTTTTTTTAGGTCAGTCTTTGGGAATGAAAACTTGGGAGCGTGGCACCCTTGCCTAGGAGGGAATAGATCCGAGGAGGGAGTAGATCTGCTATAAAACCCATGCAAGGTCTTACACACAGTGTCTGGGTGTCTTGTTTCAGGAAACATTTGTCTGGAGTGTGCTGCCCAGAGGAACGTCCCATCTCCCAGTGTAAGTGATAGATGAAGCCACACTGGGAAGCAGTTTCTGTCCTTCACCTTTTCTACACAAGACAACCCTGTCATTCTAATTCAGACCGCTGTGTGCAGCCTGCGAGGTTGTAAAGGCTTTTTACAACCTGTCATGTCGACTCTGTGAGGATGTAGCAGCGGGCAAAATGGACCATGGCTCCCAACATGCTCATCTTGCTCTGCCTTTTTAGTAGTGGTGGCAGCAGCAGCATGAGAATGGAAATACTCGTACCACCTCAGGCAAACTGGGAATGGGCAGTGCTGCCATTGCGAAGCACTGCGTGTGCAAGAAATGTAATGGAAATGTGCAGCTGTTAATTGTCCAATCAAATATAGTGCAAATTTATTATAAGGACTGGCAGGAGGATGGACTTCCATCTCTGTGGCTTTGTCCTGCTTAGGCCTATATGCATTTTAGCAGATAGATGGGGAGAGGCCCCAAACTCTTGATATTTTTGAGCAGATTCAGTTACACAGTCACATAAAATGTTTTTAAACCAGGCTGAAGGTTGAGCTGGAGCAGGAGGCCACACTCAGCTCTTCACGAACATGCAGTAACTACCCGTAAGCCGGAGCATGAAGGAGTGGTAGGAGAAGATGCACAACCCTGCCTCTCCAGGAAAGGATGCGTACAGAGGTATGATGGTGTTCCAGGCAGTGTAACTATTGCATTCTTTGGTGGCTTCAAATCTTCTCCATGTCTTCAATGTAGCCATCCATCTAGAGGACATTTGAAGGGAGGTCACTACCAGCTGTCTCTGATGGGAGCTGTTGCAAACACTAGCAAAGATGTGGTTTGGCTGCCTGGAGATCTGCAGTGCAATACACCTGGAACCTTATTTCCAAATAATGATGTTACCTGCAGTGTCCTTTTGGTTTTGGTTGGGGGGTTTTTTGTTGTCTTTTTTTGTTACTGTTTTTTATTAATTATTTGTTATTAATTACGTGTCATGTTGCCACAGTGCAACCATTCAAAGTGTAGCCTGGAAAAGCTGTGGTTGTTTTGTGCTGGATCAGGCCCAAATTCAGTTGACTTTGTATGTTAAGTCACGTGGTACTGCTTGTTTCATTTATAATCACGTGCCATATCTGTGGAATGCCACCTAATGTTAAATTCCACGAGATTTGGGGCATTTGTACTCCTATGCAGTATCCGATTGAAATCTAATTGGCAATGTATGAGGTATGCACGTATACATATGCAGATGAATAAGTATTTTCTTAGATCTGTGGGCTTTCGGTTGCATTCCAAGGGCATGATTCATTTCCTCCTCTGAAACTCTGGCCTATTGGCGCGGAGGGTGTGGAGCTTGCCAGGACAGGCCAAATAGGCGGAGTTATCCAGGAAAGAGTTGGGCCACAGGACTGGCCAGTGGATGTGCTGAATCGGTGTAAATCACAGGTGGTTTGAGCCACATCTTTTCTGAATGTTTCCAACTCCTCTCCTACCTGTGCTGATGAATTCCTGACCCTAGTGAGCACCGACTGAGTTACATTTCCCCAGTGAGGAGTTTATTTGCTAGCACAGCTGCCATTAGAGGGAAAAGAGGACCGAAAAAGAGGGCTTGCTGCACCCCAAGCGTCTATGACAGCTGTCATTCATACCTCTGACACCTGGATTCTGACTGCAGATACGTGCTAGAGCTGTGATACGCCTGTGAGCGTGAGAGCTGACAGCAGTGGAGTCACACCAACGTAAATCAGGCCCTTTGGAGACCGTACAGAGTTTTGGGCTCTCTCTGGTTCTGGGTGGCTGTATCTGGGTGGCTGTACCCAGGTGATGTGCCGAGATCCTTGTGCGTAGTCAGACTACAAGCAAATGACATCTAATAGGCAGGGGAGGAGTTTTCTTTCAGCTTAGTCCTACAGCAGCACTAGGTATATAGTCCCCGTTCTCATGATTTATGCAATGCCGTTTAGCTAGTGCCACATTCATCTCAGTGGGCGAGTGTTCCTGTATCTCTTGTTCTTGATTACACTTCTATTCTTGGCGCTCATCAAAAGTCTATTGCCTTGCTCCTCACAAAGTAACGTCTAAATAAGTCAAAAAGGCTGCTATTATAATTTCCCATTTGAAATGTATTTTATTAGAAATGTTATTCTCTTGATAAAACAATGATCAGTTTCTGATTCTGCAGTGGTGTTTTAGACTTAATTAATAAATCATGCTTGCCACTTTTCATTTAGAAAGGATTTTGCAGACGTAATTAATTAAACCTGACAGTATCCTTGTGGGATAAGTAAGTACTTTGACTTTTTAAATAGTGACACTCAGGCAAACTGGTTATACTACTTTCTCAAGTCAGTGGAAGGACCAAGACTGGAATTTAAAACTTCCTGCTATCTTGACGTAATTTAAGAGATGAGACTACCCATCCTTTTCTTATTTCATTCTGATATCCGTGCCAGTGGTGCCTGAGTTACTGTGTGTAGTTCTGTGGCCTATAGTATGCGGTGTCATAGACTAGACTATTTTCTCCTTAATATCTGTTACTTGATTTAAGATAGAACAGAGTTTTTCCACTATCTCTATCTGGAATAATCATACCATCATCAGATGTGGAACTGTCATAATGCTGCTATTAATCCATTCATTCATTCACCCTTATTGTTTCCTCCAGTATATTCCCTTTTAATAGTAGCAGCAGTGCTTTATAGTGCTTAATAACGGTCTGTCAAGGCCAAGATGACATTATACAAGACTCTTTACTGAGAGGTGTGAGGTACTCACTGGCCCTTCTAATCTGCACATGGAAGATGCCTGTGGGAGTGCAGAACACAAAACCAGTTGTTCACAAAGTACCCAGATGTAAAAAGGATGGATCAAAAGTTGCTCTGATAGGAATTCAACACTTCTCACTTCTAGAAGTGTTCCTGCACATGGGGGAGAGAAAGGATGAAATATATCGCTTAAAATATAAAACAGATGTGTATGTTCCTTTTAGAATATTTTAAGTTCCCAGAGATATTAACAAAGGTAAACTTTGTCCACTGAAGTCACTCCAAGCATTTGAAAACACGTCTTCTAAGAGTGGGTTTTCAGCCTGGTAGACGGTCAGTCATGTAATGTCATATATATGGAGACCGGCTCATCCGGATATATTTCACTTCACATTTTTATGGTATCCCAACGTGTAAGTTGCAGATAATATATTTGCAAGATTTAAATGTGTTACACGCTCTCATATGTGCGTGTTCTCGGAGCAATAACTAAGATGCTGTGTGACACGAGGGAACATTTTTTACTTCAGATACTCTGACATCATACTGGTTGACAAAAATGCAATTTACCGTGATGAATCTAAGTTGATATTTGCAAGTGCAGCTTCCTGCCAAATGCCAATAGTCGTCTGCTTCAGTTTCTTTGTCATCAGCGCAATGGGTAGAGACAGTGGGTTAAGATACCTGATACTGGGTTGGGAGGGGATGGGGGAGAAATACAAATGTTACATTACTTATATTCCCCTTGTATTAATACAACAGCTACTGTTAAATATACATATTATCTCACAGTGAACACATAGATATCAACCATCCTCACAAGTTCGTGGAGAATAACTGTATTTTATTCTTCTTATAGCCCACAGTTGCCAATAATGCAGATACTTAAGACATAATCAAGATTTAAAAATAGCTGTAAAACTGGTTTTGCCCTCACACTAGTCCCTTTGTTGGGCTTAATATCTTTGTCTCCATCCTGTGCAAGGGTGTTTAAACTGTGAGTCCTTCCAGGGAAAGAACATGTACTGCTCTGTGCAAGTATATGTGCTGAACCTCAGAAACTAAAGTCCCTTTTTGTTTGGCCGTATGTATCGTCAGCACAGTTGGCCTTCTTAGTGTTAATAATGATTTTAAATTTGGCAGCAATAATTTGAACTGAATTGGCTAATTAGACAGCCAGGTAATACTGTAGAAGTTAATACTTCAGATTCTAAGATTTCTTTAACCTTGTCTCTCCTTCGATTTGCTGGCCTTAGTGCTCAGATTTGCTCTGTTCTCACTCATTTTAACTGCACACATCTGGAGAGCAGCGACTGGGTTAGTGTAGTGTACGGTGTATTTTATAGGGAAACAATACCAAAAATAGGTCTCTGCCTCTCTACTATTGCTCTCCCTGTAATGAAGCTCACTGCTTTTAATTACAGCTTTCAGAGACACTGTGCTGAATTACTTAATCTCTGTGTAAGGACTGAATTCTAGTTTCTTAATTGGCACTCGAATGTTTGGCAGCTTTGCAAAAATCCAAAGCTGAGTGAGCACAGGGTACGAGATGTGTATTATGTATGTGGTAGATCTCTATTATCTGTCAGACCCCTATGGCTTAAAGTTTTTAAGAAACAGGAGTGGGTGAACATGGCATGCCCTTGTAATCTGAGTTTTTCATCCAATTGTGACGCTCTTTGCAATAATATGAAGCTCCTAGACCAAATTATGCTCTTCTTGAAATGATGAGCTGAAGGAAAAAAAATTTAAAATAAAAATAAAAAGATCAGATACCCTATTTTGTTTTTTCAATTGAGGATGAAAGTTGATTTGGAAACGTTCCTTGTTAAAACTGAAGTTGCATTTCCAGTAGTTGGGAGGAGCTCCCAAATTACATTACCCCACCCACAGCTGCTTGCTTTCAGTTTACCTGAGGAGAGTCTACAAAGAAACCGAAGGAGGAAAAGAGGACAGCAGCAAAAGGGAGAGTGCACAGGACAGGTCTAAAAGGACAGGAATTGAAAGCAGAGTGCCTCAAGCGGGTAAAACCCTCATTTTGGGTTATGTTCAGCAGAGATAACACGTGGTTAGCAGTCTGTGGCAAGTTGTGGGTGTTCATAAATCCTGTTTAAATCAGATCATGTCACTGATTTGTTCGCCCCTGGATGAAATGCTCTGAGTCAGATCCTCAGCTAGTGTAAATTTTCAAAGGTCCCTTGGCTTGAGGGAGAAATGTCTGAAGTTCAGGATCCAGTCTGTAGCCTCATTCTTTGGGCACCAAGTTTGACATTGCTTCCTTTTGACTGAATCATTATAAACCCCCAGTTACGTTCAGACAACATTAATGTAATAGTAATATTTATCTCCTAGTGTATAGAATGTTCTACTTGCTTAGAAGAGAGGGTCTACAAATGAATAATAATGGATGCGGGGTTTTATTCATTTCTTTTTAAAAGAGGCCATAACAGACATGTTTAGGGAAAACAGTTGGGGTTTGTTGGCTTTATACAGTAAGTTCAAGTTGGAGAACACTGACTTTATGACATTACAGACATGCGTAGCTTCTTGTTGGCTCGATACTGGGGTGGTTTGCCATTTTGTTTCTACAACATCTTTTTGCACCCATGCAATCGAAATTAAATTGTTAGTATGATGTTTAAGGAATGTCACTGTTGTATTTTGGACTCCCCTCCAGTGTTTCTTCTAATCCTTTCCAAAATAGAGGTAATTATGTGTCATCTGTGAGGAATTTGTAATACAGTGTATTGTGCCCCTTGAGGATCTTTCTTAAGTCATATGTATGTGAGGCCTGGAAAAATCATGTCCTCACATGGTTATATTTGAATATTAGCAACACGACAGTGCTACAGCTGTGCATTTGTTCCTCCGTGTTCGTGTCGGACTTGGGCTCTGGCCTAGAAGTGATGTCGGTGTCAGAATATGTCAGATTGCTTGTTTCTCAAAGCAGGGATATAAAGAAGTCTTGCCAGTGTGTGAAAGCCACAGTTGGAAAAATCTTTGTTGATGATGGTTGTTGGTTTGTGTTTTGTTGGTTTTTTTTCTCCCTGTTGTTTTTTTGTAGCGGGAAGTTACAGGAACAGCTTGTCAGGAGAAGCCTTCATGCCACTTGAGCCATGTCTCATCTCTGTAGAACTGGGCATGGCACCGAGGTGGGTTCACTGCATGGTTTATGTGGGCCTCCCTTTACCTGTAAAGGCTCTACGGGTGATCTCGTGGTTTTCGTAACCAAGAATCTTAAATATTGCAGATGTGGCGTGACCAATCTTCCTCCAAACCACATCCCAAAATTTAGGACTGCCAGACAGACGGCTGGTTCTTTAGCGAACCAAGGGAGAAGGGCTCTGGGTGCTTTTTGCAGGTGGGAAATGACAGTGGCTCCCAGGAATGCCAGCTCTCCATTGTGGGTCAGGGCTAGGCCGGAGGGTGTAACTTCAAAATGTAATGAAGTGTGTAATGTCAACTGCAGAAGCGCCTGGTAAATTACTCCTACTCCTACGTGGCTCTCCGTTGGATGTGGGACAGAGTGCCAGCATGGGAGCCGTGCTTGAAAACCTTGTAGCTCAGGGGGAACGGGCTGGCAACCTTTCATGTAGTTCTTCATTGCTGATGGGTTTCAAGTGGGGCTTCCTCTCTGTCTCTGTCTTTAGATCCATGCTGTTGTCCTCTGCAGTCCATTGTTAAACCCAACTGATGTTTTCCACTTCAGTGACGTAAATTATGGCCTGTATTTTAACATCACTTGTACACTTTAAGCAACAGTGCCAGGACTTAGCATGCAAAAATGGTTGTGAGCCCCATGGAACATAAGATTTGCAAGCATCATGCAATGTTAGCACATGCTAAATTTGTGCGTTCTCATTTACCTTCTGGTGCTTGTTTGTTTTGTTTTGTTGGGTTTTTTGCTGCTGGGGGATGGAGCTTGTCTCTGCAAGCACAACTGCCTGACACTTTCTTTATAATTCAAAAAAACAAAAGATGAGATTTTGATGTTATCACCTGTCTGCAGGGATTTGGGGCTTTTAATAAAATTCCCCAAACCCACCGTAAAACTTAACGAGGGGAATTTTGTCAGCAACTCGCAAAGACAGAGAAGTCATATATGAAGAACTGGTGCTGCCCAACAAATTCTTCCCGTATGTCAAGGATAGCTGGACTCCTTTAAAGGACCTGGACCCCGTGAAAGCGGCTTTGTGGTACCCACAGAGGGTGATGCTTGGGAGGCACCGTCTGATCAGGAGGAACTACCTATTGCAATGTCATTCCTTTGCACCCTTGCTTCTTCTCTGTCACAAGAGTTGTGTGGTCAGAGCATGTTTGGGAGCCAGGAACTTCCAATTCTGGCTCTAAAACCATCTTCTTTGTGACGTGAAAGCAGGTATGTGGGTATTTTTAAAGGATTTTTTAAAATATAGCCTCTAATTGGGGTGCCCACATTTAGGTATGTAGTCAACGGCATACTAGGCCTGATTTTCAGAAGCAGTAAATACCAGTGAATCCTTTTATTCTCGGCTGGGGTTGTAGATATTCGATGATGAGTAGTTAGGGCAAATTATTCTTTAGAAGGCTTGAACATTACTTATTTTGCAGAAGTTTCTAAGCGTTAGGAAACTAATGAGCAGCGCTTATATTAAGTGCTGTTCTGAACAGCAACTGCAGTTTTCACATTGAGCTGCCTTATGAGATATGAATTTGAGAGGAGGAGGAGGAAAAATGAAGAAAAATGCTCTAAAAATGTAATACAGTAAAGTATAATCTACAGAGTGTGTGACTTACAAAGAATGTTGGGAAAATAGGAAGTTTTCATTTCTTTGAAAAAACCCCAAAACTCTGTAGTCTCCGAAGACTGAAAATAACTTAATTAATGCTCTTTGCTGTCACTTTAAAATATACTGTCTGCCACTCCATCTTCTCTTTCCCTTTTCTGCTGTCTCTCAGGAGACTAGTTCTCCAGAAAGTGAGTTTTGAGTTTTGGGAGTACTTGTTAAGAAAGATGGAACGTGGTAGAACACTTCACAACTGTGTAAGGGTCAGGCCTCAGAGTAATACGTTAATTTCTGAGCCCCTTCCTCAGCTGACTCTCACAAATGAGGCTTGTGAAGCATCAATGCCACTTCAAGACAATCTTACTCTTGTGCTTTTACAATGAAGAAAGAAGATCTATTTTGAAAGTAACCAGTCTACAGAATATTGTTCCAAATAAATTGTGGTGTTGGGCAGCGTACTTGATATTTTGGTCTGCTGTTTGCTTGCTGGAGCCCAAGTACTGTGGTCTGTGCTGTTTGCATTGTGCTAAAGCATGGCTGAGTTTCACTCTGACTGCTATCCCCAGGGCCCTCATGAAGAAGAGATTCATATCTCATGAGATTACCCCACTGAGCAAAGAAATGAAATAAATAATATTACTCTCTTAGTTCTGTCAAGTAGAGTAGCTCGTAGAGCCTTTCAAGGCAGTGCCAGCATGGGCTAGATACAGCATCAGTGCATAAAAAGACATCCTTTACAAGAACGGCGCTGCAAAATGAGGCCAATGTGAGCCTAATGGGTGGTGGAAAACAGTGAGCCTTTTTTTTTTTCCCCTCCCTAATGCAAGCCTACAGGGGTTTATTTTCCAGCCTGTGTGAGTCTTGGGGCAAATCAGCTTGCTGAAATTCTTCTACAAGAGGAGCTCCGAGTAAATCACTGTAGTAGTAGGGATCCTATATGGGAACCAATTAGAGCTGGTGCTGGTTGTTTCTCCTTGGCAGCTTTAATGAATCTATCAACACAGAAGTAGTAGGAAATAAAAGATTTTACAGTAGTCTCCATTAGGATGAAGCCCACGGGCTATCCGGTTCCTTCCACAGCACAATACAATGCTTCAAAAAGACAGAAAAGGTTGTTATGATAACTTAGTCATGTGTGAAGAACCAGGAGAGCTAAAATGAGTTTAATAATTTTATCGTAAGTTTACGAAGAAATATTCCCCAGAACAATTCGTCTTCCCTCTACCGCAGAAAATCTTGCAAAAGCCCACTTGAAATGTGTCTGTCAATGCAAACTAGCTCAAGCAGGTACGGTAAATTTCAAAATTTTCTGTTACCATTACAGAGAATAAACTCTCTTTTCTTTTTATTTATCCATAAGTCCTTTCACCCAATGCCTTAGACATATTTTTATAATCAAATTTCACAGCCTTTCTCTGAAATACATTATGACATTTGATCGTATTTCATCTAAAAATCTCAAGATACTCCATGTCGTATCATATAATTTCGAGTCTTTGGCAGGGCTGTACAATAACCTCACAATTATCTGTTGTACCCTATTCCCTATCTGGTGCTAGGACTCAGTTTCTGTTTCAGTTAACCCTTTAGTGCACTCCAGACTGATATAATCTGCTTAAGAAAAATAGCTTAATGCTGTCCTGAGAAATGGAAGAAGAAAAGGCATAAGCTTAGAGGAGTGAGTAAGAAGCTGAAGTTCTCTTGACAAGGGGAGGTCCGTGACTGTGTAAACATGTAGTGCTATTTTTATTGTTACTGTCCTTTATTATCCCATGCATCGAAACAAATGAGACTGTAATTATGCAATATTAAGCACGTGAGTCAGACAAAATGAAAACATAATATAAAATAGAGTACGGCTGTTTAAAAGCTACCTGTGCTTCTGTTTAGGATATTTACAGTGTCCGTATAATAGGAAGACTGCTTTTTTGGTGCAATATTTCAAGTCCTGTTTCCACCTTAAGAAAAGGAACTGTTGTAGACAAGCCTTTCAAAGCTGATAAGGAAAAATGGAGCCTGTGGTTACAGCTACAACACATCTTATGTACCTGGAACTGTTCTTAGCTGTGTATTAGGCAATTAAAGATATTTTTAACTCCTAGTCTTTAAAAGGCAGTGGTCTTTATGTTTTTTTTTTAATAAAAGGGACATTAAAATACTAAGCATATTTAAAAGGCTACTATAAATAAATAAATAAGCAAGCAGGATAGGAAAAGGAGTGGAGCTTTGGGATATCATTATAGGGTGCTCTTAGAGGTTTTTTGTGTGGCACTCCTTCCACCAGAAGAAACTCATTAGACCATGGAAAAGAAAGAATTAACGCTATTTTATGTAATGTTATTTACTCTTCCATGTTCTGTAGGACCTCATTAGAAGGATGAGAGATGAGTTCCAGCAGTGCATGTGTGTTAATAATAGGCAGTACAAATGAGATTATAATAGGAGAATCCTGGATGATACATGGGGAATTAGAGCCAGGAGCCCATATATAAAAGCAAGCATGTGAAGCAAGTGAAACTTGGTAAGTCTTTGCAGGAGAGGAAACACAAAGGTGGAGGCTGAGTCAAACTCATCGAGCCTCCTAAAAATTAGTGATAATCCAAGAAGAGAGGCAAAATGCAGGAGTCCCGAATCTTATTCTCTGTGCTGTTGTAGGTTTACTTTCACTCTCTTGGAACTTTGTCCTTGAAATTCCTTTTGGGAGAAACTTTTCATTGAAACAGTGTAAATTTAAACAAAAAACAAACAAACAAACAAAAAACAGACTTGCTGCTCTTGGGTTAGGAAACGTTAGAAAAATGCAGTTTGTCTTCAGAATAGATTGTTCTGAATCCCTTCACATATGTGATGCTCCAAGTGTGAAAAGTAGTACCTTTGAGAGGACCGATGATTTTGCATTTTAAAGTAGCTGCCTCTTTTAAGCTTTCCTAGAGAACCTAGGAATTGCAAGAATTTTTACATGTGGCATGTGTACTCTTATTATTTAAACAGGGGGACTTCCCTTAGGGAACAGTCTTCAGGGAGACACTTTAGCATGTGTAAATTTAAGAGTATGTATCTTCCTTCCATTGAAGTCAATGGAGCTTGAGTAGGTGCTTAAAAGTAAATGTGCTTGAGAGTTTTCTTTAAACAGTGGGGCCAAAATGTCTAATATATGTGAAGTGTTTTAGAGGACAGCAAAAGGCAAAATACATGATTAAAAGACACGATGAAAACAGATGACAGGGAGGAAAAAGTTGTGTCTACTACTATTACACAACTTCTTATCTGTATTTCCAGTAGGTGCCAATCTCTAAAGATAAGTGTACTATACAGCTGCTGGTTTGGGCTAGTGTATTTTTGGCCTATGTTTTGACAGAGAGTATAAATAATACGAATGATGCATTTGTGCACTGTGTGGTGTAATGGGCAATCCAGCATATCAAAGAATTACGTGTTACAATGCTGTAACTTCTGTGGTATACAAATTCATTACATAGAAGGCTTCACAACAAATCATAAAAGAAAATTATTTACACCGGTTTTTAATGACTTGCACTTTCCTTCCTAAGTGCCAATGAGTCCTACCCTTAGTACTGCCCTAGTAAAAACCCTGAAAATCCTTTATTTTAATTTTTTATATAGGTGATTATTTAGGAATACATTTAAAACTGCACCAAAATGTACCGTTAATAAAGTTAGGGTTACAAATGTTTTTGTTCTGCTGAAATACATCTTAGGAGGAAGATAGTTTAGAAACTTGTTAGCATTTTGTACTGACGTTTTGCTTTAATTTCCAGGAGAAGCTGTACGTGCAAAGCAGCCGCAGCCAGGGCTGGAGCGAGGATGAAGCAACGCTGGAATGGACTGTTAAGGATGGAGGTTGGAATTGGCGAGGAAAGGCTGTCCAGCCTGGGAGCTGCAGAAGGAGACACAGCAGGGATGGGACTGGGGACTGGCTGAAAAACTGGGGGAAGGTGGGAATGGTTTGGCATGAAAATCAAGAGGATGAAAGATAAGGATAGGTACAGGGAGAAAGGTGGTGACAAATGAAACAGTCTGAGCAAATACATTAAATCAAGGAGGGTTGTAGGGAATTAGGGAATATGAAATCATAAAATAGGCATCAGGCTGGGAGCTCAGACAAGGGAATAGGAGTGAGGACACAAAGGGTGGCTGGAGGTTCAATGAATGAGAGAAAGATGGATCTGAAGGAGAAGAGGAAGGGAGAATTGGGCCTGGGAGGAGATACGTGGAAGTAGGAGTCAGGTAAGTGTTGTGGATAAATAAAGCTGGTCTTTTATACTCCTTCCCACACTGAAATGTCTGAGGAGCTTTTGGCATAAAATTAATAACAACCCCAGCTTCCCCTGGGTAACAGTAGGGGACCTTTCTCTGCCTGTTGAGTTGAAACTAGACTAAGTCGTTTGGATTTTTAGTTTGTACTTTTGAGGGGGGGGATAGGAAAGAAAGATTTCTTCTTTGATCAGAGAGTGTTTGGAGTTTAGCGATAAAACAAACTGTGAGCGTTTCTTATAGTGGAAAGCCTTTTTCAAATGTTTCTGGAAGATACCTGCAATGTTGCTTCAAAACAATCGTACTCCGGACTCTCTCCGCTTTGTCCGGATAACCTCAAAAAAGGCACATTTCATCTGTGTTTTGTTCTGAGGCCTGTAATCTGTGCAAAGGGAAGCAGCTGCTGCAGTTGTTTGTAGTCTGTGATCTTACCGGGGTTGACCTGTTAGCTCTTTGGCCTTCAGGGCTGGTGCCTTATACCACCGGCATTTGAAGCCGACTGGGAGCTATTTGGAGGACTTGAGCTTGAAGTGTTTGCTCCAAAGCAACAATTTTTATTTTTATTTTTTTCAGTAACAATTTTGAAACAGTATTTTCAGCTTGATATAGTGAGTTGCAACTAATTCAGCCTATTGTGAAAAATGCCTGTCTGTCTCTGCCCGGAGTCTCCTGGGCAAGGTGAGAGACAGAGTTTCCCAACAAGATGAAGGTGAAAAGAGAGTATTCTGGAAAATGTTTGCTACTTGGACAGCCAAAATGAGTATGAGCTGTGGAAATCTGCCTTTTTTTTTGGCTGAATGAGGGCCGTGTACTTTCTGTGAAAGCTCCTAAAAACGTCTCGGACAACTTCTGATTTGAATGTTCCTCTTTTCTGTCTGGTATCACTTGAGGCTTCTTTGGCTCCGATCTGGACCAGCTGTTTTCCATCCTAATCTTATTTCCCGTAGCGATCTGGATACGTTCACAGCAGCGGTGGTTACACTGGGTGAGGATGAGGTACCGCAGTTGTCCTTGGCGTGTTATTGTCGGTTAAACCGGTGGAATCTCATTAGGTTAGATTTCTTCATGGCCGCTGAAGGGTGGAAGATCCCTGTGGTCTGCAGAGATAAAGGCCTTCGGGAAGGGGGAGCGAGCGCTTATCAGCGCTGCCGGTGAGCGAAGGACGTCTGGAATCTTTTTAGTGTGGGGCCAGCTCTTTCTGCAGCCTCCTGTTGGCACACAAATAGCATTTGTGGTAAAAGCTTAAAGGGCTGCCCCCGGGGTCGGACCTGTTCCCATCCCCCTGGAAAGGCAGGTTTTTAATGGCGTTACTCAGCAAGGATGAGACGAGGGTGCAAAAGTTGATAATCATAGAAGAGTTTGGATTGGAAGGAACCTTTAAAGGCCATCCAGCCCAATCCCCCTTCAATGAGCAGGGACACCTTCAACTTGATGAGGTGGCTCAGAGCCCCATCCAACCTGAGCTGGAATGTTTCCAGGGATGGGGCACGTACCACTTTTCCGGGCAAGCTGTGCCGGTGTCTCACCACCCTCATAGCGAAAAATTTCTTCCTTATTTCTAGCCTAAATGTAACCTCTTTTAGTTTAAAGCCATTATCCCTTGTCCGATCACAACAGGCCCCGCTAAAAAGTTTGTCCCCATCTCTCCTGTAGCCCCTTTAGGGACTGGAAGGAGCTCTAAGGTCTCCCTGGAGCCTTCTCCAGGCTGAACAACCCCAGCTCTCTCAGCCTGTCCTCAGGTGCTCCAGCCCTCTGAGCAACTTCGTGGCCTCCTCTGGACCTGCTCCAGCAGGTCCATGTCCTTCCTGTGCTGAGGAAGGACATGGAAGGACACAGTACTTGAGGTGGGGTCTCCCCAGAGCGGACCAGAGGGGCAGATCCCCCCCCCCCTCCTTTGCCCTGCTGGCCAGCCCAGGGTGCGGGGGTCTTTCTGGGCTGCCAGCGCACATCGGTGGCTCGGTTCCAGCTTTTCATCCCTCGGTACCCCCGAGTCCTTCTCCTCCTCTCAACCCCCTTCATCTCCCACCGGGGCATTGATACCGGGGGTTGCCCCCACCCCGGTGCGGGACCGTGCACTTGGCCTGGTTGAACCTTATCTATAATATATATATATATAATCTTATTATATAATTATACGACTATAATATTGGCGTAACGTTCCCTTGGCTGGGCTTTCTGTCGGTTTCGGCGCGGGCATTTAACCCCTTCTTCCCGCCCGCGCTATTTCCGAAGCGTTTTGAATCGGCCGGAGCTCCCCGCGGCGGGGGGGGAGGAGAGGGGCGGAGCAGCACCGCGTGTGTGTCCGTGTCCGTGTGTCCCTCCAGGCCACACGATGCCCCGCCGGGCCCCTCCTCTATCCCCGCCGCGGCCGCCCCGGGCTCTCCGCGGTGCGGGGAAGTGTGTGTGTGTGTGGGGGGGGAACGGACGGGACAGCCCCCGCGCTCCGCCCC
>JAOXJK010000023.1:13099657-13127000 GCA_025774025.1 Xenus cinereus | reverse complement strand
TGCTTATTGTCATGCATCTATTTGTCTGAAGGGAGCTGGGACGAGGGGGGCAGAAAGTTTTTCATCTTCCCATAGAAAGTGAGATGGAGCATAGACAGAACAATGGAATGGCCATTAGAATACTTGATACCATAGACATTATGCTTGGTATATAAATAGGGGTTGTCTGGGGGGTTGAGAATCCACGATCTCTGCTCAGGTCGAGCTGGGTAAACAATTAACCAGATGGTGAGAGTGACTCATGTCTTGTATATTCTTTTAACTTGATAATTATTATTATCGTTATTTTCCTTTTCCTTTATTGTTTTATTAATCTAACTTTATCACAACCCATGAGTTTTTGGTATTTTTTCCCTTTTCCCTCCTTTTCCTGCCTCTTCTCCCAACCCTCCTTGGGAGGGAGTCAGTGAGTGGCTGTATGGTCCTAGTTGCTGGCTGGGATTAAACCATCACAACGATTCAATAGATAATAAAAGGATGAAGAGAAAGATTGGCATGTAAAGGCTTGGAAAGATTTATGTTAATGCTGTCTTGGTTTTGCAAGCCGTATAGAAAATAGAACCTAATCCATTAGTATCTTCAGTTTTTCTCTTCTGGGGATGGAGATTCAGGCGAACACAGCTCAGGTTGCCTTTCTGCTGAGTATTAAAGAAGCTCTCTGGGATTCTCCTTACCTTTCTTTCACTTTTACTTTTCTTGTTGAGGCTGCTACAGCTTCAGGACTTGAACTGTTTATTAAAAGGCAGAAAGAAAAGTAGCAATCCTTCTCCCACCTTTCTTTCTAGTCTGAAAGAGAGGTAGTCTCTTTTAGCTTTTCAATTGTATGTGTTAAAAGATAAAATTACTAAAAGAAAGACAAAAATATGCCAGTTATACTCTTGGTTCTACAATAAATTATTCCAGGATCATTCTGGTGTCCAGCTAATATAAACTCCCAGGAACAGAAGGATGTAAAGTGACCTTTGCTATATTCCTCTCTGTTGTGTTTCCACCAGATGAATACGAAGGATTTGAAGAATTTGACCTTAGCAGTTTTCTTGTCTTGGAAATTCTTGTGCTTTCTTCCTATTGTATAATATCAAAATGTCAATTTTAGTTCAGTATTGTTTTATTGTTTTAACTTCTGAAGATAAAGAATGACCAGGTCCAGAGAGCTAAAGATTAGGGTTAAGATTTATGTCACTATTCAAAAAGGAAAAAAAAATAAGAAATTGCTTAGTCTTTAATAGAATGGCAAGTTCAAACGACATAAATATTTCAGAAATTATCCGTATTTTATTTCTTGATTTTAAATTTCCTGTTCTGCATGATCTGCACTTCTGTGAATTGACCACATTTCTTGGTGTAGTGGATCCAGTTAAAGGATCAGAAGTTTGCATGGATCAGAAGTCACATACCTTCTGAGCATAAACTGTCCTTAGGCATAAAGTGATCATATGCAGTGGGACAGAAACTGAACTTCAACTCACTAAAAGGAATTTAAAGAACTGTCATTAGGTGTTGGTCTGTATCTTACTACAGATAAAAGTTCATGTTTTGCTTCATTGGGGATATTAAACTGGAATGGGGGGTGGAGGTGAGTAGGGTGGTAGGGAACATATTTAAACAGGATCTATTCTTAAATGGAAGAACAAGCCCGGAATGCTCTGCTGTTTTCATGTGAAGTTATGATATGAAAAAGTCAAGAACCTCTAACCCTTATGAAGTTCAAAGCACTCTTTAAAATGATTATGGATTCATGTATTTGACAGAGTTGGAAGGGACCTCTAGAGATCATCTAGTCCGACTCCCCTGCTAAAGCAGGATTGCCTAAAGCACATTACTCAGGACTGCATCAAGGCAGGTCTTGAAAATCTCCAGAGAAGGGGACTCCACGACCTCTCTTGGCAGCCTGTCTGGTATCTCTTTCAAAACATATATATATATATATATTTGAATTTATGGAATAAAAAAAAGATCAAGTTTTATATTACATTAGAATTTAAATTTTCAGACAGCACTTCGCTCTTTGCACTACGCATCTCTCTCTCTCCCCCCGAGATTTATTAGGTATACTAGACATTAAACATTTTAAAATTCTACAATTTGAACAGCAGAAATAATAAAACATATTAAGTTTGTACCTCAAACCCACATGACTGTTTTAAAAATACTAGCTAATCCTCACAAGCACCTTCTCAATAAGCTAAAAACATACAGGTTTTGATATTTTACATTTATTTTAACTACGTGCACTAAGTATATTATGGTTTACTAAAATCTTTGTAAAACACCTGGCTGGCTTTTTATTTGTTTGCTCTTCAGAAGTTACCTGTAACTTTTGTTCCTATTACAAGTGGTAATGGAATTTCTTCTGGAAGATCTTTGAACTGTGAAATATCTGCAACTTTCCGCTGCTGCAAAAGTCTTATTTTCTGCCGTTTCTGTTTTAGCGCTGATCTCTCTTCCTCAAAGAATGCAGAGGAACACCTATAATATAATTATGTAAAACTATACTAAATTCAGCACTGAAAACATACATACGAGAAGATGCACCAAATAAATAGGCATAGTTTACAAAACAGCGAGGGAAAATGAAAAAGCTTGAGGTGAAGTGTTCAAGAGAAAAGGATTTCATTGAACGGATTTAGACAGTCTTACTCCCCAGAATTATCACTCCTAAAATAACAGTTTATTTAAAAATAACACTCAGGAACGCTAGCTATGGCATTAGTATATCAGAAGAGTACAACTTTGTTGGTCTTCTTCTGCTTATAGGGATCCACCTGGTGTCACAGCAAAGCTAAAGCAGGTTCCATAACCAGTCTGCTCTGAATACCAGTTCAATCCATGTAAAGAGGTCCCTGGCTGCCATCACTTACTGGTACACAGTAAATGCCTTTCACGTGCGCTCATTAGCTCAATTAAATTAACTTAGGATGAAAGGGGACCAGACTCAGAACATAAAAAAGGGCACTCCTCTGTGTCAACTCCTTGCACCTGTGCGGAGTACAACTCAGCCACAAAATCTCTATTACGCACATGAGTTGTTCTGAGATTGATCACAGTAAAAGGACAAATTTGTTTGAACTTGGGCTATTGTGTAAAAACCAGATAATCTCCAGCAGTTCCCTTCCACGTTTTGGGGGGTGTCTTAAAATGTAATGTAAAAGATGGAAGACTTACTCCCAAAGCCATTACTTGGTTTGGTTCATTTTCACTTTTAACCCACTGAATAGGTACGATGCGTGAGGGAGATACTGAAAGCACAAAGACACTAAGGACTCAATCCTATCTCTCCTTATTAAAAAAACTTTTATCAGTCTCATGTCAATGAAAGAAGTAGTTTAAAAAAAGGAGTACAGATGCCACTATAGGTCTGCTTAATTGCAAAAGCAGTTATTTGTCAAATAATTTACTACCTTTGTTAATTGCTTTACTGCAGTCAAATGCAATTTAAACATTTTCCGCGGAACTCGTACCATTATATATTGATCAGTGATCAATAAAAAGTCCTATTTTATGAGGTTATTTTAGAAGACACTGACAACTCTGCTGCTTCCTCCTTCTATGCTGCAAATTATGTTTTGTTTAAAATCCTTCAAGACCTTCCTCAGTACTGAGCAGTCAGCTCCTGTTTCTGAGTCTGCTCCTACTACTCTCTCATTATATGCCAAAATAAACATTCTTACGTTTTTTTCTGGATACCCCTCCCTTGGAGGGTTCCACAAAGTCATTTCACTATTCTCCAAAATTTCTCTTCCTCGCAATGTGCATGAGAAGATGATAAGAACTGAGCTGTCAGGATGCTGAGACCACCTTCTTTCATGTCAACCAGCAGTTTCACACTCATTTGTACACACACATCATCTGCCTTTTGTCTTATACATGGTTCCTAAATTACATGGGGCATAGACCAGTGTGTACAGTGTTAACACAAGATCCTGGTCCTAAGCAAGACATTTTTTAAAAAAACAACAATGAACAGGGAGCAATGGTAGTTGGGAGACTTATGCAAAGCATATTTGGGTAGCCTCATTTAAAGATGCTATTTGCTTAATATTTACTACTAGTGAGGAACATGTTTGAAATAACGCTTGCCATGGGCTGGGAATATGAAGTAGCAAAATGCAAGTCAGGGGTATTCCATTCCATTCCATTCCATTGAGGAGAACAGAGTGACAAGACAAAAAAAAAAAAAAAGGCAATACAGACTTAAATATTAGTCCTTCTAATCATGTCATGTCCAGGGCCTTGCATCAGGAACATCTGATATCATCTGATACTCTTTGACCCATGCTCTTAGAAATACAAATCCAAATGCTGATACACTAATCACTGACCTTGGAGGGCCCTACAACAGCAATTACTGTTTTACTGCTAGCTCAGTTGTTCTTACAAAGTCTCTGTTCCAAATGCTGTAGGTCATGGGTGTAGAAAGTGTTTGTAACATATTTCTAGCTTCTGTTAAGGGAAATCTCCAACCCCATGTCCTCTAAGTATATTTAATAAAGGTTATCACATCTTTGTGCTATTCCTATGAAAAAATGAAGATTAAAACTATGATACAGATCATGTTGCAATCTCTTTAGTTTTCTGTAGAGATGTTTTAAAAAGTTGAACGTTCGACTCAGTTTCTACCTCGGTCATAAGAATTTGAACTATCAGAGGAATCATCACCATCATATAGTGGCAGGACAAGCACATCTCAGCTTAATTCAGATCCATTGCTATTTCACAACCCCAATTAAGGTTATACAGAGTACACAAGACTAACTATTACCTCTTCCTTTTCTTGGAGCATATCTTTCCCCACAGTCTACTGGAATCTTACAAGCTTTTCAGGCTCCCATGAAGAATACTGTTGTGCCAATCAACCACACTGTTGATGGTGTGATAGGACATTTAAAGTAGCAGCAGACATAAGAAAATATTACAATATATTTAAAACGAAATTAAAAAAAAAAAGAAGACGACAACCATGTGCACAGCTATCACACAGAGACACTATTATCCTCTGCCATCAACACTGTGAATGCAAAATGTCTTATTTTTTAATTCCCTCATGGGAAAATTATTAACATAGTATTTAGAAATTTCTTCTCATGATATGTAAGAAAGCTAACAAAACAGTAATGTAAAAAACGCCTTTGCTCTAGAGGTAGATGAAAATTATCTTGTAAAAGCATTCAAATTATTTAGAATAGTTCAATATCTTTTAGAACTAAGGCCAAAGACCACTCCAGACATCTTAAAAAAGAATACCTATGAATACTTTTTAAAAAAAAGTAAGTAAGAATGTGTATTTTATGTTGATAAAAAGCAAAAAGTCATGAAGCTTTGGTTAACAAACAAAACAAGACTCCATGTCCACTCAAGAAGGAAATTTTATCAATGGTCCAACAGACTGCTGAATGACGCAGGCAAGCTGATTTTTCTATAGTGGTACCCACTTTTGGCAAAAGTCAAATGAGTAAGTGATGATTTAACCTCCAAATACCCCATTTCGCTCTCAGAGGGAAGCATGATGATAGTTTTTCGTTCCTCTATCTCAGTTAAGCTCAAATGATATGAAAACCTTTCCAAAAGGAAGTATTTTTAAGCTGGCTCTGCTGCCTTCCCTTGACTGGCGATTTTTAGTTATGTGAAGTTGTTTGTAGGTACAGGAGATGAAATAGTCTCCATCAGACAAAATATAGTCTTATTCAGTACAGTGATCTATAAATGGATTCAGTGCTTTTGTGTTTGTATTTTCATAAACAAACCGGTCTTTTATTTCTGCAACGCTACTTATGTATTTTTCTCCTTATCTGACACAATGAGAGGATGCTTGAGTTTGGGAGGGCCCTCTTCTGGAGGCCATGTGCTCCAACCCCTCCAGTGGAGGCTGCCCAGGACAATGTCCAGGTGGCCTTTGAGTATCTCTAAGGCTGGAGATTCTACCACCTCTCTGGGCAACCTGTGCCAACGCTCAGTCACCCTCACAGTAAAATGAAGTGTTTCCTTACATTAAAGTTGAGCCTCCTGTGTTTCCGCTTCTGCCCTTTGCCTCATCCTCTCTCCAGAGAGGACAACACTAAAAAACACTGAAACAACTGAAAAAAGCCTGGCCTCATCTTCCCTACGCTGTCCCTTCAGATATTTATACACAGAGATGAGATCCTCCCTGAGCCTTCTCTTCTCCAGGCTATATTGTACAGCTTCTGTGAGAAGGCTGAATTGAACCAGTGGGTTTAAGAATGAAGAATTCCAAATTAGAGAAAAAAAACCTATGGCCTTAGTTAAATTCTGGCTTCTTCTCTACAACGTACAATATTTTATGGGTGACTTTCTGCTTTCTCTGTTTTGGCAGCCAAGCCAGGAAAAGTTGAGGATCTATAAAATGGTTTAAAAATTATAAAATACGTGAGATTAAAATGTGCACTTGTTTTCCCCATGAAGAGCTAGTTATAATCAGAAGATACAGTAATAGTTTCAACATATCCTAGCTTCTACACTCAGTTATCTAGAGTGGGGAAAAGCACGTTTCAAGTACAGGCTCATGAGGACTACATGGAGTGGACACACATTAGGAATAGAGTGTGTGGGGGAGCAGGGTGCATGCCCAGAGAACACCTTTTCAATAAAATGTTTTTCTAGTCTCAGCTGTTACTTTGCTTTACTACCTACACACAAAATTATTTTAGGAGGAACAATTCCAGTAACATCAAAACTACATGTAGTGATTAGTTGAAAAGAAAGAAAGGAAAAAAAATTACCTCCGTGGTTTTCCCATCAATCGTCTGATTTTCCCCCACTCTACTCTTGTCAGTTTTCTGGTTTTCAAATTTGGAAAAGATTCCTTCAGGCATACACAGAAGTCATTATCTCCTTCAAATAGCGGTCTGTTGAAACACAATTGGTCCTTTGTTAACTATGCTTAGTATACTTTTGTCACCAGATTCCAAAAAACATCCATAATAAGAAATATATTGAAAACAAAAAAGTATAAGTTAGTCACATGAACAAGACACTCCTATTCAAAGGAAAAAAATAATCTGAAATAAATTCAGCTGAAAACAAAGACGGAAAGTTTCCAGGACTGTTGTTCTATTTGATCCTTACTATCTGCAACATTCCAAAATGTTCCTCTCTCTTGTTACCACAGGGAAACACATGTATTTATCCTGCTTTGTAATGTATATAAAGGCACCAATTAAAACTTCAGCAAAGCCAATGCAGTGTCATGAGGATGCTGCAACACACTGAAGGAAACCATAAAGATCTGGTGAGGTACTGAGAATAAAGGAAGGGATAATGTGATGCTGAGAAATAGAAAGTCAGTACTGTTTTCATAAATTCATTCAATTATAACCCAGATATTTGACAGAGGATTCCAAAATACAGGGAATTGAGCCAACTCGTCATTTTCTACAGCTATATGTCATGACTCCATGATGAAGCAGAGGATCAGTATTGGAGAAGTGACAGTCCAGAGAACCTCCCTACACAATTCTGAATTTCTCTTTGATGCTATGACCTGTCTGCATCTCTATGTTTTATGACTGCCTTTTACTTTGTAGTACCACATCCTTCTTGGGCTGAAGTGACAAGGGAGCAGCAATGGATATGCCCGTCTAATAGCAGGTTAATCATTAAAGACTATGTGCAACTGAAATAGATCTCACCTGGTGAGAACAAAAGAATAACTGCATCCTAGATAAAGCCACTGTTCCCCACTCTCTGCAGGGTGCTAGGGCTTAGAGGCGGAGATCCCCAAGCACAGAACAAAGAGGATCTCGGAAGCAACAACTCAAGTTGAGAGAGGAAAGGTACATAGAGACACAGAGAGTCGGGCAAGAATGGAAGACAATATTTTTGCAGTAGAAGGATCTGCAGCTGCAGCATGAAGTGAATAGGAAACCACAAAGAATGATGAACGAGGCTCAGGAAACAGACAAGGAAGCATATAAAAGAGTTTTATTTTATCCAGATTTACTGTTGCTAAGGTAAGATACCTGCATAAAGAGGTTTTTTTTTGAGAATCTGTATTTGATTGGTTTTACTATCACTTGTTCCTAAAGCAGGTAAACTGTAAACCCACAGCATCCATGAGACTGGAAGCTCTGGGAAATGCTGTAAAATAAGCTATGGCTGCATCTGGCTCTAAGGGTCTTCAATCACTGTGGTAAGTAGCTCTTTAGAAGTCTCCATGTGTCAGAAGTCAATGGGATTTTACATAAAACCGTCCTCTGCAGCAGCATAGAGAGAATCCAACTGAAACGGCTTCAATAATCTAATAACCGCAAATGATAGTTGTGGAGATTAAAATATTTCAAAAGCTTATAGTAGACATGTCATTTAAATTGATGATTTCCATTTCAGATGAGACAATTTGATTAAAATATTTTGAGATTTGTACTGTGAGCCATATTTTGTCAGGTGATAGTTAACTCTGTACTTTAAACTTTTTAAAGCTTCTCATTAAACCGAGATCATATTACTCAGAACAACATACAAAGTTTTTCTTCCACAGACATGTAGTTTCTTAGTATACTATGTTATAATATCTTAATGTGATCATACTAGCATAACAAGCACACATTGATGACTATCAAAGAGGTTTTCAGAACTACCTGCTAAACTCAAATTCTAGGCTACTGATAGACCTCAATTATTTAAGAATAAACTAAAAGTTCTAGGCTGCTGTAAAAGTCATAACTACACTTATCACCTATTAAAATTACTAATAGGAATAAGTAGGGTTTGGGTTCTTTGCTTTATTTTTGTTGGGTTTTTTGGGTTGTTTTTTTTTTTTCCCCAAATACATGGGGAAAAAGCACATAAAGACTACTTCTTTCAAAAGGAATTAAATCTAACTAAAACAGACATGTAATTTTTGTGCTTGTGATGAACATATTCTAAGATGTTTTTCTGTTGCTATGACTGCCTTTTCAGCTTGGGAAAAAAGCCACAGCAATTGTGATTAAAACAGGAAGGAAAAACAGTAATTATTTTGTTATGAATAGATTCTGGAAAAGAATGATTGTTAACTCTGTGGCCATTCTTTAGAATATTAAATACTAGTGTTCATCTATTAGTCAATTAGTGTAGATTTTAAGATTCTATTCATCAATAAGAATTTTTACATTTTAGAATTTTTAGTTTTTCATGATTAAGGACTAAATTAAAATGGTTCTTTTAATCAATTCACACCACCGTGCTAGTGGCGTTAAGAGAACAAGCGCCAAAGACTCTGAGGCACAAACTGCAGAAACAGGCCAGGAGACAGATGAGGAGATGTAAGAAGGACACTGATATCTATACAACAGTCACAACCCAGAGCTCTATTAGGGATCACAATAGAAACAGGATGATGGGGAAGAAATATCCAAAAATCATCATTTACACTTTTTAGGGAAGCAGCACCTTATGAAGGAGCAGATTCCTTCCCAGCCCCCGTGAGTAACACAGATCCGAGGGTTCAAAAAAGTTTCAAGTCTTTTGATAACTTCATGCTTAAGATGCTAAAAACATTACAAATAAATGCTTGTATCTGATAGAGGCAGAGGTGATAAAACGAAAGTAATTTCCATGAAGAAAGACTTTCCATAGAAGACTACCCAAGGAACTACCCTAGTCGGTTGCTTATTATAAAAACGGAAAAAAAAAACCACAACAAAAACAAAACAATGACATCATTTGCAATAGCTCATTATTTAAGAATAAACTTTGGAGTATCTAACCAATATGTGGAAATTTGCAGCTGAATTTCAGAAAACGGGTTGTTTCTATACTAATAAGAGACAATTATATAAACCAAACATACTTATCTATATTTGAGTAGAACCATTCATATATGCACCACTTGTGAGCTTTGGGAAGTTTGAGCAGGTTACGAAGCCGTAAACCAATCTTCTGTGATACCTTCTTGTCTGGTGTTGGCATTGTTGTATTAAACTTCTACGTAGTAAAATAAAGGAGACAGTTAAACACAGTCTAACAATCTTCAACATTCAAATAATTCAACTAGATTTTCTTGATAAAAGTTTGCACATCATTAATTGTTACATTTTAATCTCACATACTGTTTCATGACAATTTTTTTGTTGCAGATCTGTAACAATCCTCACTGTATCATATCAGCAATGCAATCAAATATAAGAGATGGCAAACTTTAGCAGCATCGACAAAAGTCATCTTTATACAAAGGTCTTCTAACAGAAATGTTTTCCAACACTGAAACTACATTATTGGTAACAATAGCATGGCATTAAAGTACACAGAGACTTCAGAAGTTTGAGGCACCACTGAACATCGTCTCATTTGCACTGGTACTTCTACTCTTGCTAACTCTTCTTAAACTGAGGATGAAGCTAGCACAGGGACGTAATACAGCCAAGGTTTTGAGCAGAGGGTTTGCTTTTTAGAAAACTGCAAGAGAAACTGGGACAGACATAAGCAATCAAATTTTAACTACATTTGAAGGCTGTTTTATAAATGGCAGAAAAGATACTATCTTAGATTGCATGCATGATACACAAACCTGCATTTAAACAAGACCATAGAAAAATAGTTCCGTAATTTTTGTTCCAGGGATGGCTACCTTAACTGACAGAAAGAAAAACTTACTTGCAAAAAAATATCAGCTTTTTGTGGATATTAGTTTGACTGGGTCCCCATACCATGATCAATTGTTACCCTTCCCCAAATGCTCAAGAAGTATTTTGACCTTTAGTAGCAGCAATAATAGGATAAAGCATAAGGTGAGCACCTTGCTGGCTCCTGCTGCGCTTAACCACTACCTTCAAGATACAGGTCCCCTTATTTCCCAGTAGAACTCCATGAAACAAAGCCTAGCAGGACAGCAAGATCTACAGCAGCCGTAGTCCCTCACAGATGTCTATCTAGCCAGCACTGGACCTCCTCAATCAGACATTTGAGTACAAACCAACCAGGCTTAGAACATTATCCAGGCATTTTTACTGTTAAGTAATCATGGTAATGGATGGAGAGAAATGTCATGGGCGTCATCTCTGACAAAATGGACCCAACAAAATAGCAACTGCTAAGCCTTCCCCATTCGACACTGCAGTTCATACAGCAAGTAAGACCAGTATTCAAATAGTACTTTTTCAGTGTGGTAAATTCAGGCTCATAAGGTGATGGTACAGAGAAGTGTTTTTTGGATGGCAAAGGTACTAGAGAGCCAATTCTTTAAGACTAAGAGACGTTGCCCCGTCCAACATCACCAAAAAAAGGCTACGAGAAATTACAGTTGCTCTTTCATGCTCTACCAAGGAATAGACAGTCAAGTGGAGGAGTAGAAAAACAAGCTGTTTGAATTGGAGGACATTACCATACAGGATCAAGACAGTCTAGATGGCCCTGAATAAATTTAAGCTACAAATCCAGAGCAAGTTCCTGACTGTTGGAATACATTAAGTTCTACAGCAGCCTTCTAAATGATGTAGTCAATGCCAAGAAACCTAGTCAGTTTCTAACTGAAGCTGAATAAATTTATGCAGACTACAGTATATGATTGTTTGTGGGAGCAAGATGAGCAATTAGTCTGGAATCCTTTCTAGCTCTGTATGCTTACGTCCAGGATCAAAAATAAAAGGTATTCCCATAAACAAACTGAGGAATACAGTTGGGAAGAAGGAAAACGAGAAAGTGTTTTGGATTCTGGCTTACTCCTGGCAACAGCTTTCCTCACAAGAATATTCATAAACTGATAATGCAACTTGAAAAGCAAACATATTCTAATTTTCAACTAACACAGAAAGGACTTGTTCCCCTTTTTGGTAAAAATATCTGCATACATGTAGGTACCTGTGGAACCATCGCAACCTTCTGATTTCTTTTGGGTGACCTTGTGTTTATTTGTCTGTCATCTTCTTCACAGAAGAGTCGACTCCGTTTTGAATTTCTGAAGGGCTGCATGTATCAAAATTAAGAATGAATTACAAGAAAAAAAAAAATCTGATTTCTCCGTTCATGCACAGAATTCACAGTCAGAGAAATGGAATGCCTTGTCTGTTGCCACCTATTGGTTTTAAGGCACATGGTACACAATAAATAGTGCCTCCAACCAGTTCAAGATCTAAGGGCTGAGAGAAGAGAAGGAGGAATTTAAGATTCCAGGCTTTCCAATGCTAACTATAACCCATTACTATACTGCTGGCCCAGTTCCACGGAAGTATTTAGAACCTAACTCCCACTTGTTTCCAGAGGAGTTAGGTGTCTAAACACTTGTGTATCTAAGCTTAAAATAGTCCTCACTTTGGTTATAAGCACATCTGTTTAACAGTTTGTTATGAATTTTGGGTCAAAGAAAAAAAGTTTATTCCAACAGCATATTTGTTTTGGTATATTCTCAGTAAAAACATTAGCTGGATATATATTTTTTTCCAAAGACTTCTTATAAGTCTAATAAATTGTAGGTTTATTGTTTTTTTAATTCATTGAAAGTGCCTACACTGCAAAATGCTAAGAAGCTGAAGTCTGAAGAAACTAAAGCTTGAACACGTTATATAAAAATATCAGAAAAGAGAAGAATTTAGAATTTATGCTAACTGAATTTTACTTGTGTGCTAAGATGTTATAGTTCAAAGAGAATTAGAAGGCTGACTGAAAGCAAGAAACCATACTGCAAATGCATGTAATGAAAAAAATAGTTCATTTAATTATTCCTCAACATTTTACCCTGACAAAAAACTTGTGCTTTCAATGAGGACAAAAGAGTAGCCTCTGACTGGCTGTTAGTGCTGAGAGTGAGCAGCTTTTCCTTCCGTGAAGACTTTGTGACCCAGCACAGGAGCCAGACACAACTGGAATTTGTCTCCTTTGCAGAGCCCCAAGACTGCACCCCATAGCACTCCTTGTGCTTCAGACTTCATCACCTGTAAAGGTGATGAGTAAAGGCAGAGCAAATGCAGATCTCACTTCTTTCAGTACAGATGGTGAAAGCGCTACAAATTGACATGGGTATGGAATCTGCAACACCCACAATGTGAAGAACACTAATGACTAAGATGAGCCCTTAACAGGAGTCAGAAACAAACAAACAAAAAAAAAAAAAATCAACAAAGTAAAATAAAACTTCCCTAATAAGCATTTACAGTTAAGAAAGACATGTAATAAGTTTGTGACTGATTAAAGTAACTGTTTGAAAAGAGATATTCTCTATTAAATTACTTATTAGTTGCAAAAAATATCTGTCTGTTCCATGCCATGAGAACAGCTGAAGCTTTCCCAGGGAAATGTTTCTTCTTACTCTAAATCATATATATTTTTATAACTATAACTACACGAGTGTATTTAAATAACAGCAGTGCCTGTATGCACTCAACACCTAAGCACATGCTGCACACCAGGAAAGTGACACGTGCTGAATAGAGGAACTACATATCAACAAGGTAACCAAGTGGTGCCCACATCATATTAACATAGTAATTAATTTATCCTATTAATTGTTTTGGATGTTGCTGTATCTAGGCGAAGAGAGAAAAATGAGCTCTTTTCTTCACATCTTCCAATTCACTAAACCTGAAGAACAATGTTAAAATTCAATTAGAATGTCTTTACGTTCTTCTATAACATCTCTGCCATCCTTGACAAATCATCACCCTAAAAAAGAAAGGTCAGAACTATTCTAACTTTTGAGCAAGAAAACAAATCCACAATCCTGTTCCAGCAATACAAACTCTCACATCGCAGAACTCCGGGACTTTCTAATTACAGCATTCTGCCCACAGCATGAAGAGCCAGGTTCCTTACTGAACGTTTGCAATTATATTTTAGTCTTGACATCTGAGTTGTTAGTTCCAGAACAACAATTTTTCTCCCAAATGTCTACATAGCTCTTCGTGATTTTATGACACTACACCAGATGAAAAGCATGTGCCAATACAGGAACACAAATGCTAAAACAATCTAGACAAAACTTAATAGTTCCTTCAACCTTATGCTATGATCCAGGTCAAGAGAAATTTTTTACAACCAAGCAGCCAAATTCTATTCCAAGGAACTATCCAAAGTGATAAGAGCGTTTCATCAGTCTAGACTGCTGATGCCTCACATGAGAATAAAATAACATGCATTGCAAAGAGGTATCATCCACGTTAGCTAAATAGGTCAGGCATTTTTGGAAAGATTTTTCAACTCACGGTACAACATATCTGCAAAACTTCCAGTGTTGAGAGAACTCAAACCACTACAGAAGACTACATCACCTCTTAGCAACATGGGCCATCATCAGACTATCCACTGGTCTTTCTCTCAGCTTTCTCCAGAATACTGAGCTACGTTCAAAGTTTGACTCCTTATTTTTAATACCTACAGCCAGCATACGTAAAGAGCAACAAAGTTTTCGTACAAACGTTATGGTCAGTGACTTCAGTTCTTTAGCCCATGCCACCTTCTAAATTACATGAACTCCTGCAGGAATTAAGGGCCATCACAAAGTTCTGGTCACTCTCTGGAACTGCATTTTGTAGACCTTATGTTCTCTAGCATAAACATATAGCAACATGTAGGTAGATATATATATATATATATCTGTGTGAATCCTACCAAAATAAATACCTTCTCTATGTAAGTTTCTCTCTCCAGGGAGAAGATCACAGAGCAAGCTACGTGTGACAGATGTCACGTTTCTTAATGCACTACTGGATGCTGCTCAGATATCTTGATTATGTGCAGACCGGGCAAGAGTGATAGATTTCAAACATAACATTTCCTTTCCAATAAACTGACAGTTCACAAAAAATAATGATTTGAATAAAAACCAGGTGACAGTTGGCAAGTTGGTCGCAATTACTGTAAAAGGTGGCGGCTCCAGAATGGGGAAGGGAGAAAGATCTGCCTGGCAGTGGAGACATTATTTCATACACTCTCCATGGTGCAGTAAAAAGAGCACACAGTGGTAGACCAATAAGGCACTGTGTGCAATACAGCTGGTGGCAAAATCAAGTAAGGCAGAGGAAGTTGAGAATAGTCAAGAAAAGCTTGAATGTGATGCATGGAATATTTTAAAAGGAGAAAGGGAAATGGTCAACTCAAACACATGCCCTTGGAGGCTGCAGGTTTGTTACCTTTCATTCCCCACCATCGTTCTTTAACAAAAGGTCTCCTGTGACACAACTCAGAATGCTACACCACCTTCACTGACATTCCTTTATTTTTATTAAAATCTGCCCCCAGAAGGCACAATGATGGAAGTGCATTATGACATTTTCCCTTCCTTTTCTTTATGCATCAGTTCTCAGCCATAATTAGAACTGAGTTATTTCACAAGATAAAACAAATGGCTGATCAGAAATGGTGATTCCTAAGTTCGAGGTGGTAGACACAACACAAATGTGTCACAGCACTTGCTTTGCAAAAAAAGAGAGAAAATTATTAGGAGCTATTTTGAACAAGGTCAGCAATTTAATTTTTTTTTATGATTCATTTATGAAATATGTTTTCATCTCTTATTCCAACTGGGTAAACTGCTTGTGAAGGAGAGCGTTTAACATTGAGAAATTATGAAACTATAAATCTCAGCCAAATTTTTTTAACCTTAAATTTAGTTCACTTTATGGTATTTTACCAGTCCTGAGGTTGTCTTTTTATTGCTTCTTACCATTTCCACTGCAGAACCAGCATTCTTGCTTTTCCAAATGGGTGTTTTCTGCAGAGAATTATACTTTTCATTCCAGGAACTGGATAAACTTCCCTCTGTTGTGAGAAAATGATGTCATTAATATACATACCTTTTAACATAACTACTATCCAAAAGCTAATGTAACATAATCAACTACTAATATATTTTTGTTATATGCAACATCTTCTTTTGATTAAATTACAAATGGATTTTAGATTTAAATATTGTTATTAAATTGTTCTGAACACTAATTTAAAAAAACCCTGAAAGATATTTTTGGTACATGGAGACAGAACATGAACAAAATATTTTTTACTCCTACAAACATTTGGATTTCTTGAAACCTCCTTTGCTGGAATCAGTTACTTCCACTGCCAGATTGACATACATCTAGACAGCTGTACTGTGGCAGTAACTGAAACCTGGAGAAGGTAAAGCTCTGTGAGACCTGCCCTTCCTCTGGTTCTAAAAAATGACTAAGTGGGTGCAGATCAAAAAGTAAATAAAATTTTATTGAAACAAACCTATACTAGTTACAAAATATTCAACAGACCATGTCTTCTTCCTTATATAATAGAAGCCTTGTAATATATAAAGAATCTTTTATTGTTGGGCAGATAAGTATTCAAAATTTGTATGAATGTTCATAAAGACAATTTCAAAGAAAAAGACATAAGAAATAGATTTTTTTATTTACCCCACAACTTGCTGATGGAAAACATAATGCGATTGTGAAATGCCTTCCTAATGTAAATTTTGTCACATGTACAGGTCTTGCTAAGAATCCTTCTCCTATCTCATCCTCAAGAGAGGAAAGATTGCCTCAATCTTCTCCTCAAACCTGACGCTTAGGCAGTACTTAGGAAGAAAAAACACATTTCAAGAATTTCACCCAGAAAAGCAGTGTCTAAATACACCACAACATACGTAGTTTCAACCACCAAGGATTATTAGCCTGTAGAACTAACAAATATCCACAATAAAACCAACCATATTTCAACAAAAAAGCCTTCTTCAGTGTTGTTTTCTTTAACTTTTTGAAGCCAAAAACTAAGTACACCTGAAAGTCAGACTGGGTACAAGTAAATAACACATTAATTTCTTACCTTTCAAGCTCACAAGTGCTTTTGCTGAAGAACCTGCAATATATCAAAAAGTCCACATAAATCACAAGTTATTTCAAACCATACAACCTATGCACATTCTACTCATTCTTAATTAATTGTCAGGCAGAAAGTGGAATTTAATATTAAATCTTTCACAGCTGAATGAGTGCACTCAGCATGCCCTCCATGGCACTAAGTATTATATGTTTATTACCCAATAAATCTTGAAAGCATATTCATGTTTTGTTTTCTTTTTCCTTTAGTTTCATATCTAAAAAACAGCTTCAGATGCTCAGCACTTTCCTTTAACGCAACAAATTCTGAATAAGCTTTATGTCCAGACTACATACTTCCATGCTGCTTGCTTGATGCAGATGCAAATATGTTATACAACTGACAAGGAAACTGTAATGAACATCACATTTGGGTTGTTTGGTTTTTTTTTTTTCCCAATGATTTCTACCAATTCAATATTCTTTAATGCCAGAAATCTCCATGAAAGCAGTCGCTTATGCTCTCTAAGCTTGGTTCACAAGTAGGGAGATGGATAGTTAGTTGCCCCCTGGTGGAACCTTCTTATTCAGAAAGACAGCAGATGCAGATATTATAAATGCAGATGGAATCCTTAGTTTGCTCGAACTGTTCAAACTGCATAACGCATCCATCAGAATTTCACTGCTCCCTTCCCACCACATCTGTAGGACCTCTGCAGTGCTTCTGGACCAGGAAGGACAAAACTGGGCCTGACTACAGCCTTCACACTCTGGAATTTTCAAATGTCTCTCTAAGAATGAGTTGTTTGAAGCAACTACATTAGCAGAAGGGAAAGATATTTCTGCGTGACAATGCTTCCACAGATACATGCTTTTCTCTCAAATCAACTTTATCTTTCCAGTTATGTTCCAGTGTTGCAACCACTTCTCCCCCTCACTTTCCCCACTCCCTCCTTCAGCTTCTCTTTGGAACTGCTGTTCTGGCAACATTTCTGACTCCAAATGCCTGGAAATTCCTTTTCTTGTGGCTGTCCTGTATCTAGGTCCTAACCCCACTAACTACACAGCACCAGAGATCCTTGCCTCTAAGAGGATACATTCCAGGGAATATCACAGAACCAAAGAATTAATTCTGTCCCTTCCCAGGCAACAGAGCATTTTGGTTTGGGGTGGACTCTTGAAGAGAATGCAGGTGCAGCAGTAGCAAACCAGCCCCTACATTCTTTATTTTTTTCATATTATTTTGTTTGCTGACATCTTATTATGCCACGTATTAAAAAAAAAAAAAAAAAGATAGAAAGTTTAAGATATGAAGTGGAACTAGTTTTAACTCATTGGTGGTTTAGAGGGCCTCCACCCCAGAATCTCCCAAATTGTTCAAATCTCCAACAGCTAACACATATGGGATTACATGTCAAAAACAAGGTGACAAACCTGGGCTACACTCTTACCCTTCTCACATATTTCTTTTCTGAGATATCACCTTTGGTGGGTTAGAAACCTAACAGTGACTGTTACAGTAACATGATGATCCGATTCTCAGTGAACTTAGCTCCTGTAACTAAACTGTAAGCTAAAGGTACCACAGGATTAAAGCTATTATTATTTTTTTTATTTCATACTAATAATCAGATACCGTACACCATGCTTGGATAAATACATGGATATCCTGCTATCAACTAAGAATGCAGTCCTGAACAGAACAGCAAGAACAATGAAGAACTAGTGTCCCCCCCCAAAATTAACATAAGGGATAGTGGGAAATGTGTGCAGGGATTAATAAATACATGCAGTTTAAGAACAAGGGGAAAGTAGATGTCATCGAGGACGGAGAGGCAGAAGCAGGGTCGTCAGGACTGTCAAATGGAGGAGATGCTAGCTTTTCAGAATGGATCGCTATTGTGAAAGATCTCAGGCACTTCATTTGTAAAGACCAAATATATAATAATTTCCCCCCCCCCTTTTTTTTTTTACCATCTTGTTCATATGAATCAAGTTCAATCAATTCAGTCAAGGGTGAGTATGTCAACAACAGAAATGAAACAACTCAGCAGGAGTTTGCAAATGGGGATTATATGAGGTTTATATGGGGATTGGCGTGAACCTCAAAGCTGAAAGTGCCCGAGATCCTGTGCTGACCATCAAACTCAGATGCTTCACCTGTGAGGCTGACGACAGGCCAGTGGAGCAGGGCATTAGATGACCAGCATCAGAAACAACAGGTAGAGAAGCGATGGACAGCAGAGTGTCACTGTGCTACCTTCTAGCTTTATAAGATTACCACTCCAAAACAGCATTAGTTGCCAAGGTCTTTTCCACAGGGGATAGTTAATCTTCAACAGATGCATACTAGAACAAGGCTGCTCATTTGTTTTCACTTAACCTGCAACTAAAGTAATGTAACCGATAAAGGGCATCTTTATTTAGGAATATAAGGGTTCAAATAAGAAATGCCTAATCTAGGCGAGTTCAAAGTTAAACTAAACTATTTTAATGTAACAAGTTGCAGAGGATTATTAACAACACCACTTCTGTAGTGTAAAGCATTAGAATACATGTAGGATATCAAAATGACAATGAAGATGTCCGTAAAAACCTTTAATTTTACCTTAAAGGCATTTTACCTTAAAAGCATTTCAGAAAGTATAAAAAGTGCAAAGTGATTAGGGATAGATTAAGTTTATTAAAACTATCCAAAATTTCAGTTAGAGTAATTATTACATTTATAACATCCCAGCCTCACATTAAATGCCAGTAATTTTGTATGGTCCTGTTCAGAATAACAAATATATAATTATAGGCAGTCTTATTAACCAGCATTTTAATTATAAACATAGAGATTAAAGTAGAATATACACACATGCTTGAATGTAAATACCTATTATGACAATGACACAAATTTCATTTCTACGAACATCAAACACTTAAAAAAAAAAAAGGGTGGAAAGGAAGAAATAAGGCCTATGCATCATTTAGGGTATTACAACCAAAATTCAGAGAGGTCACTTTTTTAATAATAAGAATAAAAAAAGTCCCTCAGACTAGGGAGGAAGTACAGCCAGCTCACCACAGCAGTGGCTCAGGAATTGGAAGACCTGCCAAACTGTATGATTGGCTTAGTCTTGTCTTTGAATCCTATTGAGTATTGCTTTGTGTTATGTTGTAAGTTAATTACTTGAACATATTGTTCACACTTTGCTAAGTTTGGAAAAATCAGGAAAAAGTTCAGACAGAGCTAAGAGAAAGATTGGAAGATCTAAAAAACATGCCTTATGGTGAGAAAGTCAAGACACTCCAACCTTGTTCTTCCCAAAGAAGCTCAAGATCTGCACTGATCACAAGTATCTACAAAGGAAGATAATTCAGACAGTAAATAGCTCTGCAGCCTTTTTTAACAAGGCAAGGCATAACTAGATCAATTTGTCGGAAAGTAATATCAGATAAGTTCAGGATAGCAATGAATGCAAAGTTTAACAGATCTTATGTAACTATACTAAGAAAGGACATCCAAGCTCCTTATCACTGAAAATCTTTAAACAAAGCTTACATGAATTTTTAAAGAGAAAACTACAGCTAAAAAGGAAGCATGGAATTGATATACATAAACTCCAAACACAACTATCCTAGCATGCTTAATGAAGAATGTAAGACGATTATAAAGGCCTTTTCTAGCCCTAAAAAAAAATAAATCTGTAAAATATGTGCTCCACAGATGTGCAGTAAAAATAGCTGTGTGCTAGATTATGAGGCATTTAATAGTAAGATAACAGGAAGCTCATTAGTAATGAAGATTCAGGAATAGGTGTATTTATGTGTCTTGTAACACTTGCAAGAAGTGATTTTCAGGAAGTCCATGTAAAACTGAATTAAAAAAAAATAAATCAACATTAAAATAACCTCAAGTCCGCCAAGTCTATCATGATAAGGACCCTGACGTTTTCATGCTGGGCTGGCAAGGAACCCGGTCGGCTCCAGTGGCTGCCAGTGTGGGTCCGGCGGATGGAGAACTCCCCAATCCCTGGACCAGCCCAGTGGCCACCAGGAATCCTTCCTCTAGCCCCAACCTCCTTCTCCCACCCAAGGGAGCACCTACAGAGGATAGCCACGAAGAGAACCTAAAAAACCTCCTCTAACTGCACCGCAAGCAGTAGGAACAGACTTAAAAAGGGAACTCTGATAGTTTGCCCTCCAAAAAAGTATTTCTGATATGGAGATAGGCTTTGAGGTATGGGGGAAAAAAAGGCAAAAACTTTTTTTCCTTTTCAAAAATTAAAGCCGGGTTTGAGTTTAAAAACAAGCATCAATTCTCCCCTCCCTCCCCCCTCCCAGTTTGAAAATAGCATTAACCGAACAAAAGAGGTGGAGTCTGACTGCAATTCAATAAGGACAGTGGTGGATGCCCTGATGTGTATTTTCAGTACTAACATGAAGCAAAGCAGTTTACATACAGCTTCACAACAGCTGATCTTAAAATGTAAAACAGAAACAGACAAGCACATTACATTTGTGAAAGTGTTTTCAAATTATTTTTTTAAATGAATTTGTAACAGCCAATTACAATTTTGAAAATCAAGGTTATGAGTAACCAAAGGGACATTCCATAGCAACTGATGTGTGGGCACAAAGGGGCATATCTAAATCAATATAGAAAACTCTAGGATCCAGATAAGCAACTACATACCATAAAACCTTGCCTCTCCAGGTCATTACACTATTTTGTCTAAATTCTGCGCAGGTGAGCAGTTATTTTAACATTGATTGCACGACTACCTCAAAAACCTATGTAATTAAACTACATCGCTGGCACTAAAAATGTGACAGAGGAAACTCATGGAGAAGAGGGGGAAAAAAGACAAGTCTTTATTATAGATTGAGTCATTAACCCTCTTAGAGATCATTTATCTACACAAGCACAGCACAAGTTGCTTCAGCAGAGGAAGCATCTCAAACCAATTGGCCACTAAAAGGACAGTTTATTCAGGAAACCTTGGAAAGTAAAAAGCAAGCAGAGGAAAAAGTGGCTTTGGGTAGCTTTTAAGATCCCCCAAAACTTCAGGTTTGTTGAAGAGGTAAATAAATAAATGAACAATAACTTTTAGCTCCAAGGTAAATCAATACTGATACCAATATGAATCAGTATTTCCCTCATGTTATGAGCCCTCCAATAAACTGACACTTGTGTATTTCGAAATCCTATTTTAACTTCTGGATGGAAGTCAAGTTTTTCAGCCATGTGAATCCTTTTACAGGATTTGTGCAGACGATAACCACAATCCCAAAGCCTTCTTTTTGAAACGCTGCATTCTCATGAGGGACAATACATTGATACCATGGAAACATACAATTTTAAAGGTATGCAGCACAAACAATCCCAAAATTCTTAATTAAGGGTTGCTATTTAGCAGCCACAGGACTAATCTTGAGCCTTCTCTCAAATGCAGAGCAGAGCAACTGGCTGTGCAGGAGCAGGGTGCCTGTGAACCACAGCATAACAGGCGATAGGACAAGAGGAAACTGCCTCAAGTTGCATCAGGAGAGGTTTAGATTGGATATTAGGAACAATTTTTACACTGAAAGGGTTATCAAGTATTGGAACAGGCTGCCCAGGGAAGTGGTGGAATCATCATCCCTGGAGGTATTTAAAAGATGGGTAGACGTAGTGCTTAGAGCTATGGTTTAGTGATGGTTTTTGTCAGTGTTAGGTAGATGATTGGACTCGATGGTCTGAAAGGTCCCTTCCAACCTTGATGATTCTACAAGGGTGTGCTGGGGGTAAAGAATGATTTCTGCACAAAGTGCCACCCTTACACTGCAGCCTCCATTCATGGGATAAAACTCAAGCCCCTAGGTACAGTACCAGCAGTACCTACCAACATATGATATTTGGCAATATACTACTGTTTTCAGTATTTGTACTGTAAAATGTTAACATTTTGACATCCATCACTACTATAGTCTGCCTTCTTTCTCCCATTCACCTGCCACTTGTTGGTGTTTATATACAACACACGAACACAGCACTTGGAGTAGCTCAGTGGTTCACTCCCAGCGGTGGCCCTGTGCTGAAGATCATTTAGCTAGCTTTCACTTCGGTCAAAAATGGCATCTCACTCTCACTTTTACAGAGCCGATTCCAGCCATTCTCCTCATTTCAGAAGAACACACCAAGATGCAGCTTTGTCAACGCTGTTGGCTGTGGAGCTCTGCCTCTACCAGGGCAGTCTTCTAGTCACGTTTGCACGTTGCCTGTTGTATTAAAGTCTCACCTCAGCTTTACTGTGCGTACTTTATAACCGAGTAATCCACAAATGACCAGCAGCAAGAGTCAGGACAGCACTATGTACACTCCAATGCAATCAACTGTTTTCCTCTGCTGCGACGGAGAGACAGAGCCATCTGGTTTGCAGCAGGAAAACTGCCCACCACTTACCTCCACTGCAAAATTACCAGGAGATAAGGGGAGGGGAAACGCATTGACTAAAATTACTCACTCGCCAGGCACCAATCCAACAGTCTGCAGAAACAAAATTTTGTCTCCAAAAATATAAATCCAAGTATTAGTATTGGAAGTACTTCTTCAATCAGGACTTCTGGAATTTTTCAGGTAGAGGATTTGACACAGAATTGTTCTTTCTTTTCTCCAGCCCAGGTTACTATACCCCTCTCCCCTGGCAACACTAGTAAGAAAATGCCTCAACTACAAGAAATGCACGTGAACTTATGCACTGCCATCTCCTTAATTTTTTAGGTTGCCACTGTGAACTCTCTTACCCATTTCAAAAGGACAGAATGGCAGCTCTAGAGAAGAATGGAACAATAATAACTTTAGCAGATTAAATAAGCACATATTATGAGAGACAACTATGTGCATTACATTTATCTCCCTCCTGGGTTAAGGAATATTCACTCCCCAATTGCACTACATAACTCGGCAGAGGGCAAATAGGTGCTATCAGAATACTCTGGGACAAATTCCACTTAATCAGATTTTCAATTTGAAAGTGAAACTGCATAATTTCACTCTTCTTGTCACCGAATATGCTGTGTTTACTTACGACTCTTCTTATGTGAAAATTCAGTCACGGCCTAATATTTTACTACAAAATATGCTGGAGAAAATTCACAGAGATTATCCATAAATCTGAAAGTCTGGTAGTCATGAACTATTCTAACTTTTTTAGGAACTTATTTTTATACCACTACAGAAGATTCCAAAAACAATTCTGCAATACTTACTGTTATTATCCCTTATAAATTAAATTGCAGACTGAAAGCCACATGAAATCAGTGTTAAATCAGTCAGGACTATGTTTATATCTTCATTTTAAGTACAGGACTGGAAATGAAAGAACTACGTGTGGCAATAGTTACAGTGTAATTTAAAAACACCCAGTGCACCAAAATAGGAAAGGAAGCACATGGCAAACCCTCTTGGAAACTTTCACATTTCTAGCAGTTCACCAACACTAGAGAAAAAATTAAGCTCCCTCTCCATTTGATGAAAAAAGCCAAAACATCCCCTACCTGCATAAAACTTAATTAAATACAGACCTGCTGGCAAAGGCCTGCATGACCGGAGTGAAACCGAGTCACACGCTCTATTCCAGTGTCTGTGACAAGGGAAGCAGCAGACCTGACAAATCTTCCTGGTCCCACCACAGGCAATATAAAGGCATCAAAGAGACACAATTATTTTCAATTTTTTTTTTTTTCATACTTTATGTTAACTTCTTGAAACACATGGTGCCTTCTCTGGAAGACAGGTAAGGCAAAAGCAGGAACAGTAACTTAAACACTCTCCATTCTAGTGAAGAGGAAAAGTAGAACCAATAAGCAATAAAGTGCTGCCAAATATTAATTATGATTGTCTCAAAAGGTTCATGACTTATATTAATCAGATTCTAATATGGTAGAGTGTACATGACTGTGCTGTACCAAATTGAGAGTGTCAGTTCTATCAATTTATGATGATCCTTTCTAAATCTGTTTGGTTAAAACAATGACTTTGGCCATATAGGATTATTAACCATTTTTTCTTCTGGCAGTTGTTGGAGTTGTAACAGAAAGCCACACACCACAGTCTGAAGCAGTATTTTAACTTTGAGTCAATTCCTTCTGATAATCTTCTGATACAGAATATTTGGTATGTTCATGAACTTGTGCAATGTCAGAAAAAATACACATCTACCCTGTTGTATGTACATTTATTAAAATTATTAAATGCCCAATTCTAGCTTGGCATGTCTTTACAGTTTCATCTAAAGTTTTACAATGCTTTACGTAAGCCTGGTTCTGCTAGAACTGTACACAGAACTGCAACAGATAGCAAGTGACAGACTCTGAAAGAAATAGAAAGCTTCCTGGATGTCCCAAAAGCAGTTGTGTTTTATGGTTTGTTTTGTTTTGTTTTTAAAGCAACAGTCAGAATAACTTTGAGAAAGAAACAGTTATTAATCTGTATATTTTCCTAAATCGCTGAATAATTAGGTGATTACTCAAGAGTAATTTTCTATAAGGACTTAAACCCACTAAACTGAAACCATTATCAAAACTCAACTATGTCATGACTACTGACAATAAAATCTACAAGGCTACACAGTCAAGCACTTGAGGAGAAGCCCCCTTCCTCAGTAAATACCCTCTGCATTCTAATCAAGTGAATGACAATGAATTCCACACACAAATCAATATAACAAAATCTCAATGGAAAAATAATCAAATTATTTTTCCCCTCAGAAGAGTAGAGCCCATAGTATTTATAAAGACTAGCGGGGTATTTCTCTACCAGGCCTTACCCTACTCCATAAGTCACTTCCAACAAGAGACATCTCTCTCCAGAGAGCTCTCATGAATTTACAGATGCATATTCACACATTACCTTTGCCTTACTGAAATAACTCTCTAAATAACGACAGTGAATTCATAGAACCAACAGTTATATACAAGCAGCATCTGCAAGTAGCCATATGCATGACTTAGGCCTGCATGTAATCGTATGTATATGTTCTAAGCAATACTTCCACACTGGCCCAATTTTTTCCACCTTGCTCATTATTTCCACCTCATGCACCACCTCTGTGACAAAAGCTGTCTCAGCCTTCCAAACCGCTTCACACAAAACCCACCCTTTTCTCTGTCACCCTCTGGATCTCCTTTACTTAGGATGCTGTCTTCAGCAGTAAGTACCAGAACTTAAAATACAGCAGTGATTACAAGAGCATACAATAGATACTGGTTGTTGATTTCACGCTGTTCTCTGTCCTGTGTTTTCTCAGACCGAAGATCACTACTGCTGCTTAGTGTATCACTAGAAACAAAAGGGTAATAGAGTAAAGGAAAGGCAGCAGTACAGAAAGGGCTAAATCCATTACTTTTTTTTAAAATTTATTTTATTTTTAAGATATATCCTCCTATTCAGCTTAGAGCTCTGTTCAGCCACTGCTGGTTATCAAGGAATCCTTGCCTTTTTCTTTCAGCAAGCAGCTTAGCATCTTGTGGCACATGGTCACGATTAATCTAGAATCCGCAGCACACAGAAACTGTCCCACCAATTACTTCCAACGTTGCCGAAGAGCACAAAGAAAGCACCTAAGAACACGATCGATTCTCCTTTAGGTGCCCCTATTGCTCTTCGCATCTCCTCTTTCTGGTATACCAGCACCTTCAATTATTCACTTGGAAAACCTGGTCTTTGTAAATTCTATTGTATTCTTTTTTAGAAGACGTGTCAAGGTAGCGTATAGACACATTTTATATTAAATAATGACCTCTTCTGTAACATTCAAGTACCTCATGCATGAATCCATATATGCAGCAATACGTGTATCTTTCTCATCTACACCTAAGTTTTTACCTAATCCTCAAATGCATTGAAAACAACATTCACACAAAGCCTATGCAGACGTACAGGTCCGTATGCATCTGTTTTCATACTGTCTTCCTATACAGCTAGCTTTCACCTACTGACAGACAATGCAGGGTCTCTGAGCTCTTCCCTCTGCATTTATCAGTGCCCCCTAGATGCAATGTGCATGCCCTAGCCCCCCTAGTCCTTCAGAGGTGCTCACACTGCACACAGTGCATACCGACTCCTCCTTTTCCCCTTAGGGCGACACAAGGGACAGGAGCACAGGACTGTTCACCCCTGCCCCGGGGCAGGACGCTGCCTCCCCCGCACCGCCCTCACCCCCACAGCCAGGGCAGGCTGTCAGGTGTGCCCCGCACACTCACTCACGCCCTCCCTTCCCCGCCCGGCTCCCTCTTCCCGCACCCCCGCCCCGCACCCCGCCCGCCCGGCAGGTTGACGCCCGGCCAGCCCCGCCGTCTCACTCGGGCGGGGCGGGGGGCCCGGCCCCGGCATCCCCTCAGGGCAACCGGGGTCGCACCCTCGGGAGACACCTCCTCGCCCGCCGCCCTCCCCGCCCCACCGGCTGGGCCGGGGCCTCGCTCGGGAGGGACGGCGGCGACGGGGCGACGGCGGCGAGGGGGGGGTAGAAAGGGGGGAGCCGGGCCGGCCCGGTTGCCAGGGAGGAGGCTCGGGCTCCGGCCCCGCAGAGCGCCCACGACGAGAAGGAGGGAGGGAGGGAGGCGGGCCGGCAACGGGGGCGCGGCACCGGGTGTCCCGCCGGGGGGAG